>OX465289.1:38287398-39007398 GCA_949987695.1 Merzomyia westermanni | reverse complement strand
ATCAGCCCTATGCAGGACATAAAATACGCCGATGATAATAATATTTAACAACCTCGTCTATAGTACTTTACTACCTACTTCATATTGCAATATCTAAAACTCTTACCACTCTAAGCTAAATTTCAACAAAGCAAGCTTTTGTTTTATAAGTTTTTAAATAATCAGAGTCAATAAGCTCCTTGGTCGGTTCCCGGCTGGTGGACGCCGTTATCCAGGCACAAGAACCTTATGTTACCGCAGTCATTCTGGCTCAACTTTGACCTGTATACTGTAACAGGGTAAGCTGTTCCTTATTTAGACTGAACCGAATGTTTGGCTGGCATGTGATGTGTTCAACCACGACACCAACAATCTACCGGTTTGATACAGCATGGTAACATACCAGAAATCAAGAAGAACTATTGCATACTTCAAGGCGGAAAATTTTTGTATACCTAGTAGTGATACGCACACAAGGTATATTAACTTAAGTCGACTAACAGTGATATGTAACGGCATAAACGGATCGAGATAGATATTGACTTATATATATCAAAATTTTCAGGAGGAAAAAAGAAATTTATTGACTGTTAACACGATAACTTGAGTAAATTTGAAGATATCTTAATGAAAATTGGTATGCGGGTTCCTTGTCACTCATCTTCGAGCGCTATTTAAAATGGACGAAATCGGATGATAGCCACGCTCATGTTTTATATATAGAATATTTTCGAAAATACAAAAAAAGTCATTATTCAGTACATAATACACTTAAAAGGATAAAATTTGGCATGTACATTAATGTTAAAGCAGAATGTAAATACTTTAAGAAATTTTTCAAAATGGGTGTGGCACCGCCCACTTTTGTTTAAGTCAAATTTAGAAATAATGTTAATCATAAATCAAAAACCGTTCAAAATATCGAAACGAAATTTAGCACATTTATTTATATTAATAGAAGGAATGCTCCGGAAAAAAATGGGCAAAATCGGTTAAGGTCTACGCCCACTTTTATACGAAAGGTTTTGAAAAGGATAATAGATATATCTAATGGACAATAACTTTGCCCACAAAAGCTTTATATCATTTCTTTTTCACTTTCAAAGTGTCTGTGACCGGAGAAAGTCGAAAAATATGAATTTTTAAAAATGGGCGTGGTCCCTCCCTTTAATAGTGGATTATTCCACAAAACTTTTTGTGCCATAACTCCGGCAAAAATGTATTTATCAAACCGATATTTGGCGAAAATGTTGAATATATAAAGGGAAATGTTTGCTGCACTCGGGCAAAATCGGTCAACGGGCACGCCCAGTTTTTTAACTTAGTTCTGAAAAATTTGTTTGTAAAATGTAAAACGCGATATCTTTATAACCATGCAAGCTATATCGATAAGATCTTGCACACAGAATAAACTTTTTCAGCAACAAATTTTTGTGGATTTTGGGAAAGTAGGAGTGGCGCCGCCCACTTTTCAGCATAAAAATTCTGCCACTTTCAAAGGCGATTTTTTGTAGTTCCAACAAGATATTTCAATCAAAATTGGTCAACTCCTTTCTAATAGTATGTAGTCTATTTGAGCGCAAATTTTTCAAACATAAAATGTGCATGTATTGGTATTTTGAAAAAATGTGGTTAGCAGTTATTAGTATGGAAGCTATTTATATACAAATAAATTAATGGCGGCCGCCGTTGTGTGGCGGTAGTATTGCCGGCCTACCACACCGAAGGTCCAAGGTTCGAGTCCTGGGACAGGTAACATCAAAAGTGGTTTGAAACAGTTTTTCAAAACAGGGTCGCTCCTTGGTTTGGTAAACTTTTCGAGTGTCTTTCTGCCATGAAAGGCTTCTCAGCAAAAATTCATCTCCTTTGTAGATGACGTTCCCGCCAATTTGTAGGAACAAATTAAAAACGGCACACCAGAAATTGGAAAGGAAGCTCGGCGCAAAAATGTCTTAGAAGTCGTATGATGATATACCTGTTGTAGATAGCGCCAGACATTTATAACGGAAGTGTTTTAATTGAAAACAATCAGCTGGCTTTATAATTCGAACGGAAAAGTATTAAAATAGACCTGCGTAAATTGGTATGCCATGGTAGATCGCTACTAGGTATTTTATGTTGGGTTCTACCCGAGCTTAGACTTCCTTTCTTGTTTTTATATAATTTTTTTAGGTCTTTGACCTATTTTTCTGTGCACACCCCAACTAAAATTTTTCGACGAATATTTTTTTAAACATTTTCATTTTCACGCTATACTTAAAATGTAATTTCATTCGCAGGATCCAAAAAACCGGCTTTGTAAGTGTGCTATAGGGTTAAAATTAACCAGAAAAGTATTTCTCGTGAGTAATTACAAATTGTAAATGTCTGTAGCAACACCTAGGATTGCAAAACTATATTGAGGTTTTACTGGTTCTTGTTCTTTTTTTTTTAAGAGTTGGTAATATGTCCTCCCCTTTCATAAAATATCTTAACTACCCCCTTGAAAAATTACCGTTTTCCATTGTTATTGACCCTCTTTTTCCATATTTTTTGAGCAAAATAGGGCGCGCGTATTTATAAGTAAGTCGTGTTTCACTTACCTACGAATTAAATGTTCACGTTTTTACAAATGCTAGCTATGTATATTATTTGATTTAAATGTCTACTAATTGAAGTGCAGGCATATTTTATAGTCAACATAAAAGCAAAATTATGTGCGAAATGTAAGCGCACGCTTAAGTAAGACCTTGGGGACGTTGAGTTAACACAGGCCGGCATATGTTTACAAAAGCCCTTAAGAGAATTGCGTGGCTAGTTAGATAAATTTGTGATTCAGACTAGATGTAAATGTGCTAAAGAAGTGCTACATATTTCGGGAGTGACTAGAGTTTTAAATCATTTTGAATTGCATTTCAGAAAAGCATACTTCTTGCAATTTGAACTCTTATTTTTTTAAATTCATATTTTAAAAAAAGTATCTTTAGAAAAACAAGCCGGTTATACGATTTTTGAGGATTTCGTTATACCCGGAGTCCAAAATGTTCGAATACAAACTTTGAAGTTATTTACAACACCAATCAAGTGAGCTTTGATTTTATTTTTTGTTCTAAATCGAGTGTCGTTCCTATGACTCTCCAACCACGACAGACTCAAATCTGTGATGGTCGCATTATAGTTATTGTCTAAGATGGACTCCAAGAACCAGCTAATTGTCAACGCATTTTTACAAGGCAAACGACCGTGCACAATATTTAAAGACTCTAAAAATGTGGGTTTCAAGCACGATTTTGTTTATAAAACTATAAAGCGTACAATGATACTTCGTCGGTTAAAATTAGACCAAGAAGCGAAAAATCGCGAACGGTTCACAACAGTGGTAACATAAAAGTGGTGAGGGAACAAATTCGGAGAAACAATTACGAGTCAGTTAGAAAAATTGCAAATATAAGCAAATCTTCAACACATTTAATTTTTAATAAGGATATTGGCCTAAAAGCGTATTAGAAACAACAAATTCACGGCGTTTCTACATCAGCGAAAGAAAAGAGAGGCAAACGAGTATCTCATATTCTTAAATGGCACGGCGGTGACGAATTCGTATTTTCTGATGAAAAGTTGTTCGTTCTGCAACAATCTTTAAACACGCAAAATGATCGAGTATGGTCAGTGTCTCTAGAAAATGTCCCTGAAAAGGAAATGTATGTGCCCAGAGTACATTGGGCGCTTCTTCCGTCATGGTGTGGGCCGGACTCTGTAAAAGAGGAAAGCTTCTCCTAGGTTTCATCGAAAAGGGAGTTAAAGTTAAAGCCGGCTACTACAAACAACACGTCTTAGATGCAGTAGTACTACCCAGCTGTGGCGGTTTATTCGGTGATGATTATTATTGATTTCAATAATAAAACGCCACAATGGTGTCAGGAGAATTTGGCCGACTTTTTTCATAAGGACGAAGGGCCACCTAGCAGTCCTGATCTCAATCCACAAAATTTTTTTGCATAAGCTTCATGACGTCGAAGCTTAGCGGTTATTAAGTGATAAAATTGGAAACTTTTCGTAAGGTATTACTAAAAGTATGAGCCGAAATGCCGATGGATGTGGTTCAGTTATTCAAAGGAGGTGTTATTAAAAAAAACCTACTACTTATAAATATTAATTGATGCCACATAAGTTCTTTTAAATAAAAATTGATAAGGGTTTAGCATACCTTTTACTTTAAAAGAACTTTAGTTTTGTAATCGAACTTTTTGGACACTGTGTGTATCTCGATTCGAGCGCAGAGCGCCACCCAAAGGAATTTTTCTTCCAGGACATTTCGTCGTCATGTGTATGTGAATTTGCTTTAAAGTACTCAGTGTCTAGGTTAATGGGAAGTTTTTTAAAAACGATCTAAGGCAATACGAGAATAATTGCTAATTTAAATTTTTGTTTAAGATTATTTTAAAAACTCTTTTTGAATTTTCACATGAGATAAAAAAATAAAAATAAATGTATGGCGCGAGGAGGTTAAGGCTTGTGGTGTGCTACATGGCAATTTTTGCAAGTGCAGATGAAGTTTTGCTCACAACCTTTTCTAACAATTTTTTTCATGTAACCTCTTCCGTCACTTGAACGTGGGATGGTCAGTGTGGCCGCTATGGGTTACTTTTGGTCTTCTCCTTTAAAAATCCACTAAAACTACACAGTAAATACTCAAATGCATATTAAACTATTTTAATCTCGCTAGTGAGTATTTAGAAGTAGTTTTAATGTTCGAAATGGAAAATGTGTCTGTACATGACAGACTCCAAATCACATATATATCTTTTCACTTAAACCGAAAGTTTTTAGTTATAAAGTGGGCTGGATTACTATGGCCAGTTGACACGCAAGTGAGTGAATTTTGACAGCTTGTTCAAATTTTAATCCATTTTAAAACTGCTAAAATGGGCAAGGTGACCTGAAAAAGCTAAGAAGCAAACGTAAGTATATCAGTTTACTTTAGCTGTTCTATTTCTTACATTGATTTTTTTATTATTTTTTGGTTTTTTTTTATTTTTTTAAATCAAATAATAATTGCCTTTTCTGGAAAAACCATTCAAATAATCTTTACCAATCAAAAAAGCCGTCTAGTTAATGTATTACTAATTACTAATCAAATTTAACAGGTCTGGCTTCAAACTACTGGCAGAGAAATATAAAAGCTTACCTCAGGTATAATTGAATGATGGAGGCAACCTTTAAAAATAACTGCAGTGGACTTAAAATGAAAATAGTACATTGGGCAGTGAAAACTTTTAAACCAGTAGCGGTTTTAGAGACCTTCTAGCTACAAGATGAGATCCCACCTCCTTCGAACAACACAAGAGAGTTATTCTTTCGCTTTTCCATCCTTGCACCTGAGAAGTTTTTTCCAATGATGGCACAAATGTCTTTTGTGGCAAAAGTTTGCAGTATAAACCGGATTCATTGGCGTTGTAAAATTGCTCACGACGTAAGCCAAGCTCTTCCATTTTCTTACTTATAACCTTTTTTAGTGGATCAAAGCTCTTGAAATTGGATAGAAATCTTCAAAATCAAAAATGTTAATATTTTAGAATACTCAATGGAAGCGAAGAAGTGTTCATATTTTGTCTATATATTAGGATGTTGATATTATCGCGAGTTCACTGTACCTCCTCCATCTGCTCATGATGTTACAAGCCAGTATTTGGCAAACTGACTTTTACAGATTTCGAAGTTGTGACAACATCTTACACTTAAGCTAAACAAAAATTTTCTAGCATAAAAATTTTGAGCGAGTAAATGTTTATTAAACTCATTTAATGCCGTCACATACACCCCTTTAAATGCCTTCATTTTCATGCAGTCTGTAATGTACACTAAACAAGGCAAATTCACTTGCCAAAGTGTAATTAACTCACGAATAACAACAGTTGCTGCGGATGTTGTTTTGCTTAAGTTTAAACTTGTATTATTTTTCTTCTCATTTCGAAAGTTAGTAATGGATATTTGCATGCATGTACATTTTAGTGTGTAAAAGTGAGCAGCATGGGGCAGGCGAATGAGGGTCAGTCAACCATTGCATACACTCGATAGATGTCTGTATCCACATAAATGCATGTATGTATATGTGATTGTGTGCCTATGTATGTGTTTGTGTGGGTGGGGTGATGAAAACCGTGTTAATTAGTGTTCTTGAACATTCGCAAAGCGCGTGAGCGATAAGTTAAAATACAAATGAAATTTAATATGGCATCAAGCTTGTTTTAGCAATTAACATACCGAACTAGTAAACCCCGCTCGCTACTGAGTGCCATACCTGATAATATATGAAACTTAATTACATCGCCTATTGCAGCACGCATTTCCACCTTTCGTTTGATACCCATATTACACTAAACACATTTTTGGGCATATCAGTCTATATCTTCTTAGCCGGGCGACTTATCCGAACAAGTGATATCTTCAATTTCAAGTTAAACATCTAGTAATACAACGGTAAAAGATACAATCAATTACATTCATCAGTTTTCGAGTGATGCGCGCCTAAACATACAGACAGACAGATGGACAGACGGACAGACAGACAGACAGAAATTCAAAAAAAGGTCGATTTGGCTTCTACTGGCTCAATAATGATCCCTGCTATCGATTTTTTTCAATAAAAACAAAGTTGTTTTTGCAGCCTGCGCTGAGTGCGAAATATTTAAAGATATTTAATACAATATCTTCACGCACCTTTTTAATTCAATTTCAAACAAGGTTAAACAAGTTTGCACAAAACCAATATCTTTGCTTTGAAATGTATCACCAATAGCCAAGTAGATATCTACATATATACGAGTATGTATGACATATGTACCTGTAAGCTGAATTCAATATGGCATACAAAAACATAAAAAAGTATAAAATACGTGTAATACCAACAATAATAAGAATATAGGTTTATATGCGCAAAACGAAATTTTATTTGTACCACAACGCGAAAGAGAAGCCGCAGAAGCTGCGAAAATGTTGGCATTCATTTTTTTTTTTTTTAATTGCAAAAAGACAGAAAAATGATACACTAAATACTAGATACATACAAATAACACTGCGTTACAAAAACGAGCTTTAGTTCTGTCCTATGGACCAAATATACTTTTTCGGAAAGGGGAGAAAAAAAATACACGTGTATCGGCGATTTTCATGTACACGTCAGAATTTTTTTTTTTTATGTATAAAGTATAAAGCTCGTAGTATCCGTCTGTCCGCCTGTGTGAAAGACTTTGGATCGATTTTTAACCCTTTTTCCGTGATAGAATTGAGCTGAATTTATCAATTCTCAGATTTTACAGAATTTTAAAAAAAAATTTTTTTTCACTTTTTTCGGCATAACCTGAAGGGAATCCAAATTTTTAAACTACTAAAGCGTTCCGAAAAAAAAAATTGCTTTTCGACCCATCCTGCTCCATATATTTGTAGTTTATCAATAGCAACTTTCTAACACTAAACTGTTTATGACTTTTACAACACTTACAACTGGTATGACAGATGAAACATTGAATTGCACAATCAATATTGCATCATTTAAATTCGTTTAATTTATTGTTTGATACAACACACTCTCTGCCGTTTGTGTATTTGTTCTGATCAGCTGACAGTTGCGCTACTAGGAGACGTATACTTTCACAATTGTTTTAAGTTCTGTTGTGCGAAAACGTATTTCTATATATTTCATCTGAGCAAAAATGCAGTGTCCGACTCGAAATAACTTTTGTTACGTTTGTGGCTTATTCACACCAAGTAAAAATCACAAGTGTATTTTTATTTTTTCTCCCCTTTCCCAAAATGTATATTTGGTTCATAGGGCAGAATGTGTGTAACGCGGTGTAAGCGATTGTACTCTGCAGTCAAACCAACTAGTTGAAAACTACTTTACAACTAGTATGTGCACCAAGCCCAACTAGTCTGCCAACTGCCATATTTCCATATAAGCACCTGGTATGTTTAACATGTCAATGTTCTACGAGATGTCAATTGTCAGATTTCGACCAGAACATACCAGTCATCTACTACTCATTAAATACTAGTTTGTAAATAGTGGAAATATACTAGTACCATACTGGTAGTAAAATACCAGTTTCATAGTATTTCAAAATGGAAGGAAGAAGGTACTAGTAAAATTGCAGTCTAATCATACCAATATCACAATAGTTCGAAAGAAATAAAGGAATACTAGTCCAAATGTCTACCAAAACCTTTGGCAGGGATTAAAATAAGAAAATGGACTCATCAATAAATCATTTTCACTGTGAAGACCCCTGATTTAGGATTGCAAAGCATAAATTTCATCTTTGGAATATTTCATAAGCTGGTTGCGAATTACAATAGCATGCAATGGAAATGAAAGAAATTATTACATACTATGAAAATTGTAGTGTATGGACTGAACTTTTTCTGACTAGTATGATTTTAACCAAAAAATTATAGTTGGATACTAGTATGTTTACTGACTAGTTTAATATTTCAGTGCAGGTTAGCTTTGCATATGTATCCTTCAAGAATAAAAATTAAATTTTGAGTTTTAATTTTTTTCATAGTTCGAAAAACTCAAAAAGCCGCTGCGTCTTTTTGGCAGGTAATAGGTCATGAATATTGGGTTGTGTAATCTCGTCAACATACATATGTAGTCAATAATTAAAGCAAGTTCATTTCATTTCTCTCTACCACGTGCTTGCCAACCTACGTACATATGTAAGTGTCTATAAATATGGTTTAGTTATTGAGTACATATATTTACGAGATTACACCAACCAATATTCATGCCCAATTACCTGCCAAAAAGACGCAGCGGCTTTTTGAGTTTTTCGATCAGTGAAAAAATTAAAAATTAAAATTTAATTTTTATTCTTGAATTATAAAATACCGCGCAAGAAATAAGTTTTATTTTCCTCAAAAAAATTAAAACCCAAACATGAATTTTCTTTTCGTCAAAAAAATACAAAAAAAACAAAACTCGATCAGAGAAATAAAACTCAAAAAATAAACTTTATCCGTAATCAAAAAAATAAAACTTACAGATGCCTATTATTGCTGATTTTTATTTAAAAAAATCAAAAAATAATGATAAAATAGTGAGTTTTATAATAAAACTCATAACAGTAACGGTCCCTGATTTAAACCGACAATTTACTCTTAGAAATAGGGACGTAACGTTTATTATGGAATTATAATTAACCATTATCAGAAGATATTTTTTTTGTGGTTGCCATAACTAATATAAATGAGAAATATTTTATTTTTTTTTGATATCATCATTATCAAGATTTTTTTTTTCGTCAGATGGGCGGGATCATTATTAAATAATAATTTTGTCCTGAAAACGAATGTTTACATACAAAAATCGGATTATAATACGAGTATATTTGATATATATAAAATGACTAAAAAAATAAAAAATCTTGGTAATGATTATTCAAAACCAAAAAAAGCTTCTGACTGTGGGCTGACTGTAACAAATATATAACCCTAAAGTGCTATACAACAAATATATCGCCCAACAGTGTACATTTGAGTGAACTAAAATTCATAAATTGACGTACTACTGCACAACGTACATGTTCTACAAAATCATTTGGTGCCAACATTGGCTGACGCAACTATACATAACTCACTATAAACATACATACATACATACACATCGTACATACATACATATGTACGCACCTGCATGTATGCGCTTCGGTATGGCCCCAGTGAGGAAGTAAGTAATTAGTGAGAATAATTTCTGGTTCAAACCTAGAGATAAAGTGGCTAGCAAGAACTAGTGAGATAGTAACTAGATTTCAACTAGTTCAGAACCGGCAGTAGTGTAGTCATTAAAATTTAATAAAAGTTAGATTCGCATTTGGAAAAATGTTTATCAGTTGGTAGGATTCGAACCGACGCGTCCCGCATGTTGTTGTTGTTGTTGTTTTGGGGAGTGCTGTCGAACTGACAGTCCTTGACCGGATATGTATCCGGTACACTCCGGTACTCCCTTGCAGTACTGCCTGATTGTCGTGGTAGCGATTTGGTATGACCAGTGGAACCTTCTAGGTCATGTCACCTCTCCTTCCGTAAGGAATTGTGTGGCGGTAGTATTGCTGGAGTATCACACCGAAGGTCCAAGGTTCGAGTCCTGGGAAAGGTAACATCAAAAGTGGTTTGACAAAGTTTTTCAAAATGGGGGTCGCGACCATTGGCAGTCATTTGGCAAAAAGTCTCCGAGTGTAGCTCTACCGTGGAAGGCTTCTCCAAATATTTTTTTTTTAATTCTAAACTAACTACATCCAAACTGCAGAATTTGGAAAAAGTCTCGAACTAGAGCAATATTAGTAATAAACGAACTTCATCCCAACTGTTGAATTTTTAACTAGTACGGAGCTGTCGAAAAGGTAATGCAGCGGGGTACAATTTCCAACACCAGGACATCGCCATGTTAAATTCGCCAGTTGATTACATGTGAAAGAGATTGAAGGCGAACTACTTGTGGTAGATGCGCACCAGTTCAGAATTAGAGATTTTCCCCACAGGGTCATTGCATTAAAATTTCGCTTACCTTTACGTTCATGGTCTACTCGCTGCAGAGCCCTTGGTGCCAATTAGTGTCCTTTTTAAGCGGTGACCTGTGAAATTAATAAAAAATGTAAATATGGGGAAACGAAAATAAAAAAGTAGAAAAAATTAAAAAATGGCGCAAATTACCTTACGTCTTACAAAATAATAAAACTGAGTAAATAAACAGCAAAAAGAAACACATGCCCCAATAAAAAAATTATTATAGCAAATTATAAAAATGAAAATAGTTGAAAGTACGAGAAGTGTTCATAGAAGCGTTATAGAAAACTTATAATATTTTCTTTTATAATAAGTTTTTATTAATTCTTTTTTTTCTTACTAAAGGAACGGCAATAAATACCCTGCAGCGCTCACAGCATTGGCCAGCAGTTGCTTCTTTCGTTTTTAATGTGTGCAATATTTTTATACCCAGTTGTGTTAAGTGCATAATAAATAGATTGTTCATTAATAATGCCGATTAACTGACGAAATTTAATTTGCTGGTTATGCTAATAGTATTGCTAATATTTTTTTTTTTAATTTATTCTACTTAAGGGAACTAAATATGCTGCTGCATTTACCGACAGTCTTAAAAATAATCGAAGAGATGAAGAGATGGCACCGTTAGAAGGCAATGCAGGCAGTAGGAAAATTCTACTTTTTACTTTAGAATAAAGCCCAACGAAAGTGGACCATTTGCCGCCTGAACAGACTAAAGTCAAAGGATGACATGGAGTCAGCTGCGTCAATATGGAGCTTATTCTCATAAACTTACAGCAGTATGGACAGTTCATTAGGCTATAGATGCGAAAACAGGGACGTAATGGTTATTATAGAAATGAGGTAAAGGTCGTATTTAACCATTAATATTGATGCATGGAAATATTAGTTGTTGTAAGAATTACATATATGAAAATATATATAATGACCACATAAATAATATAAATGAGAAAATTTTTTATTTTTTCTGGTAATAGTAACCATTATCAAGATTTGTATACTTTCATGTACATGAAATGGTATTATAACGTTGGTACGATGTTTGTAAGTATGAGAAGAAGAATAAATAGACACACCAATAAGCATATCGAAATGATCAGGGCGATAAGCTGAGTCGATTTAGCCATGTCCGTCTGTTCATCCGTTTGTCCGTCTGTCTGTCTGTTTGAACGCAAACTAGTCCCTCATATTTAGAGATATCTTGATGAAATTTTATAAAGGGCCGCCATTTTGTAAAACGTTAATCATTTGTCGGAACCAGCAAGATCGGCCCAATAAAACGCATAGCTCCCATACAACCGATTGTTGCGATAAAACGGTTTTGGCCTTTAACTGTTGCAATTAAAAAGCTAGGAACGTAATTACTAGTATTAGTAATGTTTGTAATGAAAATTAGCCAGATCGGATCAACATAACATATAGCTCCCATAAATTCGATAGTTTCGATAAATGGTTTTTGGGCTATAAATTTTGCAATTAAAACGCTAGGAACGTAAAGTTTTGCAGGTTTGGTATTTTTTACATATGTAATGAGTGTAGTGAAAATCAGCCAGATCGGACCTACATAACATATAGATCCTATACAATCGATTGTTCATAAAATTGGGGTTGGGCTATATACATATCTTTAAATTAACAGTTTTGCAGAGTTTGTATTAATTGTAAGTAAAAATCGGACACCTAAAACTGTGATGCGCATTCATGAAAAGTATAAAGTCTTCGTCACAGTCGAAGACGGCCTTTTCCTTACTTGTTTTATGTTGCTCGTTTGTAACTGGATGGACCTAATTTTTTGGTAAGTTGGTGAGGTTTTTCCAGTGAGATATGCGCATTTTGTGGACTTACGATGTTAACGCAGTGATGGTTTTATTCAAACTGATACTTTTGTGTCTTTACATTTCAAATACAAAAGAATAAACGAAAGAGAATAGGGAGAACTATTCTAAGTTGCCAGACTGATAAAGTGGCCATACAGTTAATACAAATATTTTATCTTATTACTCCAACATTAGTTATGCACTTGTTATTAGTATTTCCCTAGAAAACTTTATAAACTCACATACAGGGTGGCTGATGAATTTTGCTACATTAAGAAACTCAAATAATTTTTTTTTCAGTGTATGGAATTCATTTTTCTTTTATTCATGTTAAAGCTCATTAAATTTTATTAAATATAGCTTAATTAGTTTTAAAAATAATGGAATTTAAATGCCCCCCCTGCTCGTCGATGCATGTGCGGCATCTTACCAAAAAGTTGTTCATTACTGCTTGGAGAGTTGTTTCTCGAATGGATTGCCTTAGTTCATTCAAATTTGTTGGTTTTGCTTTGAAGACTTCCTGTTTGCAATAACCCCACAAGAAAAAGTCAGGTGCAGTAAAGTCAGGCGACCTGGGTGGCCAACGGAATGTGGAGTTTCTGGATATCAGCTTATTGGGAAATTTTCGTCGCAATTCTGTCATAACAGGTTGGGCTATATGAGGAGCTGCACCATCTTGCTGAAACCACACAGAGTTGAAAGAAATTCTCATTCGGCGTAATTCTGGATAGAAAAACTCTCTCAACATGCTCAAGTAACGGTCTCCAGTAACCGTAACGGTGTGACCGTTTTCTTCGAAGAAGTAGGGCCCGACAATGCAGCGTGATGAAACTGCACACCACACTGTGACACGAAGTGGATGCAATTCCGTCTCATGGAGTATCTGTGGGTTGGAAGCACTCCATATTCGACAATTTTGTTTATTTATGTTGCCGTTTAAATCGAAATGGGCCTCGTCAGACATGAAAAGACAGTTCAACATGTTTCCATCCTCTTCCACCATTTGAAGCATCTTCTGGCAAAATTCCAAGCGAATCGGCAAGTCTGCAGCGTTCAGTTTGTTGGCCATTTGAATTTTATATGGGAATTAGTCCAAATCTTTGTGCATAATTGACTGTAATGACTGTCTGCTTACACCCATTTGAGCAGATAAGCTTCTTGTCGAAACACGTGGATTGTTTTGTATGGCAGCAGCTACATCAGCGATTGTTTCCTCCGTTCGAACTGAAGGGTTTCGATGGTAAGGTCTTCTGTTGACTGTCCAATGCTCGGCAAAATTGTTTACAAGTCTTATTATGGTCCATCTGCTCGGAGGATTGCCGCCAAACGTGCGCCTATACTCTCTTTGAACCGAAACTACGGACTCCAGTGCGTGATAGCGGCGGACAATCCAAATTCTTGTTTCAGTGTCCCAGTTATCCATTTTTGTTAAATGTAAAAGTCAATCTGCAAAATAAAATAAAAATTTACCAGATTCATTAAATAGAAAAAAAGTTATTTAATTTTTTTTTGGTAGCGGCTTTCATTAGCCACCCTGTATATTAAAAAATGGTTCTTTTACGTAACCTTGTTGTTAAATGAAAAGAAATTCAATTATCATCAGTCCCTGCAAAACAAATTATATTGGGCATTATGACCACTGCAGAAGCTGAACTACGCCTACGCCTTTTGAAAAAATCAATTTCAGATATGAACTTAAGAAGAGCCAAAGAACGAAACTAAACACTAAAAACACACCAAATTTGACAAAAGATGACGGAAAATCTTTCCAATATACATCAACTTTCACCCTGTCGGAAAATCAACAAAACAAAATAAATCAGTTAGTTAGTTCTTTTTCCACCATAATATGGAATTTGATAGTTTTAGCTAATGACGGTTGGTCCATAGTAAATTCGTTTTCGAAAATACCCTCTTCGCTGCTCCTTAAGACATCTCTCATTGGTGGTAGTACGGAGTTGTCCGCCTAGTGCGTATCAACCTCAAAAGCGATTTCGTTCTGCTAGATATTTTTTGCTGTGCAGGGACCCGAAGCGAAATTCAGCACCTATGCACTATTAAGGATTTCACATTTTTTGGTTCCTCTTGTTGATTGTAACTTCTCATATTAAACAATTACATAGAGATTACAAAACGCTCAAAGTAGGGAGGGAAACGAAATGCTTAACCTAAACATCCTAACAAACAATTCCTTAAAGCCTAGCCTCCTCCACTGCAAATAAGAAAACATTTCAGTCAGCAACTCGACGATACGCGGTATCATATCATACCCACATGAACATCCACACAAAGTTAGTAGGTTTACCTCTAACCTATACAGACTAAACCACGGCATACCAAATGTTTTCCCTGACTTTGGAGTGGCACTCATGACACTTAACATATTCTTAAGTGCAAAATAACTATTAGCCAAAAACAATATTAAAATCGGCAACAACAGCAAATACTGTTGTCGAGGTCTGAGGTAAATCTCAGTCTATACAAGCTCAAGAAGAAGTCCCATAAATCCCAACTAAGTAATAATAAAATGTGAGAAGTCGAGAGGGAGAGATGTATATGGGCGGACGAAGTCATTGAGAGCGAATGATGTCCCCGCCTACAGTATAACGACCGACAATCAGCAGCCATTGAGTGTCAGTAGATTACAGTGAGAGTCTCAGAACGGCTGAGAGCCGCCGACGGTCGAAGTAGTCCGGAGCGGTTGTCGAAAGTAAAAAACGGCACGGCAACAGTGGAGCAGCAGCTAAGCAGTAGTATGATAACGTAGGCCCGACATTTCTGATAAATGACAACTCTTGGGGAGCGGCATGGCTTTCAACTACAGCAGTGGTAGCGGGCGTACCAGAAGCGGAGCAGCAAATGTTGGCCGGAGTGACTAGATGACTAGATGGGTTATGAGGAGGTTAATTACCATCTTCAGATGATCCTTCTTTGACTTAGTATTGCTCCAGAGACGGAGGTTATTAGCGAGGTAGTTCCCTGTAACGAGATTAAAGGGGGTCGGCTATTATCTTGGTGTATCATGACCATCATGACCACTGGATAAATGAGGCATATACATCAAAACACGAATCGGTAAGTCACCTGTTTTTTCTTTTAATTATATCTTGGTCTCATCCTGTGTACCTTTCTGTTACACCAACAGATAAGAAGTATTCGCAAAAGGAAACTATCAGAATATCCGAGTATCGAACTGGATGCTTAAATATCTCACAACCAGCAATATAATCCAAGGTAACACCCGAACTTAGACTCCCTTACTCAGTTTTTTTTCTTTTTTAAAGCCTGGCCATAACTACCCTGCAGCTACTACATCATAGGCCTTTGCTGTGTTCTCTGTGTTTCTCAGGGACAGCTTGACGACTTTTACCTTTAGCATTTCTTTATTTGCACATTCACTCACTGCCCTGCAAAAAAATCGTTTGACTAATCTCTAAAGAGAGCGACCCGCGATTAATCTCTTTAGTCTACAGTTGGCTATATTTTAATATACAAAGTAAATTTTTATTTGTGTATCATACTCATAGGGGTGTAAGTCAATTTTAGTTTTTGTAGCATACTTATAGGAGTTAAAAGTATACATATGGGTAAAAAGTGGATTAACCCGTTCGAGTATAAATGGGCACAATTCGTCTCTCCATAGCACATGCTCAAACAGATGTGAACAGTTCGACCCATACAAATACAAAGTGATGAGAAGTGGCATTAGTCGCATGCTTCTTTACGACTCAACCCGGATGCATCCTAGCCTAATCGCATTTTATACAGAGTGAGTTCTGGTTGCATCGCAAATACACTCACACACACATACTTACCGACTCACTCACTCACTCACTTTCTTTTGCACGTTGATAATGAAAAGTTGAAAGGCTGTTTTGTAAGGTTGTTGAAAGTTGAACTACAATTTTATACGCTTTTCTGCATTTAAGGTTTATGTTGGCAAATTAAAAAAGCAAATTATGAAAGCTGAATACCACAAAAAAAAAGTATGCAAAATAAAAAAATACATCACTAAATATATGTAGAGTATGTAGGAATATAAGTGCGGTAATTAAATAGCCTTTGGCAATGACGTCCATATATATTGACACACTTACACACAATGGCGCCGGGTTTTAAGCGCAATGGAAATTGGAAATATGTAAATATATTTAAGTGTGCATATGTATGTTATTACAAGAAATAGTTTTAGTTAGTTTTTCAATGACCTCTTGCTGTGTGCATAAGCTACTTGTACAACTGGCAATGTTTAAGTCACAAAAGGAAAGTAGCTTTCATGTATCTTTGAGTCCGTTTATAGCTTTGACTAGAAATCTACAATAGGTTAATAATCTTTTAATTAAAAAATTTAACACATCTTTTCACTAGAGAATTTTGCATACAAAAAATCTCTTTGCCTTTATGCGCACCAGAACGTATGAATAATATCGGCCATACAAAATGATTACATAAGTGTACTTAAGTCTGCATATCAAAGTGAATTTCAAACTGTTTCCTTATTATTATCTGTAATTCATACTACTTATGTATTTCTATTCTTAGCCATATACAAAACAAAGTTGCAGCCATATACAAAACCAAAGTCTGAGTACCAATTAGTCGAGTCATATTAAAATACACAGCACGCAATTAATTTTATTTTAGTTAGGCTTTTAATTTACAACGAGATATGCACCTATGACGTTAGAGCACTGATGCCACAAAAAAATTGCTATTCAGTGATCTGTGGACTTTTTCTGTTTAATTTTGATTCAGGTGACGAAATCAAACAAATTGTTTTCATTTATCCTAATTAAATAGCTTGATTTATCTTAAAGTAACAAGATATAAACCGATTCTTTTCGTTAGCACTTAGTGACTTATGAATAAAATAACATAATGATTTTTTTTTTTTTTTTTTCATTTTAAATTTGGTTTCAATATCAAATGTGAACTTGTCGATTTCAGAATAGAAACTAAAACTGCTTGATTTTTTAAAGCAAACAAAAAAAATTGTATGTAGCATCGAAATAACGATGGAAACGAAAACGGCCATAATATCTTATGTTATTGCCATTATTCTTATCCACCCAACTGAAATAGCTGAAGAATAGACCGGCCTTCCCAGGTAGACTACAGTCAGTCTTGGTTCTTAACTTATGGGTGTTGTAAAAGTGGTAGTGGTAAATTCTTGTGGAGTTATGACCTGTAGACGTTTTAAACTTTTTTTACTACCATGTGCGCAATCTTATAAATAGCAAGTAAACAGAACATTATATACCTATGGCATACCAATTTACGCAGGTTTATTTTAATACTTTTCAGTTCGTATTATAAAGTCAACTAATTGTTTTCAATAAAAACATTTCTGTTATGAGTTTTGAGGGGCAAATTAATTTATTTGTATATAAGAAGCTTACCTACCAAACACTGCTAACCACATTTCTTTTAAATACCAATACATGTACATTTTATGTTTAAAAAATTTGTGTTCAAATAGAGAGACGGGCCCAAAGACAGGCGGACGGGGAGACGGATAAGGCTAAATCGACTCAGCTCATCATCCTGATTATTTCAGTATACTCATTAATGGGCCTATCTCTTCTTCTTCTTATACTCACAAACATTCCATGTTCATGAAATGTATGAAAATCAAAAAATGTATATAACTTCCCTAATGCAATGGGGTATTAACTATTTGCCCTGATATTTTGCTTGTGTGCTATCCGGTTTACCTAATTTTGGCAGGAGTATACTACATGCTTTTGAGAAGCAGCAGACCAATTTCGATTGAAACATCTAGTTGAAATTACAAGCAATCGCCTTTGAAAATAACAAAATTTTTATGCCAGGCCAGCACAATAGAATTTTTTAGAACTATGTTTAAAAACTGGGCTTGGCCGTTGACCGATTTCGCCGGTTTTTACAACAAATATTTACCTTTTTATGTTCAACATTTTCGCCAAATATCGTTTCGATAAATCAATTAATGCCGGAGTTATGGCATATAAGGTTTTGTGAAATAATCCACTATAAAAGGGGCGGGGCTACGCCCATTTTAAAAAATTTATATTTTTCGACTTCCTTCGTTCACTTCCACTTTGAAATTGAAATAGAAATGATATAAAGCTATTTTATGCAAAGTTATTGCCTTTTTTCGGCCGCCGTGGTGTGAAGGTAGTGTTGCCGGCTTACCACACCGAAGGTCCATGGTTCGAGCCCTGGTACAGGTAACATCAAAAGTGATTTGAAAAAAGTTTTTCAAAACGGGGTCGCCCCTCGGCAGTGGTTTGGCAAACTCTCCGAGTGTATTTCTGCCATGACAGGCTTCTCAGCAAAAATTCGTCTCCTTTGTAGATGTCGTTCGGGGTCGGCAAAAAACTGTAGGTCCCACCAATTTGTAGGGAAAATTCAAATCGGCACACCACAAATTGGAAGAGAAGCTTGGCGCAAAAATCTCTTAGGAGGTTTATGATGATATACCTGTTGTATATCGCGCCATAGAGATAGAGATATTCCCTTTTAAATGTATCTTTGATCCTTTTCAAAATCTTTTGTATAAAAGTGGGCGTGGACCTTAACTGACTTCGCCTATTTTTTCCGAAACATTCCTTGTATTACTGCAAACACGTGCGCTGAATTTCCTTTCGATATGTTTAACGGTTTTTGATCTATGGTTAATATTATTTCTAACTTGGACTTAATCAAAAAAGGGCGGTGCCACCCCCATTTTCAAAAATTTCTTGAAAAATTTATTTTTTGCATTAACGTTTATGTACACACCAAATTGTATCCTTATAAGTGTATTATCTACTGAATAATCACTTTTTTGTATTTTCGAAAACATTTTATATATTAAAAGTGGGCGTGGCTATATTCCGATTGTAAATAGAGCTCGGCGATGAGTGCCAAGGAACCTGCATACTAAATTTAATTAAGATATCTCTAAATTTACTCAAGTTTCGTGTTACCAGACGGACGGAAGGACATGGCTTAATCAATATTATTTTCCTCCTGAACATTTTGATATATATAAGTCAATATCTATCTCGATCCGTCTATGCCGTTGCATACTACTGTTAATATACCTTGTGTACGTAGCACTACTAGGTATAAAAATGTATGTGTGTCTATGTGTCTGGCATCCAAAATAATTAACCGATCCTTATGAAATGTTTACAGTGGATTTTTGGGTTCATGGGTTACAGTATATGCTGCATATAATTTTACAAAAGTGGGCGGTGCCACGCCCTAATGCTATATACAATTTTCATCTTTTATAGGAGTCCAAAGTACTTAACCGATATTTATGAAATTTTCACAGCAGATTCTCGGGTTCGCTTATTACAGCATAGGCTATATATAATTTTGGAAAAATTACAATTCAACATAACTCTGAACGTATTTGGTCTAAATTAATGATATTTGGATATATGTGTCCTTTAATCTATATTTACACAATTTTACAACTACGAATTTATTTGATTCCAGATAATGATGTTTTATATAAACGTGTTAAATATATTAAAAAAAAATGTGAAAAAGTGAGCGGTACTAAACGTTGATCTATATGTGGGCGATGCCATGCCCATTTCCTAAAATTTAAAAAACTTTTATTTAATAAGTTAATCAGGTCATTGTAACTACCAAGTTCTAGCACTCTATCTGCATCAGCGAAGGAAATATGGCATATTCCGGTTTCCTAACTCTCTTATAAAAAGCTTTAGTACAAAAGTGGGCATGGTCTTCCACCGATTTTGCTTATTTTCCGTGAGCGTACTCTACATATCTATAGTAAAACTCGTATCAAGTTTCGTAATTCTATTTTACACGGTTATGAATTTATTAACAGGGCGGTGCCAAGACCACTTTCCAAAATTTTGCAAAAATCGTACAAAGAATAAGAAAAGTGAGTTAACTGCCAAATAATATCTTATACCTATATAATTTAATGAGATATGGACACTTCTGTATTTCTAACTCCTTTTCGGATAACTTTTATGAAAAATTAGGCGTGGGCGAAAAGCGATTTCGCGTCTATAGGATGACCAACTAACTGAATCTACCAAATTTCATTATTGTACCTGCTTTTAATATTGAATTGTCACATTTAAACATCTTTCGAAATTTTCGATATCGAAAAAAGGGGCGTGGTTATTGTTGGATTTAGCCCATTTTAAATCGCAACCTACCTTGACTTGTGTGCCAAATTGCATACAAATATCTAAATTTTTACTCAAGTTTTTAAATTAGATTACTCAAGTTATTAACTTTAGGTCCAGCATACAATGTTTACACCCCAAACTCTACGAGTACTTGGTACTCATGCCTTTTTTATCATTATAATATTGATAGGTTAATTCAAAAGCACTTTTTATAAGTATACATTCTCTTCAATTGTTTGCCACCTCAATTGAGCAGGCTAGTGAATACGCCGGCCTTTATTAAAATTTCGAAACCGTCACTGAATAAACCCACAAACATAACATATTTTTAGGCGCACGATTTTGTATATAAATTCGGTCTCTATTAATAATTAAACAATAAAAAATACAATTGAGTTATTTGTATACACTGAGTGGGAAATATTTGACTGCATCTCAAATCTTTGATTTCAGGTAGCGATTTAAACTTGAAAATCAATCTACCGAAACTTTGACTTTGGCAACGAACACGAGTTACCACAGAATTATGGTCGCAATTTTACTTTAGTGTGTGTGTATATTAACGACCCTCTTCTTTAACCAACGTATCAACGCACAGTCAATAAAATCCAAATAAAACAAAAAACCGTGAAGCCCCAAAGTATAGACAAGTAGACTTCAAAGCACACATAATTAGAGCAACTTCTGGGAAGGCGCATAGTCAGCGTCACATTCTAATAATTAGACTTGACATCTTTCACAAGTCATTGGCTGACATTTACTCACAATGCCAAAGAGAGATGCGGAAGCGATAGGAGTACACGCCAGGGCTGGGACTAACTTTTTACGGACTTTTCAATGATCAAAATCTCTTTGAAATGGAAAAGCAAAACAAAAAGTGAAATTTTCCAAATAAAAACTCTTGTTTTTTGACGCCTACAAACAGGGAAAGAAATTTTCATTTCACTACAAAACTTTCTGCATTAATCCGCAAATGAAAGGGCATAAAAAACCCGTCGTAAACAGCCAAAAAGAGCAAAAAAAACAAAAACTTAAAATGAAAAAAGTCTACAAAAGTCGCACTCGAAAGCAACACACAAAGTCACTTCAAAGCCTAGATGACATTGCATAAGAGTCAAATACACAAGGTCTATGCGCAATACATATCTACGCGCATATTTATGTACGAGTATATGCTTTGGCCCTGAAGAGAGAGCGTAAATGCTTGCAGGTGGATTATCTCAGCTAAAACGCCAGTACTAGCGGAAAGGTTCATGAAAACTTTGAGCTTATTAGCGTTGAGCACTCAGCGGCGATATGAATCTATGTAAGTGTGTGTGTGTTGGTAAGTGAGAGTGTGTTCGGCCATGTTATATGCCTAAAATTGTTGTTGAAAAAGGTCTCGTTGCACAACAACAAATATTTAACTTGTTTTTGCTGTAACAGCCGCTGTTGTTCTTTTAGTTGAGTAAAATATGCGTAAAAGGGATTTGTCGCAAATACTTTGGTAACTTTGCTCTTTGAACTTTTTGTTATTGCAAATTCATTGTAAAAGTGGAAAACTGAAGGTTTTTATAAGCTGCCATATATATATATATATACCCCATTGCATATTTATAAACACACTTATATGGAACAATTTTTTTATGATTCGTATTGAATACTTCCTTGCTAGAGCGGAGTAACAAACTAATGAAGCCAGGATTACTCGCTGAGCTTGGGACGCGCTCTGTGTAAACCAGTAAACAATAAAGAACTGATCAAAGTATCAGGTTTTATACGTGCACGGATATCAGCACCCTCAACAAACGCGATAAATCAGATAAAGAAATAGGGACGCAGCTGTAGTGTGAGATTTGTGATGGGAAAGAGACTGCTCGCCACCATATGAACGAGCCACAGCTTTCTTAGAACAGTCTGCCACCATTCGAAGTAAAAACAAATGCTACTCGAAAGAATGATAAAATAGGTCCCCAATTCATGCACTTTTGAAACCGGAACGCAGCTGAACGGAAATTTATTTTAAAGAAGGAAACAAAAACAAAATTGCAACTAAGTTGTAAGAACGAAAAAAGGAACAACACTGAAACCGAAATTCATTTAAAGAAGGAATCAAAAGTGGAACAGGATAGAACTAAGCCGAATGGCAACGCAATTAAGTTTAAATATCAATCAAGAACAAAATGAATTTCGAAAAACGAAAAGATACGATTTTGAGGAACAAATCGAACACGAAATTTAACGGAATCGAAACTGAAATCAATCTTGGAGATCGAACCAAAACCGAAGGTAAATGAACTTTGTTTTCAAGACCGAAACCAAACTTGAATCGGAACGAAACTGTAACTGGAATCAAATTTAAAGAACGAAAGCAAAACCTAACTGAACTAAGAATAAAGCTCAAAACCAGAATAAAACTGACACCGAAAAATACTTGGAAGTGCGAAGTAAAAGCGCATGGAAAATCGAAAGGAAAGCTGAATGGCAACCGAAGCGAAACTGAACTGGATTTTGAAGAAATGAAACAAAATTCAAACTAGATGGTGAGAACGAAATGAAAACCGAGACCGAAATTTATTTGTTGTAACGAAACGAAGGTATTTTGAAGAATTACATAAAAATGGAACCGGAACGGAATCGAAAGTGAAATCAATGGAACCAAACTTTGTTTTAAGTAAAACTTTAACCGGAAAGAAATTTTAATTAGGAAAGTAAAGAAAAAACGAAATAAGCGAAAAATACAACGAAACCGAAAACAGAAATAATTTGTAGAACGTAACCAACACGGGAATGGAAATTTTCTCATACCCAAATTGAACTGAAAAAGTTATTGGTGATTATAAACAAATTGTTTACTATTTGGCGACGTGTCATAATGTCAATGGAGGTAATGTCAGTGACATTAACTCGCATTTTGCAAAGAGAATTAATGTCAAATTATTTTGAGAATTAACGTCATTGACATTAATTCTCTTTGTAAAAGCGGATTAAGGTCAGTAACGCTAAATATCATAAATGCTTTACTAATCTGTATAATAATAACGGAACTGCAATTTAAGGTGCAGTTACAAAGATAATGGACTAAACAGGTTTTACTCCAAATTTTCATTTTATACCGCATATATGTATATGAAATTAAAAGAATTTTATTTAATAAATTTACATACGTATTTAAAGTATAAAATAAATTTTAGACTGCCGCGCTTTTCTGAAAATTATCAAAATTCCTTGTATACAATTTTTTTTATTTCATATCCATACACATATAAGGTATAAAATGAAAATTTGGAGTAAAACCTGCTTAGTCTATTATATTTATAACTGCACCTGAAATAGCAGTTGCGTTGTTATTATAGAAATTAGAAAAGCATTTATGATATTTAGCGTTTCTGAGAATAAACATCATTGCTACCCTACGCACCCAGAAGTTTCTTGGCGTTCTCGAAGGGTCTATGTAACGTATTAACATCTCGTCTTTGCCTCGTATTCCGAAACACACGCGCGATCTCTCTTTCTCTTGCTTATATGCATAAGCGTAGCCATCGTTATCTCTATTGTGTTAAACTAGTGGTAGAGTGTTATTGAGTTAGGAAAGGTACATACTTGGGAGTATTTGCCACACTGACCTCCACTTAAGTCTGATCGTCAATTCTCTCTTGCAGAAATTCCCACAATGCATTACATTGTCACATGTGCAATCAATTCTTCAGGACTACGTTCCGTTCTTTCATGCCCAGTGCACTGTTTCACTTTATCTACTAAATTGCGTTACTTCCTCGGAACATGACCACCAGATGTTCGTATTTTAGCCTCGGCATACTAAGCACACTTAGCAATCCATTCTCTTATAGATTGTCGGCATTTCATTCAAAAGAACCGCCGCTTTAACTTCTGCAGCGTTTTCTTTATTCCCATGTCACTGACATTAATTCCATTGACATTATGACACGTCACCTACTATTTTTATTTTTTGTTCCATAACCATTTAATTCAGTGCCTGAGTTAATATGTCAACATTAGTGATCTTACAAATATGCGCTGCTCTGTACATATATGTACGTATGTATCTCTGTATAAGGAGTTACAGTGTGTATGCTGTTAACTGTGTAACTTTCAAGTATATAACTTGGCGTATTTTACAACTCTCTACATACTTTGCCCCTTACACTGCTTTGCGATTCTAAGAGCGCACTCGCTAATGCTTCTCATTTTCGATGATGTTATGCTTTTACTTTTAACTGTTAAAGTTTTCTACTTTCAGTTTTTAAATTAACTCAATTTGCAATTAAGTGTAATTTTTTGGTACCTTAGCCCATTTTGGTGTGTGACTTTTATAGTTGAGAGTAAATTTAGTTAAAATTTATGCACACAAATTACCACACAAAGCAAAATTTAAGTAAGAGGAATTTAAGCAATCACTTTGCAGTGTGGTAACAAGTAAAATTAGAAAATTATTAAATAATCTTAGCAATAAAAATATTACTTTAAAGATAAGATAAGATTTATTTTGGCTAAGATTTTTTATTTTGCTATATGATTGCTAGACTAAGTGCAACTAACACGAATTAATACTGCGGATACGTTATTTATTTGGTAATAATTTCTAGAGTTTAAATTTTAGTACAAGCCCAAGACATAATCCTTACGGTGATCGGACACTATTTATGTTATACCCTAACAAGAACTTGCACCGACCACGGCAGAGTGGTCTTACCATCTTCACATTCGCTCAACTATTCTTAAATATTATTTCGGTACGTTTGTTATAGCATCAATAAATTATTAAAGCGTGGAATAGACTTGCCCTCAACAGATGTATTGCTGGAGATCGTTTTGGAAATATAGGACACAAATAATAATGCCACCTTGAACCGTCTTCAACCTACTTCAACAAGACAAATTCTCATTAAAGCACTTCATTACGTCTTCTTAGAATTGAAACTGTCACAGTCCACAGCGTACAAATGCAATGACATCTAATTTTACACATTTCAACGTTATTTTTGCTTTGTATTTTGACACTAGCTGTAAAGCGCATGGTACCTAAAAACACACATTCATACTTGCGTGTATACCCTGCAGAGAATTCAATGACTAGTGAGACAATATTTTAATTCAGTATCAGTATTATGGTTCAGTACTATATTCTTACTAGTCAAATCCGACAGTTAAGTTAGCATTGTTAAGTTAGCCAAATGTATAAAAAGAAATAAGTTGAAAAAGTTATAATTTAAAAATCCTATGGAAATGCAATTTTAGGTAGTTTTAAAGCGAGTTTTTAAATTTTTGTAAATTTGGGAGTAAAATTTTTTTGGAGTTTTAATTTTTTTTTTATATGGTTATTAAGTAAATAATCTTAATCATAATTACTATTGTATTTATTTACTTTTTTTTTTTTGAGAAGAAATTTATAAAATAAAAAAGTCTGTTTTTCATTTTGAATGATTCCTTTGCTTTTATTTGAAATAAAGAGTTTAAATTTTTAATCTTCTTTTTTTTTGTTTTTGATTTGTATACTATTTTGGAAATGGGTTTTGAATTAATAAACAATGCTTAGTAATTAATATTCAATTATTATTCTCGAATTGTTTAATGTATTTATTTGTTCAAACCTATACGTGTACTTAGAACTATCATAGTTGGAAATATATGCATGCCGCATGAGTATTTCAGGCATGAATTGGCGCTTTGTATGCATGTTAGTATTAGTTCTCGTTCATTTCCATTTTACACTAGTTGTTTCTCAGGGAGCATGCATACTCTATCCTTCTTTTGTACTACTTTTGTATGTATGTATCTGTATTAATTCTGAAAGTATATAGAAATACTCATACACGTATACATGATTTATAGGTACAAAATTACTTATAGTGCATGGATGAAATAGCATGGGTTTCTGATACATCAACAATATTTGTATTCATAAGGAGTGCGTTTGAAAAAAATGTCACCTTTATTTTTTTCAAAAAGTTTTTTATTAATTATTTGATTTGAAAATTTTTTTTCAGTATGATTAGAAATAAATGACAGAAAAATATTGTTTGAAAATATTTTCGCTAAATGCTGTAGTTGATATAAAAATGGCAGGCAAATTGGAAGTACGAAAAAATATTGTTAAAAGTTTTCAAGGCCACCCTGAGTGCACTTTCAAAAAAAATTCTCGAGAACTTAAAGCTAGACCTAAACTATAAGGACAAATTGGCTGTTACCCGTAAGCCAGGTTCGGGTAGAAAAAGGGGCCTAAGTGACAAACCATGAAAAAGAAAAGCATCCCCGTTTTTCAGAAGAACCCCAATATTTCAGACAGAAAACTAGGGAGAAGGTGGGATGTTCCGGGTTTTTCGTCCGTAAAGCAAAAAAGGAAGCTGGTCTCAAAACGTTCAAGGTTCAAAAAGTTCCAGAAAAAACTCTGTGAAGAATGTGGAAGCAAAAAAATAGCGCAAAAATAACTAAAAATTTTTTTCTTTAAATAATTCAATTGTTTTAGCCGACTTTTCGCAGCTTCCAGGTCAGGAGTTTTACAAAGCAGTCTCGCGCGGGAATGTGGATGAAAATTTTAAGTCAAAAAGGCAGTCAAAATTTTCTCGTAAATTCCTGGTTTGGCAAGCAATCTGCAGCTGTGGAGAAAGTAGCAGTGCTTTTGTAAATACGGGAACAATAAACTCCCAAATGTACATTAAAGAATGCTTAGAAAAAGATTAAAGCCTTTTCTAAGACGACATAAGGTTTCCACTTTTTTTTGGCCTGACCTAGCTTCTTGTTATTATAGCAAATTGGCTTTGGAATAGTATTCAAAAAATAATGTGCTTTTGGTGCCTCGAGAAGCAAATCTGCCCAACTGTCCATGACTCATGCCAATTGAAAGAAACTAAAGCAACAAAAAAATTAGCAAGGAATGCCAAAGACTTTCGGGAAAAGTGGAGTTCAGCAGCTCGAAAAGTATCAAATACTGCTATAAAATTATTAATGGAAGGGATCCCGGAAAAGTTAAAACGATTTTTACAACAATAGTAGTGATAAAGTTGTTGATATATAATAAAACTTGTAATTAAAAGGAGAGCTAGTTTTATTTTCAAAATCGCACTACTAGTTTACGATATTTGTCATAATTAGTAAATGACAATTTTTTCAAACGCACTCCTTACTACATCTAACAGTAGCAAAATGAAGACAAATTGTGCAACTTTGAAAGATCGAAATAAGAACAAAAAAGGGCCCTTAAACCCTTTACATACGTTACCCATGCGAGTAAGTTATGTATGGTTCCAAGCGGGTAACCGTGTATTGAATTGTCTATATATAATTTGGGTTGATGGCTGAAAGTTATAAAATTGTTACCCAATTAGTCACAGTCACGGTCTAAAGAAAGTGATATAAGATTTGTCAAGGGAATCCATCCAAATATGGAATATTTCCTTAGACTTTCAAATTTTTGTTCGTAAATTTGAATAAACTTTGAGAGACAATAAAGCAAAATCAAAGAACATTCAACTATGTACGTAGGGAACATTCAGTTCGGTAACATGCATTCCTCAAGCATACACATAACTCATTCAGCACGCATACTTTATCTGTGAACAAAATATGTTTTCAACTTGAAAGTTACGCATTTTAAATACTTTTTGATTCATGCTCCGTGCATGCATACAACTGATTTCAACTGGCAAGTAATCTCCTCATTTATCAGTTGCACACTCTACTAGACCAAGAATTCAGTACAAGACATTTATTCTCTACAGGGTACATACAATATTGTTGCATACTAAAGATTAGCAATTGGTAAATAATAGTAAACAAGTTAGTTACACACAACTCGCCGGTGTCCCCAATACATTTATACTGCTGTCATAGTCAAACAACAAAAATGTTGCTGTTATTCTTGGCACCTTACTTCGCACAACACTTCGCAACGCAAACGCAGCTCTGTTTATCCTTTCGATTTTGCTGTTTGTCATTTCACTCCTCTCCTCTATTCCGCTGTCATTAGCACTGCTGTTACCTGGAATACATACCTGTATATTTTTCGTGTATTTGTTGTTGTTATCACCATTTTATTTATGTATTTATTTATTGTTTTTGTTGCTATTGCATGCCATGTTTTGTTATTTATTTGTTTATTTTATACATTTTCCTTGTCACTGCGATTATGAGAGCAAATATTTTGCAACTTTGTTGTATTAGAGCTTCAGTAAAATCTTAAATATGTAAATGCATTGAGTTCGGAAATGCATTTAAAATAAGCGTTGCTTTAAAGATAAAGGTAAAGCTATGCAAAGTTAGGTTGTTTAGTTTTATAGTTCCGTTGTGGTTGATAATTTGCTCTTCAATGGTATTCATTAAGCGACAATCTTTAAGAGAAGGAATATAGGAGAAGGCTACGAAACAGGATTTACTTAGTTTTCCGGAATAGCTGATATCCACCGCAAGACACATGTCAACTGTCATTCTTGGCTTTATCCTCTTCATTAATTCTCATAACATCACCCAACTACCCGAGCTCTTTTTTTAATTCGCTGCACTATGCTCGCAACTCGTTAGATCTCGAATAGCTACTTACCTATAGTTTCCTTCTACACACGCCCTTGGTAGCGCGTGGAGGACCATAAACCTTCACATCTTGAGGTATTTTCTCTCCAATACTAGAGCCAGTTTTTTAATCTGACGAAGTTGGCAGATTTGTATTGTATTACTTGTAAGCAGTTGTATGATACATTTGAAAGGAGTTTCCACTTACTTTAAAAGTTATATTAAGTAAGGAAGAGTAAAATAGAACTAGAATTTTCCATAAAATTTTTTTTTAAATTTTACAAATAATTAAAACATGCTACAAAAATTTTAAAGACTACCTTTTCCCACCTATCGCGCCCAGAGCGCCTTCTAGCGGAGTTTTGTTTTCAGCAAACCGTACAGTCATCGTCTTCTGACCTATGTGCTAAGCTTCAAGCCCCTAAGTCGCCGAAAAACTAGTTACAAACCAATAGCACGATTCCCCGTTTTTCAGCGATTTTCAGTTATCTAGATCAACGCGCCACCTAGCGCACTTTTGATTTCTACAAATGATATTGTCATCGTGCCCTGAACTATCTACTAAGTTTCAAGTCCCTAGGTCACTATGATGTTAGCTAACAATCAATAGCAAGATTCTAAATTACATACGAATTTTCAAAATAGGTAAATCCGTGCACCGCGTAGTTACCTAGAAAGACTTTGCTTCCGAAAATTCGTGTTGAAATGAGCGGACAAACAAGAAAAGTACTTAATATAAGGGTAGTAATAAAAAAATGAGCAACAAAAAGCAGATTGCTCGCATACTTTTTGTTCTTATGCACAGTGAAAACGCGTGTCTAGTTCTAGAGACAAAGACATATTCGATACAAAATTTCTTTAAAAAACAAACTGAGGCCTTTTGACCCTTATATTTTTTTTTGCTAGCTCACTAGGAATTCTTCCGTAGTTTGGTAATTAAAATGTCTAGATTGCATCAGTAGATCGTAACGGCATAAAAAAATCGAGACAGACATTGTCTTGTAGGACCAAAAAGAATTTGACTAAGAAGATATATTAGTGACAGGCTTCTCAGCAAAAAACTCGTCTCCTTTGTAGATGCCGTTCGGAGTCGGTAAAAAACTGTAGGTCCCACCAATTTGTAGGGAAAATTCAAACCGGCACACCACAAATTGGAAGAGAAGCTTGGCGCAAAAATCTCTTAGGAGGTTTATGATGATATACCTGTTGTATATCGCGCCATAGAGAGAGAGAGTATATATCTTTTGTGAAGTCTAGTGATAGGTTCACTTTTTATGTATCCAAAATCTTAGAAAGCAAAACAAAAATTGTGGTTGTTCAGTAAATTATACACAGTAAGGACCAAATATGTTGCGTAGATTCGAATTGTGGCTTTCAATTATTTTATTTGTAAATGTTAAGGACTAAAACAAAGAGAATGCAACGATTACTGTCAACGAGTAAATACCAGCGACACCTTTAGGTGAGTTTGAGCTGCTTTTGAAAATGGGCGTGGCACCGCCTTTATTTAATTTAGTAAATTTTACAAATATTAAATAGGTATTATAAGAAATGGTTCTGCAAAAAATATTTTAATATGAATTCTATTTTCTAATATTTTGTGAAAAATAAAACTAACTCACTTGAACTTGGACCTTCGTTGTGGTAGGCCAGCAACAATACCGCCACACCAATGCGGCCGCTAACTATTAATTAATTGGATTAAAGGCCATTCCGTATTCAATCGAAAAATTGTATCTAAATATTTTGTAAACACTTGAATGTCAGAGCAAAACAATTACGTTAACAAAATTTAATTGTATTTCTTTTTATGCTATTTTGTGTTGATTCCAGTCAGTATGTACACTCTCATTTGACCTTTTGATTCCATCCATTGTGTATAGTCAACACTGAACAAACATTATCTTTGGTATAATAAAAATTTCGAAACTAATTAGCGAAAATAAGTATAGGAATTGAAAGGACCAAAATTCGTCTTTTATTCAGCTAGTTATAGTCAAGTTAAAAATAGTCACCACCATACAAAAGTAGTCAGCTAAAAGCTATTTAAAGTTGTCTAAGAAGAGACAAACCTATCTGAAAACAAATAAGGAAAGGGCTGTATTCGACTGTACCGAAGACTTTATACCTTTCATGAATACGCATCACGGTTTTAAGTGTCCAATCCTTACTCACAATTAGTACAAACTCTGCAAAACTGTTAATTTAAAGATAAATATCCCAAACCCCATTTATCGGTAAATCGATTGTATGCGAGCTATATATTACATTGGTCCGATCTGGGTGATTTTCACTACACACATTACATATATAAAATGTAGTAAAACTACAAAATTTTACGTTCCTATCTTTTTAATTGCAACATTTATAGGCCAAAACCCGATTATCGAAACAATCGATTGTATGGGAGCTATGTGTTGTATTGGTCCGATCATACTGGACGGACAGACGGACATAGCTCTTCGTCCTGGTCATTTCGGTATACTTATTGGTAGGTCTATCTCTTCTTCTTCTCATACTTACAAACATCGGACCAAAATTATAATAACATTTCATGTTCACGTATAGTTGGCTTGTAGTTAACCGAATTCCTTGGAGGAAGTTAAATATCATATTGATATACATATTTCACATATATGTATTTTTAAAATTTGCAAATAATAGCCTAAGAAAATTGAATCACTGAAATTGAAAAATATATGCCTCTCTAATCAAAGGAGCTGAACGATTTAAATTACAGAAAACTGTATGATCTGGGATTTGCCTGCTCTAGCTGGATCTATTATTGCTAGTGTAATTCTTTCAGGACTGATTTTATATTTGCTTTAAAACAGTTAAAACTTTCGTAAAATTTTTACCTACATATAGACTTATATTAAACTAAATTCCCAAGAAGAAAAAACTCAACGAAACTCTTCTTCGGGTGTGGCATTTTAGAGTAATCAAGCCTTAAACATGGATACGGTTGTATGACTTTAGGGTTATATTTTAGAAATTTATTAAAAAACTCTAAAATCAATTAAAAAAAAAATAACTACAGAATCTGAATCCTTCATCACGAGTTCAAAAACATTTAATGATTCAGTCTGAACTCCCAAAAAATGAAGTAATGCTTTTTTTTCTTTCGTTTTTTGAAATTAGATCCAAACCGCGAACCGCTAGACAAATCATAACGGTATATTCGGTTTCAATGCGTCAAAATTCATGCGAATACATGTATCACATTTCCAGATCACAGATCGCAGAGTAAACATCTAATAAATATTTAAAAAAAAAATATTGATAAAATAATGATTGCATTCATTATATGCATATGAAAAAATTTCCTTTGAGTAAAAAATATTGGATCAAGAGCAAAAAAACACAAATTATATTTTCTTTTAAATTTAAGCGTAAGTGACTTTTTAAAAAACTTTAAAGAAGAATGATTTCTGTTTTTTAGACCATACAATTTAGAGTGTATATTCATCTACATTCTACAAAATATATGCCGCCAAATGTTTTTATTTAAACAGTTTGTCAGTTTCAAAACGAAAATGAAATAAGTTCCAAATCTGAACTAGCAAAGATAGACAACTAAAAATTAATATTAAGGTCTGACGGGCTTACATTATTTTTTCGTCATTCTATAAAGTAACATCTATCAATATTGTTTTCAAAAAAAATTTAAAATTCTTTGACAAAGTCGAATATGTATATACATAAAATTTGAAACAAAATCTACTCAAATATGCCAATATGGGTATCAAACGGAAGGTCTTTTACTTCACATTTCAACAAAAAAATTGCATGTAAGGTAAATAATTAGGTTTTTTAAGCAACTAGTCCTATTATATTTATTTTTTGCACTTCCGCCATTGTTTCTACATCCTTCCTTTATACTGTTGCACTAACTTAGAAGTGATTTTACCTCAACGAAAACTCTCGTATCAAATTTAACAACATCTCTAAACAAAAAATTACTTTGTTGTAAAACGCCATGCACACATCAAATTTAAAGCTTTCGATTCAGCACAGTCGCACATTTGCGTCACAGCCAACATTTGCACTTCGATGTGCAAACATTTTTCAAACGACAAAATAACCGCAATCACATTATCGACAATATATCCTTGAGCTTACTTATGTGAAAGACCACAATACTATTGACAATAAAATCTGCAACGAGTACTACTTCTTATTTGTACATAATTTACAGAGAAATCAAGAGAGAGGCGACCCTTTCCGAGTGACAAACCTTTTTGCCATCAAATTGACCAGAACGTTTGCTTCATTGTCATATCAATTTTCTTTTACACTTTCAAGATTTTCTACATAATGTTATTTTTATTATATTTTTTTCTTGTTATTTCTATTTTTGTTGTTGTTGTTGTAGCTGATGTGATTTTCTTTAGTTGGTATTATTGTAGGATGACTTCGTCTATACATACGCACACTCTTTATGTCACCGTCAGTAATAGCAACAACAACAAACTCACTTAGTTAAGCACCTGCCACAACTCAATGGCAACAGCAACGCCAACAATAACAATGTCAATCGTCTTTGGTCATAATAGCACAAATTGTATTGGATTTCTTACACTGGCACTCTGGTACTCTTAGAAGCACACACTCATGTATTGTTGTTGTTGTTGCCGTCTCTCTTCTCCATTGGTAACGTGCAAAATATGTATTTACCTGCTGTGATTCCTGACAGCTCATTCGAAGTTTCCTCGACATCCTCTTTAACTTCTCCCTCTTCCTGCTTGACAAAGTGATGGCGCTTACAGCAGCGTTGCGCCAACCAGTTCAACCACAACGACGACGGTCAATGCTCCTTAAAATGCAATTTTTGTGATTTTTTCACAATATATGTTTGTTGTTGTTTACTTAATTTAATTTTTTCTAAGCATTTGTATACTCAGTTGCGTAAGCTTTCAATGTCCAAAAGTAATCTACAGACGGGTTATGCGCCGAGCTAGAGACCTTCCATGTAAAAATCATTCCAATGAAAAATACCAAGAAGGCTTGGATGAAAGCTCTTTTTTCTGTTGTAAGGCGTCTTTTGGTTTATTGACTTCGCCACGACTCTAAATATGTTAATCTACAGTACCAGGTTGCAGCATAAGATTATCATCCAAGCTACATGGCTGTCCTCTGATCAAAAGCAAGCGAAGCCAAATTCAGCATTTCGTGATCGACCGACGAGTACCTAACCGGATCATCATCTTGTGGCAGAGAAGATACGCGCAAGCGAAGAAAGTAAGCAAAGTAACGGAAGAAAAGCATGAATGAAGGGTTGGAAGTGCAAACAGGCAGCTGATAATTTATCAAATCGACTCTCGAATGTGCCTTATAAGATCAATCGTTGACATAACGAAGTAACCGAGCAGTGTGGACATATTTCATACTTGTTAAGTACGGCCGCTGACACTATGATGTTCCAACTAGCACGAAAAATCAACTGACACAATTCGAAAGGTCGTTCCGCCTCGGAAAAGAAGTACGCTGCCCAGTGTGATACTTTGGGAACGGACGCAAGACGCTATCCAACTGAGCTATTGTGAGGCGGAGGAGGAGAAGAAACATCTTTCAAGAGCTAAGAAACGTGAGGCTCAAAGCATGAGACACTGGGTGCTGCGTGTGCGGAAATCGAGATACTGACTGATAGAATGCAAGAAAATTCTCTTAAAGCCCGGGTGAAAGTCCTACAGGGACAATAATAGCGACCTGGACACCGACGTACAGAGCATGCCTAATAGGAGGGATACCTCAGTCTCAGGCGATAGGAAGAACGTCCCGTCACCCGACTACGATGAAATAAGGATAGCGCTATCCCGGCTCAAAAATAATAAAGCGCCTGGAAGCGACGAGTTGTTAAAAAGCATGGATCAACTTTAATGCCGAAAATCATCGGACGAGTGAATGCCTCCAGTTTGGAACTAAAGTGTTATCTGCCAATTCACAGGAATGGCGATCCTTCAATTGTGCGAAAGACTGAAGTCCAAGCTGAATAGACCTTATCAGTGTGAGAGAAATTATGTTGACTCTGTCGATCTTTTGGGTTTGGTCACCTTTCTGTAAAAGTTGTTTGGAGCTAACCTACCTAATGCTAAATAATGTGAAGTGAAGCAGCCGAATGATACTGCCAGGTTAAAGGCTAAATCCAAAAAAAACTCTCTGGAAGTGGAGGTTATTGCATCTCAACTGCTTATCGGACAGCCGCACAAGCGAGAGCTTGGAAAAGCCGAATCCTTACCACGCTTTGACCGCGAGGCAAATCTGTATGTTGTATGTTTTCTGGTAGTTGAATAACGTATGTTCGAATTGGATGAAGATGACGGGATTCTCCAAAAACTTGTCACTTTTAGTATCTCATTGATTTAGTTGACTAAATGAATCTGTTAGATTCCGAAGTCATGACGTTTCATGTGTCTACCCAAGAACTTTTACAACGAAACTCATTTCTTTTTACCCAAAACCAGGTATATACGTCCGAACCACTCACCTGCATCCGCTGTCCCTTCATTTTTACTGCTTTGATGTAAGCTGGCTTTCTTCGTTTTTAAAGTAACTTTCCGATGAGCTGTAACAGGGAATGGAGTTTAGAACCCGAAAACAATTGAATAAATAGTAAAGAAGGTTAAAACTTTTGCAAGGCGTCGCACGGTCGAACAATGAATTGAAACTTTAGAATATGGCTAGAAACTCGGTGATGCGAGTCTATCCATATAGACTTGCTGTGATACCCATATGTTTAGCAAAAACATCTGTTTGTTCTTGGTCCTTTCACATAAAGGTTGTCTCACAGTTTCTTTTTTTTTGTCTAACTTGTTTTTTTTCTTTTTTTAATACGACAGTGTACACATACTACATCGTGTCTTGGGGACTCCACATATACGAAACACAAATCTGATTTTAAGTTGAAGCTTGAATGGCTGGTTGGCTCTCATCAGCAACAGTTTTTATGCTCGTACAAAGGCAAGCATGTTAGTCCAAGTTTGAGTGTAGCCAAACATTATATACTCAGCTGTAAGTTTTATTAACAAAAATGGAACTATTTCGTGCTTGATATAAGCTATGATTATATGAAATTTGTTGAACAATATTAAAAACTTTGATATCTTCTTTGTTTGAGTTCAGCTACGTATCAGAGGATTATTAATATAGCTTTATATGGATAGTGGGTTCGGTGCTACGCCCATATAAACTTTAGTTTAACATGACCAAATTTTATTTAACTAGGTTATTCTGCTATGCATAATTTTTGTAATGCAACTCTTCTGGTTTCAGAGATAGCATTTTTCCAAATTTACTGAGGCAATTTTTTGACACATTTTTGAAAAGTGGGTGTGGTTATCAACCAATTTTGCTTATTTTAACAATACTAGGTATACGTAAAATTACTAAAAATGTATTTTTATATAGTTATATACATTTCACGCTGGAAAATATTGCCAAGGTGATTACGCAATGAAAAAGCATATTCAAGCCCTAAAACGAAATGAAAATGGTGGGCCACGATGCCAGAAATGCTTTACCTTAAACGCTTTTCGATTCATGACTAATAATATTTGTAAAATTAAGTTACTCAAATGTGGGCGTTGCCACGCCCATTTAAAGAAATTTAAAACAATATATTGAGGTGCCACAATTTGAAACAATAAATTTGCTTCTTGCGAATGTATTATTTACTGAATAATAATCGATCGAACAGGTCGATTAAAACTCTTGTAATCGGGTACATTGTCTACGTAAACGAACGTCATAGGTACAAATGTACCTATGAGAGTTTTATGGAAAAGCATACATTTTTGTTTTTAAGTAGGTACTTGTGTTTGAGTGTTAAGTTTTTTAAATTGGTATGTGTTTACGAGTACATAAGCACGTAAGAGTAGGAATCCTGCAGAAAATTCTACTTTAATGAATGTGATATCCTAAATTCAAAAGATTTGCAAAGAAATATATCGGATGGATTAAAAAATAAAAATTAATTATTGCTTTTTTATACCAACAATTTTTGTTGATGAGTGAAGTCTAGCAGCTTCCGAAATGGATCTATAAGAAAAGCTATGGCAGTTGTCTCTAAACATTTTTCCTACTCTATTCAATCCAAAAACTTTTAATAATTAATTAAAAATGATTATTAATCAATAAAAACAATAATAATTTTCATAAAAATTCCAAAAGTGAAAAATTGTTATTCTTGGCCTTGAGCTCGTTTCATGAATACTTAATAAAAATTAATACTAATTATTAACTAGCGTTGCGACAATGAGCACACTTGACCAATTTATTTCCATGTTCAGCACAGACTGGCGAAACACAATAACGAAAAAACTGCCGAGTTTTACGTTGATGTTTATTTCAAGCGTAGCTAATCTGCAGGTGCCAGCTAGGGTTTTGGGAATGCGAGCGTTACTTTCTTCTGATACCAAAGAAATCTCTTTTCGATTGCTTTAATAAGAAACTTCTTTTGGTACCCAGCGTTATTATTGTGATGGAAGTCTTTATAAATGACGCATAAGGCAAGTCCAGCAACATCTAAAGTGTTGTAAAAAAATGCCAGTAGCAAGAATATGTTCGTAATATTTTGTCCATTATGTCTAAGCTAGTTTTTTCTTTGTTATAAAAGGTAACCGCTTCGAGTTAACCGCTGTGTTTTTTCTTGGAACGTACGATATTAAGGCTATAGAATTATTGTGGCGTGATTCCCCCCGCGGCCCGCAGTTCTCTAAGGGGCCCGTATTTTTCAAGAAATTGAATGAATAGTTAAATTAGAATGCTTTTGATAGTCGATTAATTCAAACATTTGGATTTCCAGATTATTATTGACGCATTCGCTGCCGCCAAAGCTCGAAAAACTCACTTCTAAATTCCAGATATGTGAAGATTGGAGGATTTTAAATTGCATGTTCAAAAACTTAATCATGATAGTCAACGGACTTCGGAAGAACTGTTTTTTTAATTAAACAGATCGATAAATAAATGTTTGACCAAGATGTTTCTGTCTTTTTATTAACTGTCAAATCCTGCTATCCCTATATTCGTATATTCCGATATAATCTGACTAAATATTTCTGACCAAAAGTCTACATATATTGTAGCTCTGATAATCGACTAATCGATTAATCGATTTGAAGTAGTTGTTTGAAAAAGTAATCGATTATCACTAATCGACTAGTCGACGAGTTGTTTGCATTCGACTAGTTGTGTTTTTATTGACAATGGATGCTCTATTCGCATGGACCTGAGTTCCATCACCTTCATTAACATGCGTTGCAACTATAGAAAATGTTGATTTTTTTATTTTTACTAGAAAAATTGTATTTATCAAACGGCACTATTCGATTAGTCGATTAGTCGAAACTTAAAATTTGTTACTCTATTTTCAAACAGCTCAATAGTTTCTATTCGACTAATCGCTTAGTCTGTTAATTGATTGTAAGAGCCGTATATTACGAGTATATATGAACTGATTAATACATTCTATTGATTTTCGAAATCGTATAAAAAAAATTTGTTTCACCGAACATCAACTATAAAGCAAATTCAATATAGATTTGATGAACTGATGAGAGCAAAAAACGTCGTATTTGACTTATGCTTTAAAAAACATTGAAGTAGTAAGTAGAAAGATAATTGATGAAATTGATGCACTATTCGAAACTTTTATGTAGAAAGCGGACCCACCTTTTTACCCCTGTTCTCGGATTTCCTCTCGGCGGCCCTGGATATCCTCTCAGATATTTGACCTGGATTGTCGAATCGAATGAAACGTCCGACTTGATGTGACAATGAAAAAGCTGACTTATAAATAGGCAAAGAATCTGGTTTCCACAATTCTAGAAAATGCTGGGAAGAAGCTCCGTTCACCCCAGTTGCTAAACCGATACCAATACATATATGCCTTGATCGAGTTCTTCAAGCGATAACTGCTGCATTTCGTAGGATAAGTTTGAGAAATGTCGACTGCTCATATTTATTCCAAGTAAAACTGGTACTTAGCACAACACGTTTTATTGAGATAAAATTTTCCTAACAAATAATTGCCAAAACAAAATATTCCCAGCCAGTTTTGGTTTTTTGTTAAATTAATTACACTATGATTTTAAAATTTTCCCCTTATATGCATTCAAATCTAATTACAACTAAATAATCTGTGATTTTCAAATCTTTTGTTTGGATATACGATACGGATTTTGGATATCGTATACGCAAAAAAAAAAATCCGATGGATACTTTGATTTGATTTATTCAAATTTTGAAAACAAAATACATTGCAATCACCCATAAGTAAAATTTTACCCATGAAGATCACAATCAGACTACTTTTTTCAAAACCCCATGTAATCGCCTCTAATCCTAATTTATACATCAATGTAGGATAAAAGGAATGTTTAAGAAGATTGATGGATTCTTGCTACAGTGGGAGCCTCTGAAAAGGGATTATAGATGTATTTCTACCTATCCGATCACATAAGAGTTAATTTTTTCCATTAAACCTTGGAGTTAAGTGTATAAAATGGATATTCTTTGGCTAGTTTATCCAGCTGAGTATAAAACATACATGCATGTTATTGTTCAGAAGCAACTTTCCGCAATACACCCGTCGCAAGAAGTGTGGACAGTATCGCTCCTTGCTTGTCTTTGCTTAGATACATCCAATCTTATGCTTCCCTAACCAACAAACACAAATATGATTCAAAACTCTTCTTAGACTTCTTACCTGCAGTATGTACATCGGGTGGACGTCAGTCAAGCTGATAATGCGCCATTTGGCTAAAATTGTGTGTGAAATTTTATGTGAAGTACCTAAATACCTAACACAAGTTGTCATCTGTTGTGCGCTTAAGGGTTATCGATGTTGCATTTTTTTTTTTCTTTTTCTTGCTCACTTTCCTCTGAAAATATGTGCTCATTCACTTTGTGTCTCCCTCTCTATCTCTCTCTCTCTCTCTAACACACCTCTTATTCTGTTCGCATACAACTTGTACTAAATCGAGTTAGGTTTGTTGTTGTACGGTTCGACAATGTTCTGCTACTTTTGTTGCATTTCAGTGTAACGATGTGGAAAATCTGCTGATGTTGTCATTTCGGAAAATTTGAACGAGATTAAGGATATTGGCTTTTTCTCTTGATACAATCATGTAGGTACATGCCGTTTCACCTGCAACATCTGTCCCATTCAAAATGTGTGCTTATTGTATATTGGCTAATGACGCACACAGCTTTTTGACAGCAAATATTTGAGAGCTCAGCTATATTTGTGTGAGTGGAAGCTTGTACGCGTGTTATCAGTAGAGGCACTTGAATGAGCTTTAATGGCATACTTAACCTGTTTGTTAAATCACACCAAATTATGTGCTGCCCGTAAAGGGTTAATTGGTCAAATAGCAGATCAAGCAGCGGTTGTTTTGAAGTCAAGAATTAATCAAAAACGGGCGCATAGAAGGTTAAGTGAAAGTGAATGAATAAAATAAAATTAGTTGGTGGTGCTTGGACGTCAAATACTTTCAAAATTTATCTGAACGTAGAAGCTAGCTTCATTTTCAAATAAAGAACTTCCTAACAAGACTTGATTGAGATTTCTGAGAAGTGTTTTGTAGAACTTTTTTTTAAAAAGAGTCTGCAGTGAAACTGCTTTATGTCAGGCAGTTGTTTGAGCACAATCTTCACAGTCTGTTTATTCTACTTTGCTTTAGTATGTTGCCAGGTACACTGCACTCTATTACTTCGGTCAATGTGTCGTATCCGGGTCAGTCATATATGCTCCATTAAACTTTCCTATGAACCAAGTTCATCACTTTGTAGGCGATCCTCAAAGAACTTATTGCCTAAAGTTGCTTAACTGGTGAAATGTAATTCGCTCATGTTATTTTGGAAGATGGAGTGGCGACCTCCAATCATGGTTGACAGCACTTTAAAATTTTGACTGTTAATAACTTCCGAGTTGTTCAGCATGGAATGACGAAAACTGGTGCAAGGCATATCACTGTTGTAGAGTAAACTTTTCCAAATTTCCTAATGGCTAAAATTTCTTCGACTACTTTTGGGCAACCCTGTACCTCACAATAACAGCATAAAGATACGTCCCATTCATGCAACAGATGTTGTTGTTGTAACGATGCCTTGCCTTGCCTAGTCGTCTTTCTCCTTACCGAACTTTCTCATCATTATCCTCAAACGGAAGTGGTATCAAATAGGCGTATTTGCGATAATTGGAGTCACAGAGGAGTTGGTACTCCAAAAATCTTCTAATAGAAGTCCCAGGAAACTCGTAGTTTCAGTAGGGTTGGGAATGAGTGAAGTTGGTGGCTAGAAGATAAACAGATGATTGATGTCTTGAGAGATAAAACATTCATTTTTTCTGAACCCAGTATGGATAAGTAAGAGTTTAGCCTCGAAATTGGGCCCAATTGGCTCTTGACTCCTACGGATTTTCGAATTCCTCAGCGCCAAGAGATAGTGCTTGCACATGAATAAGATTATTCTGACAAAGGAGTTTACCGACTCTGTGGCTTTATAGTTGAGGGCCTGCTGGTGTGTCTTTGTTACAATCGGCGACACAATGCTTTTGGAAATGTTTGCTAACTTTCCTGGGAGGTGTTTCCTCCTCAAGCATAGCTCCTAACCGGTTGGCTGCTCGTCTTGTCTATTGCTAACAGCCATTCTTTGTTTTATCTCTCGGTGCTTCCAGCGACTTGAAGACTTTGTTGCCCCTTTGTATTTAGATGGCAATCGCGGTTAAACCTCTCAAATTTTTTCATAAAAGACAGCAGGTAGCTGATGCCATCGACGTAGACGTCTAATTAAATGTTCCTTTGCGCCGTCCTTGGCGTGAGTAATGTAGCCGAGGATGTGGCCTGTGACAATGTGCGCTTAACGAGACGAAATACTGATAACATGAGATAAACGATGCACTGGATTATATTTTAATCTATGAAAGAAATTTTACTAGAAATTTTATCAAGAAAGTCTTATGAAAATTTGATTATTGTGATGCACCGGTAGCTCTACCCAGTTTCGCTTTATCTCGTGAAATAAATAACATTCCCTTCTGAAAACTACTAAACGTACCTCAAAGCAAGGTAAATAATATCTTTTCTGAAACTTAGCAGACTTTTGAAGCAAGATACATTTTATATTAATAAAAGAATACGATTTAGCAAATATATATATTGACTTAACGTCTTGTCTGTCTTCATTCTTCTGCCGTTCATCAACATTCAATGAATTGACAGCACAAATAGAGCATTGGTTCGTTGGCTCATCGGCAGCAAGCATTTTGATAAGCCACATTCTTTCACTTTCATCATTAAATGGTTGGTATTTAAGATTATAAACACCAAACTGCAATGAGCTTATCGACTGCATCACGTTAAAAGCTCCATTCAGCAACAATTTTCAGTAGAACGAAAAACTCTATTGAATGAAAAATACACTTACCTACATTACTCAACCTTAAACATTTCACTTATGCGCTTTAAATGGTGAACTCAAAACTTTCGGCAAGAGGATGACGGGGGTGATAAGATTTACATATTACACCGCGTTACACACATTCTATCCTATGAACCAAATATACTTTTTCAGAAAGGGGAGAAAAAATAAAAATACACGTGTTTCGGCGATATACATGTTCACGACAGAATTTTTTTTTTTTATGAGATGATGTGATTCAAAAGTTCACCGAATTTCCAATACTGTCCTCTATATATTTTGATCATCTGTCTTATACCTAAAAAATGGTAACTTCAAAAACAAAAATTTCAAAAACGAGTTCGCTCCTCGACCCAAGGAACCTATTTCATTTCAACCAGAAATATAACTTTCTAAGTATTATCTAATAAATAGCATATATTTTTCTATTTTCAAAATATTCCCTTTTGCGGTTAGTTTTCGATATGTTCTTTTTTTATAGAGCTCCACTATTGGTAAGTAAAACAGTGGGGCTAATTATGTAAGTCGCCGTGAAACTTTGTATCACATTCACTAATATTCACACTCAGCTCCCACATTTATTGACAGATACTAAAGTAAACGAATGTCTTCATATCATACCAACTTGGCTTCAAACGAGATAAGGCAACTCGCTGAGTTTTACATAATGAGCCCGTAGATGTAAAAGTGACCACCAGCAGAACTCCAAGCATCGCCTTCGCCTAAGTGCCAATGCCAAAATGTCAAAATTTATGAAATCTCAGATATATAAGCCATTCCGCTTAGATGCTATTCTGGAACGCAAGTTGCCTACCTAAGCTTTTGTTAAGTTACCTGGTCGCTGTTGGCACTAGGATATCACTGCCTGAGCCAGAAATCACCAGAAGTAGTCAGAAATAATCAGAGGATATTAGCAATCAAACTGTTACTGGTTAGTGTTACTCCATCGCTCACAGTAAATTTTAATTTTTGAGAGTTGTACTAGTTATCCTCAGAGAAGTTTGGGATTGACCTTAAAAAAAAAATTTAAATAAGTAAGGAGGTCTAAGTTCGGGTGGAACCGAACATTATATATCTAGTAGTGATCTAATATGGCATACCAATTTACGCATGTCTATATAGCCAGCTGATTGTTTTCAATAAAAACACTTCTGTTATAAATGTATGGCGCGATATACAACAGGTATATCATCATAAACCTCTTAAGAGATTTTTTCGCCGAGCTTCCCTTCCTATTTGTGGTTGTCGTTTTGAATTTTTTCCTACAAACTGCCGGAACCTACAGATTTTTGCCGACTTCGCACGGCATCTACAAAGGAGATGAATTTTTGCTGAGAAACCTTCCATAGCAGAAAGACACTCGGAGAGTTTGCCAAACCACTGCCGAGGGGCGACCCCGTTTTCAAAAACTTTTTCAAACCACTCTTCATGATACCTGTCCCAGGACTCGAAACTTGGAATTTCGGCGTAGTAGGCCGGCAACACTACCTCCACACCACGGCGGCCGCCATTAATTTATTTGTATATAAATAGCCTCGCTACCAACAACTGCTAACCACATTTTTTCAAAATACCAATACATGCACATTTTATGTTTGAAACATTTGCATTCAAATAGACAGACGGACAGACAGACAGACGGACGGATAGACGGACAGCAATCTCATCTTCATCATCAGCTCATCGTCCTTATTATTTCAGTTTACTTATTGATGGGCCCGTCTCTACTCCTTCTCATACTTACAAATATTTATTTCATGTTCATTAAAGGTATGGAAATTATAAAGGGTATATAACTTCCGTATTGCAGTGGGGTATTAACAACTTGCCCGGATATTTTACTTGTGTGTCCGATTTGCCAAATTTTTAGCAGAAGTATACTACATGCCATTGAGAAGCAGCTTACCAATTTTCATTGAAATATCTAGTTGAACATACAAGGAATCGACTTTGAAAGTAGCATAAATTTATGATGAAAAGCGGGCGGAGCCACGCCTACGTCCTTAAAATTTCCAAAAATTTTTTGCGGTCGAGTTTTGCTTAAAAGGCTTATTATGTGGGCAATATCTTATTGATATAGCTTGCATGGTTATAGAAACATCGCGTTTTAAATTTTATAAACAAATTTTCTGAACTATGTTACCAAGCTTGGCGTGACCGTTGACCGATTTCGCCCATTTTTACAACAAACAATAACCTTTATATATTCAACATTTTCGCTAAATCTCGTTGCGATAAATCAATATTTTTCGGACTTACGGCATAAAAAGTTTTGTGGAATAATCCACTATAAAAGGGGGGGCGGGCCACGCCCATTTTCAAAAATTTATATTTTTCGAATTTTTTCGTTCACGTATACTTTGAAAGTGAAATAGAAAAGATATAAAACTTATGTACGTAAAGTTATTGCTTATTAAATATATAGCTATGATCCTTTCAAAATCTTTGGTATAAAAGTGGGCGTGGACCTTAACCGATTTCTCACATTTTTTTAAGGAACATTCCTTCAATTACTATAAATAAGTGTGCTAATTTCTTTTCGATATCTTGAACGGTTTTTACTTTATGATTAATATTATTTCTAAATTTGACTTAATCAAAAGTGGGCGGTTCCACGACCATTTTCAAAAATATCTTATAAATGTATTTTCTGCCTTAAAATTAATGTAAACGCCAAATTAAATTTTTAAGTGTATTATGTATTGCATAATCACTTGCTTTTATTGTCGAAAATAGTATATATATAAAACGTGGGCGTGGCTATCATCCGATTTCGCTCGGAGATGAGTGCCAAGGAACCTGCATACCAAATTTCATTAAGATATCTCAAAATTTACTCAAGTAACTAAATTTAATATAGCTTGTGTGCGTATCTGTACTGGGTATAATAAGATATGAAGAAAATCGTAAAATATAAGTATTGACAATTTTAGAGATTTTTTTTAGCTTACCACCGTTTGCTGTACCGATTTTCCGTGGATCCATTCATCATTTCAAAGTATCAGCTAAACAAATGCTCAATTTTTCCATATGAGCTATAGTAACGTTTCGGAATGCCTATGAGAATACGAACTATATTCTTGAATATATTGATTATTAGCACTTTTTCCTCACAATAAGATATGTCCCTCGGTGGGTTGATGTTCTCGTTCAAGTAGCTGTGCTACAGATTAATGTTGTAGGAACCACCTCAGCTGTATGGTGTTGGAACCAAATAGTCTTGCCCCAATCCTTTCTACGGTGCCTGGTCGTCCGGTTACCGCACTAGTACCCTATTCTGATGGGATCATTTAACTTTGCATGCACCGTAGGTGATTTTGTCTCAAATTTCTGTTTTCAAGCTCTTCTCAAAGCAAGAGCAAAAACGTTACGCAAAAATGGCTGTTTTGGGAATTTTAAACTTTTTTTTTTGTTTTTTGGTATTTCCGAATTTTTTATTCAAACATTTGTTTTCAGAACAAAATTATCATTTAATATATAAAAGTATATGAAATGCTCTACAGACCTACTTATGAAGAGTTCATAACTTGCAAAAGAAATCCCGTACATCTAGTCACAAATGACCAAAAAAAATGAAAAATTTTGATAATGGTTATTCTTCACCGACTTCCAGAACTCCGCTGCAGAAAGTTTAATTATACGGCAATCGCGAAAAATTACGATAAATTCTCCTTCGTTCAGATACTAACATTTTGAACTACTCAACAGAGCTGACAAAGCAACAAATTATTAAAAGAAATTGTAAGTGGAAATAATTGCTGATTTTATTTCGATTTATATAAACGGTGTCTTTAAAGACTGTTGCTATCAGACCTGTTAAATTCCCATCAAAATTGAGTAATCAGTTGATTGGAATGCTCTTTTAATCGATAATGATTATTTTATTGGTTTTCAAAAATCCGCAATTAATAATTGATGACCATTGGAAAAAAAATACATAAGAATATACTGCAAAACAATCAAAAGTAATAAAAAACAGAATAATAAATATCAAAGCAGCATTAAATGCAATCAAAAACAATAAAAGAAAATATTTAACTGTTTCTGATTACTGTTGGTTACTTGTGATTATTGTTTTTTTTTTTTCTCTTATATTTTATTCTCTGTTTATTTAGGTTTATTATTTTTTACTGTTTTACCGTATGTGCTTATGTTTGTCTGCAACAATACCAAAAATTATTAAAAACGATCAAAATCAATCAAAAATATTCAAAAAAAATATTTTCAATCTGTAAATAAATAAGAGCTTTTTGCGACCTTTCTAATTGTTATCTTAATTGTTTTGCAGGCTTTAGGTCAGAGTTAAATAAAAACACATTTGGTCGGTTTTGATGCCAATATATTTTTGTTTACTCAACGGTAACCGTCTTCAGGGCAAAATTTATTTACACGTCTGCAGCGTGTGACGTGGAGTTGTATTTCATTTTGATATTTTAGATTTTTCTTGATTTTTATTTTGTTTTGATAATCATGAAAAAACATGATTCTCTTTTGATTGTTTTTTAAAATAATCATAAAAACCGAAAAAAAATATGTAATCAATCATTAATCGGCTTTTCCAAAACATAATCAATCAAACCGGCAATCAATACGATTGGTAATAATTACTTTAAAGGTCTGGTTACAATTCAGCTTCAAACCACTAATCCTTTCCGATATAAACAACTAATTAGCTAATTTATCCACCCTATTTTCTCTTTAAATCACCCGTCACGCTAAAAAAGAAAATATGAACAACTCAACCGCCTGCTGCTACCTTTTCGCTATTTATATGTTATACTACAAGTGTTTGAGATAATTGAAAATTGGCGCCTTGTGGCAACACTTAACGCCCAACGTTATATGTACACATACATACAGGTATATATGATCTCTCATAGAGGTTAATGTATGTAGCGCTAGCTTTTATAGCCCCTAAGCTAGTGATGTTCACGCGTATTACACTTTTGCACATGGCAGGAAGGTTTCGCTTGTACCCACTAATAATTAATATGGGAGTACGCAGTGTAGTATGTATTACACCGCCGGCATGCACATAAACCCATGCACGAATGCTTAATTATCACACTCAGATACATTAAAAATGTTTACACTTAAAATTATTTAAATATTTAATTAAAACATAGCAAGTAGTGTTGAGCTAAAAGACTCACTGAAAGACCAAACTAGCCAGAGGAAATACTAGTTTGCAACTAGGGTTTTCTGACTGACATGAATCTAGTCCGATAGTGCTCAATTTTCTCAAAACAAAAGTGCACAAGTGAGGTGCTTTCGTTTCTTTAAATTTAAGATTTTGACAGTCCACATAGCTCGCTAGTCATTTCCTTATTGCGCTAACTGACGCCAATTGGAAACACCGCGGGATCGCAAATCGGTCTTCACTTGGTCCTTCCATCGGAGTGGTGGTCTCCCTCTTCCTCTGCTTCCACCGGCGGGTGCCGATAAGAATACCTTCTGGGCTGGAGCATCTTCGCTCATTCGCACTACGTGGCCTAGCCAGCGAAGCCGCTGTGTTTTAATTCGCTGAACTATGTCGGCGTCTGCGTAAAGTTCATACAGCTCATCATTAAATCTTCTTCGGTACTCGCCGTCGCAAACGCGTAGAGGTCCACAAATCTTTCGAAGAACCTTTCTCTCGAATACTCCCAGAGCCGCCTCATCACATGTTGTTAGTGTCCACGCTCCTGCACCATATAGCAGGGTGCGATGAGTGACTTGTAGAGTGTTATTTTCGTTCGTCTTGAGAGGACTTTACTTTTCAATTGCCTACTCAGTCCGTAGTAGCATTTGTATGCAGAGTAATTTTTCGTCGAATTTCTAGGCTAACATAATTGTTGGTGTTAATGCTGGTTCCCAGGTAAACGAAATCATTTACTACTTCCAAATGTTTAGTGCCAACAGTAGCGTGATTGCCAAGACGCATTCGCTGACTCTTTGCGTCGCGTTCACCACCAAACCCATTTTTCCGGTTCTTTTCTAGTTCGGAGTAAGCAGAATTTACTGCGCGGTTGTTAAGGCCAATGATATCAATATCGTGAGCATATGGCAACAGTTGCACGCTTTTATAAAATATTGTTCCAGCCTGGTTAAATTCTGCAGTTTGTATTATTTTCTCCAGCATTAAATTAAAGAAATCGCATGATAGGGGATCACCCTGTCTGAAACCTCGTTTAGTTTTGAACGGCTCGGAGAGGTCTTGCTCAATTCTGCCTGAGCTGATGGTGTTGCTCGAGGCCAGTTTGCATAGCCGGGCAAGTTTTGCGGGAGACCAAATTCAGACATAGCGGCATATAGGCAGCTCCTTTTCCTGCTATCGAAAGCGGCTTTAAAATCAACAAACAGGTGATGTGTGTCAACTCTTTTCTCACGGGCTTTTCCACGACCACCGTGTTCGAATAGCTCAACAGGCAAATCATCAGCGTCAGCTGCTTTATTGTTTTTCAATCGGGATACTGCTATTCGCACCTCATTATAGTCGGGTTTTGGAATGTGAGTTCCATCACCTTCGATTGTGGGTTCGGGGTCGCCATCTTCTCTGGTTTCTTGCTCAGTTTATCCATTTAAAAGGGCAGAGAAGTTATTACTCCATATACTTAGCATTCTGTGAACATCTTCGACAAGGTCGCCGTTCTCGTTTTTACAGGAGATTGCCCCGGGTTTAAAACCTTCTGGCATTCGCCGAATTTTTTGATAGAATTTTCGAGCATTATTCCCGTTGGCCAGCATCTCAAGCTCCTTTATTTCACGCTTTTTTGCCTCTCTTTTTTTCGCCCGGAAAAGCTGCCTAGCTTCTCTCTTCAACTCGCGGTAAAGTTCACACACACTCCTCGTTGCATTCGATCTCAGCGTTGCCTTGTAGGCCTCGTCCTTTCTTTTCGTTGCAGCGTGGCACTCTTCATCATCATACCAGTTGTTTCTTCGCGTTCGCCGGAATCCAATTACTTCTTCGGCTGCGGTAAGGAGTGCTCCTGAGATATGATCCCCCTGCTCATGCATTCCACTAGGTTGAATTGTGCTCTCGGAGAGCAGATGTGAGTGACAATCTGCGAAATCATTGGTGGCTTGTTGCGATTGCAGCTTTTCGATGTCCAGCTTTCCCTGATTTTCTTGTTATACTTGTTTTTTCGTAGAGAGGCAGATAGGAATCTCGGCTGCTGCAAGATAGTGTTTAGAGTCGATGTTAGGTCTTCGTATTTTGTGAACATCTGAAATTCTGGAAGCATGCCTTCCGTCTATCACAACCTGGTCGATCTGGTTACGAGTTTTTCAATCGGGGGACAGCCACGTAGCCTGATGGATTTTCTTGTGCATATACCTAGTGTTGGACACCGTCGAAGTCGATCAACCTGTATCCCTTTGGGGAAGTCTGATCGTGGAGACTTAACTTCCCGACAGTGGGGCCAAATGCGCCCTCTTTACCCACTCTGGCGTTTGAGTCGCCAAGCACGACTTTGATATCATGGCGGGATTACGACAGTACTCTTTGACGAAGTCTCTCTCCAACCACAAATTCCACGCCGAATCAGCGCTTGTCTACATATTCACTCCACTAGATGTAGCAAGGTGTTTTGTTCGTATTTCGTAGCCCCGTCCATCGCATCTCTTGTATGGCGGTGATTTCAGCTATTGTCTTCCTCAGGACCTCAACCAGCCGCGTGGCGGTGCCTACCCCATTAGTGGGCCGGACATTCCAGGTACATGCCCTTATCTCGTAATCCTTAAACCGATAATGATAAAAAGACAGTTGGGATTGGCATTCATTTCACACAATTTCCATTTGTAAATAGGACAGCATCGTAAATAAGCAGACACACACTGCAGGAGGTTGCAGGCCTGCCAAAACACCGCACTCAGAACTACCTTATGTCTCCTGAACATCATCTCCATAGCGAGGCAAAAATGCTCGGAGTAAAAGAGCATAGCGAAATGCTGGCCAGGCAACTTCTATTCAACTCCTGTAAACGGCAGCATCTGAACAGGAGCCTGGTCACTGAAAATCTGCCTACCAGGAGAATAAGGAGTCATCTCCGTAAGCACTATGATGAGATCCGGCATCATATTTTTTCGCAGTTTATCCAAATGTGCATCGGCGGGCCCCCAACCTCATCCGCACAGAGTCGGTAAACTCCTTTGTCAGCTCCCACAAGATCCACCTGTTGCCAAAAAGGGTCGCAAACTGCCTAGGGAGACAAGGGTTATGCTGGCTAAACTTCGTTCTGGATACTGTAAAAGACTAAACTCTTACCTATCCAGACTTAGCCCTGACATGCCAAATGTCTCCCCGGCATGCGGCGTGTCTCCCCATGACACTAACCATCTTTTCACCTGCTCAACTAACATCTTCCAACAGCAATTTCACTGTTAAAGGCGCCAGGTTTTTCGGACCCCCGTTAGAAGAGCTTGATGACAATGTTGGGCAAGGAAGGTGATATTTTAGGCAGGTTAAATAGCCGCTACAAAAACAGCAACAACAAATAAATAAAAAAAAACCCTTTTGTCTACGCTATGGTAAGCCAAACCAAATATTTAAAGATGCCCGAAGCAGAAGATACTCTTGGCAGCATATTCCACTGGAGGCAAAGATAATGCAAGCCCCTAATCCTTTTGAAGGGCAAAGTTAAAACCGATTTGAGATGATTTGGTGTTTCTGAGCGCAGAAACCTATAAGGCTGTCTTAGACTGCCAAGCCGCTTATGCTTACGAAAGAACGTAAACGAAATCCACACGTACATTCAGTACTTTACGTAGCCGCATAGAAGGGCATACGAATGATTTCTTCATCTTGCATAATATTGGTCTGTGCACATTTATTTTGCCTGAAGAAATCTCCACCATAAACAACGGAATCATACAAAACTCATATCCACATGAGCAGTCACTGGCGCGTGCATACTGCGATTGAGCGTTGATTTGCATAAACATGCTAGCCAAGATGCAATGAAGCCAACAACAGCGATACAGCATAAGTTTATTCCACAAAATACACAACAATAACAACAACAACAACCAATAAAGCTTTGCAGTTGCAAAAACGCGAACAACTCATTTCATGCTCAATGCGTCATTTGCGGTCAGCTGGGCAACCCACGAAAAGCAGCTTACAGGATGCAACACTTTTATTGCGCTTTACGTTGTTGTTGCTTGTTGCGCATCAACTAAGATTTATTGCTGCAGTGCTGCGCTTAGGATTCCATAGATCTGACTGCAAAATTATGAGAACTTTTCTACAAAATCAATTGCAAAGTGGTGCACAAACGCATCGCAGCCAAAATCAAACTCTGAAAATAATTGCAAGCCGTCGAGATGGAGGCGATGTTGTGCCGTTAGCTGCATGATTGTGTCAAGCAGCTGTAATTCATTTGTGAAATTGAAACAATTTGGATTGCTCATCGAATCGATGGATTACTAAGCTACGCACCCTCATTTCCACCATCACCCCCACCACATCTGACACACAACTGGCTATATGCGCTGTTCAACTATACAATCGGCAATCGGTTTTAAGAATTCGTGCGCGTACAGTGTTGAGCAATTCAAAGGCAATATGGACTTTGACAATTTTTCGTTGGTTTATTTTATTTGCCTTGCATGCTTTTGTAATTCGTAGTCGTTTTATCAAATTTTCTAAATATATTATATGGTGGTACATTTATTTTAGCTGAGGACCTCAACGAGTGCGAACTACTTAGGGCATCGTGTATATTGAGCGTTGAAAACATCCACCGACCATGACTAAGAGGATTTCATTACTCAAACAGAGGGATTTATGCAACTTAATGCAAGGTAGCTCTAGATCTCATAAAGAATTCGCCAAACTCTATAAAGCTGCAATCGTTTGGACAAATATTTAGGCGCGTTAAATAAGTGACCCTCTAGTGACCCTCAGGTCTACGTACGAGAGTGGCTAGACCGTTACATGGGATTCAAATTTAATATATGTACTAAAAAAAAATTTAAATAAACTCAACGATACCGGATAAAATGACCAAGCCAATATGCCAACCAAAGTAAAAATTTTATTTGCAACAGTCAGCAAATTATTTCCGTTTACAAGTTTTTCGAAATTTTCGATATCGAAAAAGGACAAGGGCTGATTTTTCCCATTCTCAGTAGCAAGATTTCTTGATCAAAATGTTGCTTAAATTTTAGAATGAAATGTGGGTCGGACGTGCGCGCGTTGAGATTGGCATTTAGCGTTGCAAATATTTTTCACAACGCTGTACAGGGAAAACAACTTGCGCACTATCGAATTTGGCTAACATCATTGTGGCAGGGCACATCATATCTCTTCTTTACAGAGCCAAATTTCATGCCTTCTTTTACTATGGCCGATTGAACGCTTTCAAACGATGCACGACGACGAATTATGTTACACTAAGTTGCTGTGTTTGAGTAGATTTCCTTTTACTCCGAAACATTCCACACAGCAATTCTCCACAACCTCTAACAACCGCATCAAACCACTTTTGGCCACAGTAACATTAAGAGTCAGCATTTCGAGATTCAACATTTAAGCATGCACATAGCATTTACTCTTCAACGCTCGAACTCTATGCTGCACAAGGGTAATTTGAAAGCATAAATTCCAATTATTTCGTAAATGAAATACCCAAATACAAACCGCAATGAAACCGCAAAGGCAAAAGTAACAGAAACAACAATGTTACTGCGTACTCACATTTTTGTTGTTCTGTGGGTTTTTACAGATTTCCTTAAAAAATTTGAGTTCCAATGAACCATCCTTCACAGCACATTGAGTTGAAGCAGTTGAAGATGTTGTTACTTTTGAAAATCGATGAAAACACAGTGACTTAGCGAATGAATCTTATAACTTTAAACGAGTTATTCTCGTATATTTGTATATTTGTATAGTTGTATATTTGTATATCCACTACTATCTCAGGAACGACTTAACCGATTTGGATGAAATTTGGTATATGGGTGGTATCCTTTGTTTTAAGATTTTCTACTTTGGTGTTGCCACTTGGGTTGGTTCAAAGGGTTGCCACCTATATTTTTTTTAAATATTAAGCAATATATGGGAATATGGGTATCAAATGAAAGGTATTTTAGGCCGTATACCAACCAAAGTATTTTCAAGTAGGGTTGCCACCTAGGGTTGCCACCTGACTGCATTTTATTTATTCCTTCAGATATCGACCACTATCTCGGAAACGGCTAAACCGATTTCGATGAAATTTGGTAGATGGATAGTATGCTTCCTTCTTAGATTTTCTATTTGGATGTTGCCACTAAAGGAAGCTTAGAGGGTTGCCACCTTTCAGAATTTTTTTTAAATATTAAGCAATATATGGCAATATGGGTATCAAACGGAAGGTATTTGAGGCCGTATACCAACCAGAATATTTTTAAGTAGGATTGCCACCTAGGGTAGCCACCTGACTGCATTTTAATTATTCTTTCTTATATCGACCACTATCTCGGGAACGGTTTAACCGAATCCTACCAATGATACGCGTTTACTTCTTGTGGTTAGTGTTCGATATTTTGGAAATCTATTTTGGAAATTTATGCTCTTGGTAAGTAAGATTATGCGATAAATTCGAAAAATACCGAGCAAGGCTCGGTCACCCAGGTACTGTGAGATAGAAAATATTTAGGATGCTGGAAGATGCAAATTTTTGGAAAGCGAAGTGAATCTGGAGGGTAAATTCTACGAATTACACAGTATTATTGTGTCTTTTTTTGACTTAGTGGTTGGAAGGAAACATCAGCAATCAAATTGATTTGTGTTGAAATTAGACTTGTTAAATTCCCATTAGAATTGAGTAATCAATTGATTGGATAGCTTTTTCAATCATAAATGACTATTTCAATTGTTTTCAGAAATCCGCAATTACAAATTGATTAGAATTAGAGAAAAATAAACAAATATATAAAAAATTATCAAAAAAATATCAAAAGTAATCAAAAAAAAAATGTATTGTTTTTATTACTTTTAATGATTTAAATTTTTTGATTTTTTTGATTACTGTTTTGTAAGAAACATCAAAGGTTATTGCACTCGCATTCTGAGATCTATAATATAAATGCACAAGTTGAGGGAAATTGTCCCACTTTGTGGCCAAATTATACATCTAAGGTATTAACAATTATATATGTGTAAATAGGTATGGCCAAACTGCAGTGCGGTTAATCAAAAAAATAAAAAAATAAAAATTATTATAATAAAGAAAAATTTGTTTAAAAATGACAACACAAATGCCAAACATGTATTCTCACTATAGAGCCGTAGCTGTGTGAGTAGACATGTCATGCATGGTATTGTATTACCCGTGTGATCGGCTCTCACCGTGAGTGCGAAGAGTTGGTAATGGACCAATGAAAAACAAGTATTCACACTATAGAGCCGCTGTTGTGTGAAAAAACGTGTCATGCATTTTAGCTTTAGTTGTTGTTACTTTGTGTGATGGTCCTCAAAAGTACACCTCCTGCATCTTTCGCTTTGGTGTCGAATACTCTATGGAGTAATCTTTTAAGAGCATTTTGAGAGTTCTCTCGCATAGGCCCTCCATGGAGTATTCAGAAGAAAAGAAATGGAGTATTCCGAGATGGAGTAGGTAATCCAATGCTAGGACATTGGCATCCTAGGACATTTGCCTTGAGCAAATATGTAAACTTCATTGATGATACAAACAGTATTTACAAAAACCAAATAAAGGATATTCAATACCGTAGTTTCGTTTTTGTATTTTTTGTAGTTAGGTTTTTGTGAATTGAAATAAAATAAAATTTAAAAAAATAAATTAAAATACAATAAGAAAGGTAAGGAAAGGAAAGGAAATGAAAGCAAAGAAAAGGAAAATAGAGGAAAGGAAAAGAAGGGAAGGGATAAGCAAGAAAAGGAAACCATAAAATAGAAAATATCAAAAAAAAATAAGAATAGAGACTCCAGAGAGCAGAGGAAATCAAAGAAAACGAAAATATACTCAAGGAAAGGAACAGCAGAAAAACGAAGGGAAAGCAGGCGAATGAAATTAGTAGAAAATAATTAAAATGAAATAAAGTTTTGAGGTTGAACTTCATCCACTGGGCGATCGATAGTTTCTATAAAACTGAGCGTGCATGTTCGTATCCCGTCTATCGAGGAAAAGTTAAAGCCCAAGCTACGGCTTTGTTTTATTGTCTTGTTCCCTGTTTCATCCTGAATAAAAGAGACTACTTGTAGAAGTACGAAAAAATAGAGTTGGAAGGTAGCTATTTAAAGCTGTAAATTTATGTAGTGACTTTCCGTTTATTAAAAGCTAGTGCAAAGCGAACAATAACAGTAGATATAAAAACAAAAATTTCAATACTTAAATTAAAGTCAGCATCTGTGTAATTGGATTTTAGTTTCTACGCTTTACTCTTGACTTTGTTGTTTATGCGATCGACGCGCTTTGATTGTGTGTGAAAAATAGTTCTAGTAAACATCCATACCATCTAACTTCACTATTAACTGTTGAATACAAAAGGGCACAACAAACTAAAAATAACAACAAAACTTTACGAAGTGTAAAGATATTGGCAATTGCCACTTGTAACTGCAATAATGTGCGCAAACACACACACATACCTATGCACCAAAAGCGTGTAATGTAACAACGACAGAGGAATACAACTCGTCCAACCGTAATAAAAGAACGCGGCGCAACAGTTCCCGTTGGCAGGCGGCGATATTAACGACAAATACGCGTGTGACCAACTAACTGTTTATGTTTAAGCTCTGTGTGTGCCTGACAATAGCTATAGAATAGTACAACAACTTACTACTGACAACGAAAATTCCGTCGATAAACAAACGTCTATTTGCAGAAATGCATGTCGTTTTATTAACCCTTAGAGCGAACACTCGGTCCAGCACATAATTATAAACATAATTATAAAATAAAATAAAATAAATTAAACTAAAATAAAATAAAATAAAATTAAATTAAATTTAATTAAATTAAATTAAACTAAATTAAATTAAATTAAATTAAATTAAATTAAATTAAATAAAATTAAATTAAATTAAATTAAATTAAATTAAATTAAATTAAATTAAATAAAATAAAATAAAATAAAATAAAATAAAATAAAATAAAATAAAATAAAATAAAATAAAATAAAATAAAATAAAATAACTAAAATAAAATAAAATAAAATAAAGTAAAATAAAATAAAATAAAATAATTTTGTTGTTGGTTTTACGGTCTGTTCATTTTTACATATTTTTGTAAGTATAACGAGCTCAAGACCAGTTAATAATAATTTCTTAGTTAATTATTATTATTTTTATTATTATTATTTTTATTATTATTGCTTTGAATTTTTCCTCTAATAATAATAAAAATAATAATAATTAACTAAGAAATTATTATCAACTGGTCTTGAGCTCGTTATACTTACAAAAATATGTAAAATAAAATAAAATAAAATAAAATAAAATAAAATAAAATAAAATAAAATAAAATAAAATACAAAAAACTAACATCAAATAAAATAAAATAAAATAAAATAAAATAAAATAAAATAAAATAAGATAAAATAAAATAAAATAAAATAAAATAAAATAAAATAAAATAAAATAAAATAAAATAAAATATAATATAATAAAATAAAATAAAATAAAATAAAATAAAATAAAATAAAATAAAATAAAATAAAATAAAATAAAATAAAATAAAATAAAATAAAATAAAATAAAATAAAATAAAATAAAATAAAATAAAATAAAATAAAATAAAATAAAATAAAATAAAATAAAATAAAATAAAATAAAATAAAACAAAATAAAATAAAATAAAATTAAATTAAATTAAATTAAATAAAAAAATATATTAAAATAAAATAATATAAAATAAAATAAAATAAAATAAAATAAAATAAAATAAAAATAAAAATAAATAAAATTAAATAAAATAATGTAATATAAAATAAAATAAAACAAAATAAAATAAAATAAAATAATGTAATATAAAATAAAACAAAATAAAATGAAATAAAATAAAATATAATAAAATAAAATCGAACAAAATAAAATACAATAAAAAATAAAATAAAATGGAGCTATAAGGAAAGCTATGGTGGTTTTCTCTTAAATTTTCGTATTCTATTCTAATGAGAAGTAAAATAAAATAAAATAAAACAAAATAAAATAAAATAAAATTAAATTAAATTAAATAAAAAAAATATATTAAAATAAAATAAAATAAAATAAAATAAAATAAAATAAAATAAAAATAAAATAAAATAAAATTAAGTAAAATAATGTAATATAAAATAAAATAAAACAAAATAAAATGAAATGAAATGAAATAAAATATAGTAAAATAAAATAAAATAAAATAAAATAAAATAATGTAATATAAAATAAAATAAAACAAAATAAAATGAAATAAAATGAATTAAAATAAAATATAATAAAATAAAATCGAACAAAATAAAATACAATAATAAATAAAATAAAATGGAGCTTCTCTTAAATTTTCTTATTCTATTCTAATGAGAAGTTTTCAATAACTAACAAAAAATAATTATTAAAAAATATAAAAAGAATAATAATGTTCATAAATAGAAAGAAAAAAATTATTATTATTGGTCTTGAGCTCGTTAAATTCATGGTACTTTAAAATAAAATAAATATAAAAAAAAATAAATGAAGCTGGTATTCAAAGTATTTTCAGGAAATCCATTTTTGGAGCTGAGCAATGCTGTATGAGACAATTTTTTCGCAACTCTATTACTTTTCAGTTCTCTCTTGGTACCTTTATTTAAAGAGGATGTCACTATAGGGTTAAGAACAATGATTGTAAAAAATTCCAAACTCATACATATCAATATAATGTGAATAGCATTTGCAATAGTAATCAGCAACATCGTCGTCAATAGCACTAACAATGCATATGAACAGCAGAAGCAGGAGCACTGAGTAATCGAACTATTGCATTCGAATTTATTTGCGCAATATTGCAATGTGCGAGAGAGATTCTCAATTACTGATTTCATGCGAATTTACTAACTGCCAGCGAATGTTGAAAATTGCATGAAAAGATTATTGAGCGTGCTTTTTGCTGCTTTCATGAACAATATTTACACGCTTTGATTGCTTAAAAATGACAGCGGAGTAAATGGCAATTATAATTTTCACTGTTTTCCTGAAAATATTATTTTACAAAATTTATATGCCACAAAATGTTTAATATGAGAGGAAAATATTTTTGAAGGATTAAAATTTCAGTATAAATAAATTTTCTACACTATTTTTTGTAACTTAGGTGATAGTTTCGTTTTTAGTTTAGTTTTATTAAGAACGCAGCACAAGGCAAAGAAATTTTACCTTTTCTCGTTTCAATCAAAATTACTATGATTTGAGACGGTTACCTCATCCTCCTGACGGACAGTGTGAATGTAATTTTGAGTTACTGCAACGCAGTGTCCCAAATCTTCCATAACTATCCTTTAAAAACTAGGTACAGAATTTTGAAAACGTATACGGTTGTATCTAACCCATTCAACTCAATTATGAACTCCACTATGATTGAGGGAGATCTTTCCATAGAATTGGAGTCGATACGAGACGTAGCAAAATGCAGACTGTCGGTATATGAGTTCACTCGAAACATCAGTATTTATATTGGCTGACACCAACTGGAAGAAGTTGCAAGTCTGACATAACACCGCTATCAAAACTGCCACTGGATCTCTTCTTATATAATCTGAGTCTCACCTCCATTAAGAGAATAAAAGGCTCAATGTTCGAGAACACGCTAAACTGTTGAGCACACAGCTTTGTCTAAACTGGTATAAGCCCTCAAATAAACCGACATCTATTGGACGATGTTCTGCCACCTAGAGACATAATCACTTTGATGAGATCCGGCAACACATTACCCAGCCGTTTGGCCTGCGTAATCATAGGCCGGCTCTAGATGACCTCATCAAGTAGGTAGACAGATCTCTCAAATCTCAACTTACTTCCAAAGCTACTTCTTAATGAAACCGAACATTAATTGGAAACAGCATGGTCTCCCAAGTATTTCTCCACCTGCTTCTTCCAACAACGTGGGGCCTGAATTTATCTTACTTTCCACCACCAGTTGCCGATAAGTATACCGTCTGTCAACAAGTATGCTCCATGTATCAGGCACTAAAGCTGTTTTCACTCACTCCATTCTGACTTTATTTTTAGCCTTTTGTAAAAAGCGTCTCAGCAGCAGTCTCACAGACTTATCACTGTATTCGCATATTCTAAGCGCCTTGTTTCCATTGCAACGACGTCAGTTCAATTAGTTCATTAAAAGGAAGTATTTTGTGATCTAAGTGGATCTCCAACTGTTTATATATCCCAATAGGTTTAATTACAACTTCCACCAACAAGCTAACGAAAGATGGTTACAACCTCCGGGGTGCCGGATTTCCAAGCAAACGTGGTGAAAATGGTATCTCAAGGGATCTCGCCTTGTCTACACATAAACAGGGTTGAAACTTCTATAATAATACACATTGGCTTTTTGGGAGTGGGATGCCGGGATGTTCGCTATAGTTGATGAAGTAATAGTTGTGAAGATGACGAAGAGGAACATATGGTCGAACACCTCATCTACCAACTGCGCGGTGTTACTTGGCTCAAGGCAGCGCTGTATAAGAGTTCGTTTTCTGGACAACCAGACACAAGTTGCGGAGTATGACATCAAGGACTTGATTGCCTTCATTTAAAAAAAAATATTATATTTGGGGTAATATACCTCCGAGGAGATTAAGGCCGAGGTTCTTAACCAATTTGTGGTGTCTTGCTTCTAATTGTTCCTACAAATTTTGCGGGACCTACAGTTTTTTGTCGACTCCGAACGGCATCGGGGCGACCCCGTTTTAAAAAAAATTATTCAAACCACTGAGTGTTCATCTGTTCTTGAAAATAATTCGAATAGGAGAACTAATGTGGCCTTCACAGGGAATCATAACCGGCGCTTTGACACTGGCCTAAGTGTGCCTCTGCGGCAGTCCTTTCAAACTAAAATAACCTATCCTGATTGAACGTTTTTTTTACACAGAGTTGGATTAGCACTTTGGATGCTAATAGATAGTTATACAAGACGATGTCGAAAACGCTAAAAACATGTCATTCATCTATCTCAACATGGTCGAACTGGTGACAATCATATACTCGTATATTGATGAATCTTTTCAGATATAAACCTGGGTCAGTCTCAATTTATTAGAAGGGATCTTGTCGTGCAAGCTGAGCTTTTCATCAAATAATTTGCCGCCATGTGGGACCGATGATCTAAATACTGACATACCTTCCTTTCATGCGGATCGGGGAGAAAGGTGCACTTACAGGGATATAAGAACTGTAGTACTTGTTGACGAAGTCTCTTATGTTCAAGCGTAGATAACGTTCTCTATGCTACCATGCAAGTTCGTAGACATAGGTTAATTAGTTTATTCATCGCTGGTATAAGGACGAGTTCTGAATTATATCAAGATATATGGGAAAGAAAAGCAAATTAAAACGTCAATTTTTCAATAATTTTTCACCGTGGTTCAGATTCAAACGCCAATAACACTAAAATTCCTCAAACTATGCGAAAGAAAATTATAAGTCAGGCCACAAAGGTTGGTTAAAAAGCTTTTCAAATTTGTTAGTCAGTAGCAAAAAAAAAATTATATTTAATTTGCGATCTTCAATGCGTTTAAGGAGTATCCTAGCCACATAGCACTAAGTTTGCATGAACTACTCTTTAATATTTCATATAACATGCATTGAGCATTAAATTGCTGCAAATTAATATTAAAGTTGACCCCAAAAAATAAGCTTCACTATCATTTGCAAGCCATTTGCGTGCAGCGATTGAATTGGAGTCGAGTGAATGTCCGACACACAGATAAAAATGCAAGTAGCCATACAGACTTACACAACAGGGATCATAACGATTATAAATCTCAACTCCGGTGAATCTAGAATAGCATAAATGTTGAGGTGTTGTACTATAAGCTTTAGGCCTAAGTCAAGGATTGTAAGTATGGCGTATACATCCCTCTTCTCCGGCATCGCATTCAATCACAATGTGCTCTATCGTACAGTCTCCTTTGCACTGTGTCAGAGGTGGCACAGATTACTGGAGCAGATTCCCAGTTTGTGCATGTGACCCCTAAGTCTGCCGTGTTTTGTGAGTATTCCTGTTAGGATCTTGAGACTCATCTTGGGGAGATTGATCAGGGGTTTGAACTGCTTGCTGATATATCCCTTGAGCAGAGCCTTTGCTTGTTGCAGCCTTGTCGTTTTAGACCAGTGCTGATCAATTGTACCTCGTCCCAGCGTAGAATTTCTTTGATGGTACACATGTGGTGTAGATACTACAGTATCGATACTATAGTGTAAAGAATACCCTCAACCAGTCAACAACTACTCGTGGTATTGATACTATACTACAGTGTGTGTCCCTACTATAACATCCCAATGATTCTTTCCACAACAGTCATTCAGGCCAGCCTGTCCACTTGCTAATTCCCATTGATCCTTTTGTTACCAGGAATCCAGGTCAAGAGAATGACAGGTCAAGCGTATGTTTAAGGACTAGTGCAGTTTGGATGTCCACTGAATATAATGCCCTAAGCGCGGCCTGGCCGTCGCTAAGAATAGCGATCTTCTCATTTGCGTAACATCGTTTCAGGTTTTTTTGCGTAGACCTCTGCTTGAAGAATGGGCGGAAACTGTGCCAGTAATATGGAGAGATTGGTTGTGGGACCGAACTTTTTGCCCCAATTCTTTCTGGGGGTTTTGTACCTACAAGTGTTTGGTCCCCGTATAGACTCTTAATTTTTACATTGTACCATGTTGCTTTAACTCCCACCTCTATTTTGAACCTCTTTTTAAGCCGGGCGAGGGGAAGGCAGACCTATTAGATTTGATTAGTAATTAGCAATCAATTAATCACTCAGCTTTTTTAATTGGTAAGGATTATTTTAATTGTTTTTAAAGAAAAGGCAATTATTAATTGATTACGTTTGGAAAAATTTAAAAAAAATCTAAATAAATCAAAAAAAAGTTGTTTTAATTACTTTTGATTATTTTTGAGTTTTGTAGTTTTTTTTTGCTTAGTTTTGATATTTTTTTTTTAGTATTGTCGATGTGTATATTTATGTGCTTCTACAACAATACTGAAAAAAATCAAAAATAATCAAAAAAATCAAAAAATAACCGAAATAATCAATATAATCAAAAACAATTAAAAGTAATGAAAACAACCTTTTTTGATTATTTTAGATTTTTTTTATTCTTTTTTTTTAATAATCGTGAAATATCATAATCTTTTTTGGTTATTTTCTTAATAAATTGGAAAATAAATTTTTTTGATTATTTTAAATTTTTTGTTTTTGTTTTCATAATTGAAAGTTTTTTTTAATTACTAATTGGAAAATTATCATAAAAAATTTTAATTAATTCGTAATCAATCATTAAATGGATTCTCAAAAAAGTAATTAATCAAACCGGTAATCATTACGATTAGTAATCATTATTGAACAGGTCTAGTGGAAACTGCTCTCCTAGCGTTTCGATGTTGCGGGTTTGAACTCATGCAGAGCCACAGTTGGAACCCCTGGGGGATAGGGGGTTCGAGTAGGTCCGAGGTAGGCATACCTGTCGTAAGCAGCCACTAAAATGCACAAATGTAATGACGTGCAACTTGATGGTTGATCTTCGGATGCGATGCCTCTCTCCTCTCATTACACATCTTCTTCTTTCTAAAGCGTTTATATCCAGCAAAGAATTCTCTTTTTCAGCAAGACTCCCAAAACCTACGGAGAGTTCTGTTCGTTTAAATCAACAATAACAACAAGCGGCTCTTGGGTACTAGTCCTTTCCTTTGTTTCTTCAAAACGAACTAGGTCGTTCACTTGTAGAGTAATGTTTCAAACTTTGTTCATATATCATAGGTCCTTAGTTTATCGCGCGTGGCTGTAGTCCAAGTGTCTCCAGGTATATATATAAATCTGCATGATCGAGCTCTCACCCTAACAGGCCAACAGTAAGACGCTCATTGCTGAATAAGTTTCCTGTCATCTATTTTTTTAATTTCGAAAATGACTTTTAATTTCGGTCCCTGATATCTCTGTATTATACCCAAGTAACCATTACCAAGCACATGCAAGTACAAATTAACTTACATTAGTACAATGTGCAATAGAACATTGCGCGACCGAGCTAAAATAGATAGGGAAATAGCAAAAGTTTCGCTCTGTCAAACATTTATTGTAGCCGAAAGCGTGGAAGAAGGTAGCGGGGTTTTACATTTTAAAATAGCCTTCATTTGTGGCTGGCTTATAGCTCGCAACATGGTATTTCATTAGAAATATTTCGTTTGCAAATTGTTAGCAGCGGACATCGACAACAACAATAACAGCACTAGTTGTAAGTTTAGTGGAGCCAAAATACAAAATGCTTGCAATGTGCAAACTCGCGTTGGCTGCAGTGACGCTCATAAATCCTTTGAATTGCAAAAGTTGCTGCCACCAACACCACAGTCAATTATAAACATGAGTATCCACTTACTTATTTAAACCTTGTACACAGTGGCTGACGCTTAAGCTTTAGAGCTCACACAGGAAAACTGTTATAACCACATTTGGATAGGAAGCTCAAAGTTCTTAAAATTGGCATATCCACATATCTTCTCTATTTTAACTAAGGATTAGAGCGCTTTAGGTACTAAGAAGTGTCGACACAGCAGAGATGAGTTTTCGAGCAAGCTGATGGAATCTCATAACAGACTTGGTACCTAGGCTTGGGGCCAATTAACAGGGTTTCTTTCCCATTACAAAAAAAATTTAAATTCTGGAATGAGAACTTTATTTGCTGGTGATGCAAATGTCAACCATTTAAAGGGGTGAGATTTTAGGACATGTACCTGAAAGGCCTGAACTTTTTGAAGAGGGGCACGGCTGCACGAATGATTGATGCCCGCTGGGAAAGGGTATGGTAGCGCTAGTCATAAATTGGGTATTGCAAAGTCTACTACAGCAGTCGTACGCAGTCGTTAGACTTGTGGTCCGATAGTGACCAATATGGGACGATCGTATTAAAGCTATTCGCATCAACATAACGTTTATAAGCGCTTACACGCCGAATGAGGTGACGAACGAAGAGGATATGAAGTTCTCCAATGTTAAAGTAGAACAAAAATAGCATCTTTTCCTCCCCTCCCTCCCCCCTCCCCAATTAATAACAGGCGGGAAAGCAAGGAGTCGTTGGTGCTACAGTCGAAAACGGTTTTCAGTTGACGGACTTGTCGTGTCTTGAGGTATGTAGTGCCAGCTACCAGCAGCAAAGAATCCGTCAAGCCACTAGGGCACTATAGGGTGCAATCAACCCCAAAAACACGGCTGGTACAACTTGGGAGTTGCTTGAGCGGTATCGTGACTAAGGGAGGAACGTCAAGTCAAAAGGCATGAGTGTGGAGAGCCCAAGATGATGTGATACCAAATGATTCAACGGATAAAGTAACATTTCAAAAACACGCCGAATCCCTACAGTGACAGTGATGTCGACTTGTTAACCGACGTACGGAAGGTATTTAAGTAATTGAGAATCACATCGCCTCACACGGTTTGGATTTTATCGGCGTGGGATCAGCCCTAGTAAGCAAAGACCAAATCCTTCAGATAATAAATATAATAAAGGGATCTAGCTTATTTGGGAGCCAGTGCTAAAAGCTAAAATAACGACGGTGTAGAGATCCAACGGAGAATTCGGCTAACAAGTAATTTTGACTGTGTACTAAGTCTCGAATCACATCCTTTCTTATGTATGGCTTCGAATCATGAACGGTGCCACACGATGAGATTGCTGTTGTGTGCTGATGGAGGGCTGACTTAAAGGGGGTTGAAAGTGTTATAAATCCCCGTAAACAAGTGATTCCGGTGAAAACAAAAGTCTTGCTACAGAATTTCGCTTATGGAAGGTAACGGAACCAACTGGATGCCGAATATCTCCCAACAACTGCAATGGAAGCTCTCAATTAATGTCGAAGTCAACTCTTCCTAACCACATTCTATTTAATAAGAATTTATGCAAGATTAGCCTGTAGTTACGTGTACTGCAGAACGCTCCTTTGCGATACTGGGATATCTCAAACCCTTTCTGCTTGCATCGACCACCGCCTTAGTTCCCACAACAGCCGGTTCTATCGCACCGGAATGACCCGGGTTTTTTCACCCGGCCAAGGGCTGTTATTTCAGTGTAACCCTGTCCAATCTGGGGCAGGGCGAAGCACTGTTAACAACAACAACAACCGCCTTAGTTGTCATGAGTGTTCGCAAGAGGTTTTGAACTGGACACCGAAGAAGTTACATATGATTTCGAATTACTCCTAAAGACAGAAAGGTCTATATTGGTGCTTACCAATAGTCAGTAAGAAGGAATGACTGGCTGAGAACAAGTGAACAATATCGGTCGCTAAATATTTTAAAAATTCAGCATTTCGAGCACAACCCCACTGTTCATAACTTCGCATGACATTTCATATATGTATGTATATTTGTATCTTAAGTGTTCTCTGGAAGTTTGAATTTTTGGCGTTGTTTGTTTTTGTATATGACGACAAGCTATGTGTTCATAGTTTCGAGTGTGTTCGGCGTTGGCGGTATTTGTTGGCGTTGATTGTGGAAACTTATTTGAATGTGTTAATTTCCTCAACGATTAGATGAAAGCTGTCACAATGTGGCACGGTTGCACGCAATTACCAATTTGAAGTGTGGTGCAGCAAGTTTTAAGGAAGTGAAAGCAAAACAGCCACGCCATCTAATATTGTATGTTAGTAAGTATTTACAACAACTTTATACAAATGGCAATTTCGCATTTTGGTTAACAACGGCGGCAACAGAAAACAAATAAATACAGAGATTCATTCACACATATATAACACATATACACACAAATTTACCACAATGATACATACAAAAACAGAAACTTTAATAGTTTGGCCACAAAGAAAGCGAAATGGTGCAAATTCCAGAAGTTCTTATAAGAATGAAATATGCTTGGAACTTGCTATTTCTAACTTCATGTTGCACTTCCCAAGCAACCGTTATAATGTTATTGTTGTTAGCGCTATCTTTGGGTGCTCTGTCTTGCAACTAAGTCTAAGTCAGCGACCCCCAATATTGATTATTTTTATATTTTTAAAGAAAAAAATCAAAGGCTTCTCAGTATCGGAGGACAGTTTGAAGTATATGAAATCTGCTATGATTGAAGAAAATTTGAGCGAAACCTATATAAATTACTATTAATCTTTTTTTAGTTTTATTTTTTTGATTAAGAATAATCATAATTTTTTGAGTTTTATTTTTATTTTGCTCGAAAATAAAACTTATTTCTTGAGCGATATTTAATCTTAGAAGAAACAAAATTTTATTTTGAGTTTTAATTTTTTTTCACGGATCGAAAAAGTAAAAAAGTCGATGTGCCTCTTTAGCATATAATTAATCATAAATATTGGTTGATATAATCTCATCAATAATTAAGGAAAGTTCATTTCATTTCTCTTTACCGCGTGCATGCCAACCTATGTACATATACATATGTATGTGTCTATAAATATGCTTTTTGACTCTTTCGCTCCGTGAAAAAAAATAAAACTCAAAATTTAGTTTTTATTCTTGAAGGATAAAATATCGCTCAAGAAATAAGTTTTATTTTCATCAAAAAAATAAAACTCAAACATGACTCAAACATGAGTTTTATTTTTGAGCAAAAAAAATAAAACTAAATGAATTAACAATTAACCAAAAAAAATAAAACTTGAAAAAACCTATTATTGTTGATTTTTATTTTTAAAAAATCTGAAAATAATGATCAAATAGCGAGTTTCATAATAAAACTCATAACAGTTAGGGTCCCTGGTCTAGGTTATACTCAGCTGGGCTGGAGTTTCTGCTTTATTTGTATAGAGAGAAGATGGTAGTACCACGATTGAAGTGATGACTTAGTAGGACTTAAAAAGGAAATTCTTAGCCAGAATAAGAACTTCTTCTACAAATGATAAGACAATTAAATAATGATATCAACTAAGTGAGTTTAAACGGTTGATAGTTAAACGGCAGTTAAGCAGCGGTTTGGGATGTGATCTCGAGCGGGAAAAATCGGTTACTCAATAAATAATAATATCAACTAACTTATAAGCGATTTACTAAAAATCGATGTTCCTCATAAATACAATTGATCAAAAAAATCGATGATTAAAACAATTAATCGGTCAAAATAAAAACCGGTTATATTTATTCACAACAAGCGGCAACAGTTAAGCGCCGATATAACATGGAATCGACTGAGTGGCTTAATAGCTAGAACTGAGCGAACACAAAGACATACAATTTACAGGCAAGTGCAGACAAGTCCATTGGTGAAACTGTAAAAAAGTCCAAAAAATTGGTTAGTCTAGAAACTCAATTCAGTAAACCAGTCCTGCTATTTACTAAGAAGGCCGCAAAGAAGAAGGCAAATGACAGAGGTGCCGCGAAGGTTAGTGACTTGCAAACCGATGACTGATCTACGAATATGCTGGTTTTTGCCTATCACTACGCTTCAAGTTAGTAACGTGGTACCTTTAGCTAGAAATATCTCTAGGAAGACATATCGGCATAGTGACCGAAGGGTCAAACAAATCATTAACATAACATTCGAGCCAGAATCAGCAGCTAATAGTACCGCAGTGAGGAGGATTTCTTTCTGAAAACCCCTGCCTTACACGTAGCACCTAACTAAGTCTTCGTGAAATGTTTCCTCCTTATATCATCATCATCTGACGCTTAAAAATAATTGCAGTCATTACTCCATAGCGACCATTGACGTCTTGAAAGGCCAAATCATATTTCTCATGATTTTCCCAAGTCAATAGCAAGAGTCTCACTTGCATTGTAGCAAACGTAGCGTTTCTGTAGGAATACTTCCTGAGCAGTATTGTCTTAATCAATTCTTACTATAACCCCAGTCTTTAGAAGTATTTGGAAGTAGCTTACCATAAACTTGATTTCGAAACACCTTTTTACCCCAAAACTAACTCAACAAGTAAGTCAAATTTACGCTATTCCCTCAACTAAAGAAGCCCTTCACAGTTTCAATTTTCTGTCTGTCGACAGAGACTTGATTGCCAAAGCGAACTGGCAGTTTCTCTCTTTGATGAAAGCAAGTGCCTTGCATTGTTGTGGTTATCCGTAGGACTCACTGCTCTTGCATCCTTATCCGGTCGGGCTGAAATATGCCCGAGGTAGGTGTGAGGTCGTAAGAGTCTACTTAAATCTACAAAGGGTAATGACTTGCAACTTGATGGTAGATCTACGGATATGATTCCTCTCACATCTCATCACCAAACTTCTTCTTCCTTACGGAATAGCGTGTAAGACGGCCTACAAGGTTGCACTGGTCATACGAAATCGCTCCCCCGACAACCGGGTAAATTACATTTAAAAATTAATTGGTATGAATAAATAGATTTAAAATTTTAAAATTATTAACTATTTTTCAAGATATTTTTTAATTGAACATTAATTTATTATTTTAAATATAATAAATAACTTTTTTTTTTTTAATTTAACTATGGGTTAATTTATAAAATATAAATTTATAAAATTTTTGAATTGTAGTAGATATTTTATGTTTGAATAAAAACGTTTTAAAAAATAATAATTTATAAAATTTAAAATTTTATATCATAAATAATTTTAAGTTATTGATGATTTTTTAAAGTTATTTTTAATTGAATATAAAATTATTTTAAAATTATTTAATTATTTTTTATAAATTTATTTAGGGGTTAATTTATTGAATGTAATTTTTTAAGTTTTTGAGTTGAAGTGGATATTTTGTTTTTAATTTAAAAATTGTTATTAAGTAATAATTTTATAGATAAATTGTTTTAGTTAATTTTTTATTCTAAAATTATTAACTATTTTTTCAAGAATTTAAAATTATTAATTTTATTAATTACTATTATTTATTTAAAATTTAATTTTTAATCAAATTTTTAACACAAAAATTTTAAAATTAAATTTTAAAGTTTTATTTTCGCTTAAATTTTTATTATAAACAACAACTACAACGGAATTACGAAATTACAGTTAATGTATATTGGAACGATTTTTCGTCATCCCTTGACAAATTTTGTATTGCAACAAACCGGTTTCGGTATTCCGCTATCCTGTGTTTAGTTTCGTTCTGATCTTTGTCCAGCCTTTGTCTTGTATTATAGTCTGTGGATGCTGTAGAAGGTAATGTTAATTATAGTTTTATGAAATGTCTTGCGTAAAAGTTCATTTCGTTTCCACTAGCTCCTTCCCCATTTCAACCATCGATCGAAGAACTACTTTTGCGAAGAAATGTAACTTTGACCTGAGTTTACAAATGAAAATTAAAGTCCTCTCTCGGCTAACTAAAAAAACAAGCTCTACAAGTTACTTATTTTGCTCACTCTGCTATATTGTGCAGAAGCTTGGATGCTCACCACAGCATATGAGACATTTCTGAGAGTCCTCGAGAGAAAATTACATTGAAGAATATTCAATGATGAGCTGTGTGCAGACATCGTCATATTTCAACAAATTTAAACCCTTGTCAAATTTGGTTTTGAGACAAACCGGTTTCGGCGTTGTGCCATCATCAGTGTCGACAAGGGATGACGAAAAATCGTTCCAATATACATCAATCATTCACCCTGTCGGAAAAACAACACAACAAAATAAAAAATTTAAACCCATCGGTTTCGGAATGGATGAAGACGCTCCATCCCAGAAGATGTTCTTATCATCACGCACCCATGAAAGCAAAAAAAAAAGAGGAAATAGAGAACGATTTGGGATACCTTGCTGTTTCCAAGGGGGGACATTTTACAGGAGGAAGGACGGCCAATATTGTCTACCAGTTAAGCATGAATGAAGAAAAAGTATAAGCTTTTCAAAGAAGTCGCATTAAGACATGATGGTACACATCGAGCACCTTCGATATCCACAAAAATTAGAAGCGTATCGATTTTTTTATCATTAGACTCTACAGGATTTAATTTATCGTGAATATTCTCATTACCAGTGGTATTTAGTCTTATTTCTATGTTAAAGATATCGGTTGGTGTACAGCAGAGTATATTGAAACCAATGCAATCCTAAATGAAGCTTTCTTAGTTGTACTTTGTTGTTATTCTTATTCTCGCATTGCAGCTCGTGATTTTTATTGTTATTGTTGTGGTGTGCGCAGTGGTTATTTTTAATGTCTTGGCCGGCTAGTGTTCGCGTAAGTAGTCGCTGCAGTGCTGCTCTGTGCGCGACTCTAATCAAGAAACACACGCAGACACAGACATACGTAGATAAACGCTAGCAATTATAAGCGGCGCAACTAACAGACATTTTCATATTTTACAGCAAATTCCAAATTTGGCCAGACAAATGGCAACTATGCCAGTGCAAAATGCCAGCGCAGTACCAAAACAAAAATAGATAAAAGCTGAAAGTAGCACACATTTACATACATGGACATACATATATACAATACATATTCACTACATAGTAGTCTGCACTATGTATGTACCACTGTTGCCAATTCGACGACAGCGTGAAACTTAAAAATAAATGATAGATACCAACAACAAAGCAACAAAGTTTTAGTGTGGCAATTTGCCTCGAATCAGCTCAACAAAATGTAAGAACCGTAATGAATTCAGGTTGTAGGTATGTGTGTGTACGTATGCTCATGTTTATTTTTATAGCTTTACTCGCATCGCCGACCATAAAATCCGTACACAAAAGTTCACTGACTTTTTAAATTCGTAATGCAATAGCTGGCACATCGAGTAATGACACATCGCAAATGGTGAATGCCGAATGGGTGCATAAAAAGCCACTGAGCACAAGCGTATGTATGTATGTTTATACATTGAGCTATTGTACGTGATATATAAAATCACTGAGGAAAGGGACTTAAAATCTATAAAATATCGCTAGCTAACACAAGGATATTTGCATCAATCAGGGCATGAGAAGAGATAAAATATACAATCAATACAGTTACATATATACATACATACATATATATCACATATGTATGCATGAAATTCCGTTCACTCATTGAATGCGAAATTTTAAAGCGGGGTAGTATACATCCGCCCTTCATTCACGTACGAGTAGTATGGACCACATTCATAGAAATAACTTTTTCCAGAGAAACGACGGCCTCGGTAATATGTTTGACTAGCACATTCTAAAATTTTTAGAAATTGTTCTGTTACGGCCTACATATCAGAGAAAATATTTAGAAAATTTCAGAAGCCAAGACACGTCAAGTTCAAACATTAAAGTACAGATATACAAGGAGAAAACGAGACAAAATCTCAAAGTGGTTGTTAAACATTTGTAAAAAGGGGATGATGAAATATGCGGACATTTCTACAATAGCCAATTATATGTATTTATTTGGATTATCTTCTACCACTTACAAAGTTAGACGCAGAACTTCGATTTTAACAGTTTTAACACATTCAGATAGGATAGTAGGAATATGGAAGTATTATATATATGGTCAAGTTATGATATCCAAGTACTAATACTTTTAGGTAATACATGACGTATACGTCACATTTGTAAAAGCGTATAAATAAAAATGAATATGTGTCTGTGTGTCCTTTATAGGCGTCCAAAGTACTCAACCGGTTTTTATGAAATTTTCACAGTATATTATTGGGATTCGGACTGAGTAGGTAATTGAAAAGTAAAGTCCTCTCTCGACAAAAAAAATAACACTCTACAAGTCACTCATCGCACCCGTCCTGCTTTATGGTGCAGAACCGTGGCCACTACCAACATCTGATGAGGCGGCTCTGGGAGTATTCAAGAGGAAGTTTATAGCGTATAAATAAAAATGAATGTGTGTCTGTGTGTCCTTTATAGGCGTCCAAAGTACTCAACCGATTTTTATGAAATTTTCACAGTATATTATTGGGATTCGGACTGAGTAGGTAATTGAAAAGTAAAGTCCTCTCTCGACAAAAAAAAATAACACTCTACAAGTCACTCATCGCACCCGTCCTGCTTTATGGTGCAGAACCGTGGCCACTACCAACATCTGATGAGGCGGCTCTGGGAGTATTCAAGAGGAAGGTTCTTCGAAGATTTGTGGACCTCAACGCGTTGGCGACGGCGAGTACCGAAGAAGATTTAATGATGAGCTGTATGAACTTTACGCAGACGCCGACATAGTTCAGCGAATTAAAACTCAGCGGCTTCGCTTGCTAGGCCACGTAGTGCGAATGAGCGAAGATAATCCAGCCCATAAGGTATTCTTATCGGCACCCGCCGGTGGAAGCAGAGGAAGAGGGAGACCACCACTCCGATGGAAGGACCAAGTGGAGACCGATTTGCGATCCCGCGGTGTTTCCAATTGGGGCCAATTGGCCCAACGAAGAAACGACTGGCGAGCCATGTTGGACGGTCAAAATCGCCCTGGCGGTTAGATGACCATTTAAAGAAAGATTATTAAGATCATGGGTTAAAGCATAGGCTATACATAGTTTTGGAAAAGTGGGCGTTGCCTCGCCCCCAGGCTATATAAAATTTCAATTCGTCATAACTCTGACCATATTTGGTCTATAGTAATGATATTTTGATATATGTGTCCTTTAGTTAAGATTTACATAATTTTCGAAAAGTGGGCGATGCCACGCCCCTTTTTTTAGTGTTTTGCTTGTTCTTCATTAATGTCCAAAGTTTATAGGCGATCTCTATTAAACTTTTACGATAGGTTCAGAAGTTGGTTGGGTATGACATAGGCTACATATAGTTTTTGGAAAAGCCCTAGAATATTTAAAGTAGCAATTCGGCATAGCTAAGAATTTATTTAGTTCAAGCTAATGATATTTTATATATAGACTTGTGTTCTATACATTAAAAAAAACCCTGGCTACAGAAAGTGGTACCAGGAGCAAATAAAAGTTAATTCGATATATCTTCGAAGCTATGGACATATCAGGACCCACAGAGGAAATGGGAGAAAAAGGGAAGTAGGAAAAGAAATTTTAAATATAGGTGGTGTTAGAGAAAAATGGAGAGGATTAAGAAGAGTAACGGTACATGAGGTTGGGGGTAAAGCAAAAGTAGAAAGAAAGAGGAAGATACACGGATAAATGTAGAAGAAGAGCAAAGTGGGGAGGGAAAAAAAATACAATTTATTAAATGTAGGCAAGTCAAATTTTAGGCAGAACAACGTCTGCCGGGTCCGCTAGGGATACCTAAAGGCGGCATTTTAACCTTCACTACCTCTGTAGCAAAACAGTACCAAAACATTTCTGTATAGAAACCTAAAGTATAGAAACAATACTAGTACCGTTTCTTGCGTACCGAAACTATAAAAAAAAACCCTAAGCGTTTCCGCCTAGTGAGTTGTTGTTTCTAATTATGTATTAACTAGCAAGGTACCCTGCGTTGCTCGCGTGCAGACACAACTTTCCCATACGTACCAGATAATATATGCAACTTAATTACATCGCCTTTTGAAGCACTTATTATCACCTTTCGTTTGATACCCCTATTGTACTAACACAATTTGGGTCACCTTGGTCCACATATTGGTCGATATAGTAATATAACGGCAAAAGTTCCATTCAATTCCATTCTGCAGTTTTTGAATGATGCGCGATCAAACTTACATACACACAGACAGACAAAAATTCTAAAAATGGTGGATTTGGCTTCTACTGGGTCAATAATGATCCCTCCTATCGCTTTTTCTTAAATATCTACAATATACAGACATCAATTTTATTATAACTAGTGAAGATGTCTGTATGGCTGGATAAATTCGCACACATCCTAACATTCCCTACGTCACCTACAGTCATTTTTTCAAGTATAGATATGCAATCTTTATTTAACCAGAAATTCTACTCATTTTAAACTATTAAGTAGATTACATTTAATCCCCTTAAGCTTTGTCAGCCATTTTGAAATAAAAAGCAAATCAAATATTTTTTTAAAAACTCAACTGTTTCGCCGCTGAAATATTTGTTGATAGATAGTCATCTCCCCTCTGCCTGCTCTCTCCTCTAGTGTACACTATATATGTATGTACTGCATATAAGTAGTATACTGTCACTATTGATGTGTAATCATCTTTGAGCTCGGTAGGGGTTGTCCAGAGAACGCAGGCGTCGCTGCTTCTAAGCGTAAGTGTAAGAACCTGTAGGCTGGCAGGCATACCTTACGCGTATGCCGCGTCTTTGTTTGTCGCTTGTTGTTGATGTTGTTTCGTGCTGCTGTGCATAGAAATCTTGTTTGACTGCTTTGCTAATGTGTATGTGACGTTATGCCTATAGTTATTATTCGGCAATCGTTAGTGAATACGAAGAATTATATCAGTCTGCAAAAGGTGAAGGCAACTGCATTTATCATAAGCATTACAAAAACAAAATAAGTGTTCATTCATCTTTGCCGTTATATTTATGAAATGAAATGCCAAAAAATTAACCAACATAATATAAAACAAAATAAAATAAATAAAAATATAATCAAATAATAATGGGACAACTAAGAGTAAGTGGATAATATGCTAAGGAAAATTTTGTAATTTTTTGACCAGATTATGGTATATTTGTACATAATTTTTATTCGGTAATCGTGACTAAACTCGATAAATGCTATTAATGGGCAAAATGCAAAGGAAACTGCGTTTGTCATAAATATACACAGTGGTTCCAAAAACAAAATAAGTGATTATTCATGTGAAATTTATTTTAGCCCGGAATACTAAAGCCGGTAGTTAATTTATTTTGCTTTGTTTGGGTATTCTTTGTGGTTATACTTATGGAATGAGGTGCAAAAATATTAAGTAATATAAAACAAATAAAATAAAACTAAATGAAATTAAATTAATTAAAAGGAACTATGATAACGGGAGGGAAAGGAAAAGAAAAGAAAAGAAAAGAAAAGAAAAGAAAAGAAAAGAAAAGAAAAGAAAAGAAAAGAAAAGAAAAGAAAAGAAAAGAAAAGAAAAGAAAATAAAAGAAAAGAAAAGAAAAGAAAAGAAAAGAAAAGAAAAGGAAAGAAAAGAAAAGAAAGGAAAGAAAAGAAAGGAAAAGAAAAGAAAAGAAAAGAAAAGAAAAGAAAAGAAAAGAAAAGAAAAGAAAAGAAAAGAAAAGAAAAGAAAAGAAAAGAAAAGAAAAGAAAAGAAAAGAAAAGAAAACAAAAGAAAAGCAAAGAAAAGAAAAGAAAGGAAAGGAAAGGAAAGGAAAGGACAGGAAAGGAAAGAAATAAATTTTTTTGCTGGATACACATGTTTACACATCAAACTCCACGAGTACTTGATACTCACGCCTTTTTTTTTATAATTTTGATGACGTTCCTCAGGTTTCGTTACAAGTTTTTTTTCTATATCTAGCGTTTCTGTTACAATTCTGATATTGTTATCAAATCTGTAGCCAGTTTCGGTACAGGTTTTGTTTCTTCTGCAACCGTTTCAAAAAAATGTTTACTAGTTGTGTTGTAAAGGAGTATCGTTTCTCAGAGTTTCGTTACACGTTTTGGTATAGCATGTAACAATAGTTTTGTTTCGTTACTTACCTGTGGAACAATAACGAAACAGAAACGCGTTACAAGTCGTTGGTACTTACACATGCAAGTATTAGGAGATTGAGATTAAACAAATTATTATTTATTACTTGGACATTTTTCCTTGAAAATCCTTGAAATGATTTGTATGAAATTATGTTTTTGAGCTATAGTGTGTACATACTTTTCCCCATTTTTTATCAGTCAGGCATTAGCACTATTTAAATTGTTTATTTAGCAGTTTTTGAAATTTTTAGTCGATCCGAAATATATACAAGGTGGCGCAAAAGTAAGCTTCCGATGTTCAGCATATCGGTTGTGGCACGTGCAGTGTGTGCTGTTGCACCGTCTTGTTGGAACCACATGTTTTCCAATCCCAATTCATCAAGTTGCGGCAAAAAGAACTCGTTGATCATTGCTCTGTAGCGCTCACCATTCACAGTAACCGTTTGGCCCCGATCGATTATTGGTCAAAAAAATAGTCAGCAATATTCCGCGTTCTGGAGCAGTGTAGCGTAACATTGTTTATTAACGTGTATTTCGCATGTGTTTACTACACAAATGTCAAAACAGAACTGACTTCAGGGGCCAATCGCAAAATTTATAGCATTTTCTGATAGGAGGATTACTTTTGCGCAGTAACCGTTTTTCACCGACCGATTATTGGTCAAATAAATAGTCAGCAATATTCCGCGGTCTGGAGCAGTATAGCGTAACATTGTTTATTAACGTGTATTTCGCATGTGTTTACTACACAAATGTCAAAGCAGAACTGACTTTAGGGGCCAATCGCAAAATTTATAGCATTTTCTGATACATATATATTTTTTTTCAAACTGATTTCCGAACATTTTCACTTTAGCACATTCATGTTTCTGGAAATAGGCCAACAACGTGCATTGGAAATGTTTATTCTTTAATTTTTTGTTTTAATTTTTAAATCCAAACAACCCATGACTTCACTACCAACTGGTTTCAAATTATTAATTATGAACAAAATGAATATGCATAATAACCATTGTAATTAGTTTCCAATTATTATTTAGTAATTAATTAAAACACAAATTCGCATGTGCTCATATTAATTTTAACAGTATTGATTAATGTTTTTATGCAACTTTTGCCATTTAGGCTACTCAACCTTTGACTTAGGGACAATACAACTATTTGTTTGTGTTTGTCTAAATATACAAAATCAAAAGTACATACTCGTACATACAACTATTTCAACATATTCATAAACACAAAATCAATTATAGCCCCAAAGCAATGTTTATTAGCTTAACAATAAATACTCGACGCCATAATGTAATGAAACGCAAAACAAGATACAAAGGCTGAGCAATAGAGGAAAATACAATAGTTCATTTAAATATTTCATTGTACGGCGCTTATCAAAGTCATCTTCTATAGCGAAAGTGCGGCGCAGATAGGAATACCTTAAGGCGTCCTCGTTCTTACGTAAACAGGACGGCGTATGCATTATACGGCTGTTGTTTTGTCATTAAACGAATCTGTGGAAAACTTCAGAAAACCACATAAATTGACTTCTTTAATCAAGATAAAAGGCCATCCTATGGATTGTTAACACCCGGCAATGACTACTTGACTATTCGTTTTGTTGTGTTTAATGCGCTTGAGCCAGGAACTCAAATCTGGTAGTAAAACGTTTGCTGGTATTTACGGGCTAGTCTTCAATAAATCTAAAACAATGTGAGACATAACATCCATATTTGAGTTTGTCCTCATGTCATGTTAAAGATGTTTGTGGTAGAGAATGTCTGCAAAGAGATTTCAACTTCTGGCGAATGAACAATATATCGCAAGGTTTGACATCCATGAGGGAATTTGCGTCTCATAAAACTACAGCGGGGCTTCTTGTTGAAGGCATTCCACTTCTTAGAGATCGGAGAGAAAAAAATTAAGTTTGTTTTGTATTCATTCAAGGTATGTTACCTGTTGGTATATAAAACAGAGCGTCGGACAAAATCGTTAATTTAGACAGATTAAACCTACAATCGCTCACTGTATATATGGGGCACTTTTATATTATTTATATTACTCAAAATTGTTGAGTAGTGCAGCTAGACTGAAGGATCTTTGTCGGCCAGAACTCAGTACGCTCTAAACACTATTAACCATGTCGATCTCGTCATTGTCTCCCTCTGTTATTTGAACTAACTAAGATGAAGATGAGGGAGGAGAATGATACTGAGAATTGAAAGACACATATGTGGGCCACCCTTTAAGTTGCGAATCACAACCCCTTCCACATAATCACATATATAACTGTAATACACAAAGTCTGCAGCGTATCTCGGGTATGTATGTTGCAGCAATGGGATCACTGTATATATCTGTAAATTTCTCTCAACCACTTAACGAGAGAAACCATTTCCAATTAAAAGAAGAACAAATCCTCATATTAAAAGTCTGTATTCTCATGACGACCATGGTAAGCGCTTTAAGGGAATGCTCTGAGCCAAGTACTAATAATATAGAGAGGCCAATTTCAATTTCATTCGCATTAAATAGTATAATACGTTCATCTGCTGTCTAGAAACACCCAAAGAAAAAGAGATAGGCCCTTCAACCTGTGTGCCGAAATGGTTAGTAATACGAACACGAGCTCAGCCACTTTAGCCATGTAAGTGTGTTTGATTTTATGTCCATCTATCTGTATCCCTAAACACAAAGTAGACCGTCATTTCTTGACACATAAAATTGGCCGGGACCGACAAGAGCGTTCCACTATTTTCAAATCAAAGGGGGCTTGCAATCCACCTTCAGTGAAGGGAAGTGGAAGAAATTGCTAAAAGGGGGTGTGGCACCTACCATCCAAATTAACATAATAACATCATATATCCTGGAAGTGTTCATACAAACTAACTCAAGTTTGATACGCCGCGTATATTAAATATAAAAAGTAAGCATCCGAAGAAAAGTAGCCGATGGTTGGAAAGCGGCGTGGCACCTCTAGCACACACTGAAATTTTTTGAACACATACCCTATTCTAAAGTAAAGAAATTCGGTACAACTTTCTATATTATACATATCAAAATATCTACGACAATTAGGCAATAATGAGAAAATAGGCGTGGCATCTCGCAGAAAACTAGTAATATTTTTTTAGTTCTTTAATCAGTATAAATCCCGCAAGTGTTTTTGAAACACTTACTAGGCTAATTGCCTTATATTATATAGATCTCGAAGAACTACAGTCCAGAAGTGATTTTTTTCGTTCCATCTCATTTAAATTACGGTTTCAAGTGTTTTAAACTCTTTGTTGCTTGAACTTGTACTATGGAGAACCTACACAAATCATTTTACTCACTACTTACTAACCAGTCATTCAATGAGATTGAATTTTTCTTCCGTTAGTGAAAGTTAAAAGACTTTCGGCATAGATAAAGACAATCCATTCTTTACTCTGGCTAGAGTTATGAAACTGCATATAGGCTCTCCTCTCCGCTATAAATATTTGTCTCATTAGTTGATACCAGCCTGGGCGTGGTAATTTATGTATTCACTGCAGGCTATGCATGCAAATATTTTTGTTGTTTGTGTTTTACTTGGAAAATTCCAACAATCACGATCCGGCATTGTTACAGTTTGCGAGCGTTGCATTCAGTCTTAATCGTATTTGGCACTAACGCACCTACGCGCTCATACAATGTAGCAATTTCGGTTTATTTCAACATTCATGATTCATAAATTTGCTTACAACAATTGCTTCTGGTTCCATTTTTTTGCAACTGCAGCGCGTGCTTTCAATTTCCAATCAAATTGTTATTTGTGATTTTATTACATTTCTATTTGTTGTATTACTGGCATCACTAAAATTGCTGTTGTTATTTATTTGTTATTTTTAGATATTATTCAAGAGGACATTTGATATGCATTCGCTTGCATATCCCTGAGAGAAATCGGTGATTTGGAACGAGATCTAAAATGCCAAATAAGAACTAGTTCGATAGCAGCTAAGTTTCTATTAAGTGAAAGACAACAGCTGAGTAATCGTCACAAGGCAAATTGAATTTGTTTTACAAAAAAAATTTTAAAGACTTATCGCGATAGCAGGTGAAATCGTGCTAGAATCACTTTGAAGAATTTTGGTCTGATCATAATTGTAGGATATTTTTATAAGCGAAGACACCACCTATGACCTTGTCGTCTTTAATTCGCCAATTGAATGCTTCTACACAAGATTTTATATGGTGATTCCGAATTTACTAAAGGCACACCAGTTTGAACTAGAGATGTTCGCCGCAGGTTTGGGGCATACAGTTGCCTTCAATATAATAGTAGTGAAGCTGTGTTTTTTATAATTTTCATTAAGAACTTAGCGAATTCTGTATCAGAATCCATATAAAAATAAGTTTACACAAAGCTCAGAAAAGTAAATTAAACTTTTAAAAATGGCCACCAAACTCTGCAAATTTTTTTCCAGAGTTTCTAGAAACTTAGTGATGTTATTTATGTAGGCCAATGAATTTAAGTACAATAACGTGCAAGTTAGGAATTGTTCAAAAATTTCCTGGAATTTTTAGCATTTTTTTCATCGAGGGTGTTGAGTGAACAAAATTTAATTTTGTATTTAAGAAAATTTTGCACAGCCTGTACAATAAAAATTCTAGAAATTCAGTGAAATTTTGGAGCTTGTTTTGACCTGCACATTATTATACTAAAACTAGCAGAACCGACAGATGTTGTTCTGCTAAAAAATTTACTTGACTCTCCCTTCTCATTAGATCCATATTCTTCTGCTGCCCACCTTCCTTTTCTTCCTCTTTATCTGCTTCGTTTATGTCTTATTCAACTTACCCAATCTCTTTTACTATTACTATCACTGTCACTCTCACTATCACTATCAATATTACTATCCGTTTCGCTATCCCTATTCCTATCCCAGTCCCTATCCTAGAAAAATATACTTGCTAATATCCTAGTCAACAATTTTAAATTTGATACCCATGTCATCGAAGCACCTTCTAGTACCACACCTGGTCCACATTTTGGTACATAACTTGTAAACGGGTTCTCATGTGGGCCGAAGAACTATTAATTTTTAAAACACTCATTATTACCTTTCATTTGATACCCATTTCGTATTAGCACCTGCTAGGACCACACCTGGTCCACATTTTGGTCATAAATTTGAACAGCGCCATCTATTGAGTAAATTTTTGATAGAAACGTTTCCCAAAGCAACAACACATGTTCCAAATATGACAAAAATCTGTTAAGGTGAGTAGTAGTTTAGTGGCCTGCAATGTACGGAAAACGCAACAAAATTGCGAAATCGTGACCTCTCAGCTGTATTCAATATTCGGTAGCAACAACTAAAAGTTTTGAATACTTTTTTATGAAAAACGTGTCACAGAGAAGGTCCTAGAAAATACTTTTTACAGAATGGAAATCGGTTAATCCGTTTAGACATCCATCGCGGTCATACTAAAGCCTATTCATTTTTATATATACTCGTATAGCTAGAAGATGGATGATTGGTCTGCAAAATGGTGTCCTCAAAAATTGTCAAGAAATTCTGCCAAAAAATTTGCATATTTTGATGGCCATTTTTTAAAGTTTAAGTAACTTTCCTGAGATTTGTGTAACCTTTGAAATATCTTTTTATGTGGATTCTAAAACAGAATTCGCTAAGTTTTAACTGAAAATTATTAAAAATAAAGCTTCTTCTTATTTCATCGAGCGATATCCAATTTAATTTCACTACTATTATATTGAAGACAGCTGTATATAACTGCATATCTATGTGTGTGTGTGCGTGTGTGTGGTTAACGAGTTAGGCGTATACCACACAGTATGAGTACTTAGCCACTCGCCAACTTTGATATTGAGCGCGCTCTATGCATATTAAAGCATACAAACAAACAACAAACCCACGACTTCCCATTAAGCAAACACGAAATGTGGTCATTTCCGGCTTATCGCTATATTTTTGTTTTTGTAATGTATTTTTTCATGTTGACCGCGACCATGCCAAGCTTTCCAATCTTCCGCCTTTTGATTCAAAGGGCTCTACTTTGATTGCATGCAATCAATTGTGCGTTATTCTTGTTTGCTTGTTGTTGCTGCTGTTTTTATGCACTACAAAATAAACAAAAAATAGCACAAAAACAAACACCAACCAATTCCATAGCGTTATTTCTGTATTTGTTTATGCGTTTCTGTTTTGGCGTTTTTTCATTTCAATACATCGAAGTCTCTTTGGTTGCTAGCGATTGTGTTGAAATGTTTGACCACTATGTTCATATTGATTTAGCGGATTTTGTGGTTGTTCATCCGCCAAAAACGAAGCTACTTATTTTTTCCCACATTGATACATAAATACATCAACTTTGTTTTTACTATTTCATCCACTTTTTATTTGATATCCGCAGATATTTACTACAATATTTTATGAGTTCGAGCTAGAGCTGTTAGACTATCGATAGTCGCAATTATCGATAGTAATCGATAGTAACGGCTAGTTTGCACGTTCATTACACAGTTGAGGTACATAGAGGATACATTTTTTAGAATAAATAAGTATTTCCCAACAAAACGCAAACGAAATCATGTTTGTTTGGTAATTCAACGGAGGGCCACTATTACCAACAAGAGTAGGCAAGTGAGAAATGAAGTCTAGATGAGATACCTATTGGGGTATTCGAGATAAGAAAAATTTCAGGACCCGTGCTTCGCAAGATTGAATGATGACCTGTAAGAGTTTTACACATGACTAGGCACGTTATGCAATAAATAGGTTGTTAAGTCATGGCCCAAATGTTTGTTCTCTTATACTATACACTAATCAAATGACAGCGGAATAAACTCGAATGCTTCCAAATCGAAATGGTTCTTTTCACTAAGCGCTGAAAAAAACGGAAGTTCGGTTTGCAGCTTGGGCCGTATCTTGGACACATTTGGAAAAACTTTTAACGTTTCCTTTTTCAAATGCAACAAAGAACTATAGATCACAATTAATCTTCTATAGGTTTATCTGTGTGGCTACATTCCATACTGGAAAGCTTCCCTAGTGTGTGCTACACTAATTCGATACTCTCCCTCGTCGCGGATTCGGTCAAACTCCATACTCCACTCTCAGTACCCTGCAGTGAAATACCAAAGTCAGGAATAATAATAATAGTAGTGAGGTAGTGCACTGCGACCTTGAGATCTATTGTGCCCTCGAAAGGAAACATACCACTACACAACTAGAAATTTGGAAAGGACCAACATTTTATCACTTAAAATTCAATGTTAGGCAGACTGCTGAAATGAGTTGGAAAAATCAAAATAGAGCTTTCTTTTAAAAGGCATATTTCTGGCCGAAATCTGACAGTGTAGTGGGGAAGAGCTTGGCGTACATGTTGGAGCAGGTAAAGGGAGCTGGAAAATGCTGATGACTCTTACTAAAGCAGATAAATTTTTATGGAGAAGTTTTTCGTGTAAAAATATATTCGGAGAGTCTGCCGACAACTGCCAAATGCGTAGGCCCGTTTGCTCAAACGATTGTCTAAATCCTTCTGGTATTACCTAGCGCCTTGACCTTCGCAGCAAGTACTACAACCACTTAAATGCAGACAAACCTAAAAAAGAAAGTTATGTCTTATATTGATTTCGAAAGACCATTGCTAAATGAAGAGTGTGCTTACCAACAGTAGTACATCGGCTGCATTAAATGATGGTCAAGCCTGCTGGATATTGGTATTTGTAATGCAACAGACCGTGTCCACACTATCAAGCGAATGTTGTACCATGTATTATAACTGTGTTCTATGCCCAATTTATGGTAACCTTCCTCCAGGTTGGAGTAAGAATATTCTCCGAAACAATGAGTTAGTCGAAATGAGTTTATTTACATATGGGCCAAGTTGAATGAAGAGGTTTACGGTCTTAGTCGGTAAAAAAAGAAATTTAAACCATGATTTGTAGAAGTGGTTCTGCCTTAATTTCTTCGGAGGCCTGAAAACGATAGTTGTTTTAGAATTACCGGTAGACTATAGGTTCAAACTACTCGATTAGAAAGACTTTGAAGAGCTTAAGCCAAAACTATTTCGGCGGTTTGTGGCGGACTAGGTAGAATGGCTGCGAAGCCGTTTTGATGTCATAAAAACTCATCGAACCTACTAAGTGCAATACACTTCTTTGTTATAACCAATAAAAGTTGTTGATGAACTGACATATTTGGAATCTCTATTTCAGATATCTTCCAAAAAAGAAACAGCCAAAAATTTTATATGCATTCGCAAGAGCCGAGCATTTGCACAGAAAATGCTTAACAGTATTTTTGGAAGTTATGGCTTTGTGATTTGCTATATTTATTATTTATTTTTCCTAAAATTTGTAAGGACAGACACCTCTAGGTGTGAAGGCGGCCGCCGTGGTGTGAAGGTAGTGTTGCCGGCCTACCACACCGAAGGTCCATGGTTCGAGCCCTGGTACAGGTAACATCAAATGTGATTTGAAAAAAGTTTTTCAAAAACGGGGTCGCCCCTCGGCAGTGGTTTGGCAAACTCTCCGAGTGTATTTCTGCCATGACAGGCTTCTCAGCAAAAATTCGTCTCCTTTGTAGATGCCGTTCGGAGTCGGCAAAAAACTGTAGGTCCCACCAATTTGTAGGGAAAATTCAAATCGGCACACCACAAATTGGAAGAGAAGCTTGGCGCAAAAATCTCTTAGGAGGTTTATGATGATATACCTGTTGTATATCGCGCCATAGATAGAGATAGATAGACACCTCTAGGTATCTCTAGAGACAGGTGACTTTTTCTGTGAAAGTTTTCATAATGACGGCCGCCGTGGTGTGGCGGTAGTGTTGCTGGCCTACAACACCGATGGTCCCAGGTTCGAGCCCTGGTACAGATAACATCAAAAGTGGTTTGGAAAAGTTTTTTCGGTGGTTCTTGGCAGTGGTTTGACAACATCTACGAGTGCATTTCTGCCATGGAAAGCTTCTCAGCAAATATTCATCTGCTTTGCAGATGCCGTTCGGAATCGGCAAAAAACTATAGCTCCCGCCAATTTGTTAGAAGCCGTACATTACAAATTGGTAGAAAAGCTCGGCTTTAATCTCCCCAGGAGGTATACATAGTAGAGCTCTAGATACCCGGGATTTCGAGTAGCTCGGCACTCGTTCCAAACTCGTTTGCTGCTCAACTTCTCAATTGTTTGCTCGAAACCCTCGAGCTGCCAAAAAAATTATTACAATTTATTTGTCAGCAATTGAAACTTTTTTCTACAAACAAATACTGTGGCACAATGTATCGACAAAAAAGTTGGATGTGACGTTATGCTAGAAAGTGTAGGGTCCGGACAAACTACCTGCTTTGTCGGCAATGCAAAGGGTTTTGCAGGTGAAATTGCAAAAGAAGAATTCGAATGATGTAAGTGTCAGATCATATTTTTAAATGCAGTAATGCAAAGCATTGTCAGTTTGGACAGAATTGGACGGAACCAGGAGTAATGTCCAGTTTTCCAGGATCAATCTGCCAAGCACAGAACACTTTTACAATATGTACTCCACCTTTTCTTCCTAAATCTCGGATTCCCTACATCTGCTGTCACTGACCCTACCTAATTTATATTGATGTGATGTCCAAAAGCCCTGCTTGTTTGCACTATAATTCACAATGTGTCAGTGAAAAAGCATTATCTTCTACATCAAGCATCTTCATCTACAGCGGAGGGATAAGAAGCCACGTTACCTTGTTTACAATATTGTAAGGATGGTCGAGGCCTTTTGTAAATTGAGGTAACTGCTGGAGCCTGACAAATTAGACAGTGTTACACTGAACAACCCTTGGCCGAGTAAAAAAATCCCGGTCATTCCGATACGGTAGAACCAGCTGTTCGGGAAATGTGAGGTAACTGCTCATTGGGTGCACTTATTTTGCTTTTCAGCAAAGCTGGCACTGTGTGTCAAGAAACTGTGGAGACTGAAAACATAGCGCCGAGAAAATAATCAAAATAATAAATAGGCAACTTTGCTCAAAATACTCGAAAAAGCTCGATATGCTCGAGTTCAAGCTCAAAAATTTTCGAGTATTGAGCAATGAGCAGGTGTGCGAGTACTCGTTGCTCATATAAACGGGCTTCTCGAAAATGTGCGAACAAAATTGAGAGCTCTAATACATAGCGCCAATCATTTATTTTTATTGTTTTTTCATAATGGCGTGGGCAGCTATGATTTAAAAGAAAAGCTGTTTCTCTAGTAGTTTTTCTGTTACTTTTCCCGGAGCTTGTACCTGGAACCTATCGTTCGAAAAAATATAGTACTAGCGATAGCCCCTAATAAACCATCGATATTTACATTAGACTGGGTCGATTTATTAACCGATTTCGCGCCATCGATTTTTCGACCGGGTTTGGGCTCAGGAAAAATAAGTCCAACAACGCATACCCAAAAATATAATTTTCGAGCCTGCGAAATTTCATTTTTTTTGACTTTTTTCGACTTTGACTTTTAAGGTTTTTTGCATGACCTAAAAAAATTTAATTTGATTTTAAAATTTCCCTGGCCGACCCCAAACTGTCCGCTAAAAACGTTGGCGATTACAGTTTTTTGAAAAAAATAAAAAAAAAGTTTTTGGTTTTGGGGAGTGTTTTGGTCAAAATATTTACCTTTCAGCTATTTTTTTTAAGGGTTTTTTCAGCATACATGAAAAAATGTTTTCGATGAACACCGTCCCACTTAAAATTATGCGCTAAAAACGATGGCAATAACAGTTTTTTGAAAAAAAATTATATTTTCGGGTTTTGGAAAAGTCGATTTTTCGACCAAAACAAGGCCCAAGCCCGAAAATAAAACTTTTTTTCAAAAAACTGTTATCGACAACATTTTTATCGGACATTTTTGGGTCGGACAGGGAATACATGAAAATTTTAAAATCAAATAAGTTTTTTTAGTAGGTCATAAAAAAATCCTTAAAAATCAAAGTCGAAAAAAGTCAAAAAAATGAAATTCCGCAGGCTCGAAAATTATTTTTTTGGGTATGCGTAGTGGAACTTTTTTTCCTGAGCCCAAACCCGGTCGAAAAATCGATGGCGCGAAATCGGTTAATAAATCGACCCAGTCTAATGTAAATATCGAATAACCTATCGAAAAATCGATGACGCGATATCGGTTAACTTTCGTCCATACAAATCGACCCACCCTAATTTACATAGCATTAAAATAGCGATAACATGGTTAGTTCGATCGATAGCTTGCGAACTCTAGCTTACACACACGCCCTATGATATACTCGTATATTTGTAATGTAGTTGACCGATTAAAAAAGTTGTTGAACTGTCTATTAAATACAAATTATCAAGTAGAGTAATAAATATCTGCACTTTCCGGGTAATAAATGTCAATATTACACAAGAATGTACGTTGTATGTAAGTATATAAGTATGTTTGCTCTTATGTATATATATCTACCATTTTTTCAAATGTTATATAAAGTGATGAATCAATTAGTGAAGAGTGAAGTGGTGATATAATGAAATTTTCGGACAAACGAGCTCTCCGATTACACAAATTTTGCTGGATTATAGCAACAAAAAAATTTAATTTATATCGTTAAACAAAATATTTCATTCAAGTAAAATGTGTGTTTTTTGGTAAGTTTTTTGTTTTATCGATTTTTATATCGCAATCAAAATTCTATAGTTTTTCTTAGTATTTATTAAACGTGTTTAACTTTTAAATGAAGAGTGTTATAATCTAGTCTCTTGAAGTTCATATCTCTATCAAGCTTTCCACCAAGCACGAATGTTCTATAGTTAGTGCCTGAGTGACCTGGGATTGCCAGAGCGATTACGTTTGCATGCGACTCAAGCAGTTTATTACTTCCGGACATATTGGTCCGAGTGTCCTCTGGGTAGCCACCGAACACCCGTTTGATGGTTAGCTAAATGAATGAGATAATATAATAGCTTTATGAGACTAATCGCAGTGAGGATATGTTGCAAGCGGGTATCTGGCTTGGATCAAGCGGCATGAACGTGTAACATAACTTCAACACATCCCCCAAAAGGGGGTTTATTTGGATTTGGGATCCACCAGATTAAACATAGCTTCAGCTAAATATAAACAAGCCTCGGATTTAAGAACCCTTCTTATACCTAGTAGTGCTACGCACACAAGGTATATTAACTTTAGTCGACTAATAGTGATATGTAACGGCATAAACGAATCGAGATAGATATATATCAAAATGTGCAGGAGGAAAAAGAAATTGATCAAGCCATGTCCGTCCAGCATGGAGTCTGTGAACACGATAACTCCAGTAAATTTTGGGATATCTTAATGAACTTTGGTATGCAGGTTGCTTGGCATTTAATTCCGAGCGCTATTTAAAATGAGCTAAATCGGATGATAGGCACGCCCACCTTTTATATAGAATATAGAATATTTTCGAAAATAATAAAAAGTGATTATTCAGTACATAATACACCTATAAGGACAAAGAATTTGGTGAGCACATTAGCATTGCGGCAGAAAATAAATTTTTAAAGAAATTTTTGAAAATGGGAGTGGCACCGTCCACTTTTAATTAGTTCGAATTCAGAAATAATATTAATCATAAATAAAAAAACGTTCAAGATATCGAAACGAAATTTAGCACGCAAACTTACATTAAAAGAGGGACTGCTCCTAAAAAAATGGGTGCATCGGTTAGGGTGTATGCCCACTCTCATATGAACGATTTTGAAAAGGATCATAGATATATTTAATAGGCAATAACTTTGCGCACAAAAGCTTCATATCATTTCTATTTCACTTTCAAAGTGACCGCGAAGTCAGAAAGTCGAAAAATATACATTTTTAAAAGTGGGGCCCCGCCCCTGTTATAGTGGATTATTCCACAAAACTTTTTATGCCATAATTCCGGCAAAAATGTATTTATCAAAACGATATTTGGCGAAAATGTTGAATGTATAAAGGGAAATGTTTGCTGTACTCGTAAAAATGGACGAAATCGGTCAGCGGCCACGCCCAGTTTTTTAACTTAGTTCTGAAAAATTTGTTTGTAAAATGAAAAACGCGATATTTTTATAACCATGCAAGCTATATCAATAAGATTTTGCACACATAAAAAGCTTTTTAAGCAAAACACAACCGCAAAAAAAATTTTGTGGATTTTTGGGAAGTAGGTGTGGCGCCGCCCACTTTTCAACATACGAATTCTGCTATTTTTTAAGGCGATTTCTTGTAGTTTTAACTAGATATTTCAATGGAAATTGGTCAGCTGCTTCTCAATAGTATGTAGTATACTCCTGCCAAAAATTAGGCAAATCGGATAACAAGCAAGTAAAATATCCGGGCAAGTTGTTAATACCCCATTGCAATAGGGAAGTTATATAAATCTTTTAATTTTCATACCTTAAATGAACATGAAATGTTTGTAAGTATGAGAAGAAGAAGGGATGGGGCCATCAATACGTGAACTGAAATAATAAGGACTATGACCTGAGTCGATCAAATAGACCTGCGTAGATTCGGGTGCCCTAATAGATCACTATTAGGTATATAATGTTAGGTTCCACTCGAACTTAGACTTCCTTACTTGTTTAGATTACAACAAATGCAATCGCTTAAACGCTTACGATATGAGGGCATGCAACTGGAATGTCCGGTCCCCTAATGGGTTATGTGCCTCTGCTCAGCTGGTTGATGTCCTAGTGAATTACATCATCGGCAGACAAGAAATTGATGGAAAGACGATGGGCGAGGCAAAAAAATACTATCATCACACTGGAGTAGTTATGCAAATAATCACAGAAAGCCAGAAAGTGCATTTGCCACAACAAAAGCATAGACTGTACCGGCAGTAGTTGTCGTGGCGCTAGACTGATATCGCCCTTTTTCAAAATAAACAGGAGTTAAAACGACGAGACTGCAAGAAAAAATTTTCGCGACAAATCAGTTTTTGTTCGAGTTAGGGCACTAAAAATATTTTCGAATAATCCGCTATAAAATGGGGGAAGCCATGTCCAATCTCAAAACACTTCTTTCTTTGGTATGTCTATGATGTTCGCCTATGAATCTTTTATATAAAAGTGGGTGTGGTCCTTACCAGATTACTGTGAAAATTGTAATTCTTGTGAGGAGTTTTGTTCTGATACCTTCAACGGTTTTTGATGTATGACTAGTAAAGGGTGTTTTTTTTAAGGGTATAGAACTTTGAATTGAAATAAAACACAAGAAAATCGTTTTAAGGTCCATCAATTTGGCTTTATTGGAAGGATAATTTTATGCCATTAATGTTTAAATATGATTTCGGGCATGTGGCCGCCGCGGCTGGCTCGAATAAAGCCAATTCTACAGGTCCAATTTTCAACCACTTTTTCGAGCATATGGGGTCGTATGTCGGCAATAACGCCACGAATGTTAGCTTCCAATTCCCCAAACGTTTCTGGTTTGTTGGTGTAGACGAGCGACTTCACATATCCCCAAAGAAAATAATCCAATGGTGTCAAATCACACGACCTTGGTGGCCAATTGACAGGTCCATTCCGCGAAATTATGCGCTCATCGAATGTTTCCTTCAATAAATCGATTGTGACGTGCGCTGTGTGGCATGTAGCGCCGTCTTGTTGGAACCACAACTCATCCAAATTCATGCCATCCAATTCGGGAACAAAATAGTCGGTTATCATGGCTCTATACCGGTCTCCATTAACGGTAGCTGCCTCTCCAGCATTATTGCGGAAGAAGTATGGCCCAATGACTCCACCAGCCCATAGAGCACACCAAACAGTCAGTTTTTGTGGATGTAATGGCGTTTCAAGGGTCTCATGTGGATTCTCTTCACTCCAAATGCGGCAATTTTGCTTGTTGACGTAGCCATTCAACCAAAAATGAGCCTCATCACTGAACAAAATTTTGCGATGAAAATCAGCATCGAAATCAATCTCATTTTCGGCCCATACACCAAAATCACGACGCATTGCATGGTCTCGCGGCTTTAATTCTTGCACAAGCTGGTTCTTGTAAGGTCGCAAGCCAAGATCTTTGCGCAAAATCTTCCATAAAGTTGATGGACAAATCTCTAATTGCTGTGCACGGTGGCGAATCGATTCATTCGGGTCCTCTTCAACACTTTGCTCTACAGCGGCAATTGTTTCTTCGGTGCGCACTGTTCGACGTCTCTGCGGATGCGTATTATCACATAGAGTAAACGTAGTGCGAAAACGATCCATGGTTAACCGAATTAATTGCTCTGATGGACGATTATGTCGACCATAAAATGGACGGAGCTCACGGTAAACTTCGCGAACTGAACCATTATTTTCGAAATAAATTTGCACGATTTGCAAGCGTTGTTCTTTTGTCAACCTGTTTATGATGAAATGGCAAACCAAACTGAACATAAATGACATTAGAGTTGCCAGATTTGACCACAAAATGCCAGTTTTATCTCTATTCGAAAAACAAACCTGTAAAAAAAACACCCTGTAGTATTTGTAAAATTAGTTTAATGATAATAATGGGCGCTGCCGTGCCCATTTTCAAATATCAACAATATAAGGGCGGACGGATGCATGGACATGGATTAGCAGGATATTTAGGCTACCCGACAATTGTAGCGTTTTGCAAGCGGCGTTTGCCGCCATTAAGGATGCGGTGGCTGAGGTTTCGTCCAGCGCTGTTAATATCTAATCGGATATTACAGTCGCAATTAAGGCGCTAGGTGCAGCGTTAGTTCAAAGACAGTTAGCGGCTGTGGTTGGCATCGCTCAGGGTCACCTCTAACTATGTTCAGATGAAACTTAGCTGGGTGTCAGGTCATTACGACATCAATGCGGATCTTTTAGCCCGAGCGAATACTTATGAACCGGATGTGGCTGACTCTAGAACCTGGGATTTTCGCTCAATACTTGAGTCTACTTCTGGACAGATGAGCCTCTGATCAGCTAAGTAAACGATAGGCTGACACCACCACCACGTGGGTCGGAACAACTAGGGTTCACTAAGGTCCATCTCTCCATGGTGTTCGGAGTGTTAAATAGACACTGCCCGATTTGATAATCCGAGATGTTTGAGCTGCATCGAGACCGATATAACTAAGGGAGCTGCCTGCCTTATCCAGAAGTTTATTGTCGCTACGCAGACAGTTTCTAAATAATTTTAGTTAACACAACGCACCTTAAATGACCTATTTAAGTTGGGGCAGCTGCCATAGGACCTAACCTAACCTATATTAAAAACTTTATCCCCGGTCTTCGTCGTCGCTGGGATGTTTGCTAATTTCAAACGTATTTTCTAAATAGTTGGGTTCGTGTAGGACCTACCAGAATCTTTTCATCAAATGTTGCATTGTTACCGGGTTATGAAATACGACAAAATCTATAGCTCAGTGGCTCACCGGCTCAAAATGTACATAGCTTCGTTTCTACGGAGCTATCACACAAAATATTCCCATATACTCGTATTTATATAATTTTCTATTTTACCAGAGCTTTGGCTTTCTTGCTATCTTAATCCAATCATCTCTACATATATTATTTAAGAAATATTGATAGGAGTGACCATTATTAAGCCAATAGAAGCCAAATCAACAGTTTTTGTCTGTCTGTGTCTATGTTTGGTCGCACATCACTGAAAAACTGCTGAATGCAATTCAATGGAACTTTTACTATTACATTACTAGACGTTTGATTTAAAATTTAAGATATCATTTGTACCGATAGCTTGACCAGTTGCGGATATATCGACGGATATGTGGACCAAGGTGACCCAAATTGTGTTAGTGCAATATAGGTATCAACCGAAAGGTGACAGTGAGTGCTGCATTAAGCGATGTAATTAAGTTTAATATCTTATCTGGAATGGGAAATACTAATGAAAATCAGACTAAGTCTATTATTTGTTCTGAGACTAGCCGGGCTTACTAGTTCTCAAATAAATTAATTTATAATTAAAATTTTACAACAACCAAAAAAACTGTTTATCAAGGCCAAATATCGCTGTGCGGCTTAAAAGCCACTGGAAACCAAATCGACATAAACCCCAAAGCATATTTTATTACTAAATAATTAGAGTTCATTATGCAATTGAATAGCTATTAGTCTTACAATTGTTTTGCATATGAGAGCGAGTGGCTTTGGTTGTGCAACAAATGAGCTCTCATGCAAACAAAAACAATACAAAATCTGATTGAAACCTGTGCAAGCAAAACCGGCGCAAATAACAAATGCAAATAATTCGCAAATTTTACGCAAAAATAATAAATTTGGATAAAAAAAAATTTTTTATTTCAACAATAACAAATATTAAACACACAGCTGCCGCTAGAGCGGGAGACTAATTTAAATAATAAATGAGCAAGTCCCGGCATGTGCCGCAGGTAGGAAATGCTGTACATATTTAGCTATTTATATAGATACATATGTGCATTTCATATTAATAGATTAAAGGAAAATATTTAATTTTCCATTGACACAAAATATGAGTAAATATGAATAAAATTTTATTTAAATATTTACATGTAAATATTTGGAAAAATATGCAACACTGCACAATTGCAGAGTTCACACCTGGCCTGTTATTTATATTTCTGATTTAGCGTTCCAGTGATGGATGCTGGTTAGGGATTCGGAGGCTAAGAGCCTCAAAGTAAAATTCTCTTCTTCTGCTTATGTAGAGCCACGCCACTTGCATTCCGCTTCGACAATACCCTATCAGGAACCCCATTATTAGACATAAATAAGCTAAGTGGACTCAAAGACTTGCGCAGATAACCTTCAATGCAGTTGCGGTCAGAAATAGTTCGCTTGGCGGCAGGAAGTAATGTCAGCAGAGCGCTTTCTTAGCAGAGTCGATACCTATCTATTTTAGAGCTTACTGCAGGTTGACTGCGGAACTCCAAATTGTCTATAGCATCGCTAGATAGCATGCTTCCCACTGCCTACTTGACTGAGGCGACTCCGCTCGAACAACACTGCCAAATTCAGTCAGTTTGTACTTGCGGATTACATAAAACTTCCGACACAAAACTCTAGCTCCAGCCTTTAACTCTAACTTTGAGTCAAACGTAAATTCATTCAAAAACCCATAACATAGTCTTCTACTTTTGGCATCGCAGAAAGCATCATAAATCATCCGCACAAGTTTTCGGATATTATAAAGGCCACCTCATCGACTTTCACGCTGTCCATAATTTTGGGCCGACACACTTATATTTTTGGCAACTTCATCTCATAGTGTAGGAGAGCAGTCAATATTTTTGCGACTATTTGTTATGCGCTGGCCTCATACAAAAGGACGCAATGTAGGAATTTATTGTAAGAAGCCGTACAGCTAATAGCTCATTGGTCCTCTATAGTTGCTAGGCTTATGATACAAGGGGCTTGGATATTCTTACAAATAAAGGACCTCAAGGCCACTTTTATGGCCACATTTGAAACTTGCATAGCGAGTCGCGCATTCATCCAGTCTTAGTTTTTCATCTTAACTTGACCACCTTGTTCTTTCAAATCTCCATCCATTTACTTTTTTATTGCAGCGTTTTATATTCAATTCAGCAGATTGTATTTATCATCTAACTTGCAAAATTTAGGGTAAATATTTACCGAATCCCACTTGCTTTTTTTCTGGCCGCCTCCCCTGATTCTTTTTCACCACACATCTCTATTCAAAACGTAAGTGTGGTAACACTCTCAGCAACGGAAGAGGTATTTAACAGCACTGTGACAAATCGGAAATACTACTTTCAAATTTGTTTACAGTTACTACTTTCAGGATATAGCACATTGCAAATAAAACCTTGAGATTGCAGTAAAATTTTTATTTCGTTGCATGTGACATGCACCCCTGCAAAAAATGCTATTAGTCTAGGATGGATCCGGGATGAGTCGCAAAGGAGCATGCGACCAATGCCAGTTTTGATCTCTTTGTATGGGTTGGAGTGATCCCTTTTGTTTGAGCATGTCCTACATATTCCTTTTGTTCCCCTACTGGTACGGTCGGACAAGTTTACTTTCAACACCCAAAAGTAGGCTACAGAAATTAAAATCGACTACCACAACTATACCTTAAAGCAATAGTGGGGATCAATTGTAGCCCACCGTAGACGAAAGGTATTGATGGGGGATCACTCTCTTTAGACATCAGTCGTACGATTTTTTGCAGGGACATGTATAGCACATACGTACAAACAAATACACATGAGGGAGATATAGATTGTGTAAGGTTAACGCGTTGTTTTTGTCATTCTGGAAATCCTCTTTCTCACACTTAAGCTGCTTAAATGTTGCTGTTTTTTGTTACAGCAAATTGTGCAAGAACCAGAGATGAGCGATTTTTGTTTAACATTCAAAAAGTTCGAGTGAAGAGCAGGTGTTGATTTTTTATCAAACAATTTTCATTAGAACTTAAATATTAGCGGGAACTATTTCAATTTAATTTTCGGATTATTTAAATCCTCTCAAAATCATGCTTGAGCCATTTCGATACTAAATTGGTATCCATTGTAGCTATTTCGCTTGTATTTCGGAATTATTTTAGATAAACTATTAGCAGAATTTTGGAACACATCGGCATTATTCATTGATCGCCTTACAGAAAAAATCAAGACAAAAAAAACTTCAGAGTTTAAGCCGAAATAATTCCTAAAATTTGCCTGTACCAATCATAAAGCAAATGAACTTCAAATGATCTACAAGTATTCCTTAAATAAATCCAAAATCAATCCGAAATGGTCCCATGATGTTCCCGATATAAACCGATTATAGTCACGCCATCATTGAAAAACGAGCAGGAATTTTTTCTGGAAACGGACCCGAAACATACAGGAAATGATTTCGAAAATAGTGATGAAATAATTCTCAAATGATCGTTATTCAGAATTAATTGTTTGGTAAAAAGTGGAAAATTACTCATTATTTCGAGCTACATGAAAAAACATTTTTTTCCAAAATTAAAAAAAAAAAATTTTAATTTCAGAATATATCAGTGGAATTCAAACTTTAATTTTTACGATTTTGAAGGAAAAAAAGTGAAATTTTGAGATGTCATAACTTTCGAAGAAAAAAAAATGTATTCTCCGAAACATGAAAAAAAAATAAATTTTTACTAAACAGAAAAAAGTGAAATTTTGAATTTGCATACCTTTTAAAATAAAAAATTTCATTTTCGAAACTTTGGAAAAATAAACTTTAAAAAACAGGAAAAAAGTAAAATGTAGAATTTGCATACCTTTTGAAAAAAAAATTGGTTTTCGAAATATTGAAAAAATTAACTTTACAAAACAGGAAAAAAAGTTAAATTTTAAACATGCACAGCTTTTGAAAAATAAAATTTTATTTTCCGGAATGTTAACAAAATAAACTTAACAAAACAGGAAAAAAAGGAAATTTTGAACTTGCATACCTTTTGAAAAAAAAATTTATTTTCCGAAATGTTCAAAAAATTAACTTCACAAACAACCAAGAAGTGAAAGTTTGAATTTGCATACCTTTTTGAATAAAAAAATTTTATTTTCCGAAATTTTGAAAAAATAAACTTCACAAAACAGGAAAAAAGTGAAATTTTTAATTCACCTACCTTTTGAAAAAAAAAATGTATTTTCCGAAATATTAAAAAAAAAAAATTTACAAAACCAGCAAAAATTTGAAATTTTGAATTTCCTACCTTTTGAAAAAAAAAAATTATTTTCCAAAATGTTGAAAAAATACTTTACAATACAGAAAAAAGGTGAAAGTTTGAATTTGCATAGCATTTTAAAAAAAAAAATTTTTTTTTTCGAAATGGTCAAAAAATTAACTTCACAAACAGCCACGAAAGTGAAATTTTGAATTTGCTACCTTTTGAAAAAAAATTCTGTTTTCCGAAATGTTGAAAAAATTAACTTTACAAAACAGCAAAAAAGGTGAAATTTTAAACATGCATACCTTTTGAAAGAAAAAATTTTATTTTCCGGAATTGTGAAAAAATAAACTTCAAAAAAATGGGAAAAAGGGAAATTTTGAATTTCCATACCTTTTGAAAAAAAAATAAAATTATTTTCCAAAATGTTGGAAAAAAAACTTTACAATACAGGAAAACAGTGAAAGTTTGAATTTGCATACCTTTTTGATTAAAAAAATTTTATTTTCCGAAATGTTCAAAAAATCAACTTAACAAAACGGGCAAAAAAGTGAAATTTTGAATTTGCATATCTTTTGAAGAACAATTTTTTAAATTTAAATTAAACATTTTTTTAGCAGATCTTTTTTTATGATAAACCCATTCACTACCAAAAATTCAATTAAACCTGATGAGGTCTCTTAGAACTAACTGACGATTTGACGTGGAAAGACCCATATGAGACCACAAAAAACTTTACATTTGAAAAATATTTGATTGACATTTGCCCAACACTGCCACGGAGTACGCTCCATTTTTTTCCTTTTCAACATTTTTTTGTGTTCCACAGCTAATGTGATTTTCTACCATCGCCTCTTTGGTGCGTAACTTTTGACTTGGTCGTTTTCAAAGTTAACCCCGCATGTGTTACCTACGTAAATACCATACACATGACCGCCCGCTGACCGACTGTTTTACGTGCATGCGATGTATTTGTTTTTTATCTCACCAGCATTGAGCGTATAAATCTTCAAGCCGCTTTACTTTATCCTTTTCTTTGATTCTTTGACTCTTTTGTCGCTTTCTCGCTTCCTTTTAGCTGGATATTTATTTGTTGTTACTGTTTGCTTTTAAATAATATATGTGACAAGTTTAACTGTTAGTTCGACTCTACGAAAATACGTGTAAAAAAGTTTGTTGTGCAATCGTCACGAGATGAATAAAATTTAAATTAGGTAATATTCTTTAAATTTTAGTTCTAGGAACACGTTGCGATATGAAAGGACTCATAAGAATATCAAAACGGTGAATAAGTTAAAGCTAAACGGGATCTGTACTATTGTATATATAGCTGCCTTCAATTTATCCACGATTACTTTTGTCGAGCTTGCTTAAGCAAATAGCGAAGGCAAGTTGTATCGGCCGATATGTCTTCTCTCGAAAGTGTATACCGCCAACCTACGGCTTGCCAATCATTAGTATGGGCTCCGTAAAATTCACTGTACTAGGATAGCGCTGAATGTCAGAAACACTAAGATAAATGGCGGTCTAAGCCAGCAATGACAGGACTTTATTAGTCAAAGCTTTTGACACCGCCATATTTGGAGTATTATTATCATCCCCCTAGTGGTAAGCGTCTCAGCTACGACGCTTACATTCTAAGGTTCGAGCCCAGGTTCCGGAAAACTTTTTTTTTTTGTTTGTTAAATATTATGAAAACTTTTTATCATGATTTTTTTTTAATTTATTATATATTTACCCCAATATTTTTCTATGTATGACCTCTATCTTGGAGTGAAAAAATCAAATTTTTGCAAAAAAAAAACGCCAGAAAACTATTCCAGTTTATCAAACTAAAATACTTAAAAAAATTCCTACATACTACAGGGTGTTTTTTTTACAGGTTTGTTTTTCGAATAGAGATAAAACTGGCATTTTGTGGTCAAATCTGGCAACTCTAATGTTATTTATGTTCAGTTTGGTTTGCCATTTCATCATGAACAGGTTGACAAAAGAACAACGCTTGCAAATCGTGCAAATTTATTTCGAAAATAATGGTTCAGTTCGCGAAGTTTACCGTGAGCTCCGTCCATTTTATGGTCGACATAATCGTCCATCAGAGCAATTAATTCGGTTAACCATGGATCGTTTTCGCACTACGTTTACTCTATGTGATAATACGCATCCGCAGAGACGTCGAACAGTGCGCACCGAAGAAACAATTGCCGCAGTAGAGCAAAGTGTTGAAGAGGACCCGAATGAATCGATTCGCCACCGTGCACAGCAATTGGAGCTTTGTCCATCAACTTTATGGAAGATTTTGCGCAAAGATCTTGGCTTGCGACCTTACAAGATCCAGCTTGTGCAAGAATTAAAGCCGCGAGACCATGCAATGCGTCGTGATTTTGGTGTATGGGCCGAAAATGAGATTGATTTCGATGCTGATTTTCATCGCAAAATTTTGTTCAGTGATGAGGCTCATTTTTGGTTGAATGGCTACGTCAACAAGCAAAATTGCCGCATTTGGAGTGAAGAGAATCCACATGAGACCCTTGAAACGCCATTACATCCACAAAAACTGACTGTTTGGTGTGCTCTATGGGCTGGTGGAGTCATTGGGCCATACTTCTTCCGCAATAATGCTGGAGAGGCAGCTACCGTTAATGGAGACCGGTATAGAGCCATGATAACCGACTATTTTGTTCCCGAATTGGATGGCATGAATGTGGATGAGTTGTGGTTCCAACAAGACGGCGCTACATGCCACACAGCGCACGTCACAATCGATTTATTGAAGGAAACATTCGATGAGCGCATAATTTCGCGGAATGGACCTGTCAATTGGCCACCAAGGTCGTGTGATTTGACACCATTGGATTATTTTCTTTGGGGATATGTGAAGTCGCTCGTCTACACCAACAAACCAGAAACGTTAGGGGAATTGGAAGCCAACATTCGTGGCGCTATTGCCGACATACGGCCCCATATGCTCGAAAAAGTGGTTGAAAATTGGACCTGTAGAATTGGCTTTATTCGAGCCAGCCGCGGCGGCCACATGCCCGAAATCATATTTAAACATTAATGGCATACAATTATCCTTCCAATAAAGCCAAATTGATGGACCTTAAAACGATTTTCTTGTGTTTTATTTCAATTCGAAGTTCTATACCCCTAAAAAACACCCTTTACATAGCTGCATGCATTTTTTAAGAAATTAAGTTTTTTCTCAATAATATTTGACTTAAGGTAAACATATATGTAGCCTATATGTCCTAATATTATAATAATTTTATGTATCACAACCCAATTTTGATGATTTTCATTATTTCTATCGGGGTTTCCCGATGAGACAGAACGGCTGATAGACCCTATATTTAAAATACAAAAAGGCGAAAACACAGTTTGTAGCTTCTTCAATTTAGAAATCGTGGCTATTTTCCTGAAGACATCAACTATTTTCTTCATCAAATATTTTAATTTGTAAAAGGGCAGAGGAACAGCCCGAACCCTTACACATGTAGACTAAATTTGACCAGTTAAGATGATAACCTTCCTTGAAAATCAACATGAAATGTCTTTTAATATGTCTAAGTTCTGGTTGAGGAAAAGAGCCAGAAAACCATCATTTCATTGTAATTTTCTCCCCCTAAATGGACTTCAAAAAAGCCAGATGTAAAGGAAAAATTGAGAAATCTGGCTGTATACAAAAAAAAAACCAATATGGAAACCGGCGTCACGCTATTATTAAGAAATTTGTGGAACTTCCAAATGAACGTTTCATTCATTTTCAAAAGCCATATGGATATGTATGTATACTCCTAATGGTGGAAATATTTTCTGAAGCAGGCATACGCGTCTCGGGTGAGACGCGTGCGTTCCATGGTTCGAGCCCAGGTTCCGGACAATAGTTTTTTTTTTTTTAATATTGAATTTCTTACCTTGACTTGAATTTGTAATGTTTTTAAAGCTTTTCTTGAAACCAATTTTTTTCAAAAAAACCGTAAGAAAATTACTAAAAATTGACTATAACAAAATATGTAAGATAAATACTTACATAGTTACATAGTTCTATGAATTTTTCTTAAAGAATTTACTTTTTTGTGATTGATATAGGACTTAAGGTAAACTTTTACGCACAGCCTTAAGAAATAATAAGTTCAGGTCATATACATATATACACAAAATATTATTGAAATGTTATAAAAGTCAATATGAAATGTCTTTATACATGTCTAAATTGTGGCTAAGGAAAAAAACCAGAAAACCATATATTGAAGTTGTAATTTTCCCCCGCTAAATGGGTTTCAAAAAAGCCAGATCTAAAGGAAAATTTCTAAATTGACAGCACTGTCCAAAACAAAAATACCAAAATTGAAAACGGCTTCATGATCATATTGAGAAATTTAAAGAACTTCAAAATAAACGCTAAATTCATTTTCAATCAAAATATGTACATATGTGGGCATACTCCTAACGGTGAAATATTTTCAGTCTCACACTTATTGAGCATATTGAGTTAAAGTAGTGGCGTCGGTGCGTCCAACTCATATTTCATTTGCTCTCCAAAAGGTAGAAATATTTTCATTCTCTTACTCATTAAGCAAATTGAGTTAAAGTATACACCGGCGTCGGCGCGTCTGTCCAATTTGATTTTGAGCGAGAGTTGTCCTCCCCTATTTGGAGCTGTACCACAATCTTAAAAAAAAAATACCAATTTGTTTTCAACATAACTCGCATGAAAACACAATAAAACCTTAATTTTTTTAATAGAACTGTATTATAAAAATGAGATTCAAAAGCATCCAAAGTCGCTGCTGCTCACATAACTCAAAATTAAAATTTTTTTTAAAAACGCAATCAAATTTCTATTTTTTGTCAAATTCTATAATTAAAATGAGATTCAAGGGTATTCATGGCCTCTATTTTCGGTCGGGTATTTAGAAGCAACCCAAAATCCTGAAAACCTTAGTGTTTATAATAAAATGTAAATTTTCACGGTTCATAAAACTCCAATATTAAAACGGGATTCCAAACCAGCCATGGCCGCCTTGCCTTATAATTCAAAACTTTAGATCGAAAAGAAAGCAGAGTGAAAATAGTAAGGTGCGTCGTTGAGTCGGAATTGCTAAATGGAATTTGTAATTTTCCCCCGGTAAATGGATTACAAAAAGCACTGCCTGTATAATAATAACCAAAAAATTACAATATGCCAACCATGTCTAAGCGGTGGGCATATTTTCACTCACTGAGCACATTGAGTTAAAGCAACCATTATATATATTATATGTCCATCAAATCCAAGTTTTTTTATTGAAATATTGACCGAATCTGAAAGGAGTGGTGGCTCCTTCAAACATTCCTAAGGACTGTTATTGCCAGCTCCTATTAATGGTTACCGGTCTTTAAAGGACTGACTTTTTTCGGTTAGTTGTCAAATTACCCGCCGTTCAGTGTGAACCGTCGTAAATGAAAGCGGCCCTAAATTACTAAACTATATACGGGATATACTAGTATTAATTAAAGGAAGCCGGTAGTAATTATAACCTCAAATATTCAAATTTTTACTTAACTCATTTTATTTGTAGCGTGCAAGTTTCAACAAATTTACTATTTCAGCAAGAACGCTTGCATTAAGGTTTGTATAGTATTTACATAGAAAACTAAATTTTCCCTTCCAGCGTGCATTTGACAGTCAGAAACTTCGCACAAAAAACGAAAATTAACTAAACATAAAATATTCATTTTTAAACTCGAAATAACAATTAACAAAACTGTAATAAAAAAGAATATTTAACTCAAAAATTATTTTTAACTATACATAATGACAATTTGCACTTCAACTATTTGAGAATTTAAGCGAATATTATAATAATTTCTTTTTTGCTGATTTTATATTCGCACAATTTATGTAAATTGCAAATGTGTTTCTCGCTTCCTCGCCTCGCTGTAAATGTTCACTATAACAAAACCGCTGTAAATTCGAGCGTTGTGCTAACTGGGAGCGGCGGTGGCTCAAAAGCACGGCGGTCGAATTTGTGCTCGAAATAGAAAAGAAAAAAGAAACGAGAATTCTCGTTATAAAAAATGTGGCCGTATATTTATAAAAAATATAATTTATAAACAATTAGTTTACCTTGGTGCGGGCGAAAAATCCTGGGCTGGCCGTGATGTGGTCGTGTCGACTGTCTCTGGAAAAGTAGACGGTTTTTCAATCGAGGACAACCGTTGAACCTGAAAATCATCCTCCGGTTTTAAGGGGAGGTGAACCCACACATGCACACCCCCATGCATGTATATGTGTGCTGACAAAACACGAATATGCATGCATGCCCACACAGGTGGGTGGGTTGGTGTGAGTGATTGGAAGGGCGCTAAAGTTACATTAGGGTGGCCCATTTTTTAAGACTTTAGGCATCTCGCCTAAACATGCCGGCCCCCTTGCGATACGCAACATCTTACCCCGCCCCAGGATTTTCCACCGCGCCTCCTCTTAAGCTAAGGACTTAAACTATCCTAGTGAGTGCCGGCTGGCGCTGTCCCAGTCGTCTGCCTCCGAAATGCCGTTTGAAGTTTGGCGGCTCCATCGTATCGCACCTAGAGCTAAGAGAGAGGAGGAAGAAACTTTAGAAAATAAGAACGCTGTATATTTCTTGCCAGGAAATTATATATATTATTTATTTTTTCTGTAACGAGAAAAGCTGGAAGTCTGTGGTAGCTGGCGCGGCTGAAGTGCCAGTCTACCGTCGAAGTGCGCGTTGATGCGTAGCTGGCGCGGCTGGGAGGCAAGTCTACGCTCGTCCGTAGGTGTGCGGCGATTGTCGCTGGCGCGGCAGAGTGGCCAGCCGACGTTTGCTGCTATTTCAGTGGGCGCGCGATGTAGCGTTCGCAGTTGCGCCGCTCGTGGGATAGCAGGGGTCGGAACGGCAGTGGGTCCGATACTCCCTGCGCCGGTCGGAACGGCCGTGGTTCCGATCTCGGCTCGGCGATTTCGTTGTACTCTGACGTCCAAGCGGTCTCCGACGCAGAGAAAAGAAACAAAAAAAAAATCCCCTTGAATATTTGTATGGACGCCCGTATGCGTGAGTGGCGAGCGACCTCGTTCGGAGTTTATAAATGCCATATAATGTGGCATTATTCTAATCTACGGTGAAATTTTATAATTACAATGCATATGATTCGTACATGGGAACTGGTTATTTTTTCCCACACGGCACGGTAGCGACAGGTTGATTACGTTGATCGCCTTGTATTCCGATTCGCCACTGGCCCTCATGCAGAGATTTATTCTTACTTGCATGGTCGCCGTCATAAGTGGCGTCAGTGCCGTGCACACAGCGACATTTTCGCTGTTTTCGGTACTTGGTTTCGGCACCGAACTGGGTAGAGAGTGAGAATGTGGTGACTGTTAGGGTTTATTTTTTGTTGTTTTGTGGGCAAAACAGTCCTGCCCCCTCCGAGAACAACAAAACAAACAAAACCCCGCGAAAAAATGGATAACAAAAACAACCAAAAAAAATTTTTCGTAGTTCGAAAAACCCAATTTTCCAAATTTTTGTGTGAAAATTCATTATTTATAGGTTATTTCCTATTTTACTAGAAGCGGGATCTTCGCCGATCAGGTACGAACGTAGATTTCGTTACCCTATTGATCCCGCAGTGAATGGTACCGATTTTGGCAGATCGGGATTTCGGTACCCGGTGACCAAAATATCGCATCACTAACGTGATGGTAAAATTATGCATATATACATATATACATATGCTAGCAAATTTTGCGAGTAAATGAGAGCTCGCATGGCGTGATGGTTTGTATTTGCACACATACATATATGTGCGTACTCACGCCTTGCAAAGTCGTGAAAAAGAAACAAAGAAAATTCATTGAATTGGAACAATTCATAATTTTCTTGTTTCCGGCACGCGTGGGTCAGCAGCTCTGCAAGGTAAGTAAAAATTGTAAATTTTAATTGTAAAGTGTATTAAATCTAATTTTTTCTTTTATTTTCAGGGGCACATGGACAAATGGAGATGCAGCTGTGGAAGATCGCCTGGCGCATGGACAATATCTGGAGAAGGTAAGTATTTGTTAGCGCTGCCCGAAACTCTGTATCGTTTCGGTAGCAGCGCAATTTACTTAGGAACCAAAAAAACTGTAAACATATATGTACATATAGTTTGTATGCAAATATTAATCGTTTTCTTTCTTTTCAGGTCACGATTCAATTTTTAGTGCTACTTAAAATGGGGAAATTTCGTTCGAAACTAAAGCGGCATACCAAGGGTAAAACATGGAATAAAGGGCAGTCATCCACTTCTAATCCAGAGCAAATGAAGCATCGGTTAAAGGCAGCTCTTGTTCTAAACTGTGGAATAAAATACGTTGACCTCTGCTGCAGAAGGTACTCTATTGTCTTTAGCGTAAGCAGCGTGTTGTCTTTGAGCGCACGAGAAGAAGCCTACCCGAAGTGCGGTGCCCAGCGTGGTATAAAGCCAAAATTGACCTTTTCGTGTGCTGCGTACTTCTGCACTTGCGGTTGCTGGGCTCGAAACGTGGGTTTAATATAAACGGTGCATATTTTCTGTGGAATTCCTCGGCGTCCAATTAAGTTTTGAAGGGTGAAAACGAAAGAAGTTAAAGAAAGTTCTGAGACTAGTCCCATGTTTACAAACACGCCGATGTATAATTTGATATATGAGTGAGCAAAATTTCATTTTATTTCTGTGGTAGTATAAAGGAATGTATGTCTTTTTGTTCCGAAGGGACCGGTTCCATCAAATACAGACGCTTGACCTGGTAGAACACGTTGTTTATTTTAAACAAGGCAATCATGAATTCTGGAAATGTATGTGGAACAGATTCCGCAATGCTAAAATGTGATACGATTTCCTGTGCAGAAAATCCCTTGGTTTCTAAATTTATGCACCAAAATTTCACAGGGCATTCCAAACTTTTGTATTTTACTCCTACACGAAGCTTAGTGATATACTCAGAAAGTAAGCTGTTTGGAATATTTTGACATTTACACTTAATTGCCGGTATCTTGATGACTTTAATGAATTTATTGGTTTCCAGGAATTTTGCAATATTATCTAAATTTTCATGGTGTCTTTTTGTCATATCGGGACAACACATTTGATGATATTCAAAAGTCAAATAATTATCGGATATTTGTACCTCTGTTTGAGTAGCGATAGATGTAACCACCGCCAGGGGCAGAAGACTAGTCCTAGGGGTGAGTAATTTGTAAAAAATCCTCTATTTCAGACAAATATGGAGGAAAGTTTAACTAAATTTTTACACAACTTTTCTAGTAATGAACATTTCGGTATGTTTGTGAGCCATTTAAACGATTCTGAAAAGCAGGTACTGATGGCCATACAAGTCGATGTTGCCTGAAAAACATTGTCCAGCAAACTAAATTTGTATACTCATTCATTATCCACTAGAAACCGTCTACTATTCACATAAAATATTTTTATACTGAACATATTTAAAGATACAAGATATTTATTTATAATTCCCTGTAAAAGAAGCGTTAATTAATTATGCTTTTCATATAAATATTAAGAAGGCAGGCCTTTTGTTTTGTTAGCATATGCTGGTGATATTATCTGTTTATTTCTCGCGATATCAAATATCCCATACTCTTAAACGTTCGAGGGACTTTAATGTTTGTTAGTGTTTGGACATTGGAATCCAAAGCAAACCATTGAAAAAATAAACGCCCGTATCAGATATTTATATGGTAAAGATCTCTGATCACTTGATCAATCTTGTTTTGGTTGTTTTTGGGCCAGTGCACGAGAAGGTTGCTATGCAACTTCAAAGAAATAACCCTTAGTCGGTCCAACACCGGCCACGCGGTACACAGTATTTCTGCGCAGAACATACCTTTTGCACCTTTCGGAACACCCTAACCTGTGATTACAACAACCATATGAGATGACAGAAATCTTCCAACTTTGATTTCCAATATCTCTTCACTGATACCAAAACTCGAGAGTCCGCTTCCTGATTATTGTTACCAAGGTCAAAACGCGGCTTTTGATACCTTTCCCGATAATTTCGGACGTGTTTTAGTAGTTGTCCCCTCAAGGTTACAATTACCAAAATTCACTTCACTTTCGCCATATCCTGGCTTACCGAACGATTTTCTCGGCTGAAGACGAATATTAACATTGTTGTTGCGATTATGGATATCTATCCCCTTGAAATATGTGTACTAATGTTGTCCTAATTTCAGGTACTTAGTAACAAGTGCGGTATGGCGGTGACGGTGAACGGTAAGCCTCCAGCGCGCCACTAGACAATATGGGATTAGAGCTGTATTCGCGATTCCCAGGATATGGGTGAGAAATTGCATATGTATATTTGAAAAAACCAAACAAAAATATATGTATATGTATACGAGGGTGGGACCATCTGCTACCAACTTGTCGTGGCAGATGGATAGCTTTTCAGTGGCAGATTGGTCCGCCTTTCTGCGTTAGGTTTTCTTTGGCCTCGATATCGAGTGCAATCGCGTTTTCTGTGGCAGAATGGATCGCCCTTCTGCGGTAGGCTTTCTGGTGTCCTCGTTAAGGGTAGCGAGTGAAGGGTGGAAAATTTTGGGATAGGGGAGGTCAAAACGGTTGGGAGGTGATGGAAGGGGATGGTTAAGATGAGGCCCCCGGCCTCTCGCCAGCCATTCCCTCCATAGGGAGCAGAATCAGTTTGACCAACGGTCTTCGGATCTGCCCCTTCTCGGTCATGAGGTCCACTACACGCACTCGGTTATCTTCGCCGGGGTGTACGTGGGTAACTCGGCCGAGCCTCCATTCATTGGGAGACAAGTTGTCCTCTTTGATGACAACGAGATCCCCCACCTTAATATTTTGTTTCGGATGCTTCCACTTCACTCGTTTGTGAAGTTCGGATAAGTATTCCACCTTCCATCGCCTGCAGAAGGTTTGATGAAGAGCCTTGAGCTTCTGCCACCGATTAATAATGGAGGCAGGGCTCTCATTCACCTCGGGTTCTGGCGGAGCCAGGAGATGACTTCCAGTCAGGAAGTGCCCGGGGGTCAAGGGTTCCAGGTCCGCGGGCTCATTTGAGGCTGGACTAAGGGGCCGCGAGTTGAGGCATGCCTCAATCCGGCACAATAGCGTATGGAATTCCTCATGCGTGAATTTATGAGGCGAGGCTAACTTCTTGAAGTGGCTTTTGAAGCTCTTCACTCCCGCCTCCCAGAGTCCCCCCATATGTGGAGCCCCGGCCGGAATGAAATGCCATGTCATGGCTTGATGGCTATATTTGGAGATAGCCTTGTCTCGGGCTTCCGAGATAAATGCTTTAAATTCAGATCTCAAAGATCGTGAAGCGCCGACAAAGTTGGTACCATTGTCGGAGTAAATGTTTCTCGGACATCCTCGTCTAGCGATAAAACGTGAAAACGCTGCTAGAAAGGATGGGGTGCTAAGATCACTGGTCGCTTCCAGATGGATCGCTTTAGTCGTGAAACAAACAAAGAGGCAAACGTAGCCCTTTGATAATCGACATCCTCTACCGCGGTAACTTTTAATGTCGAAAGGCCCGGCAAAGTCTACCCCGGTATTGGTAAACGCGCGGGTGAAAGTAGTGCGTTCGCAAGGAAGGGTACCCATAAGTTGGGTTTGCGCTCTTTTTTTATAAATGGTGCAGACCTTACAGTTATGGATGGTGGCCCTAATCATGTTCTTAACATTCGGAATCCAATATTGGGTGCGGATGAGACGGAGCATCAGTTGGTTTTCCCCATGGAGGGAGATTTGATGTATCATTTGTACAGTCAGACGCGTCAACCTACAATTGTATGGCAGTATGATTGGGTGGCGCTCGCTATAAGCGAGGTCTTGAGACGCTCCAAGACGACCACCCGCCCTAATAATATCATCTTTGTCGATGAATGGGTTGAGTGGCAATATCTCGCTTTTCCTATCGATTACCTGTCCCTTCTTCAAGTTTACATATTCCGCATTATAATGTTGCTTCTGATAGAGTTTAATCAAGAGTTGCGTCGTGGTCTTGATCTCATCGGATGAGATTAGGCACGATTTTTCTTGAAAGGAAGCTTTTGTCTTGGGATGAGTTCTTCGAAAGAATCTCATAACATATGATAGTACCCTCAAAGCCCTCGGTAAATTCGAAAACCGGTCAAGAATCTCGATCTCTTTTTGCGTTGATATTGCGTAGGCCTGCGCTCTCTTTTCCTCCACGGATGTATTATACTCCTTTTCTTGTACTGGCCATTGGGAATTGTCTTCTTGTAGCCAAGAAGGTCCCTGCCACCACAAAGAATTGTTGACCAAATCCGATGCCGGTAGTCCTCTGCTTCCTAAGTCTGCTGGATTCGTTTCCGAGTTGACATGAAGCCAGTCCTTGCTGCCGACTAGGTCGATGATTTTTGTAATCCTGTGTGCGACGAATGTTGACCAGGAACAGGGTGGTTTCCTTATCCATTCCAAAACGATGATGGAATCCGTCCACAGATACTGTTTCACTGGTCCAAGTTTGATGTTTCGGAATATTGATTCCATCATTTCCGCTAACAGTACTGCTCCGCAAAGTTCCAAACGCGGAAGTGAGATGGTCTTCACTGGTGCTACTCTGGTTTTGGCCAGAAGTAGATTGACGAAGATATCATCATTCCTTTTGACTCGCATGTAGACAGCTGCAGCGTATGCCTTTTCCGAAGCATCGCAGAATCCATGTATTTCGACATCATCTTCTGGTGAAAAGTTTACCCATCGTGGTATCTTTATGTTGTCGATTTCGTGGTATTGATGTCTGAAGTTTTGCCATCGTTCCAATGTATTGGACGAAACTGGTTCATCCCAATCGGTGCCCTCTAACCAGATGTTCTGCATCAAAATTTTTGCCACAATGACCATTGGTGCAAGCCATCCTAAAGGGTCGAAGAGTCTGGCGATGGCGGATAGAATCGCTCGCTTTGTTAACTTTTCACTTTCTTCTAGTGACCCTGCTTTAAAGTAAAACAGGTCTGAATGGGCATTCCATCTTATGCCCAATGCCTTAACGGTGCTGGTATCTTCGAATGCCAGAAAGTCCTCGGTCAGCCGATCCGATATTGGGATGTCGTTGAGAATTTCCTCAGTATTCGAAGTCCATTTTCGTAGTGGGAAGCCCGCGGAGAGTAAGACTTGTCGAATCTCATTCCTCGCGTTAATGGCCGATGCGAGTGTGTGTCCCCCCGCTAGTACGTCATCTACGTACATGCCTTCCCTTAATATGCTAGATGCTGTAGGGTGAGAACTCTCTACTTCATCTGCTAGTTGTAAAAGGGTTCTAATTGCCAGATAAGGCGCACAATTAACCCCGAAAGTGACCGTTTTCAGCTCGTAAAGGCTTATGGGTTCTTGAGGCGATGTTCGGTAAATAATCCGTTGGAATTTGACGTGATCATCGCTCATCCAAATTTGCCTATACATATTTTCGATGTCACTATTGAAAACGAAGCGATATAGTCTCCATCGCAGTATAAGTACTGGAAGATCTGATTGTAGTACTGGGCCTGGCAGGAGAATGTCGTTCAAACTTGTGCCATTTGCCGTTGGGCTCGACGCATTGAATACGACGCGTACCTTAGTGGTGGTACTCTCCGCCTTTACTACGGCGTGATGGGGCAAAAAGTAATTGTCCGCCGAATCGGCTGGTACAATGGCAGTAACTTTTCGCATATGCCCTAATGTCTCGTATTCAGACAGGACCCTTATATATTCTTTCCCTAATTCCGGGTTCTTTGCTAACCGTGTCTCATTTCTAAAAAATTGTGAACACGCCCGCCTAAGAGACCCTCCTATGTTTATCTGATCTGGGTAGTCCTGTCTGAATGGAAGAGAGACGACATATCTTCCATCCTCTCTACGACTCGTAGTTTCTCTATATAAATCTTCGCAGTACTTGTCATCTGCGTTTGGGCTTTTGTTTCTTGGAAGATTTTCCAACTCCCAGAATGCGGTCAGCTTTTTGTCCAAAGCAACTTCGCTGTAAAAGGACACTATATTTCTGGTTGGATTCGGTGCTTCTATGCGCCCGGTTAATATCCAACCGAACACCGTTTCTTGGGCGAGAAGTGTACTAAGTACATTCTTTTTCAGCCCACTCAATATAATTTGCGGGTATACGTCTCCGCCAAGTATAATATCAACTTCCTCGTTGATGTAGAATCGCTTATCTGCCAAGACTAAGTCTGGGAAAGCCTGCATAGTCGTAGCATCGATATGGCAGGATGGCAGATTCCCAGTTAGTTTGGCTAGAATTAGAACTGATGTTGTTAAGCTGAAGCAAGGGTCCACTGGTGAACGGAGTTCAATATTGGATGCCTCCTTGACTTGAGCTGAGACGGCATTAGTGATGCCCGAAACTTGAGCATGCATCCTTTTTGCCGGTAAATTGATTCTGCGTTTGAGTCGTTCTGTCATAAACGAGCACTCCGAACCAGAATCAATCAGTGCTCTTGCTGGGAAGTCTGTACCATTATGATGAATGTTTAATCGAGCTGTCCCTAGCAGCACACCTGCGCTTGAATGCACATGGCAGGATTTAACATTTCGGTTTATGGCCGAAACAGATTTTTCCGCTTCCCGTCTCTCTTGTGCCTGTTTTGAAGTTGAGGCGGCATTATCAGCATGATACTGATTAGGGCTGGTGGTTGCCTGCGTCTGAAGAGACTCCGCATGCAGGAGCGTATTATGTCGAGAGTGGCACTTGTTGCAGTCATAAGAACTGGTGCACTTCGACACAGTATGTCCTGGGGATAGGCAGTTCAAACAGCCCTTGGTGGATTTGACAAAGTTAATTCTCTCCACCGGAGTTAATTTGAGAAAACGGGGACAGTTTCGCAATCTGTGGGTATTCGATTTGCACTTTGTGCACAGTAGTTTAGTCACGTTTGCTTGGTATGTACCAAGTCTTTTTGCAGGGGTTTCGTTGGCAATCCGCGTACTTTGCGGCTTTTGCACTTTCGAAGAACTCCCTATGAACCCAGACACTGTTTCGAGTGTCTGGAAGCGGTTGGACAAAAATTTGTCCATATCCTCCCACTTGGATATTTCCACTTTGTGGTCTATGCTTTGCTCCCATAGACCAAGCGTACTCTCCGGCAATTTCGTCGAACACAAATATGTTATAATTGCATCCCAGTTCGAAGTGTCAATTTTATGACTTCGCAGGGACGAAAGGCAATTATTTATTTCGCGCTGAAGTGTTTTAATCGTGCTACCACATTCACTCTCTACCTTTTTCAAGTTGAATAAAATTTGGAGTTGCGAGTTTACTAGGATACGTTTGTTTTCGTATCTCTCGCATAAATTTCTCCAGGCCGTATCAAATCCCTCATTCGTGAGTGGACATTTTTTCACGATATCTTTTGCCTCACCTTGTGTCTTATTGTTCAGATGGAACAATTTCTCCACTGGTGTTAGGCGTTTATTTAAGATGTATATAGCCGTGAACATGTCACGAAATGTTGGCCATGACAGATAATCGCCCTTGAAAACTTCAGTATCACATGGAGGCAGGCGGATACTATGTTCAAATTCGGGCTTTTCTTCAGATTTATTTTCTGTTTTGTTGTATGTCGCTTGGCGTGTAGCCATATCTGACATGCAGCGTAAATATACTGCATATGATCTCTTATACTTCTGTTTGACAGAAACTATACCAGTGGCCTCTAACTTATCTGAATTTAGTAAGTCGTCATAAGCCGTTCTGGTTTTTCTCCACATTGCCTTCAAGTCCTCTTGTTGAAGCCCAAGAGTGTACTTGCTGTGGACTGAATCCTCTAATTCATTGTAGTCTGATTCGAATTCAAAAATCGAATCAGCCAGCCTAATGAAACTTTCCATATTTTGGACTTAGAGGATCTGTAGAATCAAAACAAAACCGAAAAAAGAAAGCTGAAGGTACGATGAAATGCTCAACCGTACAAGAAAAATGCTGAATAGAAAAGGTAAAGGCAGTATTTTACCCAGGAAAAACAAACCAACCTCAATAAAATTGTAGTAAACTCAATTAATGTATAATTTAATTCAATTATTTTTATTTATTGTTAATTTTTGAATTATATTGCAGACTTGGCCGATTTGTCTGACGAATAATAATAATAATAATAATATTTGTTTGCTACAAACGCAAAAATGTAAACAGAATCTTTGTGACTTACTCGCCACCCACACGTATAAGGGGAATATGTATATATAAATGTGTGTATGTGTTGCCGCAATAAAGAAATACACAACAAACACAGATAAAGTGCGCGGTGTATCAAACGAGCGAAAGTGAATATTAAATGAAGAAATGTGAAAACAAAGAAAAGTGCTATACAAATAGTGAATTTTATCAGAAAATAATAACTAGCCTTCGATTAAAATTTTGCTCTGTAATTACGGAAAAAAAAACAAGTGGAAAAACCAAAAAAAAACAAACTGAAGATCGAAAGGCTAAGTGAACTTATTTGTGAAAATGAGGTTATGTTACCTCTTGCCTTGCGCTGTGTCCAAAAAACCTTACCACTGGTGGGGGGATAATCCGGATAGACACAAGGATTTTTAAGCGTTTAATTTAATTTAAAATTTAAAGAAAACTAAAGCACTTAACTGAACCAAAAAAAATCACTATTATTAAATATTCACTAAACGCACTTACGTTTGATTACACTCGCGGGCGGCACTTTTATACAATTGTATGCAACACACAAAAAAAACTAAGTGGCAAGAAATATACAACTTACGTGCTTTGATGTGGTGATCGGCCGAATTTGTTGTATAAAGTTGATGTTGTTTGTTGTGGTATGTGGCAGAGTGTATGGCAGAGTTGTTCGCTTTTTGTAATTGCGCAGAGTGTGTGGCAGAGTTGTGTGTAATTTGTGATTGCGGCAGAGTGTGACCAATATTGAGTATTTTCTCCTTTATTGTGTGGCAGCTTCTGGTAATACAAATTAGATTCTTGATTAATACTCCAATTGTTGTTGTTGTGGACTGTATGCTGGTGTCTCTTGACGGGGAGATGGACCATGTAAATTCGAGCGTTGTGCTAACTGGGAGCGGCGGTGGCTCAAAAGCACGGCGGTCGAATTTGTGCTCGAAATAGAAAAGAAAAAAGAAACGAGAATTCTCGTTATAAAAAATGTGGCCGTATATTTATAAAAAATATAATTTATAAACAATTAGTTTACCTTGGTGCGGGCGAAAAATCCTGGGCTGGCCGTGATGTGGTCGTGTCGACTGTCTCTGGAAAAGTAGACGGTTTTTCAATCGAGGACAACCGTTGAACCTGAAAATCATCCTCCGGTTTTAAGGGGAGGTGAACCCACACATGCACACCCCCATGCATGTATATGTGTGCTGACAAAACACGAATATGCATGCATGCCCACACAGGTGGGTGGGTTGGTGTGAGTGATTGGAAGGGCGCTAAAGTTACATTAGGGTGGCCCATTTTTTAAGACTTTAGGCATCTCGCCTAAACAACCGCAATTACATTTTATAAATAATTAAGTCAACAGTCTAGAGTCATTCAGTTTGCATAGTTACTTGGCAGCACTCGAGTTACGAGTGCAAACCGATATTGAAATGCAACGTGCATATTGCTGGCTTCTTGCATTGACCTCCTGGTGATTGCAGCCCACACTGATTTTGCATCAGTTTGATTATTTTGTCGTCGTTAACGCTTTAAAATGCGCAAATTTATTTCAACCAAATACAAGACTTCTCAAATTCATGTTGCAGCGTGCTCATTAGCGCTTGACAGCCCCTTTGAACGCGCATTGGCTGTCAATTTCATGCACGACCGAATTTTTTCACGCATTGATGTTTCAAATGTCGAAACTATTAATAGAGAGAGTAAGATAGCACCATATACATACATTTCACTTTCACTTTAGGTTCCAACCCGTACTTTTCTGAATAAAACTGCAAAAAACTTAAAATTCACTGAGAACGAGAGAGCAACACTAAAAAGTATGAGATTAGGGCTGAACACATTGAATACGGTGGCTACGAACCACAGCTACAATAAAACAAATTTATGCGACAACTGTAGTCAAGCATTGGCTACTTGATTACAATGAAAGCAGCAGCGACAGGTGTCAATTATCTTAAAAAGTAACAAAGAATTATAGAAAAAGTACAAATTGTGTGAAAGATACATATACCTCAATAAATGAAACTTATATTACAAGTCATTCACTCTTCCTTTCGTTTTTATTGACCAAAAGAAAACAACGCCACGATCTGTCGCTTGTAAAAATAGAAATAGATTTAATCTGGCGACAGCGGCACTCGTGGCGTGTAGCCATGTAGCTATGACGCGCTTAAAATAATGATTTACATAAGAACGTGTGTACAAATAATATGACAGATGGCGATTTGGTCGGGCCTATTGACTGCTAGTATAAAATATATCATCTGGTGGGATATCAGATCACACCAAAATATTATAAACACCTGCAAGACGTTATTTTCATGAATTTCATTATTTTCCAAATTCTAAATTCCTAGTTTAGCTTTATTTTGCTCCGAATATTGTTGGAACAGTGAGAAAAGTTCTCCTTGCCACTTCTGACTGAGAGAACATTATACCATTTACGGGTCAATTCTGTTTGTAACCGGTAATTTTGTACCTGGAAGATTATCTAACCGGAAGTCATAACCGTTGGCAATGCAAATCATGTAACCGCGATTCTATCGTACATGACAACACTGTCAAAAACAATGTGCAAAAGAGAATAAAATACAAACGTGAACGAAACTTCGTGTAAAAAAGTGTTTATATTGTTTATTAATACTTTTGAACTAGTATGTATACAAAATTTGCGGTATTTTCTGTCCACAAAAATATTTACAAAACACGCGACGAAACCATTTATTTGCCGGTAAAATGAATGTTGTTACAACACTAGAATTAGAGCGTGATTATAATCTTTTTGACTTCAGTAGTCAAAGAATCGAGTACTGGGTGAATTTCCTGTAACCTCTGACTATTTTTGGTTGATTCAGATTTCAACGGGATCAGAACTTTTATTGAATAAAACGAAATCCAAACCATTAGTATTTTGATATTCATAAAGCAGACGCTTCGTTATTACTTATTATGATTCGATTTTTAGTATGATTTTGTATTTAAAATTTAAGTTATTTTGTCAAACATTTTAAAATAGTCAAATTAGTTGTATAAAAACTTGTAGTAAATTCATATTTTAAAGAATGATATTGAACAAATATGCATGATTATAAACGACCTCAAGACAGGTTTCGAATTTGCACGCACGCACACTCACAAACTACAAGCAATCGCCTTTGAAAATAGCAGAATTTTTATGCTGAAAAGTGGGTGTGGTATCGCGCTCTAAAATTTTCAGAACTATGGTAAAAAGCTGGGCGTAGACCGATTTTGTCAATTTTTACAACAAACAGTAACCCTTATATGTTCAACATTTTTGCCAAATATCGTTTCGATAAATCAGTTTTTTTTTGGAGTTATGGCATTAAAAGTTTTGTGGAATAATCCACTATAAAAGGGGCAGGCCACGTCCATTTTTCGGCTTTCTTCGTTCACAGACACTCTGAAAGTGAAATAGAAATGATATAAAGTTATTGTGAGCAAAGTTATTGGCTATTAAATATATCTATAACCCTTTTTAAAATCTTTTATATAAAGGTGGGCATGGACCTTAACCGATTTCGCCCATTTTTTCTCGGAACATTCCGTGTATTCATGGAAACCTATGTGCTGAATTTCGTTTCGATATCTTGAACGGTTTTTGATTTATGATTTTTTCTAAATTTATTATTATTTCTAAATTTGACTTTATTAAAAGTGGGCGGTGCCACACCCATTTTCAAAAAATTCTTAGAAAATATATTTACTACCTTAAAGCTAATGTGCACACAAAATTTTATTCTTATAGGTGTATTATGTACTGAATAATAATTTTTTTGTATTTTCGAAAATATTCTATGTATAAAAAGTGGATGTGGCTATCATCCGATTTCGCCCATTTTACATAGCGCTCGGAGATAAGTGCCAAGGAACCTGCATACCATATTTCACTAAGATATCTCAAAATTTACTCAATAATCGTGTCCACAGACGGGCGGACGGACGGACGGACGGACGGACGGACGGACGGACGGACATGGGTTAATCAATTTCTCTTTTCCTCCTGAACATAGGTATATATTAAGTAAATGTCTATCCCGATCCGTTTATGCCGTTACATACTACCGTTTGGCGAATTAAGTTAATATACAGGGTGTTTTTTTTACAGGTTTGTTTTTCGAATAGAGATAAAACTGGCATTTTGTGGTCAAATCTGGCAACTCTAATGTCATTTATGTTCAGTTTGGTTTGCCATTTCATCATGAACAGGTTGACAAAAAAACAACGCTTGCAAATCGTGCAAATTTATTTCGAAAATAATGGTTCAGTTCGCGAAGTTTACCGTGAGCTCCGTCCATTTTATGGTCGACATAATCGTCCATCAGAGCAATTAATTCGGTTAACCATGGATCGTTTTCGCACTACGTTTACTCTATGTGATAATACGCATCCGCAGAGACGTCGAACAGTGCGCACCGAAGAAACAATTGCCGCAGTAGAGCAAAGTGTTGAAGAGGACCCGAATGAATCGATTCGCCACCGTGCACAGCAATTGGAGCTTTGTCCATCAACTTTATGGAAGATTTTGCGCAAAGATCTTGGCTTGCGACCTTACAAGATCCAGCTTGTGCAAGAATTAAAGCCGCGAGACCATGCAATGCGTCGTGATATTGGTGTATGGGCCGAAAATGAGATTGATTTCGATGCTGATTTTCATCGCAAAATTTTGTTCAGTGATGAGGCTCATTTTTGGTTGAATGGCTACGTCAACAAGCAAAATTGCCGCATTTGGAGTGAAGAGAATCCACATGAGACCCTTGAAACGCCATTACATCCACAAAAACTGACTGTTTGGTGTGCTCTATGGGCTGGTGGAGTCATTGGGCCATACTTCTTCCGCAATAATGCTGGAGAGGCAGCTACCGTTAATGGAGACCGGTATAGAGCCATGATAACCGACTATTTTGTTCCCGAATTGGATGGCATGAATGTGGATGAGTTGTGGTTCCAACAAGACGGCGCTACATGCCACACAGCGCACGTCACAATCGATTTATTGAAGGAAACATTCGATGAGCGCATAATTTCGCGGAATGGACCTGTCAATTAGCCACCAAGGTCGTGTGATTTGACACCATTGGATTATTTTCTTTGGGGATATGTGAAGTCGCTCGTCTACACCAACAAACCAGAAACGTTAGGGGAATTGGAAGCCAACATTCGTGGCGTTATTGCCGACATACGGCCCCATATGCTCGAAAAAGTGGTTGAAAATTGGACCTGTAGAATTGGCTTTATTCGAGCCAGCCGCGGCGGCCACATGACCGAAATCATATTTAAACATTAATGGCATAAAATTATCCTTCCAATAAAGCCAAATTGATGGACCTTAAAACGATTTTTTTGTGTTTTATTTCAATTCGAAGTTCTATACCCCTAAAAAAAACACCCTTTACCTTGTGTACGTAGCGCTATAGGGGGAGAAAAGAGTACAGTTTGTTAAAAGTAGGCAACTCAAGTTTTAAGTAAATATTCATATAAATACAATTAAAATCCATACTTGGAGGCGTTATTATAGCAACAGGTGCAAAAGTAAGAACTTGTTAACTACCTGGGTGTTTGTGCGCGCATCAATAAATAGCTACTAAATGTAATGTATATAGGTTGAAACATAGAACATATTTTTCCGTTACTGCTGTACATATTCAACCCGATTCTAAACGAAAAATCTGCAAGTATTTGTTCACTTCTCGCTGTTCGCCTATTCTAAACGATTTCTATAAAACAACTCGTTAAAACAACCAAAATTATAAACAATAATGCGTAAAAGTAACTAACCTTCATTTGAAAATGCCACGCTTACATTTCGGATGCTCTCATACAAGTTATATGACTACGAGAAACTTTTCGACCTTTTAAATGTTTGCTTTGATTAATAAATATTTCGAAATTTCAGTTTTGTTAATTTTTGTTTGTAAACCTTGCCTAAAGGCTTCTTCCAATGACATAGATATCTTTACTTCCCCTACATTGTTTCTCTCTTACACACAATTTCATCCTGTCGCGTATCTAGCTTTCTCAAAGGCCAAATATCCTCTATATGTCACTCGCAGGAAATAAAACTACGAATACTGGCTTCTTCTTTGAACGGTCACTGGTTCAGGGCTTAGTAGAATCCATTTAGTAGGTTGTTGACGAATATATGACTTTATTAAAAAAGATCTCCAAAAAAATTTGTTAATTATATTGAGTTACTGTACAACCAAAAATAACCACAGTTATGCGCGTAATTGCATAACTAAAATACTTAATTCAACTAGCTCGTGAATACCACTCACGTTGTTTTTCCTTTTGCTTTATCTTTGATTGTTGTGATTATTTAAATTTTATTACAGCCGACTTGAAGTTACTTTTGCTCCTGCAACTCCTCGCTTAACAGCAATGTCCTCGCCTTGTTTTGCACTCGCTTGTTTGCTTCAAGTTTCTCTTGTTTGTGTTGGTATTGCTGCAACTGACATCTTCTTGACACAAATTCTTTTTCGAATGATGTGCTAGTCCATTTCAACAGCTCTTTCAGTCAGCTCAACGCTTTTATTTGGTGGCGCGATGTGCTGTATGGTTCGACAGTTCCGTTATCTTAAGAGCAGCTTGCTGGATAAGAATTGCGCGAGAATGTACCCTCGACACGAAAGCTGTCAGATTTGGTGGGAAGAGCTTACGCGTGATCGTGTTGAAAATATTTGCCCTTAAAGTGTGCCTTAAATATATATGCTGCAAACGTCGTGGCATTAGGTGAAAGGTTGTTTGTTGAAGCTCTACAGCATATAGCGTGGGTAAGAAGAGCTCCTCGTAATAAAATCTATAAAAATGCATTCTGGCAATTGGAAGCGAGCATCATCTCTAAATTAGACAAAACGAAGGAAGCGGCTCTTTAAACATCCAGCTCCTTGTCGGAACAATGTATGCAGCCACATCCTTCCGGGTTTCTGTGCGCTGGATGACCGAAGCAAGTGTGGAATTATCTCAGCAAAATTTGCTTACATTTCCTTTGCTCACTTTAATCCATCCTACCTCTCAAATCATGATCGTCATTAACTGGCGCTTAACCGCTTAGGCAATCTTGGCTACTTGTGGCCAGTCAACTGGCTAGGGATAACTAAAGCCAACTGCCAACAACAAAGAACGTCACTATCCTCCCGTATTTCTTCCCCACTTTTACTCAACTGTCGTATTCATGTGTCGATAGAAAACCTTTTTGGTTAGAGCTTTTTTATCCATTGGCATATCCTCACCCAAAAAGAAGTGCCTTTGGATTTAACTCATACCTGCTTCAAGCTCGTAAGTTTATTATTAAATTTCCTTCCATACTTCCTTTCGGCATACCGGCAAAGATCATAGATCTTCGGGAAACTTTTCTGTCGAATCCTCGAAAGGCCATCAAATCGATATTCGACACAGTTCATGATTCCCACCTATATATCAGGACAATAGGACTATACTTTTCCTACTTAGTTCACAGTGATTCTTGCTGGATCTTGAAGTTGGCTCCAAAATTGTCGAAGTTCTTACCAGTTTCCAATTGGTATCTGCTAACACTGGCTTTCGAAGGATGCCAAAATACTCAAGTTGTATCAATTTTATTTGAAGAGTTATTTTCTCTCTAGTAAGAAGTTACAGAAAGCCCACTATTAGGAGTCGCCTTGTCAAAAAAATCGTCTGATACAAATTGCTTGTATAGGACATTCTTAGACCTGACGCAGCTAACTCAATTGCATTGAATCGGAAGACGAACTGTAAAATGCCCAATCAGCTTATTGAATAATACGCGAGACAATTATGGCGAATATTAAGCATGAACTGGCCGAACCCCATGTAAATTGCTAAATAGTTTGCTTAAAAGTTGATGCATGCTTATTTCTTACTCTTCACTCGAACAAGTCGTCGGATAATACGTTATTCCACGAAGTCATTATCGCTTGTTGTTGTTGTAATATTTCTTCACCCTGCCTAGTCACCAAGGCCACTTCCGGTCAAGAATCTTTTGTTATGAACGTCCAAGGTAACTGACAGTTCCAAAACATTTGGACTATTGATAGTTTGCGTTTAGAATAATGGGTTTGGGTGTGTAGTAAAAAAGATGGCGAGGTTTCATATCCACAAACCATTCTCTGGCCATAGCAGTCAGGTGGGGATTGTAGCTTCCATGGCTAGAAATAAAGTTATCCAGCGCATCATCTTCATCTCTTTTCAGCAATCATCCACGCAACTTTCTTTAAAAGTCTCGTATAATATATGGTGGTCTTCAAACAATTTAGAGATAGAGCGTTTCGTACTGAAAGCCCAGTTAATGTGATCTTCCCTTTAGAGGTCTTTATGTGACTAGGCAGCAAACATGGCTTCTGATAAGCCCAGTATCAGACTATTCCACCACTCACCAACTCCACCCAAGTTTACACTTTCATTATATTTCGTCATCATCGCATTTCACAGCAGTTTTTCAACTTTAACCATTTCCAACTGCGCGGAAAGAATAATCAAAGTGCCTACATCAAGCAAGCCAACATCGCTTTGCTGCCTAACATCTACACTTCTCCTACCCACGCCATTCTAACTTGATTTGCAATATATTTCCTTTTCCTGTGAATATTTATTTTTTTCATTGTTCCAATTTAAAGTCCATAGCCGAGTCATTGCGTCGCACTGCCAACCAATGCATAAACAGAGCATACAGCTTGTGCTTCAAGTGCTCAGCGGTTCACACAGCTTCTGGTGGTTGGTTTTGTTGTTTGTATTTTATGTTAAGTTCATTCAGCTTTTGCTTATCTATTTATTTTATAGACTCGTATATTTCATTGCCGGTATTTATTATGGATGACATTTTTACTGAGCCAACCTACTTACTTACATCCTGGGGTGTCTGGGGGTGTGTGTGTGTGGGAGTCAGAGTGTTGGTATCACTTTCAATTTATTTGATAGCGTTGGCAGAGATTAGCTTGCATGAGAAAAAATATTTTACATATTAGCTAGCGTTTTGTCTGGGTGATTGTTTTTTAGGTAGTGTGAAGTTGAAAAGCGCGGAAAAAGTTTTGCTTCTACTTTTAATCGGAAAGTAAAAAAAGTTTCGCGTAATTTACGCGCGACTCAGAGCACTGTGCCCACACCATAATACACAAATAAGGACGTCTTAGATCAGGTGAAACCGAACATTATATACTCAGGCTAGAAAACCTGGACCTAAGTTTGATACCCATACCGAAACCGGTAGAGATATCGATATAAAAGGTATCTTAAATTTTATGTGAAACGTTTGCTAATGCAACGGTGAAAGTTGTACTTGATTTTATTGCGCAGGTTTTGAGTTCCGAGATATCGACCAAAAAAGTGGAAGGGAAGAAGAAGAAGAGGAAGATAGATTGAAAAAGAGCCTAAGAGTAAGAGGGTGAGGAAGGTAAAAGATAATGTGAGAATGAGAGTAAGTGGGAGGAGTGAGATTGAGGCCTAGAAAAGCGGAAGTGGGAAAGACGGTGAAGAGGTAAGAGGAGGAGAGAGAACGAAAGGCTGACGGGAATTAGAGAGAGAAATACGCACACGCCAGTAGATTATAAACGAACGTTGAAAGTGGAATGCTGATAGACCCGGACAACAAAGCTGAAGTTATAAATCATACATAAATTTCCTTCGTCAATACTAAAAATGCTTCTTATTTTCAGAAAGGTGGACACTCCATGATCGAATGGGAATTGCGAGGTCAAACATGAACGGCACCACGCCTACTTTAAATATATTTTAAAAATATTAAATTGAGTTTAACTAGATTAATCTCTTTGTAAAATTTTAATGATGCAAATATTGCGGCTTCAGAGATATAGCGTTTCCAAATTTAATAGGGTATTTTTTGAGACTGTTAGCAAAAGTGGGTGTGGTTATCAACCGATTTACTAATTTTTATAAAAAAAAATTTATTCTTATGCGTATAAATACTTCTTATGTTACGTCAACTCCTTGTCGACTTACGGCTATAGAAGCGTAATAATACGCTTGGTGAAGAAAGGAGCGTTGCCACTCCCATTTCAGAAAAGTTATAGTTTAAGCATTTCCTACGAGTAAGAGGGTGAGGAAGGTAAAAGATAATGTGAGAATGAGAGTAAGTGGGAGGAGTGAGATTGAGGCCTAGAAAAGCGGAAGTGGGAAAGACGGTGAAGAGGTAAGAGGAGGAGAGAGAACGAAAGGCTGACGGGAATTAGAGAGAGAAATACGCACACGCCAGTAGATTATAAACGAACGTTGAAAGTGGAATGCTGATAGACCCGGACAACAAAGCTGAAGTTATAAATCATACATAAATTTCCTTCGTCAATACTGAAAATGCTTCTTATTTTCAGAAAGGTGGACACTCCATGATCGAATGGGAATTGCGAGGTCAAACATGAACGGTACCACGCCTACTTTAAATATATTTTAAAAATATTAAATTGAGTTTAACTAGATTAATCTCTTTGTAAAATTTTAATGATGCAAATATTGCGGCTTCAGAGATATAGCGTTTCCAAATTGAATAGGGTATTTTTTGAGACTGTTAGCAAAAGTGGGTGTGGTTATCAACCGATTTACTAATTTTTATAAAAAAAAATTTATTCTTCTTATATTCAGAAAAGTTATAGTTTAAGCATTTCGTCTTACTACGACACTTTGGAAAAAAACAAGATAAAATAATTGATGTGAAGTTAGTTTTCGAGAAGATGTTGCATTTTATAATCATCTATGGTCCTTTTACAAATGTTCTATAAAAAGTGGGCGTGGTCCTAAAACGATTTTCTATATTTTTCTACTCATACTGAAATAAGATTGCCGAATTCGGTTCCAATATTTTTTAAATTAACTAAATCAAAAGCCTTGCCTATTTTCAAAAATTTACAAGAAATTAATTGGATGTGAGTTTCAATCTACGCACCAAATAGTGAACAAAATTGATTTATTATGTATTGAATAAAGTTCCAAAATATTCGTTACATTAAAAGTGGGAGTGGCTGTCATGCGATTTGGTAAGTTTAAGCAGCGTTAAAAGATGAGCTGGCTAGGCCACGTTGTGCGAATGAGCAAAGATGCTCAAGCCCAGAAGGTATTCTTATCTTAGCAACCGCGGGTGGAAGCAGAGGAAGAAGGAGACCATCACTTCGATGGTAGGACCAAGTGGAGACCGATTTGCGATCCCGCAGTGTTTCCAACTGGCGCCAGTTGGCGCAACGAAGAAACGACTAGCGATGATGTATGTTGGACGGTCAAAATCGCGCAGGCGGTTAGATGACCATTTAAAGAAAAGAAAAAAGATTAAAGATGAGCGCCAAGGAACTTGCCACACCAAAACTCAATAAGATATCTAAAAATTTCTTTCAGTTATAGCGTTTACAAACGGACGGACTGTCCCTCCCATTAAGCGAATTTAAAAATATACTCTGTACTATTCTCAGCTGGGTATAAAAATTATTCGCCTGCAACACAAAGTCAGCTAAATCAGCAATCTTCAACAATAACAAAATTACAGCACTTCAGCTCAGCTAGAAAGTAAATGAAATACTATATGAGGTGCTATTGCTTAACGGTTTCATTATACTCTTACTTTATAATGGAGTTCCTTGAAAAGAGGCAGAAGAAGCAGATTGGCTTCATGAGTTAGCACAATCGGGTGCAGATTCTTATATCGCCTGAGCAAACAGCGCTGTGAGTGCAGAAAAATGAGAGAAAGTGCCTTTGGCTGGTGATCAATATGTCGCCGTGCATATGGGGGCATTCTTTGTTAACTGTCACGGTTCGGAAACCCTCTCACTCTCTCATAGTTGCCAAACCTACCGATTCTAATACGCCTATAGTCTTCATACCTACTGACATATTCACCCTATCAACTCTCGAGTCGGGATATTGATATTGCCTCTACGCCGTAATTGGGGTAAGATTGAGAGACTGTGCATGAGATTTCCAACTGTTCCACTCCGAATTGATTACCTTCACTGAAGGGCTGGTATTGGAACATTCACCTAGATATTTCCTACTGTACCTTTCGTTCAGTGAACAAGTGCTCCGGGTGGAATATGGGTATACCGAGAGGAGGAATAAAACCAAAGAGAATTAGTTGTATTTCGTCTAAATATTTATTTCCAACTTATTCTAATTAAAATATGAAAATGTATATTTATTTATAGATACATATATTTCGATGGTAACGGCTGAGTTGTTTATATGTGTGTGTGAAAGCTCCCTGCAGGAAATTGGACTAGCTCAGAACGATCCCTGAGCTAAGCCGTTTGACGACACCACCAGTTCTAGCTCAATACCCAAGCAATGCTTTCAACGGCCCACTTTTACATGGCGATGTCATTGGCGGTGGCAATTGTCACCAGTGCATTACTTTGCAACTCGTCCTTAACCGGTTTCCGTTTCGACAGTTCTAAAATAGTTTGGCTTTGCTTAGTGCTCAACCTGTGCCTTTTGCCTATTCGCAAAGCGTGTAGCTCAAGACTGTCTCTTTTGAAAACTGATTCGCAATTTTACCGCAGGGCTTAGCAACGAAGAAATACACATTAATATGTGCTCTTTTTATTGGGCTGACATCACTTTGGGGTGGCACTTGATATTTAAACACCTGACCTAAATACTTACTTTCTCTCCCCCATCTGGTCATCCTCCATGTAGCTACAACAAAAGTGTTTTTCCTGAATAATAATATGCTCCCCATAGACTACAATTAGATTGCGAATCAATTTAGTTCGAGTGACCTTCTGTCATCCAGATCCAGCTGACCCGAAGCGCACTTTCCTAAGAGTATACTACAAACAACACGAAGTGCTCAAACTTTAAGGTCTGCTATATTTTTTTTCGCAGCTTGAGCTTGTGCGTTAATAAAATCAAAGAGCTAAGCCCTGACTTGTCTAGCAATGCCTGAATTTGGGCTCTATCAAAATAATAAGAGTACATATAGTTCTTTCCCTCAGTGAATATGTAAACATGACCTTAGAGAATGTGGGACTTTGCAACCAACCCGGCTCGCTGCCTTGTATAATTCAATTTTTCTCAAGAGATCACCCAAGCCCAGTCATAGAGAATTTGGGCGTTAGTTAATATACAGATAACACTGACACATTTCAGCTTTGTCAAAATTTTGTGGTTTTGCATTCCTGGAGTTTTAAAAATCTACATATATATGTATGTAGGAATGGGTTAAGGTGTGAAATACCTATAAAATTAAATATAGAAACACATCATTTTTAAATTAAATATTGAAGTAATCAAAAATAAAAAAAGGTTGTTGAGAAACGAAGATTGAGAGATACAGACGTGTTCGTTAAAGTTATAATTATTACATATGTTTGTATTTTTTGTAATGCAATTATTTAAAAATTAATTAAAAGCTAAATATTCCAAACTTAAATACATAACTATTTCTTATTCATTAAAATAAGAGGCACCACATATAGATGTAGATGAGTTGTCGTAAAGGAGATTTGGTGAAATGAGGTGGTCTCTTGTCATTTCTTCCAAGATGGCGTCACATTATCTTTATATCTAAAATTCTTCTGTGCTTCCATTGCCATTAAACTCCTTCTAAACGCCTGGACCTATATTGATTAAATTTTTTGTGTATACTCAATTGGGCTTGAGGATGGTTTAGATTCACAATCCGGATCACTGGATGCTATGGGCCTGGCACAAACATTAGATTTTACAAACATTAGATTTTCCGTACTGCATATCTTCAGAAGTACTTATGTTAGGATATTGAGAATTGGTAGGAGCTAATTGAACCAATCTCTAACACCTTAATAAAAAAGGGGAGGAAGGTAAAAGTAAGCGCGGCACCTACCATACAAATGTGGTCCTCCGTACTGCATATCTCTGGAAATATTCTTGACAGAATACTGAAAACTGCTACAGAGTTATATGAAGTTAATCTCTAACGGGTCAGGAAGAAACGGGGGTAAGAGAGGAGATGGCGTGGGACCTCCCCTAAAAGTGGTATTTTTCTTATTGCATATCTTTTCAGATATTCATGGTAGAATGTTGAAATTTGACTCAGAGTAATATAACGCCAATCTCTACTATTTTCAAGAAAAAAGGTCAGTAAGGGAAAAGGAGGCGTGACGCCTTTTGATATAATCTAAATTAATATTACTCCGCAACTATTTCTACGAGCTTTTTAATATTTGGTATAAAGATCTTTTATATGAAATAGAAGGACGGGATAGGAAAAGGGTATCAAAAGGGGCAAGGAGAGTAATATGCATAGGGATAGATATAGGAAATATGTCTAGATCCATGCAGGTAAATATCAATAAGACAAATTCTGCCGGGTTCTCTAGTATTACAGAAAATTTTCGGTATAAATAAAAACAAGTGAGGACGTCTAAGTTCAGGTGGAACCGAACATTATATACGAAGTAGAGATCTATTATGGCATACCAATTTACGCAGGTATATTTAAATACTTTTCAGTTCCTATTATAAAGCCAGGTGATTGTTTTCAATAAAAACACTTCATCATCATAAACCTCCTATCATCATAAACCTCCTAAGAGAATTTGTGGTGTGCCGATTTTGAATTTTTTTCCTACAAATTGGCGGGACCTACAGTTGTTTGCCGATTCCGAACGACATCTACAAAGGAGATGAATTTATTCTGAGATGCCTTCCATGGCAGCAATACACTCGTAGAGTTAGCCAAACCACTGCTGAGGAGCGACCCCGTTTTAAAAAACTTTTTCAAACCACTTTTGATTTTACCTGTCCCAGGACTCAAACCTTGGTAGGCCGGTGTGGTAGGCCAGTGTGGTAGGCCGGCCACACTACCGTGGCCATGTTTTCGGTATATTCTTTGCAAAACTTCAAACTCCTTTTTCAAGTGGGACCCCTTTTTGCCCTTCTGATAAATATTTTTTTTAATATTTCATATTCAGCGAAAAATAAAATATGTTTTTTAGGTTTCTTAGAATTTAGATAAAATGTTTTTGTTTTATTTATTTTTATTTCGAGTTTGAGGTTTAATGTTGTCACTTTACTTTTATCAAATTCTAGCTGGATTGATATTCCTCCCATTTTTAGAATTTCAACCCATCACAGTACTAGTGTGTGTTTAATTTCTAATTTTAATCTCTGTTTGCCCAATGTAATTATTATGAAAAGTTAAAAATTATTTCAATTTTTGAAGAGCAATTCAATTTTTAGAATGTCAGTGAAAGTGCCTTACAATTTTTTTTTAATTTCTGTACTATTGAGACGGAATGCTCTTTTTCATAAGCGTATACACTAACCCATATCCATAAAAGTAATATCATTGACTGGCTAACCGAATTTTACCAGTTTGGAAAACTACACTAAGACAACGCGCTACTTTAATCAGTTTCGAATGAGTTGACAAAGTTTGTTTTGCTTACAAAACTTTTAAATGCACTTTCTTTCGAAATATTTTTTGTTGCTATTTTCGTTTAAAGTTTTTTCATGAAACGGCAATAATAAATTAGCATAGTGTTTGGATGCGTCATGAATTGTTAATTAGTATCGAAAACACATTTTTCGACGGGGTCGAAGAGGGTAATAAGGAAATGAAGTTAAGGTGAAAAGAGAAAACGATGACGTTCACTCACACATCGACTTTCAACTGTACACAACATGATGTGGAATACTTAGTAGTACTAAAGCAATTTATTAATGAACTGAAAATTTTTAGCATAACCGAAATGAGCGCTACCTTGAAAATTCGAAAAAATTAAAAACGAAACACCCGCCTTTGGCCATTATTTCTACGTTAAAGGAAATGAATCAAAAAATGGTGCACTGTCTGAGACCTTAACTAAAGCTGTCAGATAAGGCTTACTCTACGCTTGTATGTAGCAAGTAAGTTAAACAACGTTTACGTGTTAGCTTAAGTTTATCCTTTTCATGTAAATACATTTTTATTGTTAGTGCTCTACCGTCGTCTTTTATAAACTAACGTTTTTCCTTCTACGAAGCAAAAGCTTACTTAAATCCCACAAGCACAGAGAGACCATTAAAATGAAATTAATTTTTTGTGTCATACGGTGCTGTTACCACGTACTACATACACACACATACCCTTATGAGGACAAGAGGCAGCTTCGAAGCATACAAACGATGTGAGATGATCACTTTTTTATCATTTTTGGCCTTTCGCTCAATATACTAAGTATGTTAGTAAGTAGTTGTTACACATCATCGTACATGACCGTAGTCGTGTTCGGTTTCTGTTCGACCTGGTAATCGGAAAAAGATTAACTTTGAAGAAAAGATAAAACATAATAATTCTGTCATTTATTTGCAGCTCAGTTCACAATTCTATGAAACCTACATATTTTCATTAATGTATAAATAATGAGATTTTGTAATTTTCTTTGAACGTAACTTTTTGTTGGAAAGTCTTTGCGTGCTTACATGTATCCGGGATGTTGTTAAAAAACATAAAAAAATGCGAAAAAACTACTGAATAGAATTTAAGACATTTCATTTACAGGAAAAGGTGGAAGGTTTTAAAGCGGCATACGACATGTATAGTTTTAAGATTACGGCGACGGTTAACATTACTGCATGAATAGAATTTAAGACATTTCATTTAAAGGAAAAGGTGGAAATGACATACGTTATAGCAAACTTTATGTATAACAATTTATTTCTATACATGGTTATGGTTGCCGTTACGGTTACGATTAAGGTTACGGGAAAACTACTACTTAAATAGAATTTAAGGTATTTCATTTGCAGGAAAAGCTATACAATTTTGATAGGGCATTTCTATATATGGTTATGGTTAAGTATACGTTGACGGTTACGGTTACGTTACGGCTGTGTGAGTTTCTACCTTCGTGTTTAGATTACGATAACGCTTATGAATATGGTAAAATAATGTGCCTAATATTTATGCGTATAAGAATATAAAACAGAATAGAACAGAACTATCTTGTGTATAAAATATTATGCATCCTCCTCAAAGCATACGAGAGGAGGTGGAAATTGTCCACGCTGCGTTACCTTTTTTAAAGTTCTGAACTAGTTAAATATTCTACAATTTAAGTTTAGCTCCTTTAGTGGTACTATTCGCTGATTCCGAACAGATTCATAGTCATGATATATAGATGCGAGATTGAGAGTACTCAAAACGTTTGGGTAAATATTTTTAAAATGTAATTAAATGTATTTATTTATAGAGTAAAACTGTCTAACCCATCCTAATGTACATATTAGAATTAGTGATCTATGACTTAATGACTCGCTTTAAGCTCTAAGCATTTTACCTTGTATTCGGTTTTCTAAGAAAAAAAACCCAATTCCGTTACTAAAATTAGAGACTAATTTATTCTATTTTATAGAACCCGCCAAACTTCGGTCTGCATAAAATAAATCTTTCTTATTACATTTTCTATTAAACCCTGTAGGGTTTATTCAAATTTAATATTGTTTATACTTTGTTTATTACAGCTTTCATGAACATGAAATGGTATTATAACTTTGTTACGATGTTTGGAAGTATGAGAAGAAGAAGAAGAGATAAACCAACCATTAAGCATACCGAAATGATCAGAGCGATGAGCTGAGTCGATTTAGCAATGTCCGTCCGTCCGTCCGTCTGCCCGTCCGTCTGTCTGTTTGAACGTAAACTTGTCTCTCATATTTAGAGATACCTCGTTGAAATTTTATGCAGGGCCGCCATTTTGTAATATATTAGTCAGCTGTCGGAACCAACAAGATCGGACCCATACAATACATTGCTCCGATAAACGGATTTTGGCCTATAACTCTTTTAATTAAAAAACTAGGAACGTAAAATTTCGCAGATTTGGTATATAGAGTAAGTTAGAATATTGTGAAGTGGTAAGTTGGTTGGTAAAGTGATATACCTGCGTATTTCCCAAATTATTCATGTCTGAGCAAGAATATCTTCTTTACTATAATGGTAATGGCCAAAAACCGCTACTGCAAAGCAACGGACGGCATTGGTCAACTAGGTTGCTATCAGTGTGAAAAACATTTTCCATCGTGCAGTCGTGAATAATTTAGAGCACTCTTTGAATAAGGATAATTCCGAAGTGTTCTTAGGTTGTTAAGTTCTCATATTTTATTTTCGTTTGTATAATGGGATATGGTAGAAGTAGTTCAATGTGAAACAGGAGGATGAACTAGGATTTGGAACGTTGATGACACAGGGGTGTCTATCACGCCAAGTAAGCATCCGAAAATGTTAACTACAACAGAAAAGCAAATTGGATGCATAAGATCAGCAGAAAAAGGAAAACCTTCTCCACTTTTGATCGACCATGCGCTTCCTGGTTCCGAATCAGCTTGTTACATATCTGAATGGATGCAAGTTACCATATCTATAATGTGGCAGGATTATTTCATGCAGTTTACACCTCTTTCATAGGACAGCCAAGTATGTGGTATAGTATATCACATTACCCCCCCCCCCCCCCCCCCTATTTGGACAAAACCGCTTTTTATGGATTTGAATAAATATCTTCCGGAATACTTAAGATAAATCGATCTCATCAGGGAATGTGCTTCGCAATACTGGAATCTATCGAATTGTATGATTTTCTACCTGTCCACTTAATAAAATGTTGAGTAGCAGCCGAAAAAGCTATGCCTATATCACCATAACCCAACTTACTCTATTATATATGTACGTAATGTGACCAGTGAAAATCTGCCAGATCGGACCAGCATAACATATAGCTCCCATACAGCACATTTTTCCGATAAACGGAGTTCGGGTTATGTATCTCTAAATTAACAGGGTAAGACTATCGCATTTTGCAGAGTTTGTACTTATTGTAAGTAATTATCGGACACTTAAAACCGTGATGTGTATTCATGAAAGGTATAAAGCCTTCGGTAATGCTGAACAAACAACGATAAATTTTTTATATATATAAATGATACTAATATTGAATTTATAGCAATAAGACTCTCTCTTGGTACCTTTAATGTATTCGTTTGTTGTTTATATATACCGCCTCGATCAGATGTTCATGTTTATGCTAGTCATAGCACGGCTATTTGTAATTTGTATTCTCAGGTGCGAGATAATGATCGTCTAGTTGTTGTTGGTGATTTCAATTTGCCTTCAGTGAGTTGGGCTAATATTAGTGGTTCGAGCCATCTGACACCTACTAGTCAGCATGATTTTCTTGATTGCTTGCTGGATACATCTCTGTTACAGATCAATAATGTACCAAATAGTAAACAAAATGCTTGATTTAGTGTTTGTGGATGCTTCGGTGGGTACTGCCCTCAAGCAAATTCCACCTTTATCACTTCCTGAAGACCCTCTACACCCTACGCTGGAGGTGGCGCTTGATGTCATCAAACCCCGTCCAACTAAAGTTATAGAACGAACTCGGTCTAGATGCTTCTATAAAGCGGACTTCATTAAGTTAAACGAATTGATGGCTTACCATGACTGGTCAGATATTTTCGCCTGTAATGACGTTGACTCTGCCGTTTCGATATTTTACAGCGTGCTCGATAGCTTTTTTGATAGTTGCGTTCCTTTTCGTTATGTTAACGCTGGCAAGAGTAGGCCTCCGTGGTTCTCGAAGCAACTTGTCAGACTTAACAACATTAGATCTAGGCTTTATAAGCGATTTAAGAAATCTGGGTTATCTATCGACTTCTCGAAATATTTAATTGCTCGCTCTAATTTCAATTTTCTCAATCAACGGTGCTATCAGGATTACTTGGCTCTCTGTAGAACTCAGTTTTTCCATAACCCGAAAAGATTTTACAGCTTTGTGAATTCAAAACGAAAAACATCTGGTTACCCCTCTTCATTTATTTACAAAAGGAAAAGTGCCACTACTGATGGTGACATTGCAGAACTTTTTTCGGAATTCTTTAAGTCGACTTATTCATCAAAATGTTTTCAAAATAGTACTTATCCGTATCACCTGCAAAGTTCGAATTGCGTTCTCAATCCTATCATTGATAAGGGTATTGTTTTACAGACTCTTCAAGCATTGAAGCCGAATTTTTCTCCGGGTCCTGATGGTGTTCCCAGCTGTGTACTTAAGTATTGTGCTGCAAACTTATCTGGTCCGATCTCAAAACTATTTGAATTATCTCTCGGGTCTGCGTCTTTTCCATCACTATGGAAATCATCTTTTATTATACCCTTGCATAAGAAAGGTAGTAGGTCAAATATTGAAAATTACAGGGGCATTGCAAAGCTTTCAGCTATTCCTAAGACGTTTGAACAGATTATAACAAACCAACTTCAATACCAGTGCACCTCATTATTATCTTCTTCTCAACATGGTTTTATACGTCAAAGGTCATCCACCACCAACTTACTTGTATTTACTTCCCTAATAATAGATGGATTTATGGAGAAAAAGCAAACGGATGTCATCTATACTGACTTCAGTAAGGCATTTGACTCTGTCAATCATGAGCTCCTTATTCATAAACTAGACTTGATGGGTTTTCCATTTCGACTTTTAACATGGCTGGCAAGCTATCTTTCAAACAGGACTCAACAAGTTCTCTTCAAATATAAATTTTCAACGTCGACTGAGGTATCCTCTGGGGTGCCGCAGGGTAGCCATTTGGGTCCACTGCTTTTTTCTCTGTTTATAAATGACTTACCTCAGATTATCCAACATTCCAGAACCCTGATGTACGCGGATGACGTTAAGCTATGCTACACATACTGTCAGAATGACACGGCCTCCTTGAATCTACTTCAGGCTGATTTGGACTCTTTCCAATTATGGTGTGCAAGTAATTTACTTGACTTAAATTTCTCTAAATGTAAACAAATGACATTTCACCGAGTGAAGCCTGTTCTAACACCTTATATGCTAAATAGTACCCCTTTGGAGCGTATCTCTACTGTAAACGATTTAGGGGTTCTTTTCGATCCGAAACTAAGTTTTAATATGCATATCTCGTCTATTGCTAACAAGGCAATGGGTATACTTGGATTTGTCAAAAGGTGGGCTAAAGAGTTTGATGACCCGTATCTTACTAAGGTCCTTTACACATCGTTGGTTCGTCCAATTCTTGAATACTGCTCATGTGTGTGGTGCCCTGTATATCAAATTCATATAAACCGAATTGAGTAGGTAGGTAGGTAGGTAAAATGGCTGCGACAAAAGTCGCCCAAGTAGCTTTAAAAGCCGTTTTGATGCCATAAAACTCGTAGAGACCTACAACTAATTATTATGCTACAACCAACCAGAGTTGTTTATAAATTCCAGGATGCTTGGAATCCCTAATTCAGATACCTTCCCTAGGTTTTCCAGAAAAGGGGTCCCAAACACTCTTAGTCGTGTTCTGGCTAGAGCCGGGCACTTACACAGGAAGTGCTCAACGGTCTCCTTCATATCGATGTCTTTACAGCTTCTGCAGTGGTCGTTGTGCGGCAAGCCCAGTTTTTCCGCATGCGTACCTATCGTCCAGTGACCCGTGCAGACTGCTACAAGCTTGTAGGTGTCTACTCTGGACCTGCTTAGGAGACTCCTTGTCCTATTCTCGCTGTAGTTCGGCCAGGTGGCTCTTGATACTGCACAGGTAGTAGTACCTTTCCACTTCCGTTGTGCTTCATTAAAATAATATTTTTGAATGTTCCCCTTGGCCACTGCCAGGGGTACACCAATCTCGAGGCTGGGTACCTCTTCATTTTCTACTGATGAGCCCGCCCGTGCTAGCTCATCAGCCCTCTCATTACCCTCGATCCCTTTATGACCCGGGACCCAGATAATGGATATTTCTAGGACTTCAGCTAAAGTAGCCAAGGTCTGCTTACATGCATGCACTGCACTAGAGCTGGTGTGTGGCGATGCGATTGCCTTTATCGCTGCCTGGCTATCGGTGAAGATAGTCACTTTCCCAGTGATGTTCCTTTGTTCAAGCGATTTGCACGCCTGAGCAATTGCGAGAACCTCTGCTTGGAACACACTGCAATACGACGGGAGTCTGAATGCTGCCGAGATATCCAGACTTTCCGAGAATACGCCGGCTCCTACCCCTGAGTCCATCTTGGAGCCGTCCGTGTAAACTTCAATATTGTTATTTGTTGTAATCCTGCCCCTTTTCCACTCATTCCTGCTTGGAATGACTGTAGTGGCATTGCTCTCAAACTTCAGTTTGTGAGGATAATAATCTATTACGCTATTAATTATCCCCTCTGGGAGCGTGTTAAGGATACTACTATGCCCATGGTGAGTATCCTTCCAGCACCCGGACTCCCTGAGCCTTAGTGCGGCTTGTGCCGATGTACAAAGTATATATAAATCAATTGGAAGCAGGTTCAAAATAGGATCCAAAGCCGCAGTGGGGCAGGTGCGCAAGGCCCCGGTGGTGCCAACGCACGCGTTGCGCTGCACCTTCTGCAGGTTGGTGAGAATGTAGTTCTTGCGAACAGCTTCCCACCACACCACCGAGCCGTAGGTCAGCACAGGCCGGACCACCGCCTCGTACAGCCACAACACCATCTTCGGCTTGAGACCCCATTTCTTACCAAACATCGATTTGCAAGCGTAGAAGGCGATACATGCCTTCCGCACCCGCTCCTCGATGCACTCTTTCCAATTTAATTTGCAATCAATAATCAGCCCCAGATACTTGGTGCTGGTAGATAAGGTTAACTGCTGGCCATTCAGCATCGGTAATTCGAAGATAGGTGGCTTATACTTCCTCGTGAAGAGAAGAAGTTCCGTTTTGTCCGGATTCAGCCCTAGGCCACACTCTTGTGCCCACCTACTTAGTTTTGCCAACGTTCTTTCCATGATCTCGCTCATCACGGAAGGGAAGGGACCCGAAACAAGGATCGCCACGTCGTCTGCGTACGCCACAATCTTTACTCCATTAGTGTTGAGTTTTAATAGGATATTGTTCATAGTAAGGAGCCATAACAGTGGCGAGAGGACACCCCCCTGTGGTGTTCCTCTACATATCTGTTTGCTAGCTTTTGCTCCCCCTAACTCTGCTGATATTTCACGCTTAAGAAGTAGGGATGAGATCCAGTTCCGTATTGGTTCTTCCACCCCTACCCCAACAAGCGCTGATGATATTGCGTCAGCTTTCACGTTGTTAAAGGCACCTTCCACATCAACAAACGCAGCTAGTGTAAATTCTTTATACTGGAGGGACTTCTCCACTGTTCGCACTACTTCGTGTAGCGCAGTCTCTGTGGATTTCCCCCTTAGGTATGCATGCTGTGCGCCGGACAGAGGGGAACCCTCCAGGAGTTCCCGTATATGTATGTCCAGCAACCTCTCAAACGTTTTTAGCACGAAGGAAGTGAGGCTTATTGGCCGGAAATCTTTGGCCACCTCGTGCCCTCTTCTTCCTGACTTTGGGATGAAAACCACTCTCGTTTTCCTCCATGTGTCCGGAATATGACTATAGAAAATGCAAGCCGCGAAGATCTCCTTTAACTCCCTAACCAGAGGTATCTGAGTCTTCTGCAGCATGATAGGGAGTATACCATCTACTCCCGGTGACTTATATGGTGAGAAGCTATTTATTGCCCAGGCAATTTTGTCTTCCGCTAAGAGTTTGTTTATTAACTCACTAGGTGCTCCCCGTTGCACCATTTCTCCTCTTTGCTCCGCCCCTTCAGGGTCGTCCGGGAAGTGAGCTTCAATCAAAATATCTAGGGTTTCCGCTGGTGACCCCGCCCATGTGCCATCAGCGCGCTTTACAAAGGTTTTATTAGAGTGTTCCCTGGCGAGTATTTTCCCGAGCCTTGCTGAATCCTTCGTGGCCTCGATAGATTCGCAATGCTCCTGCCAGGACTTCGCCCTTGCGACTCGTACGGCTTTTTTATATTCCCTCCGGGAGTCCCTGTACTCCTGGAAGTCTTTCTTGGCGTAGCAATCATTGAAGACTTTCCTCATCTTTGATCTTAGCTCGCTAAGATCTTTGTCCCACCATGGGGGGAAGGTCTTCTTGCTTCTAGATATTGGACAGGAGGCCTTATAGGCAACCTGGAAACTTTTTTCCAGAGACCGAACTCGGTCGTCCAGAGATTCTGCTGATTGTATCGGTGTCTTCTTCCTACTGAGCCTATCACTGACTATCTTTTCAAATAGACCCCACGAGGTTCGTTTAGGATTTCTATGCGGTTTTAGTATCTCTCTCTCCCAGTCTATATCAAAAAGGATCATCCGATGATCCGACATGGAGGTCTTTTGCGAAACTTCCCAGTTCCTTATCGAAGGTTCCTGGGAGTCAGATGCGATTGTAATATCAAGGACTTCCTCCCACCCACCGAAGTTCTCAGAACCCGGAAAAACAAAGGTGGGAGAGCTGCCCCTGTTACATATACATAGCTTATTTGATAGTAGAAATTCAAAAAGAGACTCACCCCGTTCGTTTATTTCACTGCTGCCCCACAACACATGCCTTGCATTGGCGTCGCAGCCTACTAGGATCCTCTCGTTTGTATGTTTTATGAGCAGCTGTACCTCTTCCGGAGGTGCGGGCCGATCGTGAGCCATATACGCCGAGGCGATCGCTAAACTGCGTCCGCTTCGTGACTCAATCCTGACCACTGCCAAATCGAATGTGCTGAAATTAGGTAAAAAGAAAGCATTAATAGTATCCCTAACAAGGATGCACGCTCTCGGTTTACCTTCTCCAAGAGTGTAGAATAAGTTGTAGCCTCTGATACTTAGGCCCCTGACCTTGGAGCGCCATATCCAAGGCTCCTGCACCAAACAGATATCGATGTTCTCCTCCCTTAGGAGAACCAGCAGGTTATCTGAGGCGCATTTTGCGTGCTGCAGGTTAATTTGCGCCACCCTAATCATTAGATCGGGGGGACGCATCTGACTTCTTGTCGAGGTTTGACGATGCATCAGCCCCGGCTGGTGCTGCCAGTCTAAGCTCATCTAGGAGCCTATTGGCATCGTCAACCTCCTCTAGGTTGTTGTCTGGTGCTACTGCCGCCGGGAAAACTTTTATCTTGGCGTGCCTGACGCCATAAACTAGCTTGTTCCCCCTCTTTTCGAGTTCCCCTAGGCACTCGTTGTTTATGAGCAGTAGCACAGGGTGGCTGTACTTTTGCTTTTCCTCGATTTTCAGCAGCTCCCAGTCATCCATCGGGACGCCCGGATTCTGCTTTTTAATGCACTGGATGACGTTCTTCTCATCCAGTTTCATATTTGGCATGAGTGGCAACCAAACACGCGCCCGAGGCCTCCGAGGAATATCCGAGGCATTGATGATCTTCAACGTAAGACCATCAAAAGCGTTGCTAATCTTAGCAACGCATTTCCCGAGAAACTCCCTGGAGAACCCGTCCGCGCACTTGATCACCCTGCAGCCCCGGCATATCTCCTCGCAGTTGAAGGCGGGGACTGGGGTCCGATTCTCCATGAGGTATTCGACTACCATCTCAGATAGTCTTCCCTCTATGGAGTTCCAGACCGCCAGTACTCGCCTCCCATTAGTCCCGTCAGCGTCGACCAGGGCAACCTGGAGGTGATCCCTGACCACCTCACTATAGGTGTGCCTGGCCAGCGCTGCAGCACTAGTGGAAGGGCCATCAAACCTGCCCCTCTTGCCGTTATCATCGGTCACTTCGTGTGACCGATTGCGCTTTGACCGCGACTTTGATTTTTTCTGCTGTGGCTGTACAGCGGGCTTGTTAGCGAGGGTAGTCTCGTACTCCTTGACTACCGCCTCGCACCAGACCCTGTCCACAGCGTCTCGCTCATGGACCTTGCCACTCTCTTCGTTTTTTCTTATTTTATCGAGGATGTACTGAGCCCTAAGGTATCTAGCTTTCTGTAGACACCCTGAGGACTTCTTCGACTTTTTCTTGGGGCCCACTTTGGCTGGTGCGCCCCCATTTCTTTTTTGCTGTTGGTTCGGAGCGACCGGGGTACTATGGCTGGTACCCTTGTCGTCCTGTGTTTGGGCGCTCCCCTGGCTGCTGGCCAGGAGCTCGTCCTCAGAAAGCGATCCCAGATCGCTCTCTTCTCCACTCTTCCTTTTATTATTTTTATTTTTACAATCCATAAATGTTCCCACGAGTATACTGGAAGGGGTTGGTCCACCCCGGCAGAGCCAGTGTACCGGGGTAAGGCACTCATACAACCGACCTTGCCCGGGCATCGGAGGGGACCGTAAGCGATCAGCTATTCAATATACACCCGCTGACCATTCAGCCATCGGCACGGTGCCTACACACCTTGGCTTAGGGTGTGACCGAATTGAGTCAGTTCAAAAGCAATTTTTAATCTTTGCGCTTCGCGGCCTTAATTGGGATTCTAATCGTCACCTTCCACCCTACAGAAGTAGGCTTCTTCTTATTCGCTTACCGTCTCTGGAAAATCGAAGAATATTACTTGGGGTAATGTTCCTCCACAAGTTGATAATAGGTGAGATAGATTCTTCCGATCTTCTTGGTCGATTGAATTTCGCGGTGCCTGCTAGATCGTCCCGACATTATGTTCCCTTTCATTTGCCAATTTGTCGTCTGAACTTTGTTAAAAATGACCCTCTGCGCATCTGGTGCTCATACTACAATGACTTGTACAGCTGTATCAGTATTGAATGTTCCTTTGCTACTTTACGTAATGCAATACTTGATAATTTAGCCTGAAACAGATTGATGAACCGGGAACACCGCTTTCGAAAATATGCACGCACAGTAATGAAGGATTGGAAACGAATGCTTTCCAACCCTTGGACTGCCTGTCTCTGAGTTGATTGGAATCTAATGCATTCCAACAACGTAAAATTTTTGGTCTCAACGTACCTAATACATATATTTATTTTAATTTTTGTTTGAGCGAGTGACTTTTTTTATTGTTTTTTAATTGATTTTAGAGAAAATTTACAACGATTTATACAGTGATGTCACCGAACCGTCGTAGCAAAGCTCAGCGTTTTGTCGATTTTAGTAATAAAATTGTAGCGGTGCGTGGAAAGAAGGCCAACTCAGAAAGTGACAACAACAGCAACACTTTCGCCGATGAGACATACCATAGATACAATAATAACAACAAATTGCCCTTAATGTCACAACTCAGCATGCGCGATAAACGAGCGATTGTTATGCCGGTGGAAACGGATCAAGCGTCATATGAATTGGCTGTCGAGGACTCGCGCACCTTCAACAATTAAGACCTAAGGAGCATCAGCATTCCATCTGTATACAAGAAACATATACACAAACACAAACAGAGACACATGAGGATTAGGAGAGGTTTACGCATATTATTTGAATGTTAAAGATTTGATTTATTTGAATGTTTGGAATTTAATTGAAAAAAACATCTACGATCAAATACCTGCCGAACAATTCTACGATGCGCCATATGAGATGCGCAACAACGATGAGGTCTACGAACCAGAACCGACAACCGGAAATGTTATCACCATAAATGGCATATCTGTGCGATGAGCAGAATGCTAATTCAGTGTCAGCGTGTCATTTGTAAAAATTTTACAAAGAGAATACTATTGCCGAAACTAAGTGATAAATTCATTTTGAACAAATTAAAAGCATAAGCTTTCAGAAATATTTTTCATTTAACTATTTTAAAAATTGTTATTCCCTACTGATCAGCAGGTCATAAAAATGTACACACATAGTAGTATGGATTAATGCAGAGTATTCTTACATATGCCATGCATGAGTGTTCGTTTATATTTGATTTGGTTTGGACTGATTAATTTAAATAATTGCGGAAAATTAAGAAGCGTAAAAATTGTATTTAATTGAATGAAAAAAAAAAACATGCTATGAAGCAGGCTTTAATTGAATATTATTAAATAGGACATTGTGTATGTAAATGAACACTTATTACAAAACAAAAAAATTCAAAACGGAATCGAAAAGAAAATGACAATTTTTGTTTTTTTTCTTTTTGAAAACCACAGAAACGAACGCCTATTTTAGTTCTAGCTATTGTATGATTTATCCTACGAATAAGAGTAAAATATTAAATTAGAGTAGCTTTAAAGATTGTAGATTTTGTAAATTGTTTGTTTGTAGTAGTAATAAGAGAAACTATACCCATATGCGATACGATCCATTTATTAACTCTAAGTTGCCTTGTAAATATTACGTGATCTGTTTAATTTTAATGTTAATTAAATATTTATTAATGATAGCGGTATGTGCCGCACAATAAAACAATATCTAGGATTAGTCGACCGCTTTATGGTTGTGTCGACTTAAAACAAACAAATAAATAAATAAATAAATAACATGTAGCCAGCATTAAACGGTTAAAAATCTAGTAACTATCGAACTAGTTCATACTTTCCACTTTAGATCTAGTTTTTTAACAGAAACTAGTCTCACCAGTTGTTGAGTCCCCTGGTATATTCACATAAAGCAGCTACATATGTATGTACATCGAAAGCTAACTGTATATTTCATTTAGTGCCGCATTGTCTCTCCTTTGTTCTTTTATGATTCACTTCTCAATCAAATCAGTTTTTGCTGATTTGAAATTAGTAGCAACGAAATAAATTCTAATGGACTACTAACTCTGAAATATCCCAAACATATGAGAGCTCAAATCCATATGTGCACATAGCACTTTATACAGTTTTTGCACTTACATACATATGTAATATCCGGATTGAATTCTAATTATGTACGTACAACGTACATTAATAAGCCGCAGGTACCATGTAGGAATAGTGCAGCTTATCGACACAATACAAAAACGCGTACAGAACAAAAGAGTAAAATGAAATTTTATTCTAACCACAGCTATACTTACATATAGCAAAATGCACAGAGTCCGAACAGAAATCAATTATGCCAAATTCGTACATCGAATCGAGTACTCCGGGTATTTCCATCGTTCTGCGGTTGTCATGTCGGTAGAATTTTACGTTTTTTTATCCATAAATCAATTGACAGTTCGATTTTAAGTTGTTCGGTTTCGTTACAACATAATTGAATAAGAGTAATATCGTGTGAAAAATTTTACATTTCGAATACGGATTTCTTAGTAATGATTATTTTTGTTATTCGATACGGTTTAACATTTCAACAATGTGTGAAAAACTTAGTTCTTTATTGTCGTACATGCACCTCTGTTGTCGCGAAAAATATTGATTGATGTGGCCCATAGTGAGATAGCGGCATCCTTAGTGTTGTTTAGATACCACCCTGTTCTCGATACATTTTCGGGATAAGTAATCGATTTCAAAAAAATATTGAGGGAAAGTAGCCGATAACTACTGGTAACGGACTCATTCAAAGACGTGTGAAAACGAATCCTAAGTATATGTTCCAATGTTTCAACGTTTCAATATTTCAATAATCTAATTTGTTAATATTTTATTTTCAAACGTTGTATTTATTGTAATAAACTATTATTTTAACAGTTTTGTTTTTTGAACTAGGCTTTAAGAAGTCGTAATAAATAAATAAGTTAATAAATAAATAAATAAAAGCCTACGCTCGCACTGTCACATATTTTTTTCGTCCGACAGCAAACACACACGCATATACAAGTATTTTAAATGAGCTCACCCGATGTGAAAAAAATTCACCTTAATGCGTCGATCTAGGGAAATAGCCTAAACATATAAAATTTTAGATTATGGTAAATGCATTTATTTCTAATACGCTAAGCAGATACAATACGGCAATACGTTGAAAAAACTGATAGCTAAGTAGAATGCTAGTGTTTGTGTGCGTAACAACAGATTCGACGGATACGGCAAAGTGGATTTTGCTCTAAATTTTGACGTATGACAGATATGTCGACGGTGACGTACTGTATCTGCTTGGTGCATTAGAAATTATTTTTTGTTTGAAACGAAACCACTATAAGACATGAGAGCATAGAAATTTTGAGCTAAGATTCAATTTTGTTTCGCAAAACTTTATGAGCAGAACGCAATAATCAGGAACATTTGTCAATAAGAGGAACGAAAAATGGGTAAATTTTGGCAAAATCTTACAAAATTTTTTCTATAATTAACTAATCAATACTGACGGGAAGCGATAATTGACGTGCTAGTTCGATACTGGGCTTACAAACCTGACACCTTTACTTGTGCTGGTACGAGGTAATCGACTAAAAAAAAAACTCGGTACTTGAGCAAAGTACTGGACTATATACTCCAAGTTACTTCTATCGGAACCTCACTAGGCATCTATCGGCATTGAGGCGACACAAATAAAACTATTTTCCACGATCATCTGCATGACAGGAAGCTTCGCAGTGGTTGGATTTCACACTATTTGAAAGAAGAACAAAAAATTTACAAAAATCCCTATAGCAAAAGCTTTAAGTGCAGGCCAGTGTGGCCAGGTGATAGAAAAAAAGAGGCAAAATCGGCAAAAAAAAAAAGGTTAGAAAAGGCTAAAATTAAGAAAAAAAAAGAAGCTAAAAAAAAGTCAGAAATGTTTTTACGAAATCCATTTCAAATTTTTTATTTTAGTTTAAACTATTTGTATATAATGCTGTAGACATAACTTAAAGGAACTATTCTTGTTTCAACACATGTCAGGCACATTCTCCTTGACTAGGAATTTTTTCAAAGAAACACATATTATAGAAAAATCACTACAAACTAATTAATTTTATAATATTTTCTTCGTCTGATGAATCAGAAGAGCTTGAGTCTGCGTACAAAGTTTGTGTATCATACAGATGAGATCATCGGTAATTTCAACAACATTTGGATAAGCGTTTTAACGAATATCTAATATTAAGCAGCGAGTTAAGCATTTTAATTTTTAATCTGATCCTTAACTTAGTTTTTAAAATATTCATGGCACTAAAAATTCTTTCACCCTCCCCATTACTTAAAGGTAATTTAATGAATTTCCGGCTTTGTAATTTTCAAAGAATAATCAACAGAAAAAAAGTATCTTTTGTAAAGAGTTCATATTATCAGGTAGGCGATGTCGCAGTTAGATTATCAACTCCATTAAGAAGAGATGACAATTTTTACGAATAATTTTCTGTATTTCATCATCAATACCTTCATTTAACTTTAATTTTATATGAAAAATATGGTGTTGTGATCAGAAAAGGTTTGGAGTAAAAAAAAAGGCTAAAACAAAAACCACGAAGCTAAACCCAAAATTATGAGGCTAAAGGACAAAAAAAGGTGAAATCTAGCATCGAAAAGGCTAACCTGGTCACACTGGTGTCCGTTATTACGCGAGCTTAACATCAAATGTAAACACTAAACAACACCGTCTGCTAAAACTGTCTGGCCGACCAGCCGGCATCGCTCGCACTTCGCTTCCAATGGTAATTCTATCTACCATCATCCTCTTCTCCCAGCTCTTCTTGATCCCTGTTGTCCTAGTTCACCAATTTTTTTCGTTTCATCTTTTTTTCTTCTTTTATAATCTCCCTCTTCATATCTCTATTTTCTTCATTTCTATTTTTACTTTCTGCTTCATTTCGCCTAATTCCCTAACTTCACCCCTCTATATTCCTCTAACTTTCTTTTCGATATATTCTTTGACTTCAAAAGTCTAAGGTGACGTTGAGATGGCAAATTTGTTTTGATCGTTGAGAGCTCTTAACCAAATGTTTCAGTGAAAATTATTTAACCGTCTATCGCCCTCACAAATCTAATTTTCTTCAGACTGTCGAATAAAAGCTTTATAAGTGGCCAAAAGAGTAAAATTTTAAGAGAGCTAAAGTTACCATACGATATTTGGAATTTTTTGTTAACTTATTTACTTAATTAGTTTTTTAAATTATTCAGCTTCGTAGCCACTTTACGACTATGTACTCGTAAGCTGAGAAGCACCAGACAAAAAATAATTGTTTTGTTAATTGATATTAGAGGAAAAATTACAACGTTATGCACAGCGATGGTATGGGCTGACATGTTTCGAAGTGCCCAGCTTCTCATCAGACCCCTTCTCGGACACTGAGATACGAACCCAAGTGTCTGCACCAAAGCCGCTGTTAGAGTACTCTAACAACTAAGCTATGATGCCCTGTAGCGTCACGATGCATATTTTCCCTCTAATGTGCCATTTGCTTTATTAATAATTGTTTTCGTTGATTGACGACAAAGCAATCTGCGTGGGAGAGGCCGTTTCGAAATGGCAATTCTTAGGTTACACTTTCAAGTGTAAGTAAAAAGTATACTTATTTTTCATGTAAGTAAAAAGGAAACTTATAAAATGTTAAATAAAAAGGGGTACAAGCAAAATTGTTCAGTAAAAGATAGACAAATCGTTTTTTCCATTAAAAGGTAGAAATATCTTGCTAAAAAAAAACGATGAAAAATAAGTTTACTTTTTACTCCCAGCCTTTCATATATGTAAGTGATTACATATGATCACGTTGGAACTTCAAGTAATCCCACACCTTGCTTCGGTAAGAAAGTAGGGGTCAGCAGAGCTCAACTCGCTTTATTCATATTTCTAACAGGACTCAGCTTGCGTAGGTGAGTAAAATAATTCCTCAGTGCTAATTTCAATAGTCTGATACTGATGAAAGCACATTTTGGTAATTTCGCCGCTTTATCTGGCTATCAATATTTTATCTGTCACTATTCTGTCATCATTTTTGTGGTCCACAGCCTAATTATTGTTAATAGCAGCAAACCGAAATGTACAAGCCATTCTCGTCTTCTACAACCTCACCAACATAACCCGTTTTAATGATGGTAAATGAAAATGACGGCCCATCGAATCATGAAATGCTCAAATGAAGTGTAAACATGACACACAGATGTACTCGCTTGACAGATGTACGAATGGATACATCAAAATGGAAATTGCTTGAACAACTTCCCAACGCACCACCCGCTTTTTGCCGTCATAGCCATAGCTTCGACACATTCAGGCAAGAACACGAAATCTTACAACATTAAACACTTTTCTTCTGCAACTTTTAATGACAGCAATCTTGTGGCAATCATTGGCATGTACTTCAAGTGTTATGCGACAAGAAGTATGCAATAAAAAATTGCCGCCCTGTGCTGTGCTCGCATTTGTTGGACGCTTCAATCGTTTTGATGCCGAGTGTTTAGTTTTTTTTTTTTTTTTCGTTGCACTTTCATCTTACAGCTGACATCTATAGCTAGCGCAGCAAGTGTCGTTTACCGGCAGTGAAATACCAACTAGAATTTTTCAAATGAAATCTAACTAGTCCGAATTGCGAACAATAAAAATAGAATATAGAAGAATATAGAATAAAGAGGTAGGCATACCGGGGTGATGGCATGACCCAGAAGGTTCCAATGGTCATACCAAATCGCTACCACGACAGTCGGGCAGTACCGCAAGGGAGTACCAAAACCTTCGGGGAGTGTTTTTGTCGTTATAACCACAACAACAATTTTTTGAAGATCATTAAAGGCAATTTAAATGAAAATTTATTTTTTTTCGCTGGCAGATTTCATATAAAACATGAGTAAAAAATATTTTTCATTTAAAATTCTTTCGTGAATCCACTGTAAAGCATTTTCTTTTAAAAATTAGAAGACTCGAGTCCGATATTAATCACTGTAGCGCCGAAACCAGTTGAGATATGGAACTTAATTACATCGCTTATTTCAGCACTCATTGTCACCTTTCGTTTGATACCCATATTGCACTAACAAATTTTGGGTCACCCTGGTTCACATATTGGTGAAGCACTCCGAAACCGGTTGAGTTATCGAAATAAGGTATATCTTCAATTTTAGGTTAAATATCTAGTAATGCAGCCGCCGTGGTGTGAAGGTAGTGTTGCCGGCCTACCACACCGAAGGTCCATGGTTCGAGCCCTGGCACAGGTAACATCAAAAGTGATTTGAAAACAGTTTTTCAAAACGGGGTCGCCCCTCGGCAGTGGTTTGGCAAACTCTCCGAGTGTATTTCTGCCATGACAGGCTTCTCAGCAAAAATTCGTCTCCTTTGTAGATGCCGTTCGGAGTCGGCAAAAAACTGTAGGTCCCACCAATTTGTAGGGAAAATTCAAATCGGCACACCACAAATTGGAAGAGAAGCTTGGCGCAAAAATCTCTTAGGAGGTTTATGATGATATACCTGTTGTATATCGCGCCATAGAGATAGAGAGATCTAGTAATGCAACAGTGGGACTTTTCATTCAATGCCATTTAGCAATTTTTGATTGATGCGCGCCCAAACTTACAGACAAACAGACAAAAATTCTAAAAATTGTTGATTTGGATGCTATTAATGATGCCTCCCATCAATTTTTATTAAATATTTGCAATGTGCAGACATCGACTTGTTACAATTTGTTATGTGTAGAGATTTTCTATAATTTAACTAAGATTGAATTTTTCTATTTTGAAATAGTTTGTAAATCTGACAGCTGACATTTTAAATTAAAATTATTAAAAACACCTGTTTCTTATATGAAAAAAGACAGTTAGTTGACTAATTCATTGGGAAGTAGTCACCAATTAGTGGCTTTACCTGTAGGTTCGTTGTACTTTATGGCACTCTGTTAGATGTGGGTGTGTCGTTTTAAAATTCTACACACATACAGTGTACGACAAAACTAAAGCACCAAAAGTCCCGGGTTTTAAGTTTTTTATTTTTAGAAGTTTTATAAAAGAATTTGGGCTATTTGTAGGACCATTCAATGACGTGCTTTTTAGGACCGATCACTTCACTTAGGAGCTCTTAAACCCCTTTGATTTCAGATAAATAGGGGTTTTCCAGATTCCACCTAAATTGGAGTAGTGCAATACGAAGGGAACCTTATTTTCTATCAAATAAAAGTTTTCTGAAATATTAGGACGCTCTGAAGCTTGTTCCCAGGCCTAAAGAACAACGCTTATTCGCTTTTAGTATACTTTTTGATCGGTGAAACACGCCTGAGGCAGTGTAGGGGTTTATAGACGTTTCTCCGGTTATGGAGTGGGTCCAATTCATACAATTGAGGTGGTACTGGATCGTTTCATGTACAAAGAAATTCATAAAATCTTTATCCTATTTCTTTCTGGCGAAACGTATAGTGAGTTGCTTAAAAAATAGTTTAGGGCTAATAATGTTGATCTATTGTCGTGGCCCGTGCTATTTAACCAAACAGAGAATCAATAAAAAATGATGAATCCTAAAAATCGGGAGGAAAATCGCAGCGACGAAAACTCTCTATTCGGACAAGTTAAGTAGGCGTGGAAAGTTATTTCCCAAGATATTTTAATTAGATAATACGCTACGGGCGGCCGCCGTCGTGTGGCGGTGGTGTTGCTGGCCTTCCACAGCGGAGGTCCAAGGTTTTTCAAAACGGGCTAACCCCTCGGCAGTGGTTTGGCAACTTCTTTGAGTGTATTTCTGCCATGGAAGGCTTCTCAGCAAAAATCCATCTGCTTTGTAGATGCCGTTCAAAGTCCGCAAAAATCTGTAGGTCCCGCCAAATAGTAGGAAAAATTAGAAATAGCACACCACAAGTTGGTAGGGAAGCTCGGCCTTAATCTCATCGGAGGTATATATCGCGCCAATTATTTATTATTAAGCTCAATGTCAACACTATGTGAACCTGCCATAAAACGCTACCGATATGCCACGAAATAGCGAAAAACCCGGGCTTGTGCCATAGATATTTGATCGTGCTTTAGTTTTGTGGCCCCACTTTTTAAGTTCATCGGATTTTTTGTACAACATTTTTTGGATGAGCTGGTAAACTACTTTTATTTATTCAAATTTATAATACCTAATATTTGTTCTTCCTGAATAAATATTATTTAAAAATCTAGAACTTTTACTTACGATTTTTTTAAGTAAAATATTTTAAAGCGAATTTCGATGCTTTAGTTTTGTCTCACACTGTACATACAAACACACATTTACTTCCTCTTTGAACATTTATTGTCGAGTTTTAAGACTTTCTTCTCTGTCACTTGCGGCAATTTCACTTAATTACCATGGTTTTACGACATTTGACTAACTTTAATTGTGGTTAAATTGCAACAGCAATACTCACAAGCTGAGAGCAGCAAATTGTTGTTAAAATTACATACAAAAACTGAAATTAAAATAAAAGAACATTTCATTATAAGGTTGACAATATGTGTTTAAGGAGATGGCTATTTAGGAAAATCACATTTTGTCAAGAGTTAGAAGTTTTTGGGATTGTCATAAGCTTAAGTCAAGTTGCATGCATATATATTTTACCAGAATTAGCTCATAATTAAATAACTAGAAATAAGAAAATGTGCAGAAAGGAGCGGCAAGGCATATGAAGGCCTTCAAGCTTTTCCCGATAGACCACCAATTATTAAACCCATTAGCTGGTATGCTGACTGAGTGCGGTGGCGCTCACTTCATCATTATCATTTATTGGCGCTTAACCGCCTGGCCGTTCCGTTTCAGAGCACGTCAGTCATCCCTTTTCATCGACAGCCGACTCCAATTGGACACACTAAGTGAGTTCAAAGCATTATCCATCCTGCTGCTGAATTTGGGTATTGATAGGAAAAGCTTTTCGGCTGGAGCTTCTTCTGTCCATTCGCATAACATCACCCAGCCAGCGGAATCATTGGGCTTTTATTCTCTGCACTATGGTTAGATCTGTGTAGAGCGCGTACAGTTCATAGTTAAATTTACTTCAAACCCCGCATACAGATAATTATGCTGAGGAGTAGACATCTGGCGAAGATGCTCCAGCCCAGAAGGTATTCTTATCGGCGCCCGCCGGTGGAAGCAGAGGCAGAGGAAGAGAGAGGAAGAGGGAGACCACCACTCCGATGGAAGGACCAAGTGGAGACCGATTTGCGATCCCGCGGTGTTTCCAATTGGCGCCAGTTGGCGCAACGAAGAAACGACTGGCGAGCTATGTTGGACGGTCAAAATCGCCCAGGCGGTTAGATGACCATTTAAAGAAGAAAGAAGAAGTAGACATCTGGGCACTTACTCTAGCATTCTTCAGAAATTCAACTTCTTACCTAGATATATAAGGGGCACTCGACTAAGTTCAGAACAGGGCTATGGAAAGATCCCTTATTAGGGAAAGAGCCGAGGAGGCTTTACTTAGATTAATTGGTGGAACCCTACTCCAGGGCAGTGTTTACAGGCTACCCTACGAGGCAGAGTTCTCTCCTCGTAACTCAGGCTAAGGCCAGTAATTCCATAAGCTCATAAAATTGCAATTTTGGTCCTGTTCTGCGGGGTTACCTGGATACGTTAACTAGATGGTCGGTCAGAGGCTTATGGACTGCCTGTTAACCCCTACAAAACGGAACTAGTTATCTACACTAGAAGATATGAGATGTTTAACTGAATACGGAGCTAGTCTAGGCAATTCAAAAAATTTCACATTTCATTGAACACATAGGAAAATCGATCAGCGTAAGGTAGAATTACTCAGCTTAAGGCTTGAATATATTTCCAGACGCATTTCGGAGTCATCGGTAGAAAACTGTAGGTTCAGCGTTTTTTCAGGAAAAATTAGAAGCAGCAGATCACAAATTGGTAGAGAAGCTCACCCTTCTTCTCTTCGGAGGTATGTTCCGCAAAATATTTATTTATTAATTTTTTCTCACAAAAAGCATTATCATGGCCCAGGAGCATAGCAATACTTGTGAACTGATATTTTGGCCTGTAGAGAACACGTGCTCACACTGGCACCCCAATAGTTGGCGATTCATCAAAGCAGACCGAAGTGCTGCTACAATAATCAAAATAATATTAACAAATTTAAAATTTTTTTCAAGGAACATTCCTTCGTCAATTCAAAAGAAAAAGAAATAAACCGTAAAAATTTCAAGAGGAAGAAACGAATTACTTTAAAAAAAGTAAAAACTTTCATTACAACAACACCAGCAACGTCTCACATAATCAACGATAACATTAACACACATCAACTGATGCGATTATTCACTTAGGAATAATAAATTATACATGGAGCCCTAATCAAGTAGCATTTGTGCTGGTATTGCCGCAGTCTCAAACTGCTGCCTTGGCCTTTCTTTGTGGAAAGTAATAAGTAAACATTACACTGCTGTAAGAGTGCACAAGTGCTAAAAGCTTTATACCGTCTACGAAATGGAAGAGATCCAAACTTCTACGTATAAATGGATTTTAAAAGTGAAATAATTGAAAGAAGCTTAAGTGGGCTAACGTAGAATAACGTGACATAGCAGCACTTAACGTGTTTAACTACAAAAAACCACACATAATTTGTTCTAAAATAACATAAAATAACATAACATAACTTCAGAAGCATAAAATATAAAGCACAAATGTATAAGGAACTGTATCAAAGCGTAGTTTGAAAAACTAAGTATGCTTAATGGAACATAACATAACAAAAAATTTGCATAACAGAACATAGATCAACATAAAATAACAGAACACCAGAAACAAAATATGGTTACATAACACTGACCTGAACATAACATAAAATTATTAGACTTAATGAGATCAAACTATTTTTTATAAAAAAAACCTACATCATAGAAAAAATAAAGTAAGAAAACATATAAAAATATAACCTAAAAAACTGCGCTGAAGTTAACTGAAACTCGTGTCATACTATTAGAAGTTAGTCACGTGACTAAATATAACATAACACAACTTAATGGATTATTATAACATAACATAAGGTAATAATCAAAAACTAACGTTTAAAACAAAGCATGCGATAACAAAAGAAAACATATAAACCCATATGATAACATAACACAACCTGACATTACAAAACTTAACGTAAAGAAGCTTGACATAACATAATATATCATAACATAACGTAAAAGAACATACCAGAACATAAGTTAACATTGCATAGCACAGCAACAAGACATAAAATTGCAATCAAAATATAATAACAAAACACGACAAAATATTAATTACAAGACCTAACAGATCATAAAGGATAAAATTCTCTCTCTCTATGGCGCGATATACAACAGGTATATCATCATAAACCTCCTAAGAGATTTTTGCGCCAAGCTTCTCTTCCAATTTGTGGTGTGCCGATTTGAATTTTCCCTACAAATTGGTGGGACCTACAGTTTTTTGCCGACTCCGAACGGCATCTACAAAGGAGACGAATTTTTGCTGAGAAGCCTGTCATGGCAGAAATACACTCGGAGAGTTTGCCAAACCACTGCCGAGAGGCGACCCCGTTTTGAAAAACTTTTTTCAAATCACTTTTGATGTTACCTGTACCAGGGCTCGAACCATGGACCTTCGGTGTGGTAGGCCGGCAACACTACCTTCACACCACGGCGGCCGCCGTAAATGAACATAATGCATCATAACAAAAATAACGTAACATACAATAGCGTAACATAACATAAGCGAAATGGACTAAAATTACTAAAGTAAATTAACATATTTTAAAATTACAGTGTAACATGTTATAAAATTATATAGCATAGCATAACGTAACATAACATTCCAAACCATAAGATAACATAACATAACATAGCATGACATACAATTACAATCAAAATATTATAACATAACATTACTAAACTTTACGTAGCGTAATTTGACACAACATAAGATATCATAGCATAACGTAACATAAGAGAAATAGGCTGAACTTAGCTGAATTAAGTTAACATAACATAAAATCAAAACATAATATCATAGCATAACTTAACAAACTATACTAGATAACTAAGCACAACATAGCATGACAAAAAATGACCATCTAAATATTACAACATAACACCTCATTACATTACAAAACTTAACATGGAGTAGCTTAACATAACATAAGATGTTACAGCATAACTTAACGTAACAAAATATAACATGGCATAACATAACCTAACATGAGATAAAATTACTATCAAAATAAAATAACAAAAAAACGATATAATACAGGATGAAATAACATGTGGTCAAAACACAACACAATCTAATAACAAACCCTAACCTAATGCATCATGCATACGCTATACTAAAGCGAAATATAGCACAAGCGAAATAGACTTAAATTGCCACTCAAGTGAACATAACATAAAATCACAACGCAATATCAAATAACTTAACAATAGTTAAAATCTCGTACCATTAAAGTATAGCAAGTAATTCATGCAATAATACCCTAAAGCAGCGTAGTAAACATCTTCACGAACCAGTAAAAAGCCAAGAAAAGTAGCACTTCCTTAATGTGCTGGTAAATGAAAACAAAATAAGACAAGAAATATCAACGACACAAACACCAACAATGTCAAAACATTATTTTGGATATGCAACGCCACAAAATCTGCTTGCAATGCTGCAAACATACAAATCGTTTTCTATTACAACAAAAGACACGCAGTCGGAGACGAACACAAAAACAGGCCAACAAAAATTAGCACAAGCCAAAGAGATTCGAGAAAAACATAGTAGACACGCAAAGTCAAAGAATGAAGCATCAATGCTGCTGCTACAACTAAGCACGCAGCACTTAAGTGACGATCAAGGCGCAATGCAGCAAAAACGGGTACAAAGCAAGCCGTTTTAGAACAACAAACAGTAGCAACAACAATAACAATAACGACAAGATTTGTTCATTAGATTGGAAGTGTCGCAAAGCGTCATAGAAAATGGCTAAACTTGAAGCCGGCGCCATGCAATATTTACCAGCCATTTTGTATTGCGTCAGTCTTTAACGGCTTTAACATGGCTGCACAATGCGCCTTAAGCACATCAAGTCACTAAATATACTCTGTTATGTGTAACTGTGTCTATGTATGTGTGTGTATTTGAGCTAACCTACACAACCACAACTATTTCTAACCAGCCATAACAACAACTACAAATATTAAAGCATGTCACAATGATGAAAATTGCGTATTTGATGGCTTAAGTTTTTTGGTTCAGCAAAATATTATCATATCTTTAGGAGTTTAATGCGTAAAGTTGAAGTCAACGTCTTTCAGTTGTTTAGCTAAGTCTTGCTTTTGCTTGCTTAGACATTATCAGCTTTTGTTAATATCGCATAGAAGCGATAATTTTGTAAGAAGTTTTGTCAGTTAGCATTAAAATGTAGTTAATTTCATTTGAAGCCGAGTAAGCGAGTCTAAGTTCGAGTGCAACAGAACATGCCATACTCAGCTGTGAACTTTTTTGTTGATCTAAACCATGCCTACATAAATTTTCTTTGGCAGTATCAAACAACTTGAGAGCTGATTTGATGAGTTCAGCTGTGTTTCATAGAGACCTGTTAAATTTGATTAGTAGCTTGTAATCAGCTAATTGTTATTGTCAATTAGACGGCTTTCTTAATTTGTAATGATTATTTTAATTGTTTTCCAAGAAAAGGCAATTATTAAATGATTACAATTAGAAGAAATAAAAAAATCTTCTTGATCTGAAAAAAATGAGTTAATTCGTTGATAACCAAAGCCACATCCCATATAAAGTTACAGCAATGCTGATCTGAAACAAGACCTCTTAAATAATGATTACTAATCGTAATAATTACCGGTTTGATTAATTATTTTCTTGAGAATCCATTTAATGATTGATTATCATTACTTTAAATTTTTTATGATTATTTTCCTATTAATTTAATTTTTTACAATTATTAAAAAAAAATCTAAAAAATTTAAAAATAATCAAAAATCAAGAAAAACGTTGTTTTTGATTGCTTTTGATTATTTTAAGAATCAACAAGAATCTTCGAGAATTGGAAAAATTCTCTTAAAAGAGAAAGCTTGCCCGTCGTTTGTACGGAAAGACGACGGATCATAGATAGGTAGCTCTGCAGAAACCGTGGATCTTCTTGTAAAAACACATTTCCCAGGCTGTGGGCCTAGCCAAAGGGAAGAAAAAGAGTATACTGGTGTATTACCCTTTCTTCGGCTAATAAATGAGCTTATAACACCTAAAGAGATTTAATGGGCAATCAACAGTTTCTCACCATACAAATCCGCAGGGCCGGACGGAAATTTCCCAACCATGCTACAAAAAACGAGCTCGCTGGTAATACCCTATCTGGTATGTATCTTCAGGGCATGTATTCGGCTAAATCATGGGCCACTAAATTGGAGAAGGACGAGGGTGATTGTCATCCCAAAGGTGGGTAAGAGAGGCCATGAAAAGCCCAAGGACTTCAGACCCACTAGTCTTTCGTCGTTCGTTTTAGAAACCTTCGAAAGACTTCTGGACGTTCATGTTCGAAAGAAATTGGATAACTCAGGGCTGTCAACAGCTCAGCATGCATATCTCAAGAGACGGTCGACGGAAACAGCTCTACACGAGGTGGTGCACAAAGTGGAAGCATCCCTTGAGAGTAAACAGTTCACTCTGGCCGCATTCCCGGACATTGAGGGCGCCTTCAATAATGTTAGACAGGAGGCGATAGAAGATTCGCTCTCTGTCCTTGGTATTGAGGACCCTGTAATAAATTGGATAGGGATGGCACTGTGGTCAAGCGTTATAAGTGCCAAGGTGGGAGCCAGTGAGGTCGCAGCACACCCATGTAGAGGGACTCCTCAGGGTGGTGTTCTGTCTCCACTTCTCTGGCTTTGTGTTATAGACAGCATACTTCGTAAACTCAATAGGAATGGAGTTAAAGTGGTTGCCTACGCGGACGACTAGTATCGGGTCGGTGCCCTAACGTGATCAGTGGGATCATGCAAAGAGCACTAAGGAAACTGAGTGTATGGGCGGAGACCGCGGGCTCAATGGCAATGCCTTAAAGACAGAGCTAGTACTATTCACTACTTGGACGAAATTACCAAGTTTCAATCTACCTTCTCTTAATGGTCAAAAGTTGCATATTTCCGATAGCGCGAAATACCCAGGCGTTCTTTTGACACCTAAGTTAAACTGGGAGCTGTATATAGAACACAGGGGCAAACCAGCATATGGAGCTATGTACACCTGTAAAAGAATGTTGGGTAGACAGTAGGGCTTGAGTCCCGAACTCACAGCATGGATGTATATAGCATTTTTCGACCGATCTTAGCACACTGGAAGCCAGTTGAGGCGAACTACATTAACAAAATGCTAAGCAAAGTTCAGCGAACTGGTTGTGGCACAATCACCAGGGCGATTAGATCAAGTCCCACAGAGGCTCTGAACGTGATATGTAACATGCCACCGATCGATCTCTTTATCTAGGAAACAGCATACAAGGGTACACTCAGACTTCGGGAGTTGGGACTATGAAAAAAGCGCATATATTAACGACTCCTACATCAAAGCTAAAACGGACTACATCTGTCCCAGGACAGTTTAAGACACAAACTTCAAGATTATATTCCCTTCCAGGAAGGACTGGACTCAGAAATTCGACATTTCAGTTTTTACGGCCGGATCAAAAATGGCCTGCGGAGTAGGACCTGGCATTTTTGCCGCACTCCGGGTCATGTCCATATATATGCGTCTTCCAGACTCGGCGAGCGTTTTTCAATCCGAAAGAGGATAGCACTTTGCTGTGACAGCCAGGCGGCTCTTCTTGCTCTTGGGTCAGCAACGATTGCATCGAGCCTGGTTAGTCAGTGCAGGGAGTGGACCATGAACCTGGCTAGTCGATATATCGTTTCTCTAATATGGGTGCCGGGCATCATAACATAGAGGGAAACGAGATGGCCGATGAGATGGCACAGCGTGGATCGGCTCTTGATGCCTCGGAGGCGAAGGAGGTCCTTGCACGCTTGGGACTCGTCAAGGTCCAGATCTCTCAGCACTTTCTTGGCGAGGCTAAGGTAAGGTGGAAGCGTTTGCAGTCCTGCAGAGTAGCAAGGAGTCTTAGGCCCTCCCACAACGAAACACGTTCTTCGAACCTGTTAAGGGTGAACAGTAGGGACCTTTTCAGATTAGTTGCGGTGCTCACTGGGCCTTGGACTATTGGGACGCACGCGACGCAGATTGGTTTGGAACACAACACCTCGTGTCGTACTTGCAACCTTCCGGGGGCGGAAGAGACGGTCGACCACCTGCTGTGCGATTGTCCCGCGAACTGCCAGAACAGAATGAAATTTCTATGGAAACCCCTTTTCGGGAACCTCTACGAGCTTGGAAATATTAAGCCCGGGGAGCTTGTAAAATTTCTGACCTCAACGTCATGGATATAGAAGGTCAGGAGTCCCGGCGATCCTACTTAAACTGTGTCGGGTATTTTGAGAGCGTTCCGTCCGTTTCTCGTTGCATTTCGAAATTTTCTTGGTAAGTGGGTTATCACCTACTATAAAAATGTTTGGTTCGGTAGTACCCAATCTGTTATCGCTAACTCTACTAAGCAGACCTAAGCAGACCTGCGGATTGCCTTGTCTAGCTTGCCTCCCTGCGTTCTCTTATTTCCTATATTCAGATCAAAGCATCGTGACCCAAGATAAGTCAGATGAGCGCTTCATTAGTTGACAGTTCTAAATATAAATATAAATAGAACACAAGCAGAGAATCCCTTACTGGAGTTCAGATGCTGAAAGAAAGAAAAATGATTTGCAATACTTTAGGATAAATTGAAACATTGACCATGCAGCTATTGATATTAAGTAAAGATAACCTGGCGAGTTCTATCAATTAGTTTATACTATTTGTGGTATTAGGAGGCAAGGTCGTAGCGTAGGAAGATAATATTCCGATTCCGTACATACTCGTATGTTAATTTCACAGACATTGAGCCATTTCATTATGGAGGCACTTGATTAGATTCATAAAGAAGGACGTCAGGAAAATCTTTTTACAAATATAAGTTTATACATATGAAGTCGAAGCTCAGTAAGAAATACTCTCATTTAGTTTAGGAGGAATTAAGATGAACTAGACGGTCCGGTATATCAGTTTTAGAAGACTGCTCTAAAATTTTGCTACAAAAACCTCGTCAATTTTAGCAAAAATAGGAAAAACCATTTAATTAAACATTATTTTTTGTCTAAAACCCCATCAGTGAAATGCTTGGATAGCTTGATAAATACTATGGGAACGGCTTCAGTTGGTTGACATGAGTTTCTAGTGGTTTACTAAGGTCCGCTGTAGTCGTGGAAGCATTAGGAAAATAAAGGAAGTATTCAAATATAGAATAATCAGTCAAGGCCATTTATAATTTTTCCTAATACAAGCCTGCCCAAGTCACAGGCGGAGTTTCCAATATGTATAACTTTTCGTAGATTTGTGGAATTAACTGAAGCACGAGTTTTCTCACTTCTAACACAACTTCTTCTTCTTCTTTAAATGGCTTTTAGCAATCTAAAAAATTTGAGTCGTCCAACATAGTCACCGGCGTAGTCGATCAGCCTAAAGTCATTTGATGAATTAATGCAACAACTCCATAAGTTAATTACACGTGGTTTTTATAGCCGTTAAATCCATTTCCATTTAAATTAGAAGTCATTTAATATATCGATGTCTACAACTAGTAAGTCAATAGCCTAATGCGGTTATAAGCTTATTTTAATTGAATTAAATTGCAGCATTTTTTTCTATGGAAATGAGTAAAAATACTGGAAAAAACACGCTGGCGGAGCAGGAAGCTTGAAAGCAAATGGCGTTTTAATTACACTTCAAAGCACAAAGTTTGAACAAGACAATTGAAAAATGTGCCGCTGCCTCTCTTACACTCACATTCACACTTTGTACTCCTCCTCTTTTTAAGATAATGCTTCTTATTCATCTATTTCCCCCTCTGTTTACACTAAAAAGTTACGCTTTTAATTAAAAGAAAACTTGTAGATACACATAATTAAATTAAGTCTCATGCTCAAACAACTCAAATGTCACTCATACGCCGTGTCGCCCCTAAACTCAAATGCAAAGTAAGAATAACAAATATACTTTATAAGAGAAAGAAAAGAAACACAAGAAAAAAAACATAAATAAACAAACAGAAAATTAAATTTAGGATAACAACAATTGATGGCAAATGAAATGAAAACTTTTTCAAAAAAATTAAATATTTTATGTGCCTCCTTTGAATGGCGAAAGAATAAAACTTCATTGACAATATTTATTAAAGCCAAGAAATTTAAAAGTACAGCAATAACAACAAAACATACACATACATACATATGTATAGCCCCCACACAAGCGTTTAAGAAAGTACGCTGATATAAACCACTTGCAAAGCCTTTGTTGCGTTATACCCAGCTGTACTGCTTAGTTTATAAAAATTCCAAGCTCCTTGATTTGGTATCGAAAGTTTCCTTCAATCGATATAAACCGTCTTCTCGTGCGTCAGTTCATCTGTTTGTATACCCATCAAACAAGGCTTTTCTAAATTGATTAAATCGGCTGTTTACCAGACCACCTTCCATTAAGGCAGAGTTTTTTTTAGTGTCCGTCCTAGCAAAATTATTGTATTACCTACTGAGCTCAGACGTGGCTGCATAGATAACTTGTTGTTGTTGTTGTTGTTGTGGTAACGACAAAAACACACCCCGAAGATTTTGGGGAGAGGCATCATATCCGTAGATCAACCATCGAGTTGGACGTCATTACCTTTGTGCATATTAGTCGCCTTTTACGACCGGTATGCCTACCTCGGGCATATTCTAAACCCCTAACCCGCAGGGGCAGGAGGAGTAGCTTCGTCGTTTTGAACTCAATACTAACTATGAATGCCCTCTTATCTCTACAAGAGATGGCCTGTAATAATAACAGATTGCACCTAGCCCGGATCCAGGATCATTGCTCTATCGAGCAAATCTGCTAGGCAACAGTAAGCCGTGATTAAAGGGAGTCAAAGAGTTTTCTCTCAACACGGGACTTACGAGTCCAAAGAGAATTCAACACGAGTTCAGTTCCACAAGACAACACAACATCGGTAACACCCACTAAAGCTTCAAACGAAGACTCAATAGTGGATATGAGGGATGTGTTCAGATTAGTTATCAGCGAGCTAGAGATTGCACATTAGCCTAGCTTAACCGATATCTGCAAAGACTAGTACCAAAGTATGAACAGGCAAATTCTCAAATCAGCTATCATCTGTTTCTGCCGTTGCTAGAGGACTCCAGAATATGGAACAAGGAACTGAAAGGCTTAGAGTTGTAGTGAAGTTGATGAGAAGGAATTTAGATCACGCTTTTCCTCTTTCATTGTCCACCTTAGAAACTAAGTACAGCAGGCTTTTGAGCTAACTTGAAGAGGGGCAATACCCGACGCGTCATCAGCTCATCCGCGGCACGGCAAAACTGAACCTTTCAGCATTTTAAAAAGCTTTCACTGCTACTCCGATTAACCGTCCTCAATCCCTACCCACTTGAGTTGCTAACAAAACTCACTACTGGGTATGTGATATGCAATTTCATACGGGCCTGCACTTCTTCACTGATTTTTAAATAAATTACCCAATGGAATGAAATGTGCACTTGTGGCACAACTTGAAGCAGAAGTTGAATGGTAAAAACTTGCTGCGGCTGTGGCGCACTAGCACAGCGAGCTCGCTTCCACAAATACAGCTAAATCTTTTCTTTTTACTCCTCGAGCAATCATTCTTTCAAGTTGATTTGCCTTGACGCAAACTTTTCAATAAATAAAATTAAAAACTTTTGCTACATTAATTTTGGCAAACGAATAAGAAAATCACGCCTTCGTATAGCCGAATGAGACGATTTGAAATGTAAACGCACAAACAATTACACCCACACAAACACTTACACTAACACACATACACATGTACATCAGCGCATCAATTGACCCTTAAATCTATGCTTACCGGTAAAGTTTTTTTTTTTTTCTTGCAACAACAAACACAAACACTTGCAATGCAAATTGAGCGCAAAGTGAGAAAGAAAAGAAACTTGAAGCCCAAGCTTTAGTAAAAGTTGGCTCGCCATAAGCAATAAGCTTGAAGCGTGTGTCGGCTCATTGGTTACGTGTCGGTGGCGTATGTAGCGAGTTTCACTCAGAAGATAAACGGAAAAACACTTGAGGCAGCAAAACAATCACTTCAGTGCCAAATTTTACGAAGAGTACGTGCAAATAATAAAATAAGAGTATTGAAAAAATCGTTTTATTTTTCTTCTAGTTTTCAAGAAAAGTGTTACTTGCCTGAGGTTGCTGCCTTTTCGACTGCGACGCTTTGCAATCAGTGAGTGCTGGGGCGCATTTATATCGGTCAGTGTAAAAGTTTAAGTGACCACATGCACAAACAAATGAATGAGAGCCCTTTAGGAAATGGTACGACTTAATAATATCTTCTTCTTGATAACTGTCACGCCTTGAAATTAAGTTCTTCTCCTGTCGACAGGAACAATTTCTCTGCCTGATCTTCGTTCAATCTTATAACGTGAAATAGTCCGGGTTCCATGAAAATATAACCATATCTTGAAGCATACCTACGCTGTATCGTGATAAATTTGAATTGATTTGTAGGGGGTCCAATGTATGATGATATTGTTAGAACAACTTCAGGTTTAATTTTGAGTTTTAAAAACATATCGGGCCTGTAGCTGCAACGATTTCAGGATCACTTCAGACCAAGTCCGATATTTCTCCGAACCAATTTCATAAACTCATCATAATTATTATGGGACTACTCCGGTTTATTTTTCGAATCTATGTTTTTACTGTTAGGAAATAATAAGTCCAGTAACAAATGTGCAGCAAGTGCCGAATAAAGATTTTGTAGGATTCATAGTTTCATAGTTTCATAGTTCCAGATAGTTAAACAAATTGAGTTAAAAAATTATTTGACCTAAATAGTCCCTAGTTCCATAATCATTATATTTTCTGTGGTATAAAAAATCACTGCTTTCAGAATGTCACTGGCTCCAAAAACCTGTTCCTCCAAAAGCGAATGTTGAAATCCAAGCAAAACAAAGTTACTGGTTCAAAAAATCACAAAGTTGTTAGTTCCAAAATGTCACTAGTTCCAAAAATTCACTGATACTGGTATATATAAAAAGTCTCCTGTTGTCTAACAAAAACTGGCTCCAAAAAGGCACTGGTTCATAAAAATCCATTTTCATAAAAAGGGTCACGGTAGGAAAAATTCAGTGGCTGCAATTAGTCACGGATGCAAAAAGTCACTTTTTTCAGTGACTTGTTATTAAAAAGTCACAAGTTATAAAAATTCACTGTTGCCAAAAACAAATCCGTTTTTCATTGGCCGACCCAAAAAAATCGATACTTCGCGAAATTCACTGATTTCGAAATAGCAACTGGTTCAATCGAATCCATTTTCAGGATCGTCAGTTCCAAGAAGTCACTTCTTTCGAAATGTAATCAGCTCCAAGAAGTCACTTCTTTGAAAGTGGTCATTAGTTCCAAGTCACTTCTACCAAAATGTTATCAATTTCAAGAATTCACTTCTACCAAAATATCATCAGTTCGAATAAGTCACTTGTTCCAAAATGTCATCAGCTCCAAGAAGTCACTTCTTCCAAAATGTCATCAGTTTCAAGTCACTTTCTTCAAAATGTTATCAGTTAAAAGTCACTTTTTACACAGTGGAATCGATTCCAAGAAGTCACAGGTTCCAAATCATTTCTTCCGAAATGTCATCATTTCCAAGAAGTCACTTCTTCGAAAATGTCATCACTTCCGAGTCACTTTTTCCAAAATGTGATAATTTCCTGCAAAATGTCACCGGTTCCAAGAAGTCATCCCTTCCAAGAAGTCATCGGTTCCAACAAGTCATCGGTTCTGAAAAGTGACTGGTTCCAAGAAGTCGCCGGTTCTAAAAAGTGACTAGTTATAATAAATCGCTATCTCGAACAGTCAAATTTCTTTTCGCATAGACAACAGAAGTTTCTCAGAGCGGAATAGGTTGCTTTACACATCATATTACTTTACACTTCTGGAAGGTTGAATCTTTCTTGTTTGAAATATCAGGTTAATAATATTCCTCATTACAATTTTGGAAATTTGGACCGGTCTTGAAACCATTTGTTGAATTGCATTTGTACACCACCAGCAGCTTGTTGCTTGCTAGAGTATTATCAGCAGTAATGCGGAGTGTTCGAATAGTACTTTTACACTTTCTAGCTTAATTGCTCATCTGCCCTCAATCAATTTATGAATTAACCTTAAAAGGTCATAATTTCCCTACCGGGATCACTTAGCGCTGCACAATCACGCGACACGTAGATACATATATACAACGAAAAGTTAGGAAACTCAGTCCTCCAAAGACAAATGTCCCACAGCTAAAAGAAATATTGTATACTTGAGTGGTTAACGTGGAGAAATGTGCTGACTAAAATTGGAAAGACTCAAACCACCCAAAATCATCTGTGTAAGAAACGTGGCAGCTGTTGTTGTGGCCGCGGCATTGAAATCAAATTAAGCGAAACGGCAAAAGTTCTGAAACACCAAATGAAATGCCAATAATAAATACCAATGCCTGATGTTGCTTATTGAGCCGCCGATTTTGATTTTCATAATAAAAACAAATATTCCTACAGACGCGATAAGATAAGCCTACTGAAATCGCCATGCGCAAAATTTTCACAAAGTTTGCTGAACTTAGCTATTAACTTATCAAATTTCGATTGTAAATTTGTATAAGAATCAAAAATTCAAGAAATTTTAGTTCACAATTTTATAAATTCTGAAACCCCAACCCGGAAATATTGACAGTCTCTTGGCGCATTTTGTTTTAGTTTTACTGTCGTGCTAGCTGTCATTTACAAGTGGCAAGGTGCTGTTAGCAAAACTTTTGCAAAACTTTTGGTTTCTTTTTCACAAACTATTTTTTAGATATTCTTTTATTTAACATTTTTTTTTGGTTTTTGTTCTTTTATTTTTGCATTTTGCCATTTGGCACGTACTACATTGCTCAAGTGGCAACGTCACGTGAAACGAGCTGCAAATATGAAAAGTTTTTCTGACATAAGCTCACATACACATAGACATACAAATGCGCAAATAATATGTACTACTTGCTAGCTTTTTTGGGAAACCAAAGTTAGGAAATTAAATATTCACCTGAATTGTGTTCCCCACACTCAAACGTAATTTTCATGCAAATTTTCATGGCTTGGAATAACAACCTAACCCAATATTGGCGAAGAAAACTAGCCTAAGTCTGTTTTCTGCCTAATTTACTAACAACCTAATTCAATATTGTTTAGATCTGTTTTCTTTCTAATGGAGTAAAAACGTAGCTCAATATGGGCGAAGAAAAAAGCTTAAGTCTGTTTTCTGCTTACTGGAACAACAACCTAATTCAATATGGGTTTAGAAAAACAACTTGCGTATATTTTCTTTTTGGTTGAATAAGAACCTTACTCAATATTGCTGGAGAAAACCAGCTTAAGTATATTTTCTTCTAGCTTAAATATAGACCTAACTCAATATTTTTCTAGAAAACTAGCCTAAGTATGTTGTCTGCTTGCTGAAATAATAACCTAATTCAATATTAGTTAAAAACACCTTGAAAAGACTTTCGAATTTCACCATAACATCAAAACGTCTCTAGCAACTTTAACGGCCGGGTAGACCGTCTTGGAAGGGCTTTTCTCCTATATTCGGAGCAGTCTGCACAATGCAACATCGCTTTTCGGAGAAAGATTGATTGACTTCAAGGCGGGTCGCAATATGGTCTTCTATAGTACCGGGTTCTAGCGTAAAATCTTATAACTTTAAACGAGATATTCTTGCATATTTTTATTTCCGGACTATCAAAAAAATAGCTCAACCGATTTGGATGAAATTTGGCACGTTCATAGTGTGCTCGATTTTCAGAATTTCACCTTGGTGTGGCCACAAAGGATGTTTTTACGAGGTTGCCACCGATCTGATATTCTTTCAAATGAAATGAAATATGCCAATATGTGTAACAAACGGGAAGTATTTTCCTGCGTATTAAAAAAAAAAACATTTCTAGGTAGGGTTACCACTTATGGTTACCATCTCAGCATATTATTACCCATAACTTTTAACAAGCTTTTCTTACATATTTTTATATTCAGAATATCTCAACAATATCCGAACCGATTTTGATGTATGTACATTAGACTGGGTCGATTTATTAACCGATATCGCGCCATCGATTTTTCGATACGTTTTGGGCTCAGGAAAAAAAAATTCCACTACGCATACCCAAAAAAATAATTTTCGAGACTGCGAAATTTCATTTCTTTTACTTTTTTCGATTTTGATTTTTAGGGTTTTTTTATAACCTACTACAAAAATTTTCATGTATACCCTGTGGGTCGGAAAAGTCGATTTTTCGACCAAAACAAGTCGCAAAACCCGAAAATAAAATTTTTTTCAAAAAAGCGTTACCGCCAACGTTTTAACGCATAATTTTAAGTGGGACAGGAAATATGACACAAATTCGTTTTAATCGAAAATATTTTTGCATGTATGCTGAAAAAACACTTAAAAAAAATTACGAAAGATTTAATTTTTTGACACTCCCCAAAACCCAAAAAAAATTTTTTTTTTATCGCCAACGTTTTTAGCGGCCATTTTTGTGTAGGACAGGGTATACATGAAAATTTTAAAATCAAATTAAATTTTTTTGTAGGTCATGAAAAAAACCTTAAAAATCAAAGTCGAAAAAAGTCAAAAAAATTAAATTTCGCACGCTCAAACATTATTTTCTTTGGTATGCGTAGTGGAACTTTTTTTTTCCTGAGCCCAAAACCTATCGAAAAGTCGATGGAGCGATATCGGTTAACTTTCGTCCATACAAATCGACCCACCCTAACGTTCATAGTGTGCTCGATTTTAAGAATTTTACCTAGGTGTGGCCACAAAGGATATTTTTTCGGGGTTGCCACCTATCTAAATTTGTTTTTAATAAAATGAAATATACGAAAGGCGTTTTCTTATGTGTTAAAAAAAAAAACATTTCTAAGTAGGGTTGCCACTTATGGTTGCCATCTAAATCAGAGACGCACTCGGAAAATGGTATGGAAGGAAGTGTTGGCTTAGATTTTATATGTATTAAATATAAAAAGTTATGGATAATTTTATCTTGAAAAATAAAGAAGAAATCAAAGAATGTTGACCGATATATAGAGCACTAACCGACAAATATACCCATGTATCCCTATTCTTTCTCAATTATTTGATAACAATCGACAGCCTCTATCCGCACAATTCAGCAAGAAATCTTGTAAAGACTTGTCGAAAATATGGGGACAACTTTTTTGAACAGCCACCAAGGAGTAGTTATGTGTTTTCAAAAAAAAAGTTTAAATATCTTTCTATTATCTCCCTACTTCGTTCTCTTCCCAGTTCTCTTCATCCTTCCCCGTTAATATCTTTTACATTTCCTGTGGGTATTATTGATGAAGTATTAGCTGCTGCATGCCGTTACCGATCGGCTGTTTAGTTATTTTTGCTCCTTGGTAGTGGCCGCTCAGCTTTTTCCCAGTTGCTGCTCTGTTTCAACCTCAGTAATCCACCCTCAACAACTTCGTCACCTGGCAGTTTAACAATTGTCTTACTGTCTCCGCTGTAAGCTACAAGAAGTGTTTGAGCTTCTCATCTACCGATACTCGACCAACTGCTAATATCTTAATGTATTTTTTTCAGTGGAGGATAGTAGAAAATCGATCCTCTATCGATCCAGGCTCAATGTTGGTATTACCTTACCATTTGAAAAAACGAGAATTATAATTTGCATGCCTATGGTCAACGCTGACTTACTTAAAAACTTGTGTATGCAGCTTGACATACCCTTTTCATCTCAATTTCCCTTATCTCAACTTCTTAGTAATCAACTTCAGCCTCTTCCCTTCCTCTTCCTCACACCATAAATATTTTTCTCATCATACTTCTTCCTACTCCTCTCACTTTAAAAATTGTCTTCATCACTTTTCTCATAATTCTTCCTCATCGACTTTATCGTAATCTTGTTTTCTTATCCTCGCCACTCTTTCTACTTCATATATACATAAGATATGTCTATTTGAAATTATATTTATATACATAACAAACTAACCTCTTCCACGCCGCCTACTATTTAAAGGCTGTCGACTTGGCGCCGAAATGGTCAGTGGGCAAGCGCTGGCTCATCTACGAATATGAGTCGACTTACGGCTTTCCTATGCTATCACAGGTTTTGCTTCAAACGTCCTTTGGATAACAGAAAAGCAAAGTGAGTCAACCTGAATATTCTTAGGGACACCAACGTGAGCTTATTGCGAAGAATCCATAAAGATCGCTTGAGCACTATGGATACTTTAACGGCAAACGGACATACAGATACACAAATTAGTTAATTTTGTTTGTAAGATCTACGCAAAAAAACGAAAACCAGCTGTCAGTCGCCACGCGGCATAGTGCACTTGAATAATTTCTCTATTGAAACGTTTCCCACGCACAGTCATCCATACAAAACTATTATAGAGGAGAGACGAGCATCCCAGCAAACAATTTTGTAAAAAAAATAAAGATTTTGTAAGCGTCACATATGAGCAAAGTAAGCGTCTATAGACAAAAGCGTGTTATAATAATAACAATAATAATTTATCGTTATGAGTCCGTACGAGTCGAAGTACCCAGCAATGAATGCATCAATCAGTATCATCATCATTTATGGGCGCTTAACCGCCTAGGCGATCCGTTTTTTCCATCTGAATCACCGCTCCCTTCCTTTGCTGCTATATTCGGGTATTTCTAGGAAAATCTTCGGGGCCGGAGCTTCTTAGCCTATACGCACAACATGACCCAGCCAGCGGAATCTTTGATTCTTTATTTGCTACTCTATGACGATATCTGCGTAAAGCTAGTACAGCTCATAGTTAAATTTCTTTCAATGCTCGCCTTTGGTATTCCAGGAAAGACCATAAATCTTCCGGTGAACTTTACTCTCGGATACACCAGGGGCCATCTCATCTTCTTTCGATACTGTCGATGATTCTGAGCCGTATATGAGGACAGCTTTGATGCGAGAATTCTAGACCGTGTTCTTTATTCGTAGAGAATTAATTTTACTTCGCAGTTTCCTACTCAGTCCAAAGTAGTCCTGCTTGGCGAAAGCAATTATCCGTAAAATTGTCTCGACTGTTAATATTTTGGATGTTACTGGCACCCAAATAGACGACGTCGCTCACAGTATGAAATTTTTAGCTATCAACAGTGGCTTAGCTACTGAGGTGCATTTGCTTATTTTAAGTATTCATGACTATAAATCAGCTCAAGGCTAAGAATAATAATTTTTTAATGAAAATTATTATTGTTATACCTACCCTGCCATCAAACCAACCAGTTGCAAACTACTTTACAACTAGTATGTGCACTAAGCTCATTCGCCTAACGGTAGTAGGTAACGGCATAAACGAATCGAGATAGCAATTGATGCACTTATATCAAAATGTAAAAGAGGAAAGGAAAAATTAATTAAGCCATGTTCGTCCGTCCGCCTGTTAACGCTATAACTTGAGTAAATTTTGAGATATCTTAATGAAATTTGGTATGCAGGTTCCTTGGCACTCATCTCATAGCGCTATTTAAAATGGGCAAAAGCTGATGATAGGCACCCCCACTATTTATATATAGAATATTTTCGAAAATACAAAAAAAGTGATTCATCAGTACATTATACATCTATAAGGATAAAATTTGGTGAATCCATTGAGATTGAGGCAGAAAATAAATTTTTCGGGAAAGTTGTAATTATGGGCGTGGCTCCGCCCACTTTTAATTAAGTCAAATTTAGAAATATTATTAGTCTTAAATTAAAAACCGAAACAAAATTCGGCACACAGATTTCCATGAATAAAAGGAATGCTTCGGGGAAACATGGGCGAAATCGGGTAAGGTCCACACCCACTTATATATCAATGATTCTGAAAAGCATCTTAGATAAATTTAACAGGCAAAAACTTTGCGTAAAATAACTTTATATCATTTCTATTTCACTCTCAAAGTATCCGTGAACGAAGAAATTCGAAAAATAAAAATTTTAGAAAATGGGCAACCTTTTTGACAAAAATGTTGAATATATTAAGGTTACTGTTTATTGTAAAAATGGGCGAAATCGGTAAAGGGCCACGCCCAGTTTTTTAATATAGTTCTGAAAAATTTGTTTGTAAATTTAAAACGCGATATTTCTATAACAGTGCAAGCTATATCGATAAGAACTTGCACACATAATAAGCTTTTAAAGCAAAACTCGACCGCTAACAAATGTTGTGGATTTTGGGCATAAAAGTTCTGTTATTTTCAAAGGCGCTTGCTTGTATTTTCAACTAGATATTACAATGAAAATTGGTTAGCTGCTTCCCAATAGTATGTGCTATTATCCTGCCAAAAAGTAGGCAAATCCGATAACACACAAGCAAAATATCCGGGCAAGTAGTTAATACCCTACTGCAATAGACAAGTTTTATATTTTTTTTGATTTTCATACCTTCCATGAACATTAAATATTTGAAGTATGAGAAGAGACTGAAATGATTAGGACGATGAGCTGAGTTCATTTACCCATGCCTGTCTCTCCGTCCGTCTGACTGTCTGTCAGTCCATCTATTTGAACGCAAATTTTTAAAACATAAAATGTGCATGTATTGAAATTTTGAAAAAATGTGGTTAGAAGCGATTGGTAGGGAAGCTATTTTATCACTCAGAACTCATAACATAAGTGTTTTTATTGAAAACAATCAGCTGGCTTTATAATACGAACTAAAAAGTATTAAAATAGACCTGCATAAATTGGGATGTCATAATAGATCACTACTAGGTATATAATGTTCGAACTTAGACTTCCTTACTTGTTAAATTTTTTTTTTTTTTAATAAGTTAATTAATTATTAAAAGTTTTTAATTGAATAGAAAAGGAATATTTTGGATTAACCCGCCATAGCTTTTCTTATAGATCCGGAAGCTGCTAGACTTCTTCAACAGAGAAATTTTGGCACGCTCTGCTTAACATTAAACTAACAGAACGCTGGTTTTGCTGTCAGCTGAACTCCTACTTCCTTGCACTTTACCATATCTATGAACAACCCCCGTCATCTGGTAGTCAGTACTTGATCACGATGGATTTTTGTTGATGTGCCTGCACCTTACCTGTGTCTATTTTTGTGTACCAACAATTCAATTGTTTTGTTGCTTTTTAAGCTTATCAAATGGTTTGCTGGGATTAACTACACAATCTAAACGGCCTGATCATAGTTACCATTACAATGCTGCAAATATTCCTCAGCTAATCTACGTTCAGCAACAGTTAACTATGTCCGTGCTATTCATACATACTCCACATTTGTCTCGCCTCTCTCTAAGCTGACACTTATACCTGACCTCTCATCTGTACCACCAAGTACTCATGTCCACGCACCTTACAATTTCAAGCAGTTATCTCCCACGCTCTGTTTATTCAACTCCAACACAAACTTAAAACTCGTCCACCTCTATGCTGCCTCTTCCCAACTTCTTCTATGCCGACAAATGTCAGCGAGATCTATGTCAGCGTATGAGTTGCAACAAAGCAACATTCAAACTGTGCAACGTCATTTAAACTTTTCCCATTTAGCCAGAAAGAAATGTGCACAAAAGTTATTTTTATATTTTTCATTTGATTGTTGCTGCAATTGTGAACCAACGGCAGCCAGTTTTACTTGTGCCGTTAGGCCAATCATACTTTTACTCGCCAACACACAATGGCATGTCATGCGAACTGGCTTTCATTGGTAGCGTGGAATAGAAAGTTTTTGTTGGCAAATGGTATTTTAAGTGAGATTTAATAATAAGAAAATAAAATATTAAAAAAAAGGTAAATGTATAAATTAAATGTTATCTTAAAAGCTTGAAAACCTTTTTGAACTTTATTTATTTAAGGCCTTTTAGTTGGCAAAGTGTGAATCGAAAGAATTGTCAGAAAATGGTAAATGAAAGTTTGAATGAAATGAAATAATTAACGATTAGCCTCGGCTGTGGAACAATATGTGAATGTTTTTCTATAAAATAGGACGATTACTTGAAGCTTAGACAGCACCAATGGCACAAGGTATGCACCTAGGGGTTATGTTGGGTTGAGTGTCGGCTATTCTTAGAAGGCAATGTAAAGGTCCATTGTTTTGTCTGTTGCTGTTATTTACAAAACTTCGCACTGCATAATAGGCACGACCATTCTGAAAACAGTCATTAACTTCTTTTCACTGGAGGTCAAGGAAACTAGCAGTTTCAACAGAGTTGGACCAAAGCGAAATTTGTGTTAGAAAAGTAGGTTCCATTGAACATTTGAAGAGATGTCTGGTGTCTCACGGGATTGAGTGTGGATAGGTGAGAGCTTAACTTCTTACAATATCCAGATCGAAGTTAACCCGGAGTAACTCTAGTATCCATGGGAAGGACGCTCTCGTATGCAGCTTTTTCAAGTGGTGGGATCTTAATAATGTGGTTCACAGGCCAAGACCTGTTACATTCAACTACCCACTCGGTGTGAATTTTTTTGCCTTTGGGAACTTTTTTTCTTTGTGGTTCGTGGAAGGAGGAAATGCTTTTTGCACCGACCGGGTTTAAGCCCTCTTTAGTGGGTTCTCTAGTATCGGGACTCTCCGAGTGTGAGGCTCCCTTCTTCCTTTGAAGGCCTATCAACTAAAACCTAACCTCCCACGACCCGCTCATTTTTCCATACCTGGGACCGCGTTTAACATTACTTCAAGTACGGAAGCGCACTACGTCAACACGAAGTGTACTCCAATAGATATTGTCAAGCCAGAATGGCGATTACGAGTTATAAATGAGCCTTAATAATTCGGTTCACTATGATTCACTCTTGACCAGAACAATCTAGCTACCATGAAGAACGGTCTTCGGTCCATCGCTCTGTTTAAGAGCACACTGAACGTGGTCAGAGGTACGCCGGATTCCCGCCATGATTGGCTCACAAGTCCGAAATCAGAACGAGTAATGCACGGAATTGTTGCAGTGCCCTGAGGCGTAGATGATATTCGCCTTCCTTTCTAAATTGTGTTCACCTGTTCATCTCCCCAAATGTGTCCACCGATATATTAGGCCATCTAGAGAATGATGGTTTTAAAACTATCAAAGGGGTGCAGTCATCTATTCACTCCACAAGGGGGGGAAGGGTTTAGTCTCCTTGTAGTCCAATCATTTCCTAAAACTTGTGAATTCTGGTCAAAAGACTGTAGGCTCAACTGTGCTAGTACCTGAACGTACCGGACTGTCATTTCGTCAATACTCTACCGAAGCCTCGTTTCTCAGACACAGAGGTATTTTTGGTAAGAGTGCCCCAGACGATATACCCAGATGTGCCACGAACCTAATAACAAATCGCTCACCTATACGGCCAAGTCTCTTTTAACTAATTCAAATTTGAAACTATAAGAGATTTTGTCTATTTAGAAATCAGCTTTAATATTAAAAGTCATATCAGCCAAGTAATTTAACGGATAGAAGTGACACTTTGAACTGAGGAGCCAATGGAGAAATAAATCCCCTCTGGACGAACAAAGTTCACGCAAAACAAAAATCATCATACTTGGTCTAATGTGAGGATCAAAATCATGGACAGTGTCAATAAAATATGAGATGGCCGTTGAGGTATTCGAGATAAAGGTTACTTGGAATATTAATGCGAATGAACAAAGAAGTTTCAGCCCAGAAGCTCTTCCTATCGACAAACGAATGCGGCAAAAGACATATGGGGTGGATAAGTTTTCTTTCCTTAGTGTTCCCAATTGCCATCCGTTATCGCAACGGCCAAAATAACCTAGTCGATTAAAGGCTTTTGATAAATCCTCTTTCTACCCATCCTAAAAACTTCTGCAGGGTAAACTTTCTGGTAGACCCCATAGTCGTATCATCAGTGCGGTAGTATACCATCCAGTGATGCCACCCATAAGTACAACAGATTTGTTTACCTTGAGAGGCACATAGTTGTTTACTATTCTGATGATAATATTCCTTTCAAGCTCATTGGAAAAAGCCATTATGATGTTGATTGCTTCAATACACCAGTATGGGCTTAACAAACTATTTTCAGTGAACACTTATTATTCTCCTGATTTGTGGATTAATCATACCGAAGTTCGGAAGTAGTACTAAGAACTCGCTAAGATACTTAATTCAAATAGTGTCGCATTTTTCGAGGTTGCCTCTCATTTTTAAAAATATTCAGATAGGTTTCAACTCTGTAAAAGCATTCCAGGTAGCAAAGCAAGATATTATATTTTCTAGAAACACTTTTGTTGAGTGGCGCGTTTTGTTTGATACCCAAATTGGCCAAAAAAAAGCGCTTTAAACATAAAAAAGGTGGCAACCGTAAACAATTTCACAACGAATAACCAACCAAGCTTGAAATATGTTCCAAAGCTAATACAAATGCCTGAAATACCCTGCAGTCAAAAGCCACACTACTCAGCAAACATTCTAGTTCATTTTTGTGGGCACATTCATGCTAGGTGATTTCTGCCTAGTTTTAAACCAGTTGTAAAAATTCCAGTATAAGCAAAAATGTTTCCCTTTTTAGGCGAAACGAGTGTTTCCAGCTTCGCTTGCACAAGTAAGATTGGAATAGTACAGCAGGGTCAACGCTATTTTGCCGCAGGTTCAACTCTATTTTGCCCTGACTGTACCCGGAAATATTAGATCAGTGGTCCGCAAGTGGTGAATGCCCGCACAACAGCAATCATTTAATTCCACTATCTCTATGATATAACATTGTGGAAACAACGTTCTTCCATGGCCTGCCTTGCACGACAAGTAGTATAGGTATTTATAGAGCTTTTGTGGTCATCTGTGTGATATTTCAACCCAGGAAAACCAAACATGGCCCCTTCCAGGAAAAACAGACGTTTGATCGACCAAATGGGAAAGAGTACCTAAGCATTTGTGAACTATGAGAAAAAACCACAAAAAATCAATTGTCTTTGACGATAACGCGATTGATGGCCTCCACACTTTGTCAAGCAGGCTACAGGTGGAACGAGAATTATCGATGCAGCTTCAACTAGCATTATATCGCCTGGTAGAAGGCTGGATATTCGTAAGTACCAGATATAGTTTGAAAGAAGTATTTTATCGCTTAACTTCCAAACTCATAATCTTAACTACTAAAACAACTCTTACTCTTAGCTTAATTTTCGATTTTACTTAGACCCAAGTATTTTACTCATTGAGTTCAGACGTCAGGATTTATTAGCAATTCCTACTGAACACATGACAGCTAGCCGTTTGGAGCATTCTATTACCGATTCCGTCTGAAAAGGTAACTATGCCGACTTATAAAAACACCTTTTTACCACCAAGTGTACGTTTCCCTCCTTCAAGATTTCCACTCTAGAAGTTCTTTTATAAACAACTGGCAGATGTTGTTCTGCCCGATAATATTTCTCTTTGCAATTTATCAGCTTTGCCAAGAAACTTAAAAGTTGTTCAAATTTAAACTTTTGTAAAAAAGGTTCATATCTCTCTCCATTTTTCACTCCTTCTCATCCCTTCACATTTTATTCCTTCTTCTCGTTCCCACTCTTCCTCTTTTTCCCACTCTCCCTATAATTTCCCCGCTCTCTCTTTTTCTAGCTATCCCTCTTACTCCCTTCCAATTAGTGGCACTCTCACGTTTTCTTTCACCTCTCTTACACTCAAGCTCGTTCTCAATCTATTCCTATTTTTCTTCCTCTTCGTCTTTCTCTGCCTCTTCCTCTTCGCATTTTGGTCGATATTGCGAAATCGGATTTCCATGTGGGACTAGAGGCTACTCCTTTAAATTATTATCAACGGCTTCATGGTATGCTCCTGATGTATGAATGGCTAGTATTCCCACTGGTATATTGCTGATGCGGAGACTGCCAAGTTTGCCAATTGGTATGGTGCTCGTAGGGCATCGCCATGTTAAAAATACCAGTTGCTATCATGGAAAAATTGCAGACCTCGATCAAGTTGAGCTGTTTGGCAAACTAGTATTTGATTAGTATATTTGACTGAAGGGATCCTACCTGCTTGACGACTGCCGAACCGGTTAAATTTGTTTTCTCCCAAAATGCCCACTTTTATCGATCAGTTATGCATCAAAAATTCAAGAACTTTTTACCAAGAGCCCACTTTGAGTTTGATAAACTTCAACTCACTGCATTTTGCCACACATTACTCTCATTCACACTCCATCCCGGCGTGCATCGTTTTGCACTTTTCAAATTTTCTTTTGTAATCACAAATTCTTTAGCCGTTGTTTGTCTTTTGATCTCAAATGATTTGCGCCTTCAAGATGTACGAAATGCCGCAGCAAGCGTAACAATTGCAAGTTTTGCAAGGCCGGCAAGTGGTTGTGGCAGGTACATAAGAGTTGTCGTGTAGTTGTTGTCATTGTATGCGACAAACAACCGTAACAAATGCGCTACGACATACTTTCTCAGAATTGTTAAAATTATTAGTATTGTTTTTGTTGTTTTGTACTACTACTCTGGGCTGGGAATTGAAAGTTGCAGAATTACCAAGTTGGCGCTTTTGTCTTTTGAATTTTTTGTTTTGATTGCATGAAGCAGGTTGCACAAAAGTTGCATGAGTTACAAAGAGGCACGCTGTTTAAGCCCTGCAAAAAATCGTGGGACTGATCTCTAAAGAGAGTGATCCGGGATCAATACCCTACGTCTACAGTGGGCTACAATTGATCCCAACTATTCCGTCATAGACTATTCCGTTATAGTGGAATAAGTCGATTTTAATTTCTGTAGCCTACTTTTAGGTGTGGAAAGTAAAATTGTCCGACCGTACCCGTTCTGGAACAAAGGTAATCTGTCCGACACTATCCTTTTGGGCACGGAAGGGACCAATTAGTATCTTCATAGGACATGATCAAACAAAAGAGATCGCTTCAAAGCATACAAAGAAATCAAAACTGACATTGGTCGCATGCTCCTTTGCGACTCATTCCGGATTCATCCTGGACTAATCACATTCTTTGCAGGCAGCTATATACACTCATACATACATACGTGCATATTCTCTTCCATGTGTTTGTAAATATCATTGCTAAACCTCAAACTTTCAGCATGTCTCACATTTGTATTGCATTTGTGAAAAGGATATTTAATTCACAAATAGCAAATCCAAGTGTCCAAGCACACACTTATTCACGCTTACACTTCAACGTACAGGGTGTCAAATATCTATAAAAATAAAACCCAAATTTTTATTAGAGCAAGTCAGCCGATCTACTGTACCGATTTCTCTAGTTCAAGTTTTAAAATTACATATTTATACCACAACTAGCGGACCCTCGCCCGCTTCGCTGGGTGAAAGAAAAATTGAAAAGAAAGTTTTTAGAGGTTTTCCGGTCAATTTTTATATTAATTTAAATTTTTGAGTTAGGCTCTTTTGACCATTAATTGTGAAGTGCAAATAAAAGAATTTATTCCACTTTTCCAACCCAACGTTTCGCTAGACTTCCTAGCATCCTCAGGGGTGATCTTTGTTGTTGCTGTTGTTGTTGTAAGTTGTTCTTTGTTTTTTTCTTGTTTTATTATTTAATTCATGTTCGGCCATTATTTTGTGACTTATTCTAATAACAATGTTTGATTTATTTTAGTGACTTACTCTAATTATTGGAAGCTAACAACTTATTCTAAAGCATTCTTTTCGATAACCCGCAGTTTTATGGGTGAGAATGGTGTTGTTATCCCATAGCTCTATACCAATTTTCATGTTCCTACCTTTAACACTTTTAAAGATATTCACCATGAAAAATTAAGATTGTATGGGAGGTGCCACGCCCCCTTTTCTGATAACCCCCTTTTTTAGTTATAAACCTTCTCCACATGTGTCGTCAATGTGGGAAAGTTTGGTTAAAATCGGTTCAGCCATTCTCCGTAAAGTTCATCACAACGCGAAAAACGGCTAAATTTTTATATATATAGAAGATAGGTTTATTTTTAAGGTGAATTTTTAGTAACAATCATGTTTAATTTAAATACTAATAAAATAGTCTTGGGCTAAGCTGAAGTTTACCTGCGAAAAATATTTATTTTTCTCTTTCATAAATTTTTCTTTCTTTGCGCTCCTTCTCACCCTTGCTCTCATTCCACTTCGCCTCAAACTATCTCTATCGCCCTGCTTTTAGCGCAACTATCATGTTCGGCTCTCTTCGATCGCTTCTTGAAAGGGCTTCCAATGTTGTCTGCTAAGAATAGTGACGAAACATTTTACCACAAAATTCGGCGTCGATGTGAAAGCAGAACTTCAGGGAATTGTTGTGTTATAAAAATAAGTCAGCGGATTACCCGCCGTGATATTCAAACGTGGAGTTGAAGATAAGATGCGTGCACAGCGAGTTATACCACAAATTCTTCATATCATGCAAATGGACGATCCGATCAAGAAAGTTTTATCGACATGCGTGCACTGATTTGGAGAAAACAAGTTGAGGCCTCCCTTGGTATTTTCACTTGGCAGCAGCGATCGATACAAATTTACGAGCGTATTTCTTTAGTAGAAGAGGGATGATGAAGATTTCCCTTGAAATCGTGTTGCGAGAGTCTGAAGCCCCACTAATTGATCAGATTTTTAAGAAACGCCAATGTTATGGAAGGGCCATGAAAAATAATTGATTACCGGATAATGAGATGTATAAATTTTAAACGCTTCGGCTGAAAATATTATACGGTTGTGCTACACTGCTAAGAAGCACTCCCTTACGATGGAGAAGGTTTTCTCTGAGCCTTTCGAAAGCAAATTAGTGTACCGCGCGTGTTGACATGATCGGCCTTATCGCAAATCTCGTGTGAAATATAAATGGTGAGATGGCCTAGAAGATTATACCAGATTCTAGAAAATTTTTCGCACGAAGGTTGGGCTAAGACATGATACATGCAGGGCAAGTATTTGAGTCTGAATAAGTAAGAGTTTAACCTACTAAACTATCCAGATCGAAATTGTGCTAATATTTCTCTAGCCTTCTTCAGTAGTTACAGAGTTGGAGACTATAGAGACTCATCCGAGTGGAGGGGTAAGCCTCGATACATGAAAATTAAACAAAACGGGGCACCCCCTGTCTTCTCCTTTTTAATTTGGAAGTTGTATCTCTAAATGATAATGAAGCTTGCCAACCATTAAGGTAGACCTACAGCAAGCTGTTACTCTTCAAGGTTTTGAAGGCGTGAGACATGGTCGACTTTATCAATGGCTTTTGGTAGGTTAAGTGCCACGAGTACCGTCTTGTGGTAGGGAGCGTGTTGGTTCAAACCGTAGTTTATTTGCGTATTTATGGCATTGAGAGCAGTTGTTGTGTTGTCTTATTTGGCACCTCACAATTCTTACTACCAAAGAACCGTAACCGAAAAACAACCCTTAACTGATAAAAACCGCTACATTTTTCGAAACCGAAACTGTAACAGTTACTTTAATCTGAAAAAGGACGAAACCGAAATCGTGTTAAATAGTAAAAACGGTTTCAAACGGTTTTGATTTTCGGACCCACTTTCTGAAGCCATCATTAATATTATAGTGTTATATTAATTTTATTGGTTATTATTTTTTTAGTGACCTATAAGCTATTGCATTCAATGACAACCCCATTTTCAAATTTCTCAAAAAAATAATATTCGATAAAATTTTCAAGACCGATAGATATTATTTTGCTTTGTTGATTTTCCGACAGAGTGGAAAGTTGATGTATATTGGAACGATTTTCCGTCATCGCTTGTCAAATTTGGTTTTGATACAGGGTTTTAGATACATATTTATAGAATGGACTGAATACAGGTATCGAAAAAAAATCCAATACTTTTCTATTAAAAAAATTTGTTACTTTTTAGAATTTATTTTGGATAATCTTTATGCATACATGGCATGAACAATATTCATTATTATATTGAAAAAATCAATGATTTCCGCAGGAGAAAAATTTATAAAATCAGACCTAGTAAACCACTTAAATTTTGTTGTCAAGTCATAAATTTAGGCTGAATTGCATAACGAAAATTTATGTTTTTAACTGAGAGTTAAAGTCAAGTCAAATGAAGTTTAAAAATCATATGTTTTCGACAAATTTTCAAATTAACCCTTATAAATTTTTTTGTTCGTTTTTTTTTTATACCTTTCATGAACATGAAATAGTATCATAACCTTGGTCCGATGTTTGTAAGTATAAGAAGAAGAGATCGACCCAACAATAAGCATATCGAAATGATCAGGGCGATGAGCTGAGTTGATTTAGCCATGTCTGTCCGTCCGCCCGTCTGTCTGTTTGTACCCAAACTAGTCCCTCAGTTTTTCAAATATCTCGATGAAATTTGGAATGGCGCCACCATTTTGTAATATATTAATCATTTGTAGGAACCAACCAGATCCGACCAATACAACGCATACCCCCCATACAATCGATTGTTACGATAAATGGAGTTTGGGCTATAACTGTTGCAATTTAGTAGAGAGGAACACAAAATTTGGCAGCTACAGTACTTATTACATATGTAGTATGTTTAGTGAAAATCATCAAGATTGGACCAATATATCATATAGCCCCCATAGAACAAATTTTTCCGATAAACGTATTTTGGGTTATTTATCTTTAAATTAACAGGGTAAGACCATCAAATTTTGCAGAGTTTGTACTTATTGTAAGTAAGAACCTAAAACCATGATGCGTATTCATTAAAGTTGTAACGCCTTCGGCACAGCCGTATACAGCGCTTTCCTAACTTGGTTTATTTTGAAACCGAAACCGGAACGAAACCGAAGCCAAAATATTATATATATATATTAGACTGGGTCGATTTATTAACCGATATCGCGCCATCGATTTTTTTATAGGTTTTGGGCTCAGGAAAAAAAAGTTCCACTACACATACCCAAAAAAATAATTTTCGAGCCTGCGAAATTTCATTTTTTTGACTTTTTTCGACTTTGATTTTTAAGGTTTTTTTCATGACCTACTAAAAAAATTTTCATTAGATTTTAAAATTTTCATGTATACCCTGTCCGACCCAAAAATGTTCGCTAAAAACGTTGGCGATAACAGTTTTTTGAAAAAAAAAAAATATATTTTGGGTTTTGGGGAGTGTTTGGTCAAAAATTAAATAAGGGTTTTTTCAGCATACATGCAAAAATGTTTTCGATGAAAACGAGTTTGTCTCATATTTCCTGTCCCACTTAAAAGTATGCGCTAAGACGTTGGCGATAACGGTTTTTTGAAAAAAAATTTTATTTTCGGGTTTTGAAAAAGTCGATTTTTCGACCAAAAAACAACTCAATTTCGCAGGCTCGAAATTTATTTTTTTGGGTACGCGTAGTGGAACTTTTTTTCCTGAGCCCAAAACCTATCGAAAAATCGATGGCGCGATATCGGTTAACTTTCGTCCATACAAATCGACCAACCCTAATATACTGTTGTTGTTGTTGTTGTTAGCAGTGCTTCGCCCTGCCCCAGATTGGACAGGGTTACACTGAAATAACAGCCCTTGGCCGGGTGAAAAAACCCGGGTCATTCCGGTGCGATAGAACCGGCTGTTGTGGGAATGACCCTAATATACTCGTATGTATATATTATTTAATGTTTCATACCTCGGTTAGTACTTATCTGCGCATAAGTCATAAAATAGATTGATTTAATTCGTCTCATAGTAGGTCGAACTTAATAAACAAAACAAGATCGACTTTAATAAATATATAAAACTGTTTAGGAGGAAAACGGAAATGAGGCAAGCCCACTTTTGGTAACACTGTCGCAAAATTAGCTGAGGAGAAAGCTATCACACTGCCATTGAGTTGTCGCCTCAAATTCCAATTTATATTCCTCCAAAAATGAATCTCTGCTTGCCTTTATGAGATTTATATGTATGAAAATTCAATTCGTCATAAAACTAAACGTATGTGTCCTTTATTCAAAATTTATAGAATTTTAGAAAAGTGGATGGTGCCACGCCCACAGCTGTTTGTGTTTGTTTTCATAATTTCGAGTTTGGTACTCTGACTTTTATTTCCTAACAAGTTGAACAAGTTGCAGTCAAACACTTAGCTTCCCAATACAAATGATAGACCCTGTATACGTAAGCAGACAAATTTGTACACTTATTGCTCATTTTCCGACATTGCAGCTCAAAAAAAATTGTAAGCAATCTTCTTTGTCTCAGCTGTTTGTGTTTGTTTTCATAATTTCGAGTTTGGTACTCTGACTTTTATTTCCTAACAAGTTGAACAAGTTGCAGTCAAACACTTAGCTTCCCAATACAAATGATAGACCCTGTATACGTAAGCAGACAAATTTGTACACTTATTGCTCATTTTCCGACATTGCAGCTCAAAAAAAATTGTAAGCAATCTTCTTTGTCTCTCATTTATTCTTCGTTGTCACTTAATGGGAAAAGTTTTATGAAATCCTATAAAAAAAAACCTCGTCTCAAAATTTATCACAAACAAACAAAATCCCTTTAGCCATGTTGCATGCACTTTGTGTCACGAGAGAAGCGCGCAAACCCAAGAAGAAATGCAAAAGAAAAAAAAATGTAATGAATATTTAAGAAAGGGTGAACCTGATAGATTACTTGCGTGCCACAAACATTTTAATTTTAAGTCACACATACGATTATGTGTTTACGTGTGCGTGTGTGCTTGCACTTTACGCTGTGACGTGTGCACATATGTCCTCATGGTTATGGCATTCTATGCTACATGCCAAACAAACTTGGCCCAAATCCAATAAGCAGCAAATGCGCACGCGCATAATACCGCAATCAACGCGCTACAATATCAAGCGTAACAAATTTGTGTATACAACAACAACAACTAGCAGCTGAACTGCTAGCAACATTTTGTGCAAGCCAACCGCAACAACCAACAGAAAATCCCTCAGGTGCTTTTGCGAAATTTTAAGTGTTTTTCGTTGCATTGCATTTGCTTTGTGTTGCATGCAGCAAGGGCGCGACGCGGCATGCAGTATATATAAGTAAATGGATTCAGGCAGAGAAAATTTCATGAATATTTACGCAGCTGCATATGCTAAAAGCACGCACATACAAAGAAGAGTGCAAAATTTATCAAAAATTGCATATTTCTGTTTATATCTCTAAAATTACATTAAGGAAAATGATTAAATGATTTATGGAAAACCTTGAAAGTCAGTTACGCAGTTACAACATTGACGTCATACAAAGGTGATTAATGCATGCAGTATTACTTTCTATATTTGATATACTATTATTATTCAAGTTGATCGGATTTTTTAAAATTATTTGAAGCAGAGTTGTTATGCTCTTTTGTATTATGAAGAGGTTAGTTAACAAACACTACATACTCACCTGTTAGCTTTAGCAAAAAATTTGGTGGTATTTTTTCCTTTATAAAAACCGTGTCTATATAAAATTTCTTTGTAATACTATAAACTTTGAAATCTACATTGATGAGTTTTCCTGTGCTTCATTGTTATCAGTGGATTGACTTATTTCTTGCAGTTCAAAAGCTACAAGTTCACCACTTTTTATGAAAGTGGTTATATACAAGTAACTTAGGCAATAAAAACCTTCGTTAGAGGCAGGAAAAAGTTTGAATTGAGTGTTAACAAGTAATGAAAGCGCTGTCTTCGGCTTTATACCTTTCATGAATACGCATTACGGTTTAAGTGTCCGATTCTTACTTACAATAAGTACAAACTCTGCAAATTTTGATGGTCTTACCCTGTTAATTTTAAGATGCATAGCCCAAACCCCTTATATTGGATATGTAATAAGTGCTGCAGCTGCCAAATTTTGTGTTCCTCTCTATTAAATTGCAATAGTTATAGCCCAAACTCAATTTATCGGAACAATCGATTGTATGGGAGGTATGCGTTGTATTGGTCGGATCTGGTTGGTTCCGACAAATGATTAATATATCACAAAATGGCGGCGTCATTCCAAATTTAATCGAGACATCACAAAAACTGAGGAACTATGTAGTTTGCGTTCAAACAAACAGACGGACAGACGGACATGGCTAAAGGGATATTTCGGTATAGTTATTGGTGGGTCTATTTTTTTTTTCTTTTCATACTTACAAACATCGGACCAAAGTTATAATACCATTTGATGTTCATGGAAGGTATAAAAATGGTCATTAACACGCCTCCTAAAAAATCGTAGGTTTTTTACGGCTTGTACATTTGTAAAATACCAAAGACTATCATTTTTTTTTTATGAATTTTTGTTTTTTAATAAATATTTTTTAATTAATTATTAAAAAAAAAATTGGCGGCCGCCGTGGTGTGAAGGTAGTGTTGCCGGCCTACCACACCGAAGGTCCATGGTTCGAGCCCTGGTACAGGTAACATCAAAAGAGATTTGAAAAAAGTTTTTCAAAACGGGGTCGCCCCTCGGCAGTGGTTTGGCAAACTCTCCGAGTGTATTTCTGCCATGACAGGCTTCTCAGCAAAAATTCGTCTCCTTTGTAGATGCCGTTCGGAGTCGGCAAAAAACTGTAGGTCCCACCAATTTGTAGGGAAAATTCAAATCGGCACACCACAAATTGGAAGAGAAGCTTGGCGCAAAAATCTCTTAGGAGGTTTATGAAGATATGCCTGTTGTATATCGCGCCATAGAGATAGAGAGATTAAACGTTTTCATTAATACGGAAAAAGAAAATTTAGAGACAAACGCCATGGCGTTTATTATAGGAAGCTGCTAGAATTTTCTATTAAAAAAATATGTAGCACGTTCGGTTCACCATTAAGCTATGAGAGCGCTGGTTTTTGTGTCAGCTAAAATCCTACTCCTATTCATTTTGACCATAACATAGCTCATGCACTTATTGATCACTGTCCATGATGGATTTTTTGTTTGTAGTGTTCATTTCCACACCATCCAATTTGTGCTAATCGCGAGTAGAAGCTGAATAGTGCGTGATCCACAAAAGGTCTGAGTTAGCTATTCGCGGCAGTATCTAATAAGTTATTTCCTGTTTTGTCTTTCTTTCTCGTTTTGGAGTTTGGCGATCGCGGTAGCGGCGTGAAATAAAGAAAGTGTAGGGCGTGATTAGATGAATTATGCGTCAGTAAGCTCTTGCAAGCCAGGAAGTAGAGACGTCTCGGGGGATAGGTTTGCGTGTAGCGTTTCAAAGATAATCGCTCGATAATGTGAGCATCCTCTACTCGTTTCACTCCACGTACCAAACATCTACTTGCCCAAGAATTGTAATGGAAGTAAATAAATTCAAAACTGTATGGATAATAAAAATATGAATTTCTAAAAAAAAATAAGTGGTGTCTGATGAATTGAATGTTGGAACCATGACGGACGGACTGTGAGACAGATCGTCACCCACATTTAGCGGGGCCGACACGGACAAGAATAGGAATATAAGCGCAAAATGAGCTGCTGTAACAGGGTACGATATTTTTCTTCATTGTTGACGTAAGGAGATCGTGACAGCTGAAACCCCCCCCCACTCCGACGAGCGGAGCCGGTCTAGCAAGCTAGCGTACTCAAGGATCACGTCCTTCGACCGATGCACTCGAGCACTCCGAGTCAGGTAACAATTTTTTTTTTTAAATAAAAACTTTTAATTGTTAATTGATGTTTTTTTTAATATCTTTTAATACTCATTTATTTATTAAATATTTTTAAAAAAAAACCAATTATTTTTCTGAGCCTTGAGCTTATTCATAGTCTTTTTTGGTTCTTTTTTTAATGGCGCTTAACCGTCTTAACGAGTTTGGCCGTCCAACGCAGCTAGCCTGTTGTTTCTGCCCTCTTCAGAATCATTCTCCACTTGGTCCTTCCATCCGAGCTGTGCTCTGCCTCTTCCGAACGGAGCATCTTCATTCATTGGCACAATATGGCCTTGCCAACAAAGCTGCTGCGTTTTAATTCGATGAAATGTGTCGGTGTCTTCATGCAGCTCGTACCGCTCATCGTTAAATCTTTTTTGGTACTCGCCTTCGCCAACGTGTAGGGGTTCATAAATCTTTCGAAGGAGTTTTCTCTTAAATACTCGCCTCATCAGATGTTGTAAGTATCTAAGCTTCTGCAACATGCAGCTGGACGGGCACGATAACTGGCTTATAGAGTTAACAGAGTTTAGAGAGAATTATTTCTAAAGTTTTAAATCTCTAGGTCACCGTAAAGTTACTCGAAAATTGGTCGAAAGATTCATTTAATTTTTCTGAAATTCTTAATAATCTCAATCAGCGCGCCACCTGGCGGAATTTCGTTTCCTACAGATTGTATTGTTAATGCGCATTGAGCTATATGCTAAGCTTCACGACTCTATATCGTCCGGAAATTAGTTAAAAATAGATTGCAAGATTAAAAAAAATATTTTCTGAATAGTTCCAACCGTTTCACGAAGTCAGGATATTCTTTGTCGCTACGCATCACCCAAGCAGAGAAGCCCTTTGTCTTTGCTTCACTGCACTATGCTCAACTCGTGCATGTGATCATTAAATTTCCTTCTATACTCGTGCTGTAATAGCACGAAGGATCATAAATCTTATGTAGAGTTTTCTTCTCGAATACACTAAGGACCTTCTCATCTTCTTGTGACACTGTCCATCATTCCGAGCAGTACATCACAACAGGTATGATGAGTATAAGTAAAGCGTGATCTTTGTTTATCGAGAGAGGCCTTCTCAGTCCAAATTTTGGCAAGAGTTATTCTCCTTGGAATTTCTAAGCTGACAATATAGACAGCAATAGCTCCCTTATAGACAGATTTGTTCATGGTTCAGACATTCAGATCAGCTTCATAACTTGTTCGTCTACTATCGACCAGATATCAACGATATATCAAATTCGAGAGAAGAGTCGACATGCACGATATCTTTGTTGACAGCTTAATGTCCAATTAGCTTTTCGTTAATGATATATGTTATAGCAAGTAATTCAAAGTTGATACCTGATTTTAACCATTTCTTTACCTACGTGTATTAACATTATTGCCGATAGTCCAGGCTATTGTCATTCTTTCTTTGTGGTGAACTTAGGTTCTATCGTTGGGAATTTTGCATCGATTTCATCAACACCCTGAGGAGAAATGATTCCCATATTTCTTAAATAGGATTTCTACGTGTAGGTTAGATCGCTTTTATTGTGCCTTCAAGAATTCGACCCATAATGCGAGAGTGGAAAGGCCGAAACTTCCTCTATTGGTTTAGTCACTTTTGACTGAAAATACAGCAGAAGCATATCAAGATAAGTATAGACTTATCCATACCAAAGTTCTCAGGAGGAGAAAATTATTTGCGTGAACTATTTTCCAAATTTGACAAGGATAATTTGAGCAAATTTTCAGATATCTTATTGAAATTTAGATTAGGACTTAGCATGGTCGCTCCACTCAGTCTACACCAAGCGAGCTTCTTTTATACCAATCCTTTTGAAAAGGATAACCATTGGCAAGAACTTCGCAGAAAATTAAAAATGCAGCAATACCGTAAGCTTTCAAGGAACTTATAAATTAACAAAAAACAGCCCCGAACCAGCACAAAATCTTTTCACCAAACGCATATCGTCGACTGCAAACAGCTGTCAAGTACGTGGCACAAGGCCAGCCAAAAAAGTAAACAAAATAAAGACATTTTCCATTACTCAGGTAAAAGTATGTACGTGTGTGTGCACACATGCTATTACAACAACCTTGGCTCACGCACAAATCACAATGCACCTTTGCGTGCAATTTATCTTTTACAAGTTGCTGTTGCAAACTGGCGTACTGACAGCAACGATGGCGATGACAATGCTACACTTTCTTGTTGGCATTGTTATAAGCAGTTTTCTCTTTGTTGGCTCGTTGCAATATGAATGCGATGCATAGACGTTTCTGCAAGTAATTTGTAAAGATTCGTGCGGTATGCGTAAGTATCAAAATAAGTTGGTTGTTAATGAAAAAAAAAAGAAAAGCAAGCAAGAGCAATAATGAGTAAGATATAGGGAAAGAGAGAAAGACCGAGAAGTTCAGCACGGTCGACTTTGACAGCTAATGCCACAAACTTAGCTAATGATGTTATGATCGTTCCGAAGGTGGGTTTTGCGCATTTATGATAACTAGAGATCGCCCAGTGGTTCAAATTCAACAGCAAAACTTTATTTTATTTCAATAATTTGCAATTCCTTTCATTCGCCTTTTTTCTCTTCCTCTCTCTGCTGTTCCTTTTCCTGCTTATCCCTTGCCTTCCTTTCTTTCCTTTCCTCTCCTTTCCTTTTACTTTCCTAGCCTTTCCTATCCTTTCCTTTCCATTCCTTTCCTTTCCTTTCCTTTCCTTTCTTTCCTTTCCTTATTATATTTTATTCTATTTAATTTCAATTCCAAAAACATAACCACAAGAAATACAAAAACCAAAGCTACGGTGTTGAATTCTCTTTATTAATATTTGCTTATTTTGTTTTTGTAAATACTGTTTGTATCATGAATGAAGTTTATATATTTGCTCAAGTTTTTGCTTGCTTAATCCCTGAAAAAAGGGAAAACTCCGTAGGGGTATTAAGTACTCCAACACTTATCCTTCTTCATATAAAAGATATGGTCCAATTGCCATGCCGATGTTCTAGGAATGGATCACCTACTCCATCTCGGAGTATTTCATTTCTTTGTTTCTGAATACTCCATGGAGGATCTATGCGAGAGTACTCTCAAAATGCTCCCAAAAGATTACTCAATAGAGTATTGAACATCAAAGCGAGAGAGGCAGCAGATGTATTTTGAGGACCATCACAACAAAGTAACAACAACTAAAGCAAAAATGCATGACATGTTTACTCACATAACAACGGCTCTATAGTGTGAATGTTTAATGTCTCCAACAAAGCAATTCTTCGTGCTCTCAGGAGGGCCGCTGACACTGGGCATCGTAACAAGTGTTCAATACAACAACAACAACTAAAGCAAAAATGCATAACACGTTTACTCACACAACATCGGCTTTATACAAGGTGGCGCAAAAGTAAGCTTCCGATGTTCAGCATATCGGTTGTGGCACGTGCAGTGTGTGCTGTTGCACCGTCTTGTTGGAACCACATGTTTTCCAATCCCAATTCATCAAGTTGCGGCAAAAAGAACTCGTTGATCATTGCTCTGTAGCGCTCACCATTCACAGTAACCGTTTGGCCCCGACCGATTATTGGTCAAATAAATAGTCAGCAATATTCCGCGTTCTGGAGCAGTGTAGCGTAACATTGTTTATTAACGTGTATTTCGCATGTGTTTACTACACAAATGTCAAAACAGAACTGACTTTAGGGGCCACTCGCAAAATTTATAGCATTTTCTGATAGGAGGATGACTTTTGCGCCAACATAGTTCGAATGCTTGTTTTTCATTGGTCACCTACTAACTCTTCGCACTCACAGTGAGAGCCGATCACACGAGTAATGCAATAACATGCATGAGATATCTACTCAAACAACTACGGCTCTAAAGTGTGAATACATGTTTCGCATTTGTGTTAGTGTCATCTTTAAACAAATTGTTCTATATTATACGTAATTATAATTTTTGAAGTTTTTTTTGATTGACGGCACTGCAGTTTGGCCATACCTATCCATACATATCTAGTTACTAATACCTTAGATGTATAGTTCGGCCACAAAGTGGGGCATTTTCCATCAACTTTCGCATTTATATTATAGATAGAAGATAATAGTTGCTCACTAAATACCCGCAAGAAAATATAGCCGGAACTTCTGTCCCAATTGATTTTGGGGGCGCTTTTTCTCTTTCCCCAACAAATGTATCCCATTTAAAGTGTTTATGCCTACACAGAATGACAAACACGGTTGAATTTTTTGCCCACTGCCGAGGGACGAACTCGCATTAAACAAAGTTTCAGGTGCTCTTTATTAAACCTACCCAGTTACTTAGATCATGGAGCTTCTGTATAGTTGATATTCTGTGAGTTAATAATTTCTTCACTCTTCTTCCCTACCTGCTCTCTGAGAACAATATTCTACCCAAGTTACAAGCAAGCACTGGGACCATATTAATCAAAGCTGATAATATTGTAGGGTTTGTAGGGTTCAAACGAGCAACTGCTTAGCCTAAACTCCATAACTAGCTTATTCTACATTGCAGGACTCCCAGACTTTTTTACGCTTTTTACACATATCACAGTATGCCTGCATCGCTTAAGAGGAAAGTCATGGAGATATACCTTTATGCTCTATCACGAAAAAGAAGGATGCTTCTAAGACTGTCTCGTTGTGAGCGCTATCTTTAGGCGAGATAAAGGCCTGTGCAAAAAAAAAAAATAGCTAGTTGTGAGCGCGAACAGCTTGAAATGACGAAATAAGAATGCATCTGGAAAGGACTAAAAGAGACTAAAATTAGTTTAACCCCGTAACTCCTATACGAAATATATTTGGACGAGCCATTGCCAACAGATTAAAAATTAAGTGTGGTGCTTATCACCATTCACAAGAAATCGAATCCCTCAAATCTAACCCTCTATGGTAGCATCAGTCTACCTAATATTGCCCCGTCGGTTTGCAAGTGCCCGTTCGTGCCTATTGTGCCGTTCGTGAGATCTGGTTGGCAATATCCTGGTATGCCGCTAAAGGCACTGCATCTAGATTATATCCGCCTAGAAGACGCTTAGTGGCAAACAAAATTTTCGATTAGCAACTTCTCCCTATTGGCTATACGAGTGATTGAGCTGGAAACAGAGCCTCTGGCACACAGTAATGTGTCTTAATAGGGTGGTAGAATCGCGTTATAATGCATTACATTCAGCGCAAATGTAAGTGCAGCTGCTACCGTCAAGCCCATTCGCTGTATGATTTCCATGCAATGACTTTATCATAAGTCAATGTATCACGCTTGGAGAGGTCCAACAGCGCTTGCCAATGATGACCCCATAGCGATACAAAGCAACCGATGCCTTTTTGGACTGCTTTCCACCTTAAGCTTCCATGGCCGCTTGCTGTAAAGTATAACACCTAGACCCTTGACCAACTGATTGTGGTCTGAATTCAGGTATATTGGCCTCTTTCGTCAAAAGAATTGGCTCCGTTTTATTTGCGTTGACAGTCAGTCCACAGAATTCGGAGCTCTTAGATAGGGCTGTGAAACATTTTTGAGGGTGATCTTCAAACTTCCCACTGGTAAGTATTGTTAAGCCGTCTGCATTGGCCACCACTCCCAATACTGGAGCAGGTCTTTTGCGCAAAGGAGCACACCTCCCTGTGGCATATGACAATGTAACTGCAGACTCGAACTTCTTTACAACTTAGTGCAAGCTGGCTGCGTATACAGTCGTCCAATATTAGCGAACGCGCGCCGGGTAGGTACTATTCAAATTTGCTTAGGCAAATTTAACTTTCTAAACAGCATGACCTTTACTCTGGAAAACTTCTAATGTCTTAAGGGATTTATAAAATGTGTGTGTACGTGTTAAATTTGCTGCGAAGTTCGAAATTCGATTGAAAAACACACTTCGAAGGTAACAAACATAAAACAAAGTTAAGCAATACGAACTGGCGGAGCCAACTGAGCCGAGCTTGGCACACACACACACTCCTAGCTAAATATGAACTTTCATAAGATTGCAGACGCGTTGTGGGAAAATTCATTTTAAATTGCCTACGTTGCGCGACCTTTATGACAACAATTTTCGGTGAGTTTGGCAAACTCAAAGGATTTTGTTCAAGAAACTCAAGCAAAAAGGATTTTATTGAATTTCAATTTCGACTACGTACAACTCGACAAACTTTATTTTATTGATGGTAGCTTAAGAATTGTCATACAAAGGTAGGCTGAGTTAACCAAGTACGCACCTGAGCAATGACGTGAACTGGTGGTTTAAAAGGGTTACAAAAGATTTTTGGTTTACTCTAAACTTGTAAAAGTCAAAGTTGATTGTTAGCTAACGGCACAGTTCGTGCGTATGGCTGTTTTACTTAAGGCTTTAATAGCTGTTTGCTTGTAACTACAAGACAATAAAAATACAGCGTAAATAAGATTTATCTTAACAATGTCTAAAGACACAAGTTATCAGGAGACTAACAATCAGGGCTGTCATAGCGCATATGCCAAATGGTAGGTGATTCAAAATTTCAAAAGTTTTGCAACAGGCGTCTAATCCATTCGAACGAAATACAGGGCTTATGTGCTAAAGCTTTATGGCGCTTTGAATCGTCTGCGACAACTTTGTTTAAATAGTTGAGTGGTTTCTGTTTAATAGAATGTAAAATATTTCTTGTTTTTTGTTGAACTTAAGTGCTTTTTGCAAGTTAAAAATCGATTTTATTTTAGATTTGTTTTTTAATTTTGGTAGGTAGCTTTGATAAAGATGTTGTTTTTGTCTAAGATGATAACTACGTTGGTCGCTTAGAGTTATAGATAACACTTAGTCCCGCTACTTATTGGTTTGCGCCGAAAATTACTCGCCTGGTTGGTTGGTTGGATTGGCGAGTCCCATATGAGTCCAATTTCCACATCTCATGAATTAACCAATGAAAACTGTTACCGAAAACTAGCTTGGTGTGACTCCCATCCCTCTATATCCATGCCGTTGAGCTCAAAATTTTTAGAAGCTCCCCGGGCTTCATATCGCGAAGCTCAGAAAGGCTCCCGAACAAAATTTTATTTTATATTATTCTATCCGGCAGTGCGCTGGAGTTGTTCTACCGCCTCTTCGGAAGGTTGCAACTACGGCACTAGATATTGTGCTCCAGACCCATCAATACCGCGTGCGCCCCGATAGTCCAATTCCCAGTGAGCACCGAAACTCATCTGAAAAGGTACCTTCTATTCGCCCTCAGAAGGGTCGGAGATCGTGTTTCATTGTAGAAGTGCAATAGATTCCTTGACACTCTGCCGAACTGCAAACGCTTCCATCTATCCGTAGCGTCACTAAGCCAGTGCTGAGAGATTCGACCCTTGAGGAGTCCCGGCGATTTCGCTTCCCTGTATGTTGCGATGCCCCGGCACACATATTAGAGAAACGATATGTCGACTTGCCAGGTTCATGATCCACTCCCTGCACTGACCAACAAGGCTCGATGTAATTGTTGCTGATCCGAGAGCCCGAAGGGCCACCTTGCTTTTAGAGAAAATTGATATCCGATTACCGGTGATGTTCGCACACAGTAATGCCCTGCATGCCTCCTGTAAAGAGTAGATTTCCCATTGAAATACACTTGCTGAGTCTGGTGACTTGCCTGCACTTTCAAATTTTTACCTCTCGCCCTTCAGAGCTCGGTTACTCTTCCCCTAATCCTCTAGTTCCACCTCCATTTTTCTTCTGATTCTTTCTTTGCCTCAATTTTTTCTCACAAACCCTTTTCGCTATCAACTGCCTCTTTCTCTACGTTTTTTTATTCTTCCTCTCTTTCCACTCATTTCCTTATTCCTATTTGTATTCCTACTCTTCCCACAAGAAAATACAAGAAGCCACCTTACTGTCCCCTAATCGAAAAACTCGCACATTACGAGAGAAGGACGACATGCTCTCAGATTCGTACTCGTCTCTGTAGGACGAAAAGGTGCATCAGAACACGAAAGTTAAGCTGGACGTTGTAAAGTTGTAATCGCAACAGATTGCCAATGATTTAGCAGGTCTTCCCTCTCACACTTCGTCCCGCGGTTCAAGAAGTATTTGAATACCGACGAAAGCGAAGAAATACTTGCTGTGCCACATTGCAAGGGCAATAAAGGACCAGGGGTAAGTAGGACGATAATTCTATTAAAAGCTTCGGCGTATGACGGAAGATTTTAAGCACGGAAGGAGCAATTTTCTGCAACATTAAAAGGACAAGTTTACCAAGATGCACAAACCTGCTAACTTAAAGCATCTGAGATAAAGGTTGTGCAAAAATTCATGTACCTCCAGTCTATCCATGATCAGCTTTATGGGCTTTTCGCAGGCGTCGACATAGTTCAGCGAATAAAACCCCTACCGCTTTACCACCCACCTCCTTACCCACTTTCATTTCTTCAATCTGCATGTCCATCTTAATTTGCAATGTCTTAAGTTTGAACACTATAACGGCCTCTGAAAAAAGACTTCTTTCTACAACTTTTATAAAGAATTTAATTTCCTACAAAACAATATCAATTAACAATATTCATTTTAATTTTTTTACTCTAATAGTTCGGCAGTTTTAAAGAAAAAAAACCTATCAGTCCTAGAGATTCCAACAAAAAGCTCCACTTTGACGAAGGGTGGTTTAGGGTTGGGTTATTCACCTTTAGCCATAAACTAGTATTTTTTCCGACTAGTTTCAGGTTTCAGTGCATGGCGCAAAGTTACTTACACGCTGATAAAACCACAAAATCCATTTTCATTTCAACTTCTAACTGAACTAATACCAAAATTTGGTGCGGTTGCTATTGATTTTGTGGTTTGCTGTCATTGTTGCATGTTGCAAGTTGCAAATCTATTTAGAGCTGGTAAGCATATGTACATTTATTTATTATACCAAGTAGTATATTCACTTCATTCGAATAACGGAAGTATGTAACGGCAAAACCGAATCGAGATAGATATTTAATTATGTATATCTAAATGCTCAGAAGGAAAAGAAATTGACTAAGCCATGTCCGTCCGTCCGTCCGTCTGTTAACACGATAACTTGAGTTAATTTTGAGGTATCTTAATGAAATTTGGTATGCAGGTTGCTTGGCACTAATCTCCGAGCGTTATTTAAAATGGGCAAAATCGGATGATAGCCACGCCATTTTTTATATATAGAATATTTTCGAAAATACAAAAAAAATTATTATTCAGTACTTAATACACTTAAAAGGATAAAATTTGGTGAATACATTAATGTTAAGGCAGAAAATCAATTTTTCAAAGAAGTTGTGAATAAGGGTGTGGCACCGCCCACTTTTGATTAAGTCAAATTAAGAAATATTATTAATCCTAAATCCAAAACCATTCAAGATATCGAAGCGAAATTTAGCACACAGACTTCCATGAATACAAGGAATGCTACGGGATACAAGGAATGTTTTGGCGAAAATATGGGTGAAATCGGCTAAGGTCCATGCCCACTTTTATATCAAAGATCTTAAAAAAGAATTATAGATATATTTCATAGGCAATAACTTTGCATAAAATAGCTTTCTATCATCTCTATTTCACCTTCAAAGTGTCCGTAAACGAAGAAATTCGAAAAATATAAACTTTCGAAAATGGGTGTGGCCCCGCCTTTTTTAAAGTGGATTATTTCACAAAACTTTTTGACGAAAATGTTGAATATATAAAGGAAACTGCTTATTGTAAAAATGGTCGAAATCGGTTTAGAGCCACGCCCAGTTATTTAACATAGTTCGAAAAATGTGTTTCTAAAATTTAAAACGCGATAATTCTATAAGTATACAAGCTATATCAATAAGATCGTGTACACATAGTAAGCTTTTTAAGCAAAACTGGACCGCAAAGAAAATTTTGGGGATTTTGGGGAAGTAGGCATGGCGCCGCCTACTTTTTAGCATAAAAGTTCTGCTTTTTCAAAACCCATTGCTTGTAATTTCAACAAGATATTTCAAAGAAAATTGCTTAGCTGCTTCTCAATAGTATGTGGTACACTCCTGCCAAAAAGGCAAATCGAATAACACACAAGCAAAATATCCGGTCAAGTTTTTAATACCCGACTGCAATAAGGAAGTTATATATCTTTTTTGATTTTCATAGCTTTCATAAATATATAATATGTTTGTAGGTATGAAGGGAAGAAGATATAGGCCCATCAATAAGTATACTGCAATGGTGAGGATGATGAGTTGACTCGCTTTAGCCATGTCCGTCTCTCCTTCCGTCTGTCTGTCTGTCCGTTTCTCTATTTAAATGCAAATTTTTCAAACATACGCATATATTGGAACTTTAAAAACTTGTGGTTAGCAGGGGTTGGTAAGGAAACTATTTATAAACAAATAAATTAATTTACCACTCAAAACTCATAACAGAAGTGTTTTTATTAAAAACAATCAGCTGGCTTTATAATACGATTTTCTTTTGTTGGCAGAGAAATTCGGCTTGCTCAAAAAGGTGTTAGCTAAGAGGAAAAGTTGGAGAAATCTCAACTTTCGCTCCAAATATATATAGAAGAGAGTAATATTTTATTAGTAAAATCGGAGCACAGAGATATCTCTGTTATTTATCCGAAAGAATGTTAAGGTGATTACTCTCCTATTTACCGCTGGTGGATATCTCTCCTTGTCCTCCATTAAGAGTATCATAAGAGTAGAAAATGAAAAAATTGCTTGTATTGTTCCAAAAGGATTTCAAAGAGAGTACCATGTACAAAGGGTTAATCAATACGAACATCTACATAATTCTTCAGGCCATTGTTGGGTTAAAAAGATTCTTCAATAACCATGCATCAACCATCAATTTTTTTAGCAATACATTGTAATCTGAAGAGCGTTTTTGGCTGGATGGTTCCAAAATTGGGAGCCACATTAACTATTACTCCCATATATCTCCTCGATTCGCGGTTGATACCAATTTAACCCGCGAAAAACCATGGTATCGAGACATCGTTTTCGAAAGATTGTGCAACCTATTTAAGTTCGAATCGTTATTAAGATTTCAGAGGACACACAAGCGTATCTCAAACAGCTTCTTTCAAAGACTTTAAATGATCTCAAGGACAAGAATAATAATTTTTATGAAAATTGTTATTTTTTTATATAAATTTGTCTTTTAATAATTTAACCAGGCTCATAAGCCTGCAGGCATTGAGTAAGATACAAAATTCCATAAAATGAGATAATTCATTGACTAAAGATAGTAAAATTGTAAAATTTAGCATCTATGTTCACTTGATAATATATATTAAATGTTAGAGTAGAAAAATTTTCAATGATGCTTTTAATATTGTCCTTTGATAAAATAATTAACAGACTTTTGCAGCCAATTTTATGTGAATTTTTTTCTTTCTAAAATTCTACCCGCCTATGTTCGTACATTTCAATACCACCGTCCGCCAAACCTCTGCTCATTAAAACACCTACCAATTCTTTATTGACGAAAATGTTGAGTCTGTCTTATTAAAAAATCGTTAACCGTTTATGGACTTATTTCAGATTGTGTCCAAATCCAAGAAATGTTAAGGTACTTTCATAGGTTTTTGACAAGTTCTACTCGAGAGTATATAAATCACGACGATTTATGTACTATGCCCGACCAATCCAACCCTGTAAAAACATCATAATCTCGCAGCTACTGTACCATTACACCAAGAAAAATAACAATAATTACATCAACAGCAACAACAACAACATTCCCATATATTCTAATAAACCATTTTTCTTCATTCCTTAACCTATCTAACCTTTGTCATTGTAATTCCAATCAATTCCCACTTTATTAATTACCTACTTAAGCTCATAATTTTTGCGTAAACTTTCTTATTTGTCTTTATGCAATCAAATTTTGCTTTTCTTTTCTCCTTCTTTATTTAGATATGATAATTGTTACATATCCTTAATGTTAATTACTTTTCCTAATAAAGACAATAAACAACGAGCAACGCAACCACCGTGGCTCGCGCTCATCCGCTCCGAGGCACTCACGCACCCATCCACTCTGCAATTTAGAAACAATAAAACTTTCATTCATTTTAAGTTAAATAATATTCTTGTTTACAACTTTTACATGCAAATTTCATTTTGTTTGACTTTTCACTTCATTTTACGACTGTTTGAGCAAATACAATAAAAGCGTAGAAGACAAATACGAAAGAATGAAGAAAGGACAGCAAAAAAGTTATTGTATGTGCATAAAGAAGATAATAAGATTTAAACGAACTCAATTTAAAAAATGGTAAGGAATTTTTAGCTGGGGTAAAAATAAAAATTATATACCCATTTATGGGCTTTTATACATTTTGCTATATAATATTTCAGTTGCAATAACAAGAATGCTAAAAAAATTTTATTTTATTTTATTTTACTTTACCTTTTTTATTTTATTTCATTTCATTTTATTAAATTTTTTTTATATTACTTTACTTTAATTTATTTTTTATTTTTTCTTTAATTTTTTTTTATATTGTTTTCGTTAATTTTTTATTTTTTTTATTTTGTCTTATTTTATTTTTTTTTTTTATTTTTTTTTTTTATTTTATTTTATTTTATTTCACTTTATTTTGTTTTATTTTATTTAATGCGATCCCAAATATAGAAATTTCATCAAGTTATCGTGTGCACAGACTCGAAGGACGAAGATAGCTGGATCGACCTCTCTATTCATTTAATATGCGGAACTTTATATCTATCTCATTACAGAAAATTACTCTCTACCTATAACATCCCCTATCCGCAGGCAGTATTGCCCTGAACCGGATAAAATGCTCGAGTACCTTCCCTGAAGATCATGTCGTGAATTCTGCCCTCCAACTCCACTCACACCCCACCGTATCCTAGTACATCTGGGTATAAATACATGTGTATGTCGGAAGCAGACTCGCTAAGCAAACAAAAGAAATTCGAGTGACTTTTTTTTCAAAAAAAATGTTGAAGTCACACTGGCAATTGCCCAAAGTGCAACATCAGAAAAAAAGGCAAATAGCGCACGCCTGAGAAAAAGAACTAAACACAACTTAATTGCGTTTCAGCGAACATAAAGTCTTTGTCAACAACAGAATACGGAGGAAATTTAGGTACTGCTCTCATGGTAGCCAAACCAACTAGCGAACTTGATTGCGAGGGCTTTGAAAGGAGTGAGTGTATGTACGTGGGAGTATTTACAGGGTGAGTCACGGAAAAGTTCAAATGCTTACTTCGAAATCCATCATGCATGTCGTGCTATAAAAACGAAAAACTCGGACTCTTTTCAGAATTAAAGAAGGCACTATAATCATCACGACATAGAAGCATTGCCAACTAAATCTAGCCGAAACTTTACTAAAGCCAAACAGAACATTTTACAAAGGACGAAACAATTGGTATTTTCTTTTAGCTTCTCGAACAATTTTTCATATACGCCTAAGCACTAAATTTACTGTCTATTGAACCTAAACAGTTAACAACTAAAAGAGGAAACAAACACTAATTGGATTGACTGACTGTAATTAAAAAAAAACAAGAGATATCTAATTGAAAGTTATTGATCCATCTTAGTACACGGAAATATTTATTGACGCTATATACAGCGGTGGCTATAAAAGATGAAGCAAAATATTTTTACACATATAAAGAAGCGGTAACAGACCGATGTCCACACATCGTACACCAGAGAAAAATGCATACTTATCAGATTGAAATAAGCTAAAAATAAATATTTTTAGAATTTTTGTCTGTCTATCTGTAAGTTTGTTCGCGAATAGCACAAAATCCGCTGGCAGAAATTGTGTGCAATTTTCCTCACTGTGCTGCTTGATATCCAGCTTAAAGTTAAGGAGCGCTTTAACAGCAAGTTGATATTTTAGTGACACTGTATACAGTGGTGGCATTTCAAATTTTGCTCTAAATATTTTTATGGTGACATTGAAAGAGGTCGATATATAATCCTTTTTATTATTAATAATTAGAGTAACAGAAGCCAAAATAATAATTAATTTAGTTTCCGTCTGCTTGTTTATATGTTTTTAAGTGCATCACTATATAACTTCGACATAGAATTGAGATGCTTCCTCACAAATATATTGTTAGAGGTATACGAAACCTGGCACAACCCCCGGGCGTTCCTAATCATACATATAATGACTTTCTATAAACTTTTTATTCACTTAGAAGCTTAGTCGATCTCCAACTAAAATCCGAAGCTAGGTTGTTTTCATTATTAAGTAAAAATTAGTTTCACATCGCACTTCAGTTGAATTGGATCACCCTTTAGAAATGCTTTTATAAGCCCAAATATCAAAACGCAACGCTATACTATACTTAGTATGCATGTATGTTTACATTTTTACTTACTTACACAAACAACCAAATTATAAAAAAAAAATTTTAACAATCGCTTAACGCTCTTTTGCGTCCAACAAATCTTTCGGGGATACAAAAAGATAAAACTCCAGCCAAACAACAATAAATCTAAAGATCCACCAAAAAGCACGATTTTTCCATCGCATACATTTAAACGGTCTTACATACATATTACATTATGCATACATATTTACATAAGTGGAATATATATAATTTGTTGATATAAATAAATGTATGGAAAAGGATCATCTCAACGCAGCATACCCAAAGGAATTACGAGTTACGAAGTACAAAAGCAATCAAAACCCAAAAGAAAATCCGAAAAAAAGAAAGAAATAAAAAGCGACATGTTTCAGCAATAAAATGCGCAGCAATGAAGCTCGTTTAATGAAAAACAGCAAAGTATATAAATTCAAACAAAAAAAAAAGTGTGGAAACAACAGAAAACGCGATGCAGTGACTTAGGCTGGGTGAGTTGGGTTGAATTTGGCTGAGCTCAACAGCGTTTTGAGTGGGAGCAATTAAAAATTCAAAAATTTTCACATTCCCACAAAACAAGCAAAAAGAAGGAAACAAAAATATGTAGGCAAAACAAAAACAAATGTGACAGAGTAAGCTGTGAAAAGGCAACAATCAAGCAAAGCACTGAGAGAACAACAAAAAACAATTCGCAGCAGTTGACAACTTTCATGTGTGCTAAATTAGGCATAGCATACATTTAGGCGTGAGAAACTGAAAATGCTACAATACGTGAATGCATAGGTAATAGAAATACACTGCCGGTCATCTCAAGAGCCTCACATACGAGCCAATATTGTGAATAAACAAATAAACCTGAGAGATAGAGAGCTAAGAAAACACAACAGGGTAACACTTTGTTTAAAAAAGAAAACAGTATTTAATATTTTTAATGTCAAGAATGGTGTGGAGACATTCAAAATTTACTACTCAATAGGTTCAGAGGATCCGATTCTGGAGCTCAAGTAATGTTTCGATGAAAAACCCATTGAGTTTCACGAAGTAATTATTAACTGACGGGTGTACAAACATGTATACAGAAAAAGAGGCTGGATGTCTTGTAAGATCTACTATGCATAGATATCAGTACGTTCCAATTTCACTATATAAATAATAATATTTTAAGCGAAATTTAGTCGCCACCACAAAATTTGAATAAAATAATTACTTGGCCTCAAAGATTACTAAAAGTTAAGTTGTACAATTAGCAATACATCGCTGAAAGTCTCATTTATTTCAATACAGCGGATTTGGAGTGATACGCGTACAAACATATAGACAGACAAAAAATCAGTCTCCTCCTCTCTATTTGTGTTTCTCTTTATCCTTACCCTTTCTTATTTTCTCTCCAATTTCATTGGGTAAGAGAAAATGAAAGGACTTAACTATATTCCCTTCCTATTAATTCTTTCTCCATTTCCCCACTATTTTAAATTCTCTAATCGTCACCTTCCTTTTCCCTCTAACTCTCGCTCTTCCACTCCATTTTTTTATCAGTTTTTCTTCCTACGATAAGGACTTACCGCCTATGATGTCCTCCAAATTCTAACGCCAGAAAGCGATACGTTAAATAATCCTTTTGTAGGCAGACCTAAGCTAGCACACGAAATGTGAAACCTTCGCAGATTATCGCCAGTGTAGTGTTATTTGTATTATGGGAGAATTTTATTTGGGTGTTTGGATGTCTAAAATAAATTGAAGTGGCACTTTCGAAATGGGAAAAGCATTATATGGCTTATAGATATAGTTTACTGCTTGGATCCCTACTAAAATATGTCGTCCTTGATTGTATGCCCAAAAAAGGCTTAGCAAGGAGGACCGAAGTAGAATTTAATAGTTTTCCCATCACCTTTTCATACTAACAGCTAAATTCGAGAAAACCCATTAGTTTCTTCCTTACTATGTGAGTGGATGGGAGATGGTTGACCATATAACAGGGGAGCAGGACAGTGTAAAATATCTTAACTACTGGTCAAATAGAAATATCGGTCGAAATTAGTTGCAATAGTCTACTTTCTTCTTATTGTTTAATAGGAAGGACGAGTCTAAGATTTTTTAACACCAGCACTTGATAGTTGGTGTCGTGGCAAGAGGTGGGTCGTCACAACAATTTTTATATTAATTTTAATGATCGGCACTAAAGGTGCACCAGTGACCTCAGAATAGGATACATGCCACCAACAAAGCTTTTGAAACTATTTTTCAGTACCTGGGTAACCGGGTTGCCACATAATCCTGTTTGTTCTAGATACCCGTCAGTAAAGACATTTTCGTAATTTTTCTATATAGCTTCATTTACCAACAGAGAAAGTCTTCAAATACGGTTGCCTAGTTCGAAATATTTTCCCAGAAATACGGCGTGAAATAATTATCTTTCGTTTGATACCCATGTTGACCCATTTCAGTTCATTTTTAAACAAATTTAGATAGGTAGCAACCCCATAAGAACATCTCAACTAACAGCACTTATGTAGGAGAATTTAAAATTCATCAAAAACTGCAAGGGTCAAGTCGTTTTCAAAATAATAGCGGATATACAAAATATAAATACTATAGAGTTAGGTGGCAACCCTAGTTCGTGAGACTGTGTAGAAATATTTTTCTTGATATACGTATATACGTAAAATACCCAATGTATGGCTCCATTCCATTTTTAAAACTATACATTAAATTGGCCTGAAACCATTTTTTATTTGTATTTATAAGTTTTTATCCTGCACTCAAACCAACTTGTTGCAAACTACTTTACGATTAGTATATGCACCAAGCCGAACCAGTCAGTCAACTGTCATATTTTCATATAAGCAACTGCTATTTTTAACATCCTACGAGATGTAAACTGTCAGACTTCGAGCAGAACATACCAGTCATTTGCTACTCATAAAATACTAATTTGTATATAGTGAAAATATACTAGTAACATTCTGGTCGTAAAATACCAGTTTCATAGTAGTTCAAAATGGAAGGAAATGTACTAGTAAAATTGCAGTCTAATCATACTAGTACGGTAATCATACGGTCTAATTCTTCCACTGAACTTAGGGGACTTAAGTAAACGAGACTTGACTTAAAACCTTTTAGATACGAGTTTCTCTTGGATGGCCACAATCTAATTCGATATTAAATTCAATCTGGTTTTGTGATCCGTCAGGTGTTTGCTTCTCAAAGCAGATGGCGTAAGGTAGTAGATTTTTAGAGCTTGGGAATTGCCTCTGGAATTTATAGTAACATTGCTGCAGATATGTTTATATGATATTAATAATAATAATAATAATTCCCAACGGATAACCCACCATCCCGCCCAACCGACACAATGGGGCGCATCTGCATAAGGCACGGCTTTTTTTTATATATATATATATATTGACGAATCGTTGAAAGGCTCAGCTACAGAGGACAACTCATCAGCTAAGTAACACAAGAAAGTAAAACTTATAAATAATATATTAAGCGAAAAAAGAATCAGTTCGATTGTAAAGAGTAAATTTATAGGGCCGGTTTCACCAGCTCGACTTAACTTAGTTAAGTCAAGTTTCTCACTTATTCAGTTTTACCACATAACTAAGCTAAGTCACACATTAGTCAACCTGCCAGCTGACTTATTCTCGAATAAGTCAGTGTTGCTGTCGTTCGAAACCTAAATGTCAGTAATGCTCCTAATTTGTTTGGTACAATATCCCAGCCGGAAAATTCGTCAAGCATGAGTTTAACGGCGTATGCGTAGATGCATGTGAACGCTTGTTTTCTAGCATGCAACCATTACGAAACTATTGTTTTTAATCAAGCGCTAAATTTAGTACCTTCCAACTAAGGATAAATGGGTGTAAAATCAATACATTCCTTCGTGTATGGCCATACATGTCCATTTCGCACGGGGGTATTGGGATGCGCAGAGTTGTCTGGTATGAAAAAATACTACTATGCATAAAACAGCTGATCGGGTTGTTGTGTTCAAAATTATTTAAGTCGCTCAGTTGGTGAAACCCAAAATTAACTTAGTCTCGAATCTGTGCTGACTTAAGTCACGACTTAGTTTTAGTCTTAGTCGCGTTGCTGAAACCGGCCCTTAGTCTTAGTCGCGTTTGTGAAACCGGCCAATAAAGTTGCTATTGATTAAACGAGGATAGTATCGATTTTTTAATGCTAAAGAGCGAGTCAGAAATATCAAATGTGCTGGAGTGGGTGTTATAATTGTCACACAAACATCGGAAAGGCTCATTTAATTCAAAATTAGTCTTACATTGTATCAAGAAAAGATGGCAGAAAAGGAATGTTAAAGTTTGCTTCTCCCAAAAAGAAATGGGCTAGAGACCAACCCGTTTAATAGGGGTTTTAGGCGATTAGTATAGGGAGGCAAATTATACAAGCAATCCCATGAAAGAGCTCTTAAAGCGAAATGTAAGAATAGTTTTTGAAGCTAGTATAGAATAGTTTTTGGTAGCTCGGATTCTAAATAATTGGGCTATATTCAAATATCGGTCTTAGAAATGTTGTAAAAAGGGCTTTAGTTACGTACGGATCCCTAAATTCTTTCGACCATCGCCTAACAAATGATAAAACACGCCTAGATTTATTGACGGCTGCATTAATATGGAGATTGAAGCTAAGTTTACAATGCATCGTAATTCCCAAGTCCACAAAATCATGGACTTGTTCAAGACTATGATTGTTGATTGTGTAGGAAGCTGGTTGTGTATTTCTGCGTGAAGTAAAGTTCTATTTTCGCAACAAACAACAAAATACCCACCACATAACACCTGCCTCGCACCAAGTAAGTCTTATTTTAACGCACGTGTAACTTATCAGCTTGAGTTGGCAGCATTGCCTAGATAAATAAATAAATGACACGTATAACAGACGCCTGCAAACATATCAAGGCTATCATAATATATCATCAACACTAACTCAAGTTAAAAACATCCTATGTTTATTTATTTCAATCGAAACTTTCATTTCGTTTACAATTCAATTTAGACACGATGATGCCAGGTGGTCTATATTAAATTACCTACTGGAATCGAAAAAAAATTCTTCAAATTTGCTATATTGAAGATATGCTCCTAACCCTGATGATTGGGTTTGACTACTACATCTGGCTCGAAAATAAAAGAGTTTCGTGAATTGACTATTTTCTAATCTATTACCACATAAATCAATACACCTCATTAGGTTAAGATGTAGTATTAATTCATAATCAAATTACTGCGCTAACGGATGGGCGGGCTGACGGATATGGTTCAATATATTTGTCTTAGAATGCTGATAATGTCGGTATATAGCAAAATCCAGGAACTGAAAATAAAAGTTGTTTTTTTTTCGATTTTATACTTTTCTGTCATCACAGGACTTCCAGAATCAAAACCAAGGTTGCCACCATTTTTTTGTTTTCTCTTAAATAAGATATTTTTGTGTCGCTGAAATAAAAGTGCTTTGCCAATCCAACCAAATAACCGTTTCTTTAAAATTAAATAAATTTGTTATCAAATGACAGAGGATTGAAAAACATTTCAAACGATTATTCAAGCCACAGTTGTCACCGAACAAAATAAAGTTCCAGAATTAAATTTTTTCTTTGACCATTTACTCTAGAAGCATTATGTATTTATTTAATGTTTTTTTTGCTTCTCTATTTTTATTTATTGTTATTTGATTGTGTTTTTTATTATATTCTTTGTTGTACTACAAAAGATGTAAAATCTCATTGTACTAATTTTTATGTTTAAAAGAAAAATTTTAAATGGAATCAAAAAAATCCCGGTCCCTGAAAATATTTTAATCCATTTCAATGCGTGTATACCGTTGCAACCAAGTAATAGCTCAATTCTTTCGTTAAAAATCTAATAAATTTAATATTTTTCCCTTTGCATTAGTTGTATTGCGAAAAATCTCTCAAAAGTGCAATTTTCTACAAAACTGGCATCCCTGTTTCAACCCACCACTGTCTACAATTGCTTTCAGCACCCCATTTCACCATGACACAATCTTTTTCATTGCGTAGAGTACAACTCCTGAAAAAACCATTAAATTTTGTAAAACAAAAGTTATCACACTTTAATAAGACTTTTACTGTGAGGATGTCTTCCATTAAATGTGATACATCTACAAGCAAACAAATAGTCTTGAATACCACCACGGCATGACTGGTTGTAATTGATAAGCTTGCAAAAGAAACAATAACAACTTTAACAATATTTAATTTCTGTATTGGCCAACATGTCGCTCCGTCTCTTAATTGAAATAACAAGGACAGCAGAAATGAATATTCAATTGGAATATAATTACGAAACATGACCGAGCATTTATTTTACATTTTAGAACTAGGACAACAAAACTAACAAGAAACACAATCACTAATCAAATGAGAAATACAAGAAGTGTACGTCAAGGATGACATGGCAGCGTCACATAAATTTTGTAAACATCATAAGAAATTTCGAGAAATTTCCATGATTCTATGTTTATATCTAAATAAATGTTTTATTATCAGGGACCGCAAATATTTTCATCGCTATGAATAAAATATGACTTTAGGGCTTGTACTGGGAACTCTTACAAGGGATGGTGCCGCTACCTGGCAGGTCGATGTGCTAGTGAATTCAAGGGCTAACTCGACGCGATGGACGGAACAAGGCATAAAAGCAATTGGAAATTGCTACTTCTAGTATAGTGGCCATGCAAAGAGAAAAGACAAATGATGTGAGGCTTTCGATTTTTGGTGGGAAAGATGCTGTACCGCCAAGACAGTCCTTCACATTCTTCGAAGAACTTCTGGACGCTATCAATAAGCAAGCGAGGCTCTTCACTCACTCAAGTTGGCAGCACCTGGAATAAGAAAAATACGTTTGATGTTTTATGAGATGGATCCTCGACCCCGTGCACTTAAGTACATCTCCAATACTTATGTCAAACATATCAACGAAACGTTGCAAATTAATAAGCATAAATATTTATATTTTCGAATGAAGAAAATTTCAATTGTTCCCACGAAAATGTGACTTGCCTACCCACGCAAGTCAGTAAAAATGTAAATGCGGTCGTATTTGTGCTTGATGAACGACAGCTGCGCATCAGTGGCTGAGATAAATAGCTTAGTATTTTACACCCACATACAACTCACAATATTATATATTCAGAATAGATTGTAAGTGCCATGGCCATATTTAGAGGGTGTGGCGGTCGTTGGGGTGAGATTCATTCTTGTAAAAAAGTTTTCCTTTAGGACTAGGCAGAGCTTGGAAGGGCAGTTTCTGCTTTTGTTAGAGAGAGTAACGTTGTTGAGACGCTCTTTCTTTCCGGCCCCGCACCCAAAGTTTCCCACTCGTTGGCTATCTCGCCGCAGAGTGCTCAAAAATGGAGCAGAAGTCAGGAATGAGCTTTGCTGTGTCACTCCCTCCACCTCCCCTAAACCTTCACAATATTAACTACTAGAGGCGTTTGTTTGAATTTTAGCGTAATGAAATTTTGTACGTAATTGAATTTTTGAACGAAACGAAGCAGATATAGCCGCACATAAAAAGTATCAGGATCGATCGACCTTTAGCATTTATATAATGCGCAATCGGAACATAAGCTACATCGGTTGACAAGCACGCTCACTTGTTGATTAAAGTTTTCTTAAAGGAGCATAGAAATACATAACATGCTATACCTCTTTGAGTCAGTTTTTAAATTATTTTCAAAAGTTTTCAAAAATGGGCGTGGCACAGTGAACACATAATTGAATAAATTATCATATTTGGTTTACAGTAAGACTACGAAACTTGGTACTAAACATAGTATTGCACACCCAGTGAAAATGAGCTAAATCGTTATTTGACCACCGCCAATTTTAGATAAAACTATACTTAAAATGAGGTAGAAAAACAAACCATGCAATATCATAGGTTTTGGGCTCAAGAAAAAAACGTTCCCCTACGCATACCCAAAAAAATAATTTTCGGGCATGCGAAATTTAATTTTTTTGACTTTTTCGACTTTGATTTTTAAGGTTTTTTCATGACCTACTAAAAAAAATTTTCATTTGTTTTTGAAATTTTCATATATACCCTGTCCGACCCAAAAATGTCCGCTAAAAACGTTGGCGATAACAGTTTTTTGAAAAACAAAATATTTTTTGGGTTTTTGGGGAGTGTTTTGGTCAAAAAATTTACCCTTTCGCCATTTTTTTTAAAGGTTTTTTCAGCATACATGCAAAAATGTTTTCGATTAATTTGTCTCATATTTCCTGTCCCACTTAAAGTTATGTGCTAAAAACGTTGGCGATAACAGTTTTTTGAAAAAAAATGATATATTCGGGTTTTGGAAAAGTAGATTTTTCGACCAAAACAAGTCCAAAAAAAATCGATGGCGCGATGTCTAATAAATCTACCCAGTCTAATGAGCATGGTAGTAAAGAAAGTTTAAAACCTCTACAGGTCATAACTCACTACTCACTTATTATTCGGCAATTGTGACTAAACACGATGAATGCTATCAATCGGCAAAGGACGAAGGCAACAGCGTTTATCATTAATCTTTGTACATTATTATACCTAGTACTGCTACGCACACAAGGTATATTAACTTTAGTCGCCTAACGGCAGTATCTAACGGCATAAACGGATCGAGATAGATATTGACGTATGTATATCAAAATGTTCGGGACGAAAAGGGAAATTTATTAAGCCATGTCCGTCCGTCCGTCCGTCCGTCCGTCTGTGAACACGATAGCTTGAGTAAATTTTGAGATATCTTAATGAAACTGGGCATGCGGGTTCCTTGGTACTCATCTCCGAGCGCTATTTAAAATGGGCGAAATCGGATGATAGCCATGCCCACTTTTTATATATAGAATTTTTTTCAAAACACAAAAAAAGTGATTACTCAATACATAATACACCTAGAAGGATAAAATTTGGCGAATACATTGAGAATGAGGCACAAAATACATTTTTCAAGAAATTTTTAAAAACGGGAGTGGCACCGCCCACTTTTGATTAAGTCAAATTTAGAAATAATATTAATCATAAATCAAAAACCGTTTAAGATATCGAAACGAAGTTTAGCAAGCAGGTTTCCAGGTAGGCAAGGAATGTTCGAGAAAAAAATGGACGGGATCGGTTAAGGTCCACGCCCACTTTTATATGAAAGATTTTGAAGAGGATCGTAAATAGGCAATAACTTTAACATAGTTCTGAAAAATTTTTTGTAAAATTTAACAAGCGATATTTCTACAACCAAGCAAGTTATATCAATCAGATTTTGCACACATAATAAGCTTTTTAAGAATAACCCGGCCGCAAAAATATGTTGTCAATTTTGAAGAAGTGGGCGCCGCCCACTTTTCAGCATAAAATTTCTGCTATTTTCAAAGGCAATCGCTTATAATTCAGTATTGATATTTCAATGAAAATTGGTCAGCTGCTTTTCAGTAGTATGTATTATACTCCTGCCAAAAATTAGCCAAATCGGGAAACACACAAGCAAAATATTCGTTCACGTAGTTAATAGCCCACTGCAATAGCGAAGCTATATATCTTTATTGATTTTCATACCTTTCATAAACATTAAATGTATGTAAGTATGAGAACAAGAAGAGAAAAGTTCACTAAAATGATCAGCACGATGAGCGGAGTCAATTGAGCCATGCCCGTCTCTCCGTCCGTCTGTCTATTTGAATGCAAACTAGTCTCTCAGTTTTACAAAAGAATGCTGAAATTCGTTGTTGGCTTTCGCAATTTTATAATATGTTTACTAGCAAACCCGGTAGACGTTGTTTTGACGTTTTGATACATAGAACACATCTATAAAATGTTATTAACTTGAACCAAATAAACTCCTAACTATAGCGAACTGCAGCTTTATATAACCTGGGGCTTTTCCAAAATCTATATGCAGACTGTGTCGTACCCAGCGAACTCCTGAACATATCGTGAAATTTCAAGAGCAAATCAAAACACAAAATATGTAGGGTGGCACCGCCCACTTTCGAAAAATTATATAGATATTGACTAGGTGACACATACTCGTATATCCAAATTTCATTAATTTAGACCAAAAAAGTTCGGAGTTATGACGAATTGAAACTTTATATAGCCTGGGGGCATGGCTGCGCCTACTTTTCCAAAACTATATATTGTCTATGCTGTACCCAGTGAACCCAAGTATATATTGTGAAAATTTTATAAAGATCGGTTGAGTTCTTTGGCGCCTATGAAAGACACCCTATTTTATATCTATTTTTGTTACGCACACAAGGTAAATTACTTCATTCGGCATAAACGAATCGAGATATATATTTATTAATGTATATCAGAACGTTCAGGATGAAAACTAAAATATCCGGAAAAGTAGTTAATACCCCACTGCAAAAGCGAAGTTGTATATATTTTTTTTGATTTTCATACCTCTCATGAACATGAAATGTTTGTACGTATGAGAAGAAAAAGAGATAGTCCCATCAAAAAGTATACTGAAATGATCAGGAGGATGAGCTGAGTCGATGTAGGCGTGTCCGTCTCTCGATACGTCTATCTGTCTATCCATCTGTCTGTTTGAACGCAAATACGAACTGAAAGTATTAAAATAGACCTGCGTAAATTGGGATGCCATAATAAATCAACAAATGTTCGGTTCCACCCGAACTTAGACTTCCTTACTTGTTTTTATTTATTTATTTCCGGAAAGGAACACGGCTAACAATTTGAGCCAAAGTTTTAAACTTTTTGCGCTACATATATATCCAAACCAAATTTGGTTTAGAATTTAAATTGTACCAGTTTTCGAAAAAATGAACGTGAAGAAAAGAATTTAAATTTGAAACCAGAAATGTAGTAATTAAAAAAAAACATAAAAAACTTGTGTATTATTTGCCAGGATTCGAACCAACGCTCCCCGCATCAGAGCCATCTACTCTACCCACTGAGCTACTGCGCACACAAAAAAAGTTTTAGACGTTTTTTAATTCAGTTTTAAATCTAAACTACCCCAATAAACAACGTAAAATGTATTTCAGAATAGTCATTTGTATTTCATAAACTGGAAAATGTACCTCAGAATCTTCAAAATTTACTTCAGAATAAGCAACTGTACTTCAAAAATTGTAAAATGTACTTCAGAAGGTGTGAATTATTCTTCAGAAATGGTAACAGCCTAAAAGCTCTGCAGCTTCTGAAGTGCAATTTACGGTTTCTCGAGTACAATTTATTTTTCTGAAGTACAATTGATCGTTTCTAAAGTACAATTGATTATTCTGAAGAAAATTTTGAAGGTTCTGAAGTACATTTTACAGTTTCTGAAATACAACTGACTATTCTGAAATATATTTTACGATTTCTGAAGTACAATTAATGATTCTGAAGTACATTTTACGATTTCTTATGAACGTTTTACGATTTCTGAAGTACACTTGGAAAAGGTGTAGATGTTATTGGCCAGCTAAGCTTGTCTATGAGGTATATTGCAGAACATCCTTGGAAGGTTTCCAGTGGGCGTTCTGAATTTTGTTATGATCGCTTAATCTGCTAGGGTCTCAACTTGACTTCCACTTGTATATATACATATTACAAATTCAGATTATAAATGTCAAGATGAATGTTAAGGATGCATATTGATAGTAAGATATTACAAATTTTAAAAATTTGACACACTTAGCATTAATTTCAGAAACATATTTATTTTAAATGTCACATCCATCTCCATTAAAAGAGCGCTAACAGAAGTGTTCATATTAAAAATATATAAATGTGTATATAATAAGCCCTGGAAATTATTTAGACGGATCTAGATAATGTGGAATGCCACAATACATCACTACTTGTTGTAAAAAGCTAGGGCACATTTAAAGTTTCGCTGATAGGCTCGCGTTATCAAAAATCAAATTATAGACAAGTCCATTCGACACTAACTTTAACTTCTGACGAGGAAAATGTTTGATACAATATTTTCAGGTATAAATTAGCGTATTCACTACCAATATCCTTAACGTGAAATTGCGTACTATTTACTTACCTAAATATAGCTCAAGGTCACTAAAGTAGGCAGGCATTTCAGCTTTAACACGGCGGGCTGAAATCCGCACCGCAAGCACTCGAGCTTTACCCGACTAAAAGTTGTTACTACAGTGCATAATATCCTGTTTAGTTCGCTTGCATCAATGTACGTGCCAACAAAGCCTCTTAAAAGGAAAATCAGCCATTTCCAATTATTGCGCTAGAAACTTTTTTCTCTGCCACGCTATCAGCGAAAAAGTGACTGCTTCTATAAGTAATTGCCCACATCAACTGCAAAATTAAAAAAACGTATTTTCAATTTTTTAATAAAAATTTGTTTTTATTACTTTTTTTTATTGGCTATAGGATTTAATGAAGAGGAAATTTTATTACCAAACTTCCCCAAGCAGCATAATCAATGATAAGCTATTTGCATTTCCTAAGTATAAACAGCGTAACAAATTTTGGTCCTAAGCTGATTATGGCTACCGCATCCTTGTCGCTAGCCTGAAGCTGAAATATTAAATTATCTTGTTTATTTTATTATATATATTATTAAAATATATATTTTTGTTTGTTATTTTTTGGCTTATTTATGTCAACCATCCTTCAGATTTAATACCATTTCAAATATACTAAATAAAGGTTATGGACTGGATGGTGAAAATAAATCGTCCTTTTGGAGGTTTGTTTGATGTGCAACCGTGGATAAAAGCTGCCCAAGTAAAATTCAAGAGTTTTGTTTAATGTAAGTTTAGTAAGATTAGGAGATAAAATGATATAAGCGCTAAATTTAGAGCTTTCTTTTAATTTCAACGCTTTCACTATTTGACACAGAGGGCGTTGGAATACTTTTCCGCTGCTTGTCGGCTGGTTTTGTGAAGCGAAGAATGTAGAAGGGCGTTTATTTAGAAAAAAGAGTAACGTGAGGCTGAGAGGCATGAAAGTGAGGAACTTAAGACTAACAGTAATAAAGATAGGGCTACAACCACTTCGATCGAAGGAGACTAGAGACGGATTTGCGATACATTGGTGTTTCCAATTTGCGCTGATAGAGCGAAGAAACTTGTTTAAGCGGGTAAGCGCCATTTGGGCAGACCTGTTAAATAATGATTACTAATCCTAATGATGACCGGTTTGATTAATTACTTTTTTTGAGAATCCATTTAAAGACTGATTACCAATTACTTTAAATTTTTAATTATTATTTTCCAATTAATTAAAAAAAAAAACATAAAAATTCATGATTTTTTACGATTATTCAAAAATTCAAAATGATCAGAAAAGTTTGTTTTGATTACTTTTTATTATTTCTGTTTTTTCTGATTTTTTTTTTTTGATAATTTTTGATTTTTTCAGTATAGTTGAAGAAGCACATAAATATACACATCAACTATACTGAAAAAAATCATAAATAATCAAAAATAATTAAAAAGTAATTACATTTTTTTTCTTATCGTAATCAATTAATGATTTCCTTTTCTTGAAAAACAATTAAAGTAATCATTACCAATTAAAAAGGCGTATAATTAATTAATTACTAATTACTAATCAAATTTAACAGGTTTGCGTTTAAGTAAGGTAACAGCCATACAGAACGTACTTAAGTTAAGCAAAGAGAGCACTGGAACATACTTCTCAACCGTCTTATGTTGAGATATACAACACGAATTATATTCACCGCTAAGGGATACCCGATTTCACCGTTCGCTCTGGCAGCGGTTATCAAAATCTGCTTTCGCCAATATTTTCGAAGCATTTCAACCATGCACCGATTTCATCAATAGCTAGCAAGTTATAACCGACTACCTCTACTCTTCCTTAACAATCTACCGATCATTTCCCTCCTTTGTTATTTGACTGGTTGCAATCGCAAACGTTGAGTACGAGCCGGAACCTGAATTTCAATCCCAATGAGACAAATATCTTCGGTATACACAATAACATTAATCCCGGAAAATAGCGGGGAGAGAAAACGCCTTTGCCGGTGCCACTATTAACCAGTCTAGGGCTTGTGGATTCACAAAGCTCCGTTTTAATACGCGGGCAAACAGTTTATGAATAAACTTTACAAAGTTTGTATTGAACGTCAGACTTTTCAAGGCCGTAATTATAGCTTTTCATTATTGAAGTATCATATCTAAGATGGCCAGCACTTTGCTCATGGACTCATGGATGGTCAAGTGACCTCTCAATTACAGATGAAAAGTACCGCAAAGCTGCATTGGTTGATCTTCCTACGTCGTAGTGTGTTGAAGTTACCATAGGATGGGAAGGCGAACCTTTCGCGATTCTACATTAACTGACTGCTAGCAGAGCCTACCACGAAAGCAATCACACGCACGCTTACTATACTAAATTCTCGCTGCATGCGCTGTGGCCGTCCACCGCTGAAAACTTTTAGAACTAGTAAATTGAGTTTGAGTACGCGTCAATCAGCATATCGCTAACATGTCATAATCTCAAATTACTTGATTTTTTTCCCAAAAATTGTCTATATCATTAACTTCCATATTAAGCTAACGATGCCACCGACATGGTACACTTCAGCCTACGCCGCCAACTCAGCTCAAGCTCATTTCAACTCAACTAATGATGCGGTCAACTCGAGCACAAATCCATTTAACTGACAGACAAAACCAAAGCCAACATGCATACTTCAGTATGTAAGCTGCAGCGTGAACAGGAACAGCAAGATAGATGACGGCAATGAAATCATTAGATAGTGTAACACATACACACACGCACACAAACACATACTTCATGTAATTTACTTGACACAGCATGTGATGTGATGAGAGAAAACGAATATAAAAATTAACAAGCATTCACAGCAAGCACAAACACAACAACACAAAATTCCTTTATATAGAAAAATCTATTTATGTTGCAGCAGGATGAAAGTACCATCACATCACATGGACATCGGCATCACATCACATCGCAGAGGCTTCATCATCATTAACAGCAGCTAGACTTTTATGAGCTGCCAACATTAACGGGCCCAACGACGCACTAGCTGTATGTGGTATGGCTGGACAATGTGGCATACTGGTTTTATGAAACCATCAATTTCAATGCAACTAACACATACACATACACACGAATATACAACTAATCACAAGTAAGCGCTTACTTGCATTTGAGTGCTGCAGGTTGGGGTTGCCACATTTAGTGTTAAATTCGAAACACATTGCATTTGTGGTTGCATGACTTTCAACCTCGGTATCCTTTGATTTTTGGCAAATGCGGAATAGCTTGTGTATGTGTGTGTGGAAATAAGCGAAATATATGCATACAATCACAAATCACAGAAATAAAAAGAGGCAAATGGTGCAAGATAAATAGCTCTTTGATGGAAAGCCTTGCAGTGGGAAAGGGCAGCATTTTAAAATGTGTGTATGTATTATATGATTGCATGTATGTGTTTGCATATGTAAGTAAGTATATCCCACCTAGCACATCTGGTAACTGGAACAGAGCTTCGACTAATTTGGACTTCATAGTGATTCCTCATTATTCATGGACCCATTACACTGCGTTAAAAAACGAGCTTTAGTTCTTTCCTATGAACCAAATATCCTTTTTCGGAAAGGGGAGAAAAAATAAAAATTAATTGTGTATCGGCGATTTTCATGTACGCGTCAGAATTTTTTTTTTTTGCCGTGCTCCGTACCCATTCCGAAAAAGTATATTTGGTTCATAGGACAGAATGTGTGTAACGCGGTGTTATAGATAGATACATAATAGGTACATGACGCGCCGCCAACAAAAATGGGTAGTAAATATAACGTTGCCTCGAAGTTTCTATGTGTAATCCGGTTACTTTTTACTGGCTTTGTAATAACGTCACAACATCGTCGCTTTAAAATATATTGCTGGCTTTATTTGGAGGATTCAAATACTATATTCATTTAACTGACTGTCAACCTTCTAGAGATGATGGATAATGAGAGGTGAGAAGCATCATATAAGTAGATCAATCGAAGAGTTGCACGTCATTACCTTTGTGCGTTTTAGTTGCCTCTTACGACCGGTATGCCCCACGGGTTAGGGGCTTAGAATATGCCCGAGGTAGGCATACCGGCAGTAAGAGGCGACTTATATGCACAAAGGTAATGACGTGCAACTCGATGGTTGATCTACGGATATGATACCTCTCACCTCTCATTACCCATCTTATCCTTCCTTACCGAAGGGGGGTGACATGACCTAGAAGGTTTCACTGGTCATAAATCGCTACCACGACAGTCAGGCAGTACCGCAAGGGAGTACCGGAGCGTACCGGGTTCAAACCTGGCCAAGGACTGTTAATTCGACAACACTCTCCAAAACCTTCGGGGAGTGTTTTTGTCGTTACCACAACAACAACAACCGCAATGCCTACCTGGGGCCTATTCTGCGCCCCTAACCCTTTACTTATGTTTTATTAATTTTGCAGCCTTTCGCATATATAGACAGATATATTGTTGAGGAGAGTAATGCGACAAGCGATCTATTGTGCCTTCTTCCCGTTTACAACACCTCATCCAAGCCGATATTCCTAAAGAAGCTTATTATTGCCTGTCTTGAGGATTTGCCATGATGAACCTAGGAAACTTTCCTTTTTCCTCGCAAATTGCATCGCATGCCAAAAGGATGTGCTCTGCAGTCTCTGGTGTTGTATGAAAAAAACGACATGTATAATCATCTAACCTTAATCCTAATTTATGAATGTAGCTGTTTAGTTTGCAATGACTTGTAAGGATGTTAGCAAGCACTTTCAAATTACCTCCCATTTGAAAGATACTCGTGTATACCCTAGAGGCGTTGAGGTTTCAGCTTTTGGGCCGAATTTTCGGGCTCCTATTCCCCTGTGTTTTTCGAATCATCAGTTTTCGACACAGGGAGCAGTGTACCATAAGAGTGTGTGGAGCGATTTATGGTGTCTATTCTGGTATCCTTCTAGGTTACCTTGACTCCCAATTCTACCATTAATCTTTTTTCGAAGCCAATTTGCTTGAGAATGTCTTCCCCCCAAATAGTTACTTCCAAATTCGACATGAATTTTGTATTGAAAAGCAAAAAAGCGTAAAGACACTCGAAAGAAAAAGTGGACTAGACCTCGTGGGTGAAAAAACTTTTTAGAGACCTCTAGTTCAGAGGTGGTGTGGAAATGAGAACATCGCCATGTTGAAAGCCAACAAAAAACTCACCAGAGGGCGCAAAAAACAGATTTGCACCTCATAAATACTTATTAAAGTAAAGTGTATCTCATATTTCTTACAATTTAATAAAATATTTTTAGAAAAGGCCAAGTTTTTTAATAAACAATGCATTGTAATAAGTGCATTCCGCGCAAAAAGGCATTACTTTTGTCCTTAATATTAATTTTAATTCAGGCTTCTCATAATTTAATGAAAAATTTGCTGAAAAAGACATACTGCTTGAAAAAGGTCATCAGGGAGAATTGAGAAAAATTAATTGTACGTATTATATTCAGGTGACACACATATTTTTTTTTTTGTTTATTCAAATAATTAATTGATCAACTGGGGTAGTTCCAATGAAAAAAATAATTTATGAAGGGGTTGTAAAATCTGTAGGATGTCTTATCGAAAGCCAAAGGAAAGTGAGAAGTTAAAAAAATTATTTTCATATTCATACCTATTACGGTACCCGACGGATGTTTTGCGGCGGGAGTGTGAATCGATTCGCGACAAAATAGTTGAAACCGGCTGTATGTCAAAAATTTAATGCACATGTTTTGTATTGGGATGAAATTGGATGTTTTTTTTTTTGGATTTTTTATGATTTTGGACCAAGCCAAAAAATTATTTTTCAGAATATTCAGTAAAAAATTTAAATACTGTAGTAGGCAACACTGTAGCAGCGGTCATTCCTATTAGGCGGTGTCCACTGTATATATTATTGGGCATGCGCCGGTTACTTACTTATATATGTACGGTCTCCAAATGTAAATGTATGTGTCAACGTAACGTTTCACGCTCTCGCTCTTGCTCATGCGCTTTTAGTTAATACATGATTGTTGCATACATATCTATAAGTATGTATATGTACCTCTGCAGTCAGGCATTCTGATCAAATTTGAAATAAACGACGCTAGATTTTAAGTACATATATGTTTTTACATAAGTTTCTCTAGAATATTCTTTATGTTCATGAAAAATAGCAGCTTGTAAGAAATATTTTGTACAGCAAGAAAGGAGAATAAAGTCTATGCTTAAACGGTACGGTCGTCTTCAATACTAAACTACCATTTTCCTTTTTTATTAAGTATGAGTTCTAGAAGAAATACAAGAAAATGCAAAGCGTCCCAACATTTATCTATCTTCATTTCTACAATTTCTTCAGATCCTATGAAAAACATTTGGAACTTATTTATAATATTAACAAAGAAATAACTTATTATTTAAATGTCATGTAGTTTACAATGTGCAATTTAATTGCATAAGCTAGCTTTTATTTGTACTCCCTTAGTAATATGTTAAATTATAAAATTTAATTTATATATTAAGAGAGCTGATTATCTTGACAGCAAAATTGCGTACGCTATAATAAACAATTTAAAAGTGTTATTCCCTAATAATAATTAATTCATAGTAATCAGAACTGGCAATATTGAACTTTGTGGTTATATTTACTACAAAGTTCGACAAGACATCATGGTACCATGTTTCATGCTAAGCCTAGTTGTTGAACGATTCTGTTTGTATGATAAAACTTGGCTACTAAGATGGTAGTAAGTTGGCATAAGAATTACTTTGTGTTGATGGTATAGTTTTAGTTTGAACCCTCAAACCCCTCCGGCGCCCGGGCCTGATTGTGGTAGTGGCGACTTTCCTACTTCTAAAAATGCATAGTGGATTTAATTTGTATATATAATGATGTAGATTTTGAACTGTTCCAATCAATTTCGAAAATTTTGAAGACAAATATTCATCACTTCTCACTAGTCTTAAGTGTAAAATACTATGAATTACGTACTACTCCGTTAGATATCGGGCGAATCAAGTTGAATTACCGCTTGTGTGACTTTGACCATCTCTACTCAACAATACAAAGTATGAATTGGAGTACTCTGTTTGCAGTACATTTTCCATATGACCTTATCATCAGGCAGGTTCATCGATGATTGAAAAGAAGCGTCAATATTTAAAATATTTAAAAGCGATAATAAAAATTATTTGGCAACTACAGGCCGATTTCAAGGTAAACAATGGTCTCAAATATGCACTAATCAGTTCGGTTTTTTAAAGGGAGATCGATTGTGTTAAATATGCTTTGCTGAATTCTCAAAAGCGTTCGACAAAGGCTCACACAAGATATTGATTTTAAAATAGGTTCTTTGATTTTCACTGAAATTTTACAAAACCACAAAAATACCTTGCAAAAAATCGTGTGACTAATATCTAAAGAGTGAGGTTAAGCCCCTTAGTCTACAGTTGGCTATAATTCAATAAACATAAGCAAATTCTCATTTGTGCAGCATACTCATAGTGGTGTAAGCAATTTTAATTTTTGTGGCATACTTATAGGAGTTAAAAGTACCCGTTTGAATAAAAAGGGGATTAGTACTTTCGTATACGTTCGGGTATAAATGGGTACATTGGTCTCTCCATAGGACAAGCTTAAACAAATGTGAACACTTCAACCCATACAAAGTGATCAGAACTGGCATTAAACTCATCCTCCTTTTCTACTCATCCCGCATGCATCGTAGACTAATCGCATTTTGCAGTGTAGTGACGGCTTGGTTTGTAGTTGCATCAGCTCTCCGTCTTCGTGATTGTTACTTTGGTGCTAATTGGGTTATGTTCATGTGTAGATATTTTAGTAGAGACCGCAAATCGCAGCAGGCAAAGCGAATATTTCAAGAATTTTGTGCCGTAGCAACCGCAAGCGAATTGCAATCGCATGTCGCAGCGCCTTAAATAAATACACACACATACCATGCGCCTACCCAGTTAACCCAAGTCGGAGCGCTCCGAAGCAATGATCCAAAAAGAGCCCGTAATTTAAGCTTTTTTGGAATTTTATTTAATAAACAAAAAAACACCCACTCTTTTATGAAGATTCACGATGCCTTGGGAGAAGAAATAAATATTGCAGAGAGGACAAACTGCAAGGATCAGTTATATGAATGTTTTAGCGCATTTTCCGATCTTTTTTATTGTACCTTACAGAGCGTAAATTCCTTTTCTCTAAATGTTTATAAACTGTCGTAATTTGGAAATCAAAAAATCAAACAAAAGTTGATGTTTTGATAATTTCTTAATGAAAAATAACAATAATAATTTTCATAAAAATTCAAAAAAGTGAAAAATTATTATTCTTGGCCTTAAGCACGTTTCATGAATACTTAATGAAAAATATTTACTGAAAATATTTTTACATACAACTTGTTTTCTATAAAGAACTAAAAGCATTTTATTTTCAATATTAAATAAATAAAACTGTATAAACCTTTAAAAAGTGTTCTTTCTTCTGATTAGTTAAATGCAGATATGAATCTTAAAAACTTACAAAAAGCTTCCTAAATGTGTCAATAAAAGCCTTTAATATGAATCCAAAAAGGATCCAAAAATCTTCAAAATAGAGGAAAAAATGTGCCTAAAGCTAGTCAAAAAAGACTCTAAGAAAGCTTCAGAAAAGCATCAATAAAAGGATCCAAAAAGACTCTAAAGTCAATTCAAAAAGAGTTTTAGATTCTTTTTTATAACTCCGTTTAGGGTGCCCAAGTAGAAAGATTTTTCGCTCCTTTTGGGTTTTGAAAAAAGCTCCTTCTTTTGGTTAGCTGGGTAGTATGCTGTCCGATGCCTAAAAGTGTGCCTGTCGATAATATGCGCTCAAATAGAAAACACGACCTACACATGATAATGCAAATATGCATATTGGTTGCACAATAAATAATTCAGCGTCATTGACATAAACAACCAAAAAAAAAACAAAAACAAAAAAAAATTTTTCTACTATAAACACCAGCAACCAACTGGCGCATAATCGAATTTGTACGGCTCATTGCATTGGATTTTGGGTATTTATATTTTTCCAAGTGAAATGTGGTGCGGGTGAGTGTGTTTTGCACATTTCTCCTTACAAATGCACCGAAAGCGCTCTTTTATATGAGCGCCTTTACAGCTGTGTTCAAAATAATAGTAGTGATATTAAAATGGATATTGCTCGACAAAAGAAGAAGCTGTGATTTTAATAAGTTTCATTTATTTTCCATAACAGAAACCACATAAAAGTAGTTTTAAAGTTTACACAAAGTTCAGGAAAGTAAATTAAACTTTAAAAAATGGTCATTAAAATTTTAAAATTTTGTTCCAGAGTTTCAATGTTTGCAAACCATTGTGCAAGTTAAAACTGTTCAAAATTTTCGCTGAATTTTCAGAATTTTTTTCGTCGAGTGTGTTGATTGATTTCTTCCATATAACGCATGAAGAAAAATTTATTTTGTATGGAAAAAAATACCCAACATCTTTGACAAAAAATTCTGAAAGTTCAGGGGAAATTCTAAAGTACTTTTAACTTGCACATTATTTTACTAAAATTAAATAAGCTATAAAAGTGCGTACTCAAAAATGTTCTAAAAGTTCTACCCGAAATATTGAAATTTTGATGTAAATTTTGAAAAGTTTAATTCACTTTCCTGAAGTTTGTGCAAACTTTGAAATTTCCTTTTAAATATTATATATTTTAAATGAAATTGATTATAAACAAAGCTTCTTTTTATTTCGTAGAACGATATCCAATTTAATTTTACTACTATTATATTGACCACAACTGTATGTGTTTTCATATGAGCCATATATTTAAAGCTAGGTGCCGATATCTTATTATCATTTTACATAACTTACGAGCAGCCAATAGTTTTATTGTTTTTACTGCTGTAGCTCATAGAAAACTTTTCACAAAGGAACGCTAAATCCATGCGAATATTGGGTCTGCAGTAGAATCTATTGCATTACGTTAGCAGCTTCCAAATACATCGATTGACATAGGAGATTCCTTGTAGAGAGCCCGATACTATATGGCTAACAGACGATGTAGATTAAACTATCCTCTTTTCGTCCGGAAAATAAGCCGCGCCTCACTTTTCAACTCCCACTAGCGCTCGCACACGCTCATCGTTGCGTTCACCCTAAACGTGGCCCTGTAGGCAGCTTCCCTGCTTTCCGTTCCAACTCTTCGTCATAGCAGGTGTTTCTTCGAGTTCGACGATATCCAATAACCTTTGCAGCGGCAGTAGGAGTGCTCCCGAGCTGTGCTCCCACTGCCCTGCACTCCGCTCTATATAACCTCTAAGCGTCCTGTATTTAAGGCCCGTTTTCATGCTGCTGGAGTACTTCATTATTGCTATGCTGGTTAGTTAGTACAGACCTCATTCCAGTGGAACATAAGAGTTTTAACGATAGAAAGTTTTCAAGTCTTTAAAAATTGTTAAACATGATTTGCTTGACTTCATCTTCTTTTCTTTTCTTCTTTTCTTTATAAATTTGCTCATGATGAGTGAAGGAAGTGTAGAGATTCGAGGGAATACATTTGTTGAATCGTATCAGATCAAACGTTTTCAAACAGTGGACCATCAACCGCAAAACAGACGCTGCGCAACTTGATTGGACTTTTCAAATTTCCATTGTGAGGAAGTTCTAAGATTGATTGAGGTACTCAGTATTATAAAAGATTAGGAAGATACCTCGGTCCAGTAGGTTTTTTTAGCGGCAACCGCCGGTGAAAGCCGAGGAGGGAACCAAGTGGAGAGTGATTTGCGAAGTCCGTTAAGACCTCACATAGACTGAAAATATCATTCGTGCTACCAGAAGTTTCTTAGACCACAAACGAAAACCCTATCAAGAACCAGGATCCACGTTAAAGAGTAACTCCGTTCTCTTGGCAAAAACTAAAAGCTTTCTAGGTCCCTCTATTTGATGCTTCGAGATCAAATAATTGTGGAGCTCCTAGTAGTCAAAGTCTTAATCTAGCGGGCGCAAGACACGAGCACAAAACATGTTCAACCGTCTCCTCCCACTGCCCGCACTTCCTGCATATGTTGTCACCGACGAGACCGAATTAATACGCACGCGAAGCCAAAAGGCAGTGCCCACTAAGTATGCCCATCATGAGCCTGCAGTCCTCCCTTTTCAGTGATAAGAGTAGTTTAGTTGACCTCATGTCGTATGCTTTGCACATGATCTTGGAGACTCTGCAGCCCTGCGCTTAATTCCACGTCTTTTTTGCCTGGTCGATCATTTGCAACTCTTGCCTGCGTTTCAGATCTCCCAGTCTGATTGGGATATCTACCGCATACTCGTCCAAGGCGGCCTCCTTCTTGGCTAAATCGTCAGCCTTTTCATTTGCATCCATGCCCACATGACCAGTATAGATGTGAGTTCCTCTCCGTCACAATCCTTCTTAGCGCCTGTTTCCACTGTTAGTTGTTGTGGTGTGCGAGATTATTGCCTTAATAGCCGCCTGGCTGTCAATGTAGAAATTGACTCGGCTGCTGGCTAGGGAGGATATTTCCGCTGCATTAGGATCTATTAGCAGCTTGTAGGATCTATTAGTATACAGCAGACCCCACACTTTCCGTTAATTTGGAACCATCGGTGTACACGTGTGTGACGGTCATTTCCGCACCTTTACGCCAGCCACCTACCACTATTGTAGCTTCAGGACCCTTTTCGAAGTGCAGAAGCGGTGCCATGTAGTCTGTCCGGGCAATGTTCATTGAGTATATACTACTGTGGCCGTACGGTCCGCGTTCAAGCTGCCCCGAAGCATTAAACCTATTTTCAGTTCTTAATGCCATGTTCTTGGCCACAGGTGGGATGTGCAGGGTAGCATTTAATGCTGCTGTCGGAATTCTTTTCAAAGCTCCCGTTATGCTTATCATTGACAATCTGCACACCTTCTGTAGCTTTGTTGGACGCCCAAAAACGTTTGAAATTGTTTCTCCGTTTAGGCACTTGTTGCTTTCCATTAAAATTTTGTAATTATGCTTTGGTGTTAGTGAAAATTTGGGTTTGAAATTTAGGTTTCACCACGGTTAGTCCATGATGTGTAGGGGTATTATCACTGTTTAAATTATTTTCAAATTCTAACTTACATTCGGCATCACCCAATACAAACATCAAATCACATCAAAGGCTTTTTCAAGCTCCCTAAATGCACGAAGACGATGGTACAAGAGAAATTTCTATTGCATATTTTGCAGTGCTTTCTTGGTCTTTGCTGCGACGCAAAATCGTTTTGACAAAAACCGCATTTACCGCTGCATTCCAATGCAGCATTGAACGCTAAGAATGTATGTTCTAACCTCCTTTGGCCTTGTTGTTGTTTATCGCCTGTCTGTTCATGTGTGCTTTGTATGTGCCGCCTGGGTCTGAACCGCAATATTTTTGCACATTTTCGTATCTTTGGTAATATAGAAATAAGCACACATATGCATGAAAATACTTTTGGGGATATGTATATACCCTGCCAAATACTAGTGGCTAAAAAATCTGCGAGAGCCCGCATAATTTTAGGCTATTTATTTTCCATAAAAATGGCATAACCCTATTAACTGGAAACGAATAAAAATAAAGTAATGTTAATATCGTTAGCGGCGGGAGTGTGAATCGATTCGCGACAAAATAGTTGAAACCGGCTGTATGTCAAAAATTTAATGCACATGTTTTGTATTGGGATGAAATTGGATGTTTTTTTTTTTGGATTTTTTATGATTTTGGACCAAGCCAAAAAATTATTTTTCAGAATATTCAGTAAAAAATTTAAATACTGTAGTAGGCAACACTGTAGCAGCGGTCATTCCTATTAGGCGGTGTCCACTGTATATATTATTGGGCATGCGCCGGTTACTTACTTATATATGTACGGTCTCCAAATGTAAATGTATGTGTCAACGTAACGTTTCACGCTCTCGCTCTTGCTCATGCGCTTTTAGTTAATACATGATTGTTGCATACATATCTATAAGTATGTATATGTACCTCTGCAGTCAGGCATTCTGATCAAATTTGAAATAAACGACGCTAGATTTTAAGTACATATATGTTTTTACATAAGTTTCTCTAGAATATTCTTTATGTTCATGAAAAATAGCAGCTTGTAAGAAATATTTTGTACAGCAAGAAAGGAGAATAAAGTCTATGCTTAAACGGTACGGTCGTCTTCAATACTAAACTACCATTTTCCTTTTTTATTAAGTATGAGTTCTAGAAGAAATACAAGAAAATGCAAAGCGTCCCAACATTTATCTATCTTCATTTCTACAATTTCTTCAGATCCTATGAAAAACATTTGGAATTTATTTATAATATTAACAAAGAAATAACTTATTATTTAAATGTCATGTAGTTTACAATGTGCAATTTAATTGCATAAGCTAGCTTTTATTTGTACTCCCTTAGTAATATGTTAAATTATAAAATTTAATTTATATATTAAGAGAGCTGATTATCTTGACAGCAAAATTGCGTACGCTATAATAAACAATTTAAAAGTGTTATTCCCTAATAATAATTAATTCATAGTAATCAGAACTGGCAATATTGAACTTTGTGGTTATATTTACTACAAAGTTCGACAAGACATCATGGTACCATGTTTCATGCTAAGCCTAGTTGTTGAACGATTCTGTTTGTATGATAAAACTTGGCTACTAAGATGGTAGTAAGTTGGCATAAGAATTACTTTGTGTTGATGGTATAGTTTTAGTTTGAACCCTCAAACCCCTCCGGCGCCCGGGCCTGATTGTGGTAGTGGCGACTTTCCTACTTCTAAAAATGCATAGTGGATTTAATTTGTATATATAATGATGTAGATTTTGAACTGTTCCAATCAATTTCGAAAATTTTGAAGACAAATATTCATCACTTCTCACTAGTCTTAAGTGTAAAATACTATGAATTACGTACTACTCCGTTAGATATCGGGCGAATCAAGTTGAATTACCGCTTGTGTGACTTTGACCATCTCTACTCAACAATACAAAGTATGAATTGGAGTACTCTGTTTGCAGTACATTTTCCATATGACCTTATCATCAGGCAGGTTCATCGATGATTGAAAAGAAGCGTCAATATTTAAAATATTTAAAAGCGATAATAAAAATTATTTGGCAACTACAGGCCGATTTCAAGGTAAACAATGGTCTCAAATATGCACTAATCAGTTCGGTTTTTTAAAGGGAGATCGATTGTGTTAAATATGCTTTGCTGAATTCTCAAAAGCGTTCGACAAAGGCTCACACAAGATATTGATTTTAAAATAGGTTCTTTGATTTTCACTGAAATTTTACAAAACCACAAAAATACCTTGCAAAAAATCGTGTGACTAATATCTAAAGAGTGAGGTTAAGCCCCTTAGTCTACAGTTGGCTATAATTCAATAAACATAAGCAAATTCTCATTTGTGCAGCATACTCATAGTGGTGTAAGCAATTTTAATTTTTGTGGCATACTTATAGGAGTTAAAAGTACCCGTTTGAATAAAAAGGGGATTAGTACTTTCGTATACGTTCGGGTATAAATGGGTACATTGGTCTCTCCATAGGACAAGCTTAAACAAATGTGAACACTTCAACCCATACAAAGTGATCAGAACTGGCATTAAACTCATCCTCCTTTTCTACTCATCCCGCATGCATCGTAGACTAATCGCATTTTGCAGTGTAGTGACGGCTTGGTTTGTAGTTGCATCAGCTCTCCGTCTTCGTGATTGTTACTTTGGTGCTAATTGGGTTATGTTCATGTGTAGATATTTTAGTAGAGACCGCAAATCGCAGCAGGCAAAGCGAATATTTCAAGAATTTTGTGCCGTAGCAACCGCAAGCGAATTGCAATCGCATGTCGCAGCGCCTTAAATAAATACACACACATACCATGCGCCTACCCAGTTAACCCAAGTCGGAGCGCTCCGAAGCAATGATCCAAAAAGAGCCCGTAATTTAAGCTTTTTTGGAATTTTATTTAATAAACAAAAAAACACCCACTCTTTTATGAAGATTCACGATGCCTTGGGAGAAGAAATAAATATTGCAGAGAGGACAAACTGCAAGGATCAGTTATATGAATGTTTTAGCGCATTTTCCGATCTTTTTTATTGTACCTTACAGAGCGTAAATTCCTTTTCTCTAAATGTTTATAAACTGTCGTAATTTGGAAATCAAAAAATCAAACAAAAGTTGATGTTTTGATAATTTCTTAATGAAAAATAACAATAATAATTTTCATAAAAATTCAAAAAAGTGAAAAATTATTATTCTTGGCCTTAAGCACGTTTCATGAATACTTAATGAAAAATATTTACTGAAAATATTTTTACATACAACTTGTTTTCTATAAAGAACTAAAAGCATTTTATTTTCAATATTAAATAAATAAAACTGTATAAACCTTTAAAAAGTGTTCTTTCTTCTGATTAGTTAAATACAGATATGAATCTTAAAAACTTACAAAAAGCTTCCTAAATGTGTCAATAAAAGCCTTTAATATGAATCCAAAAAGGATCCAAAAATCTTCAAAATAGAGGAAAAAATGTGCCTAAAGCTAGTCAAAAAAGACTCTAAGAAAGCTTCAGAAAAGCATCAATAAAAGGATCCAAAAAGACTCTAAAGTCAATTCAAAAAGAGTTTTAGATTCTTTTTTATAACTCCGTTTAGGGTGCCCAAGTAGAAAGATTTTTCGCTCCTTTTGGGTTTTGAAAAAAGCTCCTTCTTTTGGTTAGCTGGGTAGTATGCTGTCCGATGCCTAAAAGTGTGCCTGTCGATAATATGCGCTCAAATAGAAAACACGACCTACACATGATAATGCAAATATGCATATTGGTTGCACAATAAATAATTCAGCGTCATTGACATAAACAACCAAAAAAAAAACAAAAACAAAAAAAAATATTTCTACTATAAACACCAGCAACCAACTGGCGCATAATCGAATTTGTACGGCTCATTGCATTGGATTTTGGGTATTTATATTTTTCCAAGTGAAATGTGGTGCGGGTGAGTGTGTTTTGCACATTTCTCCTTACAAATGCACCGAAAGCGCTCTTTTATATGAGCGCCTTTACAGCTGTGTTCAAAATAATAGTAGTGATATTAAAATGGATATTGCTCGACAAAAGAAGAAGCTGTGATTTTAATAAGTTTCATTTATTTTCCATAACAGAAACCACATAAAAGTAGTTTTAAAGTTTACACAAAGTTCAGGAAAGTAAATTAAACTTTAAAAAATGGTCATTAAAATTTTAAAATTTTGTTCCAGAGTTTCAATGTTTGCAAACCATTGTGCAAGTTAAAACTGTTCAAAATTTTCGCTGAATTTTCAGAATTTTTTTCGTCGAGTGTGTTGATTGATTTCTTCCATATAACGCATGAAGAAAAATTTATTTTGTATGGAAAAAAATACCCAACATCTTTGACAAAAAATTCTGAAAGTTCAGGGGAAATTCTAAAGTACTTTTAACTTGCACATTATTTTACTAAAATTAAATAAGCTATAAAAGTGCGTACTCAAAAATGTTCTAAAAGTTCTACCCGAAATATTGAAATTTTGATGTAAATTTTGAAAAGTTTAATTCACTTTCCTGAAGTTTGTGCAAACTTTGAAATTTCCTTTTAAATATTATATATTTTAAATGAAATTGATTATAAACAAAGCTTCTTTTTATTTCGTAGAACGATATCCAATTTAATTTTACTACTATTATATTGACCACAACTGTATGTGTTTTCATATGAGCCATATATTTAAAGCTAGGTGCCGATATCTTATTATCATTTTACATAACTTACGAGCAGCCAATAGTTTTATTGTTTTTACTGCTGTAGCTCATAGAAAACTTTTCACAAAGGAACGCTAAATCCATGCGAATATTGGGTCTGCAGTAGAATCTATTGCATTACGTTAGCAGCTTCCAAATACATCGATTGACATAGGAGATTCCTTGTAGAGAGCCCGATACTATATGGCTAACAGACGATGTAGATTAAACTATCCTCTTTTCGTCCGGAAAATAAGCCGCGCCTCACTTTTCAACTCCCACTAGCGCTCGCACACGCTCATCGTTGCGTTCACCCTAAACGTGGCCCTGTAGGCAGCTTCCCTGCTTTCCGTTCCAACTCTTCGTCATAGCAGGTGTTTCTTCGAGTTCGACGATATCCAATAACCTTTGCAGCGGCAGTAGGAGTGCTCCCGAGCTGTGCTCCCACTGCCCTGCACTCCGCTCTATATAACCTCTAAGCGTCCTGTATTTAAGGCCCGTTTTCATGCTGCTGGAGTACTTCATTATTGCTATGCTGGTTAGTTAGTACAGACCTCATTCCAGTGGAACATAAGAGTTTTAACGATAGAAAGTTTTCAAGTCTTTAAAAATTGTTAAACATGATTTGCTTGACTTCATCTTCTTTTCTTTTCTTCTTTTCTTTATAAATTTGCTCATGATGAGTGAAGGAAGTGTAGAGATTCGAGGGAATACATTTGTTGAATCGTATCAGATCAAACGTTTTCAAACAGTGGACCATCAACCGCAAAACAGACGCTGCGCAACTTGATTGGACTTTTCAAATTTCCATTGTGAGGAAGTTCTAAGATTGATTGAGGTACTCAGTATTATAAAAGATTAGGAAGATACCTCGGTCCAGTAGGTTTTTTTAGCGGCAACCGCCGGTGAAAGCCGAGGAGGGAACCAAGTGGAGAGTGATTTGCGAAGTCCGTTAAGACCTCACATAGACTGAAAATATCATTCGTGCTACCAGAAGTTTCTTAGACCACAAACGAAAACCCTATCAAGAACCAGGATCCACGTTAAAGAGTAACTCCGTTCTCTTGGCAAAAACTAAAAGCTTTCTAGGTCCCTCTATTTGATGCTTCGAGATCAAATAATTGTGGAGCTCCTAGTAGTCAAAGTCTTAATCTAGCGGGCGCAAGACACGAGCACAAAACATGTTCAACCGTCTCCTCCCACTGCCCGCACTTCCTGCATATGTTGTCACCGACGAGACCGAATTAATACGCACGCGAAGCCAAAAGGCAGTGCCCACTAAGTATGCCCATCATGAGCCTGCAGTCCTCCCTTTTCAGTGATAAGAGTAGTTTAGTTGACCTCATGTCGTATGCTTTGCACATGATCTTGGAGACTCTGCAGCCCTGCGCTTAATTCCACGTCTTTTTTGCCTGGTCGATCATTTGCAACTCTTGCCTGCGTTTCAGATCTCCCAGTCTGATTGGGATATCTACCGCATACTCGTCCAAGGCGGCCTCCTTCTTGGCTAAATCGTCAGCCTTTTCATTTGCATCCATGCCCACATGACCAGTATAGATGTGAGTTCCTCTCCGTCACAATCCTTCTTAGCGCCTGTTTCCACTGTTAGTTGTTGTGGTGTGCGAGATTATTGCCTTAATAGCCGCCTGGCTGTCAATGTAGAAATTGACTCGGCTGCTGGCTAGGGAGGATATTTCCGCTGCATTAGGATCTATTAGCAGCTTGTAGGATCTATTAGTATACAGCAGACCCCACACTTTCCGTTAATTTGGAACCATCGGTGTACACGTGTGTGACGGTCATTTCCGCACCTTTACGCCAGCCACCTACCACTATTGTAGCTTCAGGACCCTTTTCGAAGTGCAGAAGCGGTGCCATGTAGTCTGTCCGGGCAATGTTCATTGAGTATATACTACTGTGGCCGTACGGTCCGCGTTCAAGCTGCCCCGAAGCATTAAACCTATTTTCAGTTCTTAATGCCATGTTCTTGGCCACAGGTGGGATGTGCAGGGTAGCATTTAATGCTGCTGTCGGAATTCTTTTCAAAGCTCCCGTTATGCTTATCATTGACAATCTGCACACCTTCTGTAGCTTTGTTGGACGCCCAAAAACGTTTGAAATTGTTTCTCCGTTTAGGCACTTGTTGCTTTCCATTAAAATTTTGTAATTATGCTTTGGTGTTAGTGAAAATTTGGGTTTGAAATTTAGGTTTCACCACGGTTAGTCCATGATGTGTAGGGGTATTATCACTGTTTAAATTATTTTCAAATTCTAACTTACATTCGGCATCACCCAATACAAACATCAAATCACATCAAAGGCTTTTTCAAGCTCCCTAAATGCACGAAGACGATGGTACAAGAGAAATTTCTATTGCATATTTTGCAGTGCTTTCTTGGTCTTTGCTGCGACGCAAAATCGTTTTGACAAAAACCGCATTTACCGCTGCATTCCAATGCAGCATTGAACGCTAAGAATGTATGTTCTAACCTCCTTTGGCCTTGTTGTTGTTTATCGCCTGTCTGTTCATGTGTGCTTTGTATGTGCCGCCTGGGTCTGAACCGCAATATTTTTGCACATTTTCGTATCTTTGGTAATATAGAAATAAGCACACATATGCATGAAAATACTTTTGGGGATATGTATATACCCTGCCAAATACTAGTGGCTAAAAAATCTGCGAGAGCCCGCATAATTTTAGGCTATTTATTTTCCATAAAAATGGCATAACCCTATTAACTGGAAACGAATAAAAATAAAGTAATGTTAATATCGTTAAAAAGTGAACCTCTCCGAGTTTTTTATCCACTTTTGGGCTAGTGCGACTAATTTTTTCCAGGGTTTTTATACCCTCCGTTGGTTTTCAGTAAAAGTGAATTTTTTTGCAGAAAAATTTCCATTAATATGTGCTGGTGTTGTTATTCAGCAGAAAAAATTTGAGATGGTATTGGAAATAATGCAAATTTTTTTAGTTATTAAAATAAGTAAAACTTAACTTCGCGACTAATCCCGACATCCCTGGATTGTCAAATTCAAACACATCAATAAAGAAAAGTAAGATAATATTCATAAATAAATATTTATTTAGTTTTTGGTAACATACTTTCAATCGTAAAAATCCTAGAAATGTAAGGAGCGAGTTCGGGGATTTAAGGTACCTAATAAAAACGCAAATGTCGGGACTATCATGCCTAGTATGAGTGCAATATTAGATGACTTTATGTTTTTCATACCACAAAATATTCCACAACATAACATGCTTAGCCATAACAACAGCTGCAGTAACATCACCACCACCACCACCGACAACAACAACAACAACCAGAGCGCCACCAACATCGATATCCTAACAATAATCAGAACAACAATAAAAGTGGCACCACAATATGTCGCCTGTTGTTAACGTTACATGCCACAACAGCGAAGCTCTTTTTGGCGCATAACTTTTGTATGCCTACTTTTTGGCGCAATGCATTACCGCTATATGCAGCTGCAGTTGTGTGTGCATGTGCCGGTGCTTTTTCTTGCATGCAAGTACCACATTGCTAGCTTGCTTTCCATTATTATTGATAAAGAAAAATACATAAATTTTTATTTTATTTTTCGTACAATATTCGATTATAGATTTGCGCATGCAGTTGAATGCAGCAATTGTTTGGTTTTTATATTTTTCCAAATAAATAAGCGGCCATACGACATATTATCAGTTCCTTTGAAGTAACAATATTCCTTGCAATACTACTGCTTCTTTTTCTTTTTTTCAGACGTATATGCACTTTACAGAAAAATTTAACAATCACTTGTATACTGACGAGCGTGAAGCCCTAATTCTTAGTAGCTTTGTTGAGTGCTTTCGATTGAATCACAAAATGCTTGCAATGTTGAGCTTAATGGCATACACAGCAAACGTGATGCTGGCATATACGGAGGTAAGAATTTGGACTCCAAAACCTTCACAATTTTTTCTCGTCAATGCCAATAATAACACAGCACTGCAAAAAATTCGATTGCTCTCTGGAATGAGCCCGGAATTAGACGTTAAAAGTATTCCAGCTAACCAAAAGTAGGAAAAAAGACTCCTTTCAGAGCCATAAAACGCATATTTTTCGGAGCTTTACCCTCCGAACTCTGAATGAGCTCTTTTCGGAGCCCAAATAGAACGAAAAATCGTTCTAAGCCGGCACCCCAAAAGGAGTCATAAAAAACAGTCTAAAATGAGTCCGAATCCGAGAAATTTGTAGCGTTTTATAACTCTTTTTAAACGAACTTCGCAGTCTTTTTGGACTCTTTTTGGAGCTTTTGTGTATATTTTTCTGAAGCTTTTTGGGAGTCTTTTATGACTCTTTTTAGGCACATTTTTTACCATTTTAATGGTTTTTGGAACTTTTCGGACTCTTTTTGGAGCCTCTTCTTGATGCTTTTCGGAAGTTTTTTGTTTTTTTGAGTCTTTTTTTACCGTTTTCAAGCACATTTTTTCCTGTATTTGGATCCTTTTTGTAGTCATATTTGAGGCTTTTATTGAATCATTTATGAAGCTTCAAATAAGTTTTTAATATTCAAATCTGTGTCTTACTAACTTAAAATTTAAAATATTATTGGTTCAGATAGCTCGACCAGTTTCGAAGATATCGGCCGATATGTTGAACAAGGTGACCCAAAATGGCTCATTTTTTCCTTATTTTACTCTTTTGTTAAGATTCTTATAGGTTTTTAAGACTCATATCTATACTTAACTAATCAGAAGAAAGTTCACTTTTTAATGGTTTATACAGTATTATTTATTTAATATTAAAAATATATGTAATTCTATTAGTTCTTTATCGGAAACAAGTTGCATGTAAAAATATTTGTTCAACTAAATATATAGGTAAAACGAAGCGTAAACATTTTCCATTTGGAGCTCATCACTTCATACAGTTAAAAATTATATTATTTTTATTAAAATGTTATATAGAATGTACACACAGTGGTGGCAGGAATAATAGAAACAAAATTGGAAGTAGTTTTACTCGTAGAATATATTTATTTGTCTTTTTAGCAATTGTCATTTAAAATAAAGCAAAATCTTTTGCAGAAACCACATAAATAAAATATCAACAAAAATTGTTGGTATACAAAAGCAATTAAATATTCAAAGTTTACACAAAGTTCAGGAAAGTTTATCAAAGTTTCAAAAATTGCCATCAAAACTGTGTGTTAACTTTGGAAGTTTTACTATGTGGTTTCTGTAATAGACTTTGTTTTATTTTAAATGCACTTCTGGTTTCCAACTTTCGACTATTGATAAAAATTCAGAAAAAAAAGACTTTTTACGTCAAATAAAAAAGCCCCAAAAACTTCTTCAATAATTGAACGTTGCTGCTCATCCGCTCTCTAACGTTTATTTTTTCACAATTCTCTTTACGCGTACAAAAAAAACGATCCGAAAATGCTCTAAATCGTTCATATAACTGAGCCTTGCCATTTATTCGCTCTACAATATTTATTTCTTCCCCCAAGGCTCTGTGAATATTCGTAAAAAAGTTTCGACGTTTACCAAATAATACTCCAAAAAAGCTCAAATTACGGACTCTTTTTGGATCACTATTTCGGAGCGCTCCGAATTTGGTAAGCTGGGATGTGGCCAATGCCAGTTTTATCTCTTTGTATGGATTGAAATGATCTCTTTTATTTCAGCATGAGCTATGTTCCCCTGCGAGGATGGTCGAACAAGTTTACTTACAACACCTATAAGCAGGCTACTATAATTAAAATCGACTGATAACAACTTTGCTTATAACGGAATAGTCAATTCAATCAATTATAGCCCACTGTAGCCGAGAGTATTGATCGCGGATCGCTCTCAGGGTCCTGAATACCAACATCAACGCATATTTTATATAATTTGTATAAAAAACGTCAAGTGCCTAAAAGTAAGCTGAGAGGCTAGACGTCACACCTAAACGGAAGAGTAATTTCAACATGGTTCGAAAGTGAACCCTCACGGAACAAAATTGTCGAGTTATTTATTAATTTGTTTTGTGCGCTCGACTTACTGTTTATCCAGATTTTTAAACATTGGTGGTTTTCAGAAAGGATTTTTTACTAAAACTAGTACAGCTGGGTATAAAAATCATGTAATATCAGCGCATGCTTCGAGGCGCAAAATTACTCTTTTTTTCTGTAGGCTCTAATTGGTTACAAAAAACCTCTCTAGAATATTTTCAAAATTTCTAAGTCGATTGTAATAAAAATTTCAGTGATACAGCATTGGGAAAATACATGCTCAAGGCTAGCTGGGCCAAATTTATTTTCACTCAACTATAAATGAATATCTTGAAAATATTTTTTGGTAGCCGGTTGCCCAGATTTCTCTAGAACAATTCAATAGACATGGATATATGTAGGTCTTCTAGATACAATTCACATGGGATAGGAATATTTCACGGAATAATCTGAAAGTACCGAATTCATAAATCATGGAAAGAGTATTTATGCTTTTTGCTACATAATGGTAGAGGTGATGAACTCAATGTTGCAATGGTTAACGCAGAATCCTGTGTTCCACCACCCGACAATGACGAAAAGGGAAAAGCCATATAGCGTCTCAAAAATAATAATCCACCAAAAAATGACGAACTGTCCGTTGAGCTGCTTAACGATGTAGATGAAGACTTGATAAAAAACATGCACCAACTGAAATGCAAAATAAGGTCAAAGGTCCTCGACGACAGAATAGAATTTCACCATGCCATCTACCAAATTAAACAGGGTTTCTGCACTTTGTTTAAATTCTATGTAACAGGGCTGCCCCCTCCACCTGAGGGAGTCTCTATAGTATCCTAAGTTTACGACTGTACTATTATGGCTTCGGACAAGAGCCCTTGCATTGACGAACTCTATACAAGGATCAATAGTTTTCTGCACGACCTTTGCAGCTTCTTCACCGAGCGAAATCTGAACCTATCTCCATCTAAATTGACATCGACTATATTTACGACGTGGAATGCGCAGATGAGGCAAGAAGTTTAACGTCGAAGTAGATTAAGTAACGCTACCTACTATCAACCGCCCTAAAATCTTGGGTGTGACTTTTGCCGGCGACCTCACCTTTTGCTAATCATGCCACCGCAATGGCCTCAAAGGTATAGAGACGCAACAAGATCCTCAAGTCACATGCCAGCATCACTTGGGGAAAATGTAAAGAAAGACCGGTTATTGATTACGCTGCGCCGATAAGGCCGTCCAATGTTGTTGTCACCAATTGGAACAAGTTGCAAGTCTGCCGAAACACCACCATCTGAATTGCTACGGTATGTCTTCCTATGTCATTTGAGTCTAAGCTCCATCAATGCTACAGATGACGCGACACTATTGAGCAGACAGTCTCCACTAAACTGCCATAAACTTAGTCAGCCAAAACGGCATCTATTGGATGAAGATTCGCCACCTAGGGGCACAAGGAAGCATCGTCATAGAGATCCGGCTTTACATTACACTTCCGTTTGATACGCGTTACCATAGGAGGACTCTAAATTACCTCCACACAGAGTCGGTAGACAGATCCCTCAAATCTCGACCTGTGAACCACGTTATTGACATTCAAACACCTGAAGTAGCTGATGAGGAGAGTGTCATCCGGAGATGGGATTACCAAATAGTTGCCCTGCATGCGGTATGTCCCCTCATGAAACTAAACAGCTCTTTAGTTGCTCGATTGAACCTACTCTTCTAACACCAATATCACTCTGGTTCAACCCTGTTGAAATGGATCGTTTCCTTGGACTACAGTTAGAAGAGCTTGATGATGATACTCAGAGGCAGGAATAAACAACACCAACTCAGATGCAAACTATAGTCGAAAGATGCAATGTAATCCACATCAGAATATAAGATTTGACCATGTCCCTCACCTCGGGTTGAATACCAATGTGTGCTATTCTTCGAATAAGTTTCTAATAACATATTAGACGGGTGTCATGCTGTATGTGTTTTGTTGTTATTTTTTTTTTGGCGGCAGAAACACTCTCCGAAGTTTTGTAGAGTGTTGTCTAAAGTGCCAGTTCTTTGGGAGATATGAACCCGGTACGCTCCGGTACTCCCTTGCTGTACATGGCCCACTATCGCGGGAGGGATTTGGTATGACCAGTGAGACCTTCTCCCTCCGTAAGAAAGGAGATGACGGGTAATGAGAGATGAGAAGCCTCATATCGGTAGATCACCCAGCAAGTTACACGATAATACTATTTCTGTATTTTACACGCCCCTCTTGACAGGCATGCCTACTTCGGGCATATTCAAAATAATCTTTTGTAGAAAGTAGTTGGTGCATAGGAATTGTTATTATTTGCTTTGACCAAAACTTTCTAGTTCTCGGCACATTTCATACCAACCATCTAAATAAAAAAGTTTTAAAACAAACTTCCAACTCACTGCAAGCTAAATATTTTGAAAGCCAAAATGAGATTCAGGAGAAAATAAACCAATCCTGCTACTTAAGAGTTGATTATTGTGTGAACATTCATTTCAAATATGTATATCCACCTGCAATGAAAATTTCAATTTTCACAATCAAAAGTCATTTTAGTTGCAGTTGAGAAGAAAAGAAATATTATCGCAAGCACACAAACCAACACAGACATATTGAGAACTCATTTGTGATTTTGTTTTCGTTTTCGTTTCTTCTCAAACGTAGTCTCAAAAGCCAGGCAACAATTCCATTTCATTGAGCGCTACATACAATGCAAGGCATACACGGCGTATACTTAACCACAAACGCTTTTGCGATAATTTATGAGAGTTTTTCGATTATACCGCACACGGACACACACACACACACACAGGTACACAAACTCTTATAAAGCATTGTATGCGGAAATCTTACGCAGCCAAATCTCTCCACTATACGCTCTTTGCCATCAATTCATCTACGAAATCAAAATCAATTTCTTTTCAATTTTGTGGTACACAAACAACAAGCAAATAATAATGTGTTTTCAACGTGTTGGAAATCGATTGGATTTATACGTTTTGATAGAGAAAAATGTCGTTTTGCATTTGAAATGCATTTTTCGTTGAGTTTAAATCGAAATCGAATGAAGAGATGAAGATCGGCGGAGTGAACTCAGGCGCAGCGAAGTGGATTGCGCTTACTCACACAAACTTTGAAGGGGGAAAATAAATCGTCATCGCTTGAAAAGGTGAGAATGCAGAAATAGAGTATGTGTGTGTCTGTATATGTGTGCATACCCTGCCAACCAGCAAATGGATAAAAATCTGGATAAACATCAAGTCGCGCGTACCAAACAAGTGGATAAAAAAGTGGGCAATTTTGTACGCCGAGGTTCACTTTTTAACCATGTTGAAAATGCTTTTCCGTGTACGTGTGATTGCATACTTTTAGGCACTTGTTGTTTTCCATACAAATTCCAAAAATATGCATTGTTAGTAAAAATTTGTGAATTTGTGGAATCAGAGTTTCACTACGGTTAGCCATGGTTGGTAGGGTATATGGATATGTACAACATAAATAAAAATAAAAATAGTAATTGCGGCCAAAAAAAAAATTGGGAAAATGGCAAAAGTTCGCAAAATCACATAAATGCTTAAACCGTGTGAAAGTAAAGTTGTAAAAACACTTGCACCAAACGCCAAATGTGGCTAAAGGGTAGTGGAGCAAGCGTTGGAGCGTTGGAGCGATGGCGCGTTGAAGGGGCGAATCAGCAGCGCGCTGCTAAGTTTTAGACATCGCGCTTTAACGCTTACGCTGCAGTAAAGTAAAAATGTTTTTTTTTTTTCTTGAGAAAGCTTTACTTCCATGTGTTGCTATGTTATTTTTTTTGGTTCTTGTAGTTAGCAAGTTTTTGGTATTAGCTGTTAGTTTTTTCTCTACACAGTTTCATCTCTCCCTCATTTTATAAGCAGGTGCACTAGTGCCTCAACTCAGTAAATGTAAAAGAATAACTCGAAGGAGAAGGGACATTACGAGGACTCAGAAAAAGGAGAGAAGCAATGACAATGGCAATGAAAATTAAAATGAAAATGAAAATGATATTGACAATGACAATGAAAATGACAATGACAATGACAATGACAGTGACAATGCCAATGACAATGACAATTACAATGACAATGGCGGTAACAATGACAATGACAGTGACAATGACAATGACAGTGACAATGGTCATGACAGTAAAAATTTCAATGGCAATGACAATGACAGTAACAAAGACACTGACAATGACAGTGACAATGAATAAGACACTGAAAATGCCAATGACAATGACAATACCAATGACCATGACATTGACAATGACAATAACAATAACAATGACAATGGCATTGACAATGAGAATGACAATGGCAATGGCAACACTAAAACTAACCAACTTACCATCTGTGCACAGTTTGGAAAACCTGCAGCTGGTTATATAATATGTTCTCTTACCCGAACTTTAAGGAGTTTTCTTGTTTTTACTGCAGTCGTAATATTTTTCTTTTACGTTGGAGGAAATTAATTTCAATTGCGACACTCATTTCTCAGTGAGTTTTTTTTGGGTTGATTTGTTACTTTTAGAGGTTTTGTTGTTGTTTTTTTTCTTATGTATTTTATTTGCATTCAGAAAACTTTGTTGAAGATTTATTGGCTTAAGCTCAGGTAAAACTATATGTATTTTGCGTGTGCGATAGAGAGGCAGGCACTGATGGCAAAAGTGTTAAAATAAAGGGCGAACTGCGTTGAATTATTGCTTTCTCAAATGAGTAATAATGTGCAGCATCTGGTAAATAAGGTTACATTTTGCATCAAAGAAATGCGTTTGTGTAAGTGTGTTTGTGTGCCAATGCAGCTTCACATTTCCCCTTTGAATATGCAAATGTGTAAAGTTAAAGTATTTTGCGGAAAATTAAATAAATTGATACCTTTGTTTGTGTGTATGGCAGTAAACCTCGACTGAGTGCTTAAAATTTTGCATCAAAATTTAATATGTTTTCTTTAGCCACAAGAGTGCTTGAGTAAGGTAGAGATTTCCAGGAATCTTAACTCATTTGAAATGAGAAAGCATTTCTGGGACTGCAACCACTTCTATTAATTCTTCTTTCGGCGATCGGAGCAAGGAACAGAAATTTTGTGAATAGTTCGTGCAGACGGGACGTGTTAAAAACAGCTGACTCTGAAAAGGATATAGGACGACAGCTTCCTGCCTTGTTGGTGATTAACCATTTTTTTTAGGATCAGGTATGAGGTTTTTGAGATATGTGTGTTGAGATTTGAACACTTCAGCTCTTTGAAGTTATGTACTGTGAGTGCTGTTTAAAAAAAAAAAAAGTGCTCCGAACGCGACTGGCTAACTTTAGAGCCAAAGACTCGTCCTCAGCTATTAGTTCACACAAAGTCATTCATTAAAAAGAATCAAGGACGCTGGATTTTCAATTACAAACATTTGAATTATGTGGAAAGTGGTCTGAAATGCCCGTAAATAATAAATCTCTTATCAGTATGATACTTATTTAGTCTGATGGCAGTACTTATTATATAATGTCTGAACCCACACACACATAAACCCATACACACATCGCTATTGATGTGATGTGATAAATTTAATGCCACTCCTTCACCATCATTATCATAATCACAATAAGCAGCATCCATCGGCAGTCATTTCGCTAATTAATTGCAACAATTTTGGCTCATTTCTGTTCAGCTGCAGTTTCTCTCAACTAAACTGTTGCTTTGAGCCGCCTCATATGACACATTATGAACACAATTCTCACGGCTTTATACATATGTACCCATTGGTAGACCCAACTAACACATTTGGTAGCTGGAGCGTAGCTTCGCCTAGTTTTGTGAGTTGAATGTTACCATACCAATCTCTCTCCTGAATCTTTTATTTTATCTGTGAAATTAATTTTCCATATTAACTGATAATATGCAACTTTAAGGTAGTATTTACTACAAATGCCACTGTGGTGTCAAAACAAAATACATTTTTAATATTAATCCTCGTTTATACCGAATTCTTGCTCTATGGTTGCCGTACCGTATTTCCCTTTTCAGTCGATGCTTCCCCCTTCCTCTGCTACCAAATTCGGGTGTAGATAGAAAAACCTACTGACACTGAAGGTTCTTCGTTTATTCGCATAATATGATTCCACCCATCGTTAAATTCGTTCTCAATCTTTTAGAGAACTTCCCTTTTGAATACTCAGGAAGCCATCTCAACTTCTTCCGACACTGCCCATGATTCTAAGCAGCACATCAGAGTAGGTATATTAGAGCGTGATTGTCCGTCGAGAGAGACGATATTGCTTGTCAATTCTCATATCATGGGTATTTTTCAGGATTTGTCGTATGAGAACCATGTCTGAAGCCACACTGATATGTTCCTAGCAGATTTTCTACGATGAGCTTGAGTGTTTCGCGCAATACGCTGTCGACAGAGTTCACTTAAGTTCCAATGTGGAGGCATTGAATCGTCCAACTGTGATCTAAATAACAGCTCATGCAAGCTTTTTGAAACGTCTACGCCTCTGTGTTTGTACAGTCGTTTCCAGGAGCTTTATTATTTTTATATATCCCGATATTGCTATCCTAACTTCAGCATAGTCGGATGATGCGCTATTTCTTTTTTTTGTCGCCAGATATCGGCGTATGTTTTTCGTCTTCTCCCTCGTAATTTAGCAATTAGGAGAGGGGTTCCCTCCCTAACTTAAATGCGCTTTGAACGTCAGTTACGAAGTAGATATTAATGTCTATGCAGGAATTTGTTCTGGTCTTGCAACCTTCAGTTATTCACCGGATATGTCGGTAGTTTTCGGGCTTTATTCTGACGTTTTTTTTTCTTGTTTTTTGTAAAAATGCATTGCTGTTGGGGTTGCTGTTTTGGGGAATGTTGTCGAAAGTGGCAGTCCTTTGTCGAATATGAACCCAGTTAGGTCCGGTACTCACTTGCGGTACATGCCCAACTGTCCGGGAGCGACGTTGTATGATTAGTGTAACCTTCAAGGACATCTCATTTCATCCTTCCGTAAGTAAGAAGAAGGTGGGTGATGAGACATGAGAGGTATCATATCACTAAATGGTCATCTAACCACCTGGGCGATTTTTACCGTCCAACATAGCTCGCAGCCATTTCTTCATTGCGCCAACTAGCGCCAATTGAAGACACCGCGGGGCCGCAAATCGGTCTTCACTTGGTCCTTCTATCGGAGTGGTCATCTCCCTTTTATTCTGCTGCCAATGGCGGGTTCCGATAAGAATACTTTCTGGGGCGGAGCCTCGTCGTTCATTTGCACAACTTGGCCTAGCCGGCGAAGCCGCTGTGTTTGAATTCGCTGAACTATGTCGTCGGCTGCGTAAAGCTCATACAGCTCATCACTAAATCTTCTTTGGTACACGCCGTCACCAATGCATAAAGGGTCCACAAATCTTTCGAAGAACCTTTCTCTCGAATACTCCCAGAGCCGCCACAGTCCGAAGTAGCATTTGTTCGGAAGAGTTATTCTTCCTTGGATTTATAGGCTGACATTATTGTTGGTGTTAAAGCTGGTTCCCAGGTAAATAGAACGACGGACCTACCACGGGTATATTCTAAACCACTAATCCGTGGGGGAAATTGACTCCCGAAGCACTCCCTTACACTGCGAATAGCGCTCATTTGCAATGTGGCCCTGTATGCAGCGTTCACGACAGAGTGACATTTCGCGCTGTGCTAACTGTTCTTCCCTAATTTCTCTCAGAGAGCAAGGGTAACACTCGACTGGAGAAATTGTCAGCTGTCTGTGTTGCAAGTAACTTCTCGACGTTGTTGTAAGCACAGGGGCGTGTTCGTATCTTGGCTGACCCTATGCCGACGAAGTCAATCAACCTATTCTCTTTAGCAGACGTTATATCATGGAGGTGAAGTTAACCAACTACATGGTGAAAGACTTCTTAAACATTTTAGCTCGTGTATACCTGCATATACGAACTCTGATTTCCACGGCTAAAATAAAGAACCCCATAACACAGCTAAAACTAGCAAAAACCTCCTAAAAGGTGTGACGACTTTTAAGTGACCATTAGTAACATAAGTAACTCACTCTTATCGTGATACATGACTTTATAATTATGAAATTTTTGAAGTGGGCATACAGGTAATAATGACTTCTAAACCACTATTAATGCTACTTGTTAGCCCTATATATAACTTTAAGGTGGCCACTAGTGGTAGTCGTTAATGTAGTGACGGTTTGGTTTAGATTACCGTCTCCGTTTCTGTTACTTTAGTGCTAGTTGGGTAAGATAGTATATGTGAATATCAGCGTCAAATTGTCTGTAGTATCAATAAAAGCATGCGTTCTTTGTTATTATTGCTATTGTTGTGATGGCAGTACGATGGCAGTACAATGGCGTTCAAATCTGATGTATGCGTGCATGTATTGTGGTTGTTTTTATTGCTATTGTTTTGAGCTTTAATGTTGGACAATGGTATATTGTATTATGCTATTGTGTTTTGGAACAGCGATGACTTTCCTCTCATTATATACACATACATATATATACATATATGTGTTCATATGCATGTGTGCGTTTATTCAATTAGCCCATACGCTGCTGCATGAGATAGAGAAATAGAAGAGTTTGGGTTGGTCAAACGAGTTGATAAATTACGAGGTATTTTGCCAAATTTATGTGCAATAAGGATAAATTGAAAATTATTGTTGTGCACAAGATTAGCCTTTGCGACAGGTTATGTATTGAGCGCTTAACTCACGCACGCACACACGCACGCACCTCAAACTTACTGCCCACAACTGCAGAGGATGATGACGGCCAGTAGCGTATAACAATGGATATGAATAATTCAAATTAGCATAGCATAAACGGTAGTAGTGGCAAAAGCTGAATATGCAACAGCAATAACAAATTGCAGGCTAAAGCTTAAATTGCTGATGCACTTATCAATGTGTGTTTGTAGTTGTAGTTCGCTAATGAGCTGAAAGCATTCATAAATGTGCATCTGCTGTTGCCAATTGCTTGGCATTTGTATGCAAACAGTGATCGCTATAAGTACAAAGAGGTTATGGTCAGTTTTCAAATAAAAGATTGATATTCACAAGGTTGATATTCTTTCGGGCAAAGGACTGCTTGTATGCATAACACTCCCAAGACTTTCGTTTAGTGTAGAGCAAGAAAAAATGGCCACACATGACGGAAAATCGTTCCAATATACATCGACCATTATTACTTTTAACGAATATTTCATTCATCTGCGATGAACAATGTAAAACAGGACACTGTTCTAAGCATAAAAAGATCCATAGGCCTGCATCTCTGACCCCTAATCGAAAACATGTAGGCAGTTCGACCACGTTGGAATAAATATGCAATATACTTTAGTGTTCTAGACGTACACTTAAGGACATAACGTCGACATGCGGATTATGAATGTCTCAGGAGCACTTCACGTCGCCGCTAATGAAGTTACTGGCCCATAATCATTGTCAAATTAAAATAGAATTTTATCAACTTAAACATGATTCTATAATAAACATCATTTCCATAGTCAACTTTAAATACTTTTTGCGTCTAAGGCCCGGTTTTTCAGTACAAGTTCAACTCAATTTCTCATTTAAACTAAGCTTAAACTTGTTACGCAGTTTTTCAGTCAACTTTAAACGAAGTTTAAACGTAGTTTAAGCGGCCAATTTGGCCGGGTTAAACTGTAGTTAGCCTGTCAGCTGTTTGCATATTTGATGGTTTTGGTTGTGAAACAATAAACTGAACGCAATCAAAAAAGGACGATATTTTTATATTTAATTGAATACTGGATATATCATCTGACGAAAGTGATTATAGTGATGCAGAAATTAGTGAAATCCTAACTATTACAATACTGAGGAGAAGCAATGGCGTTGAATATGTAAACAAATGTAATCTTTTGCCGTATCTAGTTTAAAAAAAAAACCAATGTTGCCTTATAAAAAGCAAATCTTAAAAGCGGCCTTAAACTTTCACTGAAAACCCGCTCTGCAGTTTAACTGGAGTTTAAATTTATGCCGAGTTTAAGCAAACTTAGTTTAAACTGAGCTTTACCAAGGACTGAAAAACCGAACCTAAGGCCCGGTTTTTCAGTACAAGTTTAACTCAATTTGTCAGTTAAACTAAGCTTAAACTTGTTGCGCAGTTTTTCAGTCAACTTTAAACGAAGTTTAAACTTAGTTTAAGCGGTCAATTCGGCAGGGTTAAACTCTAGTTAACCTGTCAGCTGTTTTGCATATTTGATGGTTTTGGTTGTGAAACAATAAGCTGAACGCAAGTAAGAAAGGACGATATTTTTATATTTAATTAAATACTGGATATATTATCTGACGAAAGTGATTATAGTGATGCAGAAATTGGCGAAATGCTAACTATTACAATATTGAGGAGAAGCAATGGCGTTGAATATGTATTCAAATATTATCTGTTGCCGTATCTAGATAAAGAAAAAACCAATGTTGCCGTATAAAAAGCAAATATTAAAAGCGGCCTTAAACTCACACTGAAAAACCGCTCTGCAGTTTAACTGGAGTTTAAATTTATGCCGAGTTTAAGCAAACTTAGTTTAAACTGAGCTTAACCATGGACTGAAAAACCGGGCCTAAGACGGAGTTTTAATTTTAAAATCACGGTTTGTGTCTACGGTTTCGCTTGTGACATCGCTTACTCCAAATTTGAGTTTGGCTTTTTTAGAAATATATTCGTACCACCAACCAACTTAATTTTTTTTTCATAAGGGAGCTCTGTTATTTTTCATTTTAGCTAAAATCTTTGTTTAATATGTCTATGATTGACCAACATTTTAAATGTCTTTTTAAGTTCAGTAACGATTTTAATTAAAACGCGTGTTAAGCACCGACTATGATTATGGGCCATTGAAATGTAAGTGTTATATTCCGAACTTTTGCGTAATCAGCCTTTTTAATATCAAATTTATTTATTTGTTTGTTTATTTATTTATTTATTTACTTATTTATTCATTTAAATAGTAATCTATGAAATACAAAGTTTCTTTCAGACTACGTGACAAAAAAATAAATAGCTTAGCCTTGTTATGGTTTACTTTCAATTGATAGTCATTTATATTTGGTGCAATGCGGTTGGTTGGATGACAGTTTTGATTCACCTTCCAGTTTGACGTTTAGCTACGGGAAAGTGCGTGATTTTTGCTGAAGTGGCAGCACCAAATGGTTCAATCCGTTCATATCAATCATCTGAAGGTAACGACCAATCAGAATGTTCCACCTGGCAATAATCACGCCACGTCAACGGGTAACGGAACTTTTCCATTGCGCAGTCGCGTTAAGTGAATAATTTTGGGCATAGCAGCGTCACCGGCATTCGACCAATTCAAAAAGTATACATGATTTGAACGGGAGCGGTCGTGTCGCGGAGTGTGAAAAAGTGGTTTTAATTTGTGAAAACTGAATCTTACATAAAACTCCAAGTGCTAAAGTTACGACAAGAAATTGTCAAGTAAAAAAAAAAAAAATTGGATTACAGCCAAATAAAATACAGCTTAGTACGTGTTTTCATTTTATCTCAATTATTCACTTTTACAGTGGTGCGCCTTGATAAATATAAAAGAAAAAAAAAAACTTAAGTTTAGTGTGGTGAAGTGGTTATTCAATTTTTTGATTAAGTTGGTGAAGCAATTAAGAAAAGTTCTGTAAGAAAAATGTTTGTAGTGGCACCCTGACTTATAAAATTATTGTATAAATTGAAATCTTTTCATTAAATGGATTTGGCCTTGCTATTTTGGCATTTAAGTACTTGGGAAGGGGGTCTTTTTAACAATAATTTCACAAAAACGTTATCTAGTTTGTACAGTTTTTTTTGATACTGTAACTCGTTTAGAAAATTACTTCTTTTCGAATTAAATACGCAGCCCACTTTTATGAAAGCATTCTGAATCAAGTTTAAATTGAGCTATTGAATCGACAATTCTGTACGACGGCACGCGCTGCTGATGTGCGTCCGAGAGTCTCGGGGGGTGTATCGGGCGACGGGTTTTGGCCTCCATGTCGATGGTCCGGGCGCGGGGGTTCTATATTTTGGGTCTGTTTAGAGATATTTGCAATCCAAGTTGAAAATTTTTCGTCATTTTCAGGTGGTTGTTGTAATCACAGATTAGGGTGTACCAAAAAGTGCAAAAAGTGTGTCCTGCTCAAAATATTGTGGACCGTGTAACGGGGGTTGGACCAGCTAAAGGTTATTCTTTTGAAAGGCGGCCAAAGGTCGTATACGCGAAAAGGTGTTGTGCACATAAATACCTTGGATGAAGCCGCCTATTTGGGATCGAACCTAGCGCATTTTGAGTTTTGCTGATAGCTTTCCACCGAGACAAATTATTTGATTTCCGCCTTCGGATTGTTGGGGCGGGGGTCGGAGCGCGTCGATTGATGCCTTTCCCGAGGGTTTTGAACGTATATTGGCGGTTGAACGCTGTCGTATAGAATTGCCATTGAATCTGAAAATTTTAGCACACTTCCTTGAAAACCTATCAAAACTTCATAAGTTCCATTTTGTTTTTTTAAAACGAAAGTGAATCGGAAGGACTCAGTCCTAAACTACAAAAACAAATATCCAAAGATATCAAGTTCAAAAGCGCTATAAGAACAAAAGCAAACAAAAACAACGAAAATAAAGTTTCAAAGTACAAAACGCAATAAGAAAAGAATTACAAAACAACATAAACCCAATAATTATAAAAAAATAAACTTTAGAACCTTCTGAATAGAATTGTGTGGTCAATAAAAATATAATTAACATAGATACACATATAAACAAAAAAATCTACAAAAAGAATATAAAAACAAAATAAAGCTACAAAATTAAACTACAAAAACCACCGCAAAAATAACAACTTGGTGAGAATAAATAGCTAAAACAAACAAACCAACAAACAGAAAAGTTCACCAAACAACAAAAATAAATCACAACAACAACCACATCAGTAGCAGCAGTTGCAGCAGCCACAACAACATTCCTGGATATTCATCAACGACAACAGCGGGGGCCGCCTTCACATAGGCCCACCGCCATAAACCGCAACAACAACAACGCGCACCAGGGCGCACGACGACCTCCAGCAGTAACATCAGCGGGGGCCGCCCTATCTTAGGCCCGTCGCACCACCAGCAACAACGCGCAACAGGGCGCGCAACAACCAGCAGCAGTAATTACAGCGGGGGCCGACGTATTATAGGCCCACCGCAGTAAACCATCGGCAACAACACAACCAGCAGTGAAATTAGCGGGGGCCGACGTATTATAGGCCCACCGCAGTAAACCATCGGCAACAACAACACCAGCAGTGACAACAGCGGGGGCCGCCGTAATATAGGCCCGCCGCACTAGCAGCAGCGACAACAACACCAGCAGTAACAATAGCGAGGGCCGCCGTAATATAGGCCCGTCGCACCACCAGCGACAACGCGCAACAGGGCGCGCAACAACCAGCAGCAGTAATTACAGCGGGGGCCGCCCTCATATAGGCCCACCGCACGACGACATCCAGCATTGACAACAGCGGGGGCCGCCGTAATATAGGCCCGCCGCACTAGCAGCAGCAACAACAACATCCAGCATTGACAACAGCGGGGGCCGCCATAATATAGGCCCGCCGCCCTATACAATGACCAGCAACCACCAACAGAGACAACAACCATAGTAGCGCACTACTAACGGCCTACTGCAAGAAGAACCGGGTGAGACCTATCTGATGTAGACGTAACTTTTTTTAATTTATTCATGTGCTAGTATACCATGATGTATACGTAATGTATAAATTTTAAATTTTTTTGTATTACTTATAATTAATTTTTACCCAGTACATGCTAAGCGTATGACTGCAATGGAAGTTTCAAACTAAAAAAAAAAAAAAAAAAAAAAAAAAAAAAAAAAAAAAAAAAAAATCTGGTAGAGTTAAAACTAAAGTATATTTTCAAAACTAGAAAAAAAAAATATTTACAAGATGAAGCATTAAAACTGTCAAACTGAAGGGGGGAAACGGTTAGGTATGTAGAAATAGAAATAAGGTGAGGTATTTAAGATACAACTAGAAACAAAAAGCGTAACTACTTAAAATAAATAATGGATTTTTTTTCATAAAAATAATAACAAATAATAACTATTAAAGAAAGCTATTCCAACAAAATATTAATTACTTAAATTAAACTAACTTGAAATAAAAATAAAATAAAATCAAATACACAAGAAAATAAAATAATGAAACAAGGCCACTAAATGAATAATTAATGCGGTAAATCGAAATAAAGATAAATCGACTAAATAAAATAAAGCTTAGTGATTACAAATAATATTAGTAGATACATAAATAAACTCAACGAAATAATTAAGAAAAATTAAGCCCAGTAGAGATTTTTTTTTTCCTTGTTTCGTGGGTTTTTTTTGATTAGTCTTAATAGTTTCTATAGAGTTTAATTCGAACATAAATACCTAGTATTTGATTTAAACCTAAATACCCGGGGATTTAAACTATGTATATATATACGTAAATACATTTTCTTTTACTTTCTTTGTTGCACCCTAATGTGGTAAAAGCTAATTTAAAATAGCCAAAATAGGGCTGAATTTAAAATATCTTGTTATGAGTTAAGCAAAACAATGAATTGTAAATAAATTTTGTATAATATGGGAATGCTGACGTTCGTCATTATTTAGAAGGCATATAGGAGTTTAGGTAAGGGGCCATCGGGATTCGGTTTGGTGCACCGATGGCCATGGATGAGGGTGGGTCAGCACCAGGGCGTCGCAACCACACCCGCGGCGCCCCCTTATAATGTTCGGCCTCTTTTTTTTTAAATTTTTTTCCTTTGCAGCAGGGTAACCGGTCATTTCCGGTTCGTTTAAAATTTCAGGGTTTCTTTTCGGTTAATCTAAATTTATCTTTGTTTTCTTTTTCCGTTCGTTATTTCAGTTTTAATTTCGTTTCATTTTCGGTTATTTTTATATTTGAGTTAGTTTCGCTTTCGGTTATTTTTGAATTTTGATTTTCATTTTAAATATTTTAGTTGCCCGTTTCTTTTGAATTTATTTGATTTTTCGGTTTTTTTATTTGAATTTGAAATTTGATGTCAACGGTCTGTCCGTGGCATCCGGTGTTTTAACCGGATGTTGTTTTAAAAGTTGTTTTGCGCGGTTTTGCATTTCCCCGCGTATTTCAAAAGGCACGATCTGACCTTTTCTCTGATTATGGCGCAGGACGGTAAGGTTGGCAAGAACCCACCCCAGCCGACAATGACTACCCACAGTGCGACCTCATATCGTGCCGACCGCCTTCCTTACTGCTCCATTTTGACGCGTACCATAACAGATGGCGCCCAACGTGGGGCCCGAAGCGCTGACCGCGGTGACTTTTCTGGTCAGCTTGTGAGGTTTCACCATTCCGTATGTCCCAGGTAGGCAGGCCCAGGAGCCGCCACCTGCGTTGCGACGGGATGGTGGGACTGATCAAGTTGTCCGGATTAGTCATCGTGTTCAGTAGCTATGGGCGCCTGCGAATACCATAACAGATGGCGCCCAACGTGGGGCCCAGAAGCGCTGACCGCGGTGACTTTTCGGGTCAGCTTGTGAGGTTTCACCATTCCGTAAGTCCCAGTTAGGCAGGCCCAGGAGCCGCCACCTGCGTTGCGACGGGATGGTGGGACCGATCAAGTTGTCCGGATGGGTCTTCGTGTTCAGTAGCCAGGGGCTCCACGAGACTGAACGTCATGTCCACCGGAAGTTTTCCTTTCACCCGGTGAGGCAGTGCTAAACGCACTTAGTTTTTTTGTAGTTTCAATTTATTTTTTTTTGTCCCGGGTCTGTTGTCCGATGTCGGCTTCGGGAAATATATATGTCCGCTAAGTGGGGTTTAGTTTCTTTTGGGATTATTAATATTTATGTTTTTGCCGAACGTGACGTTTTGTTTTGTCTTCGTCTTTTTTTTTTTTTTTTTGTATGCATTTTTTTTGTAGTGATCCTTACTTCTCCAACCAGTCTCAGGAAGGCAGCCCTTAGCAGCCCCTGCATTGCGGGAGGAGGAGTAGGGACCCCATATCCACCCCTTTCCAACTGCGCAAGTCTGGGGAAACGCGGTACCAAACCGCATCCTTTCATTGCGGCGTGGTTGAGGAGGGGTGTTTCAAAAAAAAATAAATAAAGTTTTGACGTTTTTGATCGCTGGTATCCAGTGCTCCGACCAGTCTCAGGGAGGCAGCCATTAGCAGCCCCTGCATTGCGGTCCGGAGTACTGGAGTCCAAATAAATTTAAAATTTTGCCAATTTTCGCCATGGTACACCAACATGTCTCAGGGCGAGGTGTCTTATAACCACCCCTGCATTGCGGTAGGTGTACCTGGAAGAATGTCCTTGTCTAGTGTTATTTCGTTTTTTGTTATGCCTATGCCTTCTAATGATGGGATGTCAGCATTCCCATTCCATATATAAATACACAACTAGCTTTTGCCAAACTTTATACCGTTTTTGCTTTTTACATATTACATTTAAACACGTATATATACTAATAATCAATTTCTTTCAGCATATATATATTTATATGTATATATTTATTTTTTTTTGACATATTCGCGGTAATCAGTTGATGCAAATATCGGTTAGGAAAATTTGCATTAATTAAATTTTTATTTTTCAAAACTTGTCAATCGTCGGTATTATAGGGTGGGGGGAGTGAATCGTGACTTTATACCTTCCAACCGCCCCTTGTAACCGACCCTTTTCTGTAAATTCTTTTTTTTTAAATTTGGTTCGGAGATTTAATTCAACATGGACAGGTCGGCTGAACGCATGACTACTAGGAATTCTGCGCGAGGAAGTGGGGGCAAGCCTAGAAGTCAGGGTAGAGGGGCGCTTCCGAAGCAACCCACCAATCGGCCTCTGGTACTGCATTCACCAATAGGTAGTCCGGGCGGAGAAGATCCGACCAGGATAGTGTTGAATCCTGCTTCCAACCACAAAATGGATAGACCAGCTAGTACTAATATCCTTGACTCGTCCATGGCAGCAGATCCAATGCAAAATATTTTTGACCCTTCAACTGGCGTGCTAACAGGTATACAGGGGGAAGCTAGAGCTTCGGTTCAAGACCGTATACCTCCTGACACTTTAGGTGATAGGATCACTACGCAAAGGAACAATGCCGAGGTCCCTCCTGTAGATTCGTGGGTGAACGTGCTACATCAGCTGTTCAGGACATCGCAGGAGGAGATGCGGAACGAAATGAGGACGATCAGGGAGAACATGGACTTACTCAACGCCGCAGTAACATCGTCGCAGGGTAGTGCGACCTATAACAGGAACACCAATAGGGAGGAAAGGAACCAAGCCCCTACATTCGTTAGTAACCAGGCCAACATCGTTTCGAATAGCGTGGCAGTGAAACCACAGGATTGGAAGGTTTCCTTCGATGGTACTGGAAGCGTTGCTGATTTTTTGTTTAAGTTGGACACCCTATGTGAGCGGACTCAATGCTCTAGCGACCAACTTATGGCGAGTTTTCATCTCTTTTTGTCAGGACGGGCGGAAGAATGGTATTGGCTGTTCACAAAGCAGAATCCAACCGCGAATTATCCCTTTTTGTGCTATTCCCTGAAGCGTGAGTTTGGAACATTGAAAAGTGACCACGAGATTATGATGGAAATCTCAATGCGTAAGCAGAAGTTAAGTGAGTCATACGACGTGTTCCACACTGACATAGTAGCACTTAACGCACGCCTCAGAGAACCGATGTCTGAAGCCCTGCTGATTGACATAATAAAGCGGAACGTCAACAGTGGCCTTAAGCTAATGCTCTTCAATGCGGATGCTAGGACATTGCATGATCTACGCGATATAGCACGAAGAGGGGAACAAGTTCTGAAAGAAAGCAAGATATTGGGAACCACTTACCATGGACGTCAGGTCAACGAGGCCCGCACGATAACACCGGACATGAGGATGGAAGGCGAGGATTGCGAAGCTGACCCGCAGATAGAGGCGTTGGAGTACCGGCGCAATAGAAAACCGGATTATTCCGGAATTCAATGTTGGAATTGTCAGGCCATGGGGCATTCGTATATTTATTGTGAGGAACCCATTAGGAGTCCCTTCTGCTTTAAGTGCGGGCACAGAGGCGTGTTTACCCCAAAATGTCCAAAGGACCATCGCCGGCAGGGAAACCAATATCCGAGCGAGAGGATGGGGGAAACTCGTTCGGCGCCATAGCCCCCATATCAGCCAGTGCTCAAGGAGTCGCCTCGAGTACTGAACCAAGTGGTAGGTCCCTCGCGAGCGGAGAGCTACAAGGCAGTGTTGAACTTCCAAGGAGCAGTGGCACTCTGGCGAAGGAATACCCAAAAATAGTTGTAACTTTTCCTGACAGTACAGACGGTTCTGATTCCGATAGTCCGAGGTCATCAACGGCAATTTGCAAACCAATACAAATTTTGAAAGCCCCGAGTAGGGAGGTCGCCTGTCAGACGCAATTTCCACCTAGTTTGGAACAAAGGGTAACCAATTACGAGCAAGTTAGGTCGAGAATTTTTCATAACCCAGAGTCATTTGTATCGGAAGATATTTTGAAATGTAGGAAGAGATATAACAGCCGAGTACAGGAGCGTAAACTTTTACAAAGCACCACTTTGGTGCTCACCGAGGATGAAAGGCCTCTGGTGCGAGTGCAAATTGAAGATAGTTTTCTGGTAGGATTGCTGGACTCGGGTGCGAATGTTTCTATTCTCGGAAAAGATTGTCAAAAGTTTTTGGATGCCAATGGGCTTAAGTACCACCCACTGCAGGCTTTCGTGTATACGGCGGGCGGTGGAAAACAGAAAATATTAGGTTCTATCTCTTTACCAGTAACTTTTAAAAATACTACCAAAACTATTCGTTTTTATCTTGTTCCCTCCCTTATTCAAGAAGCCTATTTCGGAGTTGACTTCTGGAGAGCGTTTGCGTTAGCTCCCGAAATATTTCCGAGCATAGCATGTCTAGAGGTTATCGATGAAAAGGAGGAGGGACATAACTTCCATGAGTTGACACAAACCCAGAAGGCCAAACTGCAGAGGGTAGTAGATATGTTTCCGTCGTTTGAGAAGTTAGGATTGGGGCAAACGAGATTGGTTGAGCATCATATTGATACTGGTGATGCAGTCCCAATCAAAAGTAAACATTTTCCTCTTTCGCCACCGAGGCAAGCCGAAGCTTTTAGCGAAATAGATAGGCTGCTCGAAATGGGAGTTATAGAAGAGTCAAACTCGCCTTGGTGTAGTCCAGTTGTCCTAGTTCGGAAGCCAGGGAAAGTCAGGCTCTGCATAGATTCCAGGAAGGTCAACGCGGTAACTAAAAAGGACTCGTACCCGTTGCCTCATATCAACGGCCTATTGAGCAGACTGAAGGACACGCACTTCATTAGTGGCATTGATCTGAAGGACGCGTTCTTTCAGATCAAGCTGACAGAGTCTTCCAAGGAAAAAACAGCATTCGCAGTTCCTGGGAAGCCTCTGTACCACTTTAAGGTGATGCCCTTTGGTCTGTGCAATGGACCGCAGACTATGAGCCGCCTGATGGACAAGGCAATTCCCTCGCGTTTGCGGGAGAATGTCTTCGTCTACCTGGATGATCTAATGGTATGCAGCACTAACTTTGAAGACCACCTAAAGTTGCTGGCGGAAGTGGCGAATTGTTTGAGGGACGCAGGCCTCACAATCAATGTGAAGAAGAGCAAATTTTGTCAGAAGGAAATTCGGTATTTAGGGTACTTGATAGGTAGCGGGTGCTTGAAGGTGGATCCTGGGAAAATAGAAGCAATGCAGAACTTTCCGATCCCTAAATCTCCGCGACAGGTTCGTAGGTTTGTGGGCATGGCAAATTGGTATAGGGCATTTATTACAAATTTTGCTGACCTAGCAGGTCCTTTGACTGATTGTCTTCGCAAGTCAGCAGGCCCATTTAAGCTTACCCCTGAAGCGGTAGAAGCATTCGAAAAGTTAAAAGAAGCCTTGAGCTCCGCTCCTGTCTTGGCCCAACCCGATTTCTCAAAGGAATTTGTTATTCAGTGTGATGCTTCAAAAATAGGTGTAGGGGGCGTGTTATTCCAGCTCGATGACGAGGGCGCTGAGCATCCAATCGCGTTTGTTTCAAAAAAACTTAACAATGCTCAGCGCAATTATACTGTAACCGAACTGGAATGCCTCGCCGCCATTATATGTGTCAAGCGTTTTAGACCATACATAGAGGGTTTGCCATTCCGAATCATAACTGACCATTCAAGTCTCAAGTGGTTGATGACTCAGAAGGACTTGAGTGGCAGGCTGGCTCGATGGTCACTCCTACTGCAAAGATACGATTTTGCCATGGAGCATCGCAAGGGAACCCTGAATATAGTACCGGATGCCCTCTCGCGTTTTGATGTAGACGAGCTAACCTTCTCCGCCCCACCTCACGAAATTGACTTAGCATCGCCGGAATTTGAAAGCGCGGAATACTTGGATCTTTGCAGAACCATTTTGGAAAACAAAGATGCGCTACCAGATTTGAGTGTAAATGATGGCGTGGTTTTAAAAAGGGTTAAATTTCGTAAGGGTGTGGCGGATGAGGAAGACTCGTTATGGCGGGTGTGGTTACCGACAGGGTTAACTGAGAAAGCGATAAGTCTTGCACATGATGCGAATAGGAGTTACCATGGGGGTTGGCAGAAAACTTTAGAGCGTGTCAGACAAAATTACTTCTGGCCTAGGCAAGCTAAAGACGTTAGAGACTATGTACAGAAATGCGACACTTGTAAGGCTGTTAAGTCAACAAATCAGCAGTCAAGACCACCTATAGCGAACACTTTTGCTTCAGAAAGACCATTTCAGCGGTTCTATTGCGACTTTCTAGGACCTTACCCGCGATCTAAGCGGCGCAATCAGTTTCTCTTCATTGTTCTAGACCATTTTGCAAAGTATGTTTGGTTGAAGCCCATGCAGAGAGCAACAACTGTTAATGTTATGAATTACTTTACCTCTGAAATTTTTCCATCGGTTGGGGTTCCTGAATATATCCATAGCGATAATGGTAAACAGTTTATCTCTAGGGAAATGAAACAATTCCTCGAGAATTATGGGGTGACCCATATAAAGACGGGGTTATACTCGCCGCAAGCAAACGCGTCGGAACGCGTAAATAGAGAAATTGTTTCAAAAATAAGAATTTTCCTTAAAGATAAACCGGATCATACCGACTGGGACAAGCATATACCCGAAATTTTAGCGGTGTTAAGAAGCGATTTTCATACCTCAATTCAGTGCTCTCCATACTTTGCCCTATACGGTCAGAACATGGTCCAACACGCCTCAGCCTATAATATATTAGATAAACTCGGTACTCTTAGGGAAGATGACATTCCAATAGTAACTAGGGCGGGGTAAGTTGTCCTCCATTCGCGAGCAAATTCGTAGGAATTTAGTTCAGGCGAAGGATAGGGGAAACAACGTTTATAACAAACGCTCTAGGCAAGTTAACTATAGGGAAGGTCAGGAGGTTTTTAGGAAAAATTTTGCTTTGAGTAACTTTAAACAAGGCATAAACGCCAAATTCTTGCCGAAATACCTCAAGTGCCGAGTGCGTCGAAAAGTAGGCAACGCGTTGTACGATCTAGAGGACCTGACAGGGAAACTGATAGGTCGCTTTCACGCTTCGGATATTCGCCCGCAATAACAATTTTGATTTTTTTTACATATATACATTTTGACATTCGGAACCGTACCGCGTTTTGGCGGTCGGGGACAACTCGCCCAGTATCCTCCCCGAGCATTGACTTAATAGGGTATTTACATACGCTTCCATCGGAAGTAGTGGATAACCTGGCAATCCTCGGTTATGCGGATTGTCTTTCGGAGTTTTGACGAGTTCTCCTTTATTAAAATGTCTACCGGGTGACAAGTTTTTTTACCATGGAACAAGCTTCTCCGGTTAATTTTTTTGCTAAACCTTTTTGTGGGGGTGAAACCACTAGAATCAAAAATTTTCGGAGTTTTGACGAGTTCTCCTTTATTAAAATGTCTACAGCCGCGAAGCATTGTAACTAGGAAACCAAAATAAATTCTCCGTTTGCCTCGGAGTTTTGACGCGTTCTCCGATATCAAAATGTCTAACTAAATTACACGTTTTTCTTATAAGCCTATTTCGGTGGGGGTAAAGCCACTTAACCAATTTCCATTTGCCGCAAAGCCTACTAAACTATGAAACAAAATACTTCAAACAAATTTTTCCTTTACTGGCGGATCTTCTTGCCCGGCTAGCTCGTGGTAGAACTAGAGACTCTTATCTAGGGGTGAGTCGTGCCCCACGTTTTACCCAGAAATGGCTTCCTTGCAGGTAAACCTTTTTCCTGTTCGCTTCATCGACCGGTCTTCGAAGCGAAGCAGGCCTGTTATGGTTTACTTTCAATTGATAGTCATTTATATTTGGTGCAATGCGGTTGGTTGGATGACAGTTTTGATTCACCTTCCGGTTTGACGTTTAGCTACGGGAAAGTGCGTGATTTTTGCTGAAGTGGCAGCACCAAATGGTTCAATCCGTTCATATCAATCATCTGAAGGTAACGACCAATCAGAATGTTCCACCTGGCAATAATCACGCCACGTCAACGGGTAACGGAACTTTTCCATTGCGCAGTCGCGTTAAGTGAATAATTTTGGGCATAGCAGCGTCACCGGCATTCGACCAATTCAAAAAGTATACATGATTTGAACGGGAGCGGTCGTGTCGCGGAGTGTGAAAAAGTGGTTTTAATTTGTGAAAACTGAATCTTACATAAAACTCCAAGTGCTAAAGTTACGACAAGAAATTGTCAAGTAAAAAAAAAAAAAATTGGATTACAGCCAAATAAAATACAGCTTAGTACGTGTTTTCATTTTATCTCAATTATTCACTTTTACAGTGGTGCGCCTTGATAAATATAAAAGAAAAAAAAAAACTTAAGTTTAGTGTGGTGAAGTGGTTATTCAATTTTTTGATTAAGTTGGTGAAGCAATTAAGAAAAGTTCTGTAAGAAAAATGTTTGTAGTGGCACCCTGACTTATAAAATTATTGTATAAATTGAAATCTTTTCATTAAATGGATTTGGCCTTGCTATTTTGGCATTTAAGTACTTGGGAAGGGGGTCTTTTTAACAATAATTTCACAAAAACGTTATCTAGTTTGTACAGTTTTTTTTGATACTGTAACTCGTTTAGAAAATTACTTCTTTTCGAATTAAATACGCAGCCCACTTTTATGAAAGCATTCTGAATCAAGTTTAAATTGAGCTATTGAATCGACAATTCTGTACGACGGCACGCGCTGCTGATGTGCGTCCGAGAGTCTCGGGGGGTGTATCGGGCGACGGGTTTTGGCCTCCATGTCGATGGTCCGGGCGCGGGGGTTCTATATTTTGGGTCTGTTTAGAGATATTTGCAATCCAAGTTGAAAATTTTTCGTCATTTTCAGGTGGTTGTTGTAATCACAGATTAGGGTGTACCAAAAAGTGCAAAAAGTGTGTCCTGCTCAAAATATTGTGGACCGTGTAACGGGGGTTGGACCAGCTAAAGGTTATTCTTTTGAAAGGCGGCCAAAGGTCGTATACGCGAAAAGGTGTTGTGCACATAAATACCTTGGATGAAGCCGCCTATTTGGGATCGAACCTAGCGCATTTTGAGTTTTGCTGATAGCTTTCCACCGAGACAAATTATTTGATTTCCGCCTTCGGATTGTTGGGGCGGGGGTCGGAGCGCGTCGATTGATGCCTTTCCCGAGGGTTTTGAACGTATATTGGCGGTTGAACGCTGTCGTATAGAATTGCCATTGAATCTGAAAATTTTAGCACACTTCCTTGAAAACCTATCAAAACTTCATAAGTTCCATTTTGTTTTTTTAAAACGAAAGTGAATCGGAAGGAGTCAGTCCTAAACTACAAAAACAAATATCCAAAGATATCAAGTTCAAAAGCGCTATAAGAACAAAAGCAAACAAAAACAACGAAAATAAAGTTTCAAAGTACAAAACGCAATAAGAAAAGAATTACAAAACAACATAAACCCAATAATTATAAAAAAATAAACTTTAGAACCTTCTGAATAGAATTGTGTGGTCAATAAAAATATAATTAACATAGATACACATATAAACAAAAAAATCTACAAAAAGAATATAAAAACAAAATAAAGCTACAAAATTAAACTACAAAAACCACCGCAAAAATAACAACTTGGTGAGAATAAATAGCTAAAACAAACAAACCAACAAACAGAAAAGTTCACCAAACAACAAAAATAAATCACAACAACAACCACATCAGTAGCAGCAGTTGCAGCAGCCACAACAACATTCCTGGATATTCATCAACGACAACAGCGGGGGCCGCCTTCACATAGGCCCACCGCCATAAACCGCAACAACAACAACGCGCACCAGGGCGCACGACGACCTCCAGCAGTAACATCAGCGGGGGCCGCCCTATCTTAGGCCCGTCGCACCACCAGCAACAACGCGCAACAGGGCGCGCAACAACCAGCAGCAGTAATTACAGCGGGGGCCGACGTATTATAGGCCCACCGCAGTAAACCATCGGCAACAACACAACCAGCAGTGAAATTAGCGGGGGCCGACGTATTATAGGCCCACCGCAGTAAACCATCGGCAACAACAACACCAGCAGTGACAACAGCGGGGGCCGCCGTAATATAGGCCCGCCGCACTAGCAGCAGCGACAACAACACCAGCAGTAACAATAGCGAGGGCCGCCGTAATATAGGCCCGTCGCACCACCAGCGACAACGCGCAACAGGGCGCGCAACAACCAGCAGCAGTAATTACAGCGGGGGCCGCCCTCATATAGGCCCACCGCACGACGACATCCAGCATTGACAACAGCGGGGGCCGCCGTAATATAGGCCCGCCGCACTAGCAGCAGCAACAACAACATCCAGCATTGACAACAGCGGGGGCCGCCATAATATAGGCCCGCCGCCCTATACAATGACCAGCAACCACCAACAGAGACAACAACCATAGTAGCGCACTACTAACGGCCTACTGCAAGAAGAACCGGGTGAGACCTATCTGATGTAGACGTAACTTTTTTTAATTTATTCATGTGCTAGTATACCATGATGTATACGTAATGTATAAATTTTAAATTTTTTTGTATTACTTATAATTAATTTTTACCCAGTACATGCTAAGCGTATGACTGCAATGGAAGTTTCAAACTAAAAAAAAAAAAAAAAAAAAAAAAAAATCTGGTAGAGTTAAAACTAAAGTATATTTTCAAAACTAGAAAAAAAAATATTTACAAGATGAAGCATTAAAACTGTCAAACTGAAGGGGGGAAACGGTTAGGTATGTAGAAATAGAAATAAGGTGAGGTATTTAAGATACAACTAGAAACAAAAAGCGTAACTACTTAAAATAAATAATGGATTTTTTTTCATAAAAATAATAACAAATAATAACTATTAAAGAAAGCTATTCCAACAAAATATTAATTACTTAAATTAAACTAACTTGAAATAAAAATAAAATAAAATCAAATACACAAGAAAATAAAATAATGAAACAAGGCCACTAAATGAATAATTAATGCGGTAAATCGAAATAAAGATAAATCGACTAAATAAAATAAAGCTTAGTGATTACAAATAATATTAGTAGATACATAAATAAACTCAACGAAATAATTAAGAAAAATTAAGCCCAGTAGAGATTTTTTTTTTCCTTGTTTCGTGGGTTTTTTTTGATTAGTCTTAATAGTTTCTATAGAGTTTAATTCGAACATAAATACCTAGTATTTGATTTAAACCTAAATACCCGGGGATTTAAACTATGTATATATATACGTAAATACATTTTCTTTTACTTTCTTTGTTGCACCCTAATGTGGTAAAAGCTAATTTAAAATAGCCAAAATAGGGCTGAATTTAAAATATCTTGTTATGAGTTAAGCAAAACAATGAATTGTAAATAAATTTTGTATAATATGGGAATGCTGACGTTCGTCATTATTTAGAAGGCATATAGGAGTTTAGGTAAGGGGCCATCGGGATTCGGTTTGGTGCACCGATGGCCATGGATGAGGGTGGGTCAGCACCAGGGCGTCGCAACCACACCCGCGGCGCCCCCTTATAATGTTCGGCCTCTTTTTTTTTTAATTTTTTTCCTTTGCAGCAGGGTAACCGGTCATTTCCGGTTCGTTTAAAATTTCAGGGTTTCTTTTCGGTTAATCTAAATTTATCTTTGTTTTCTTTTTCCGTTCGTTATTTCAGTTTTAATTTCGTTTCATTTTCGGTTATTTTTATATTTGAGTTAGTTTCGCTTTCGGTTATTTTTGAATTTTGATTTTCATTTTAAATATTTTAGTTGCCCGTTTCTTTTGAATTTATTTGATTTTTCGGTTTTTTTATTTGAATTTGAAATTTGATGTCAACGGTCTGTCCGTGGCATCCGGTGTTTTAACCGGATGTTGTTTTAAAAGTTGTTTTGCGCGGTTTTGCATTTCCCCGCGTATTTCAAAAGGCACGATCTGACCTTTTCTCTGATTATGGCGCAGGACGGTAAGGTTGGCAAGAACCCACCCCAGCCGACAATGACTAGCCACAGTGCGACCTCATATCGTGCCGACCGCCTTCCTTACTGCTCCATTTTGTTGCGATACCATAACAGCCTTATCCATTGAATAATCAATTATTAAAGTATTTGAGAACAAATTAAACTCACGCAAAGCTCTAATGATTGGGGCATGGTATGCGTAATTAGTCCTGACGAGTTCAAGAACAAAAATGTCATTCCTTCTAAGGTTCCTATGAGGTACCGTTCTAAGAGAATGGGTGCGTCCACCCCTCCTTGTTATGTAAGTGTATTCGCGCGACAGTCTAAAGCTGAAGTAATTGGTGCGTTATCGATAACCTTATAAAAAAGCTGATTTGACCAACCTTATGAAAAACAATGGCATCAATTATTGGTGCTACATCGTAATTCGCTATCCGTAATGTGACCTTACCGACCAATGGCATGTTGGTTTTTCTCTTACGTTAAGGATACGCCTACAGCTATACTACAAACGCGCCAATAACTTCAGGTTAAAGCCCGTCGTGGACTGCACTACTAAAGCTTTCTTGAGATGTAATTTAGAGATAGAATGGAATTTGGTTGATGGTACAAGAATGTATATGAAACTATGTATCACTTCTAGATTAGGCGTTTCAAAGTCATTAATCTATGGGCTGACTTTGGCGGCTGGTTAAAGCGTCTCAGATTTTGTTGATCTGTCATTTGGTGTTGTATATTATGCTCCAGCACCCATATTCAAATAACATTTATTCCGAAATGTGAAGTTCCAAAAAATTACAGTAGCATCTCAGCAAATATTCATCTGCTTTTCAGATTCCGTTTGGAGTAATCGAAAAACTGTAGGTCGTGCCATTTTGCAAGAAAAATTAGCAGCAGCACACCACAAATTGGTAGAAAAGCTTGGCCTTAATCTCCTCCTATCTATTACTTTACTATATTTTTTTATACTCTTAGGCGCATCGCATATTTGCTAACAGATTTTTTGATGCGCAACATTACTCCTCGTGTCGTTTTCTACCCGTGTTTAAGCCACTTGGAAAAAAATGTCATAACTTTGATACTTCTGTAGGACACTGTATGGATATCTGCATGTGGTAAAACGCGAGTTAACTGATTGCGTCGCTTGGCTAATTGCATACAATTTGTTGAGTTGCGCGTTCGAACACGCACACACGTATACATAATACTAATACTGCTAAGAAGAACAATACTACCATAACTTCGGGTATTATGGTATAGGTGGCTAAAATGATATGCCAGTCTTTCTCATAAACTACTATCAGATCCGGCAGACGTTGTCCTGCCTAAAATTTGAGTTGTCTACATTTAACAAATTGTACTCACTTTCCTCCCCACTTGGCGCTTCCTCGTAATTTATTCCTATATTTTAATTTTATCTTCTACTTTTGCTTTTCCTCCACCCCCATATCCCGTTATTTGTTTTACCTTCTTCATTTTTCTCAACACTTCCCCTAATTCTTGAGTTTTCTATTTTTACTCACCCTCTTCTTCCTTTTCCTGTGCGGGTACTGATATGTACATGGTTTCGAAGATATAGTGGTTTAACTTTTCCAAGTTTTTTTTGATATATAAAACACATGTCTTTAAATAAACTAAAATTAACTTGAACCAAAAAAATTCCTAGTTTTACCGAATTGCAGCTTTATGGGAAAATTATGTAAACCTTGACCAAGTGACACATATAACCAAATATCATTAATTCAGACCAAATACTTTCAAATTGATGACGAATTGAAATTTTATATGACCTGGGGGCGTGGCACCGCTCACTTTTCCAAATCTCATTTAGCAAAAATTCCTTTTATCCCTACTAGTTGATCGCTGTATACTCATGATGGGTACAGCTTTTTAGGATCATCATCAGGTGTAAAATGTTAAGACCCCGACTCTTAGGAGTTTCATAATTATCTGATCTCAAAGCAGCAAGTAGGACCATCCAGCAGACCTGAAGCTTGACCCAGCCTGGCCTCAGTGGGCTTCTATTCTATTCACTCTAAACTTTCTTTGCCCTGTCGGCGATTAATACATGAGACTATACAACATAGCCTCGGATAAAGTTTTTCAGGTAGGTAGGTGAAATGGCTGCGACTCAGGTCGCACAATTAGCCTTTAGAAGCTGTTTTGTAGTTGTTGATAAACTCAAGGAATTTTGGAGTCCCTATTTCAGATATACTCTTCAAGTTTTCCATACAGGGGCGCTCAAAGGATTTTAGACGCATTCTGGCTTGAGCCGGGCATTTACACAGATAATGCTCAACAATCTCTTTTGATAGCTATATCTTTACAACTTCTGCAGTGATCATGGTGCAGACTGCTATTAGTTTGTGGGTGTCAGCTCTTGACCTGCTTAGTTTCTTCTTAGTTTCGACGGAAACTGCATGGCTGGTGCACTTAAAGCTTCTTCCGCAAAACCACTACTCTAATAAGTGCTTATCCATAAGTTTAATGGTTAAAGGTCGTGATTTGTTGTAGGAGGGCCACAAGCTTGTAGACATTCTACAGAACATTCGATTGCTTCCACGTGTTATTACCCTCACTAAACCAGTACTGAGAGACTCGATCTCTATTAACTTCCAGCGCAGCAAAACCCCTTCGCTTGTAAAACATCAGGAGCCGTTCCACACCGAGTTGGTTGTTCATCTCATTATCCTTTATCTTACGATGCGCCGGCACCCATATTAGAGAAACGATATGTTGGTTTACAGGGTTCATTGTCTCCCCTGCACCAACCAACCAGTCTCGGTTTTATCATTGCTGACCCGAGAGTTCGAAGAGCCGTAGTCGTCCATTGCATGTCTAATGGATAATGTTGATATTTCTGAGTTCGCTTGAGACATGGATAAGGGCATGGGCGAGAGTATACTACTACACAGGCCATATCTCTGTCAAAATTGAGATGTTAAATTTCTGAGCGAACCGCCCATCTTTGCTCAAAAGGAAGAGAATATCACCAATTTATACGAAGGCTGTGTTAAGACAGATGTAGTTGGTAAGAGCCGTCAACAGTTAGAAAAATATAGTTGTGCACTCTTTCCAGAGTCCATAAAAATAGGTACACCATGTTATGCCGTTTCTTTAATGAACAGATAGATCGGTATTTGGTATAGGGACCCTGTATATGAAGGAGCAGATATGGAGAGAAGGAAGAAAATGATATTAAGATACAGACAAAAAGAGGAATAGAAAGAAGATGAATGGAAAAGCATAATAAGACGATTAGGAAGGGAACAGGGAAGAGGAAAGAGGTAGAGGTGGTAGAAGCAAATCAAGAGGGGGGAAGTAGAAAAAGATATGGGCTAGAAAGAGTGTTGGAAGGAGGCGGAAAAAAGATAAATGGTAAAAGAAGCTAAAGATGTGGAGAGTACAAGTTCTCAAGGTGTACTAATATCTTTAAAATGCCTAAGTTCGACAACGCTGGTAGAGGTTTCAACGTTTATGAACAAGCAACCAGTCAAGGACTGGGGAACCGTTTCGGGTACTTACTTTTTCAATTATTCAATATAGCTTCTGCACTCATCTCGCCTCCAATGTTCTAAAATCGTCCGAGTGAGATGTCCTGTAAACGCATGACTTTCTCTATCCAATAAGGAGTGCAGTGGAGTATTTTCCTTCACGTTGCGGATTTTTGCAATATTCAATTGTATTAAACATCTAAAACAGAATTGAAGTCCTCGTCAATTTACGTTATCGTGTGAGCTACATAAAGATCCACATTTACATATAACCTGCCATGATTTGAAATCCTTTTATAAACACTTCAGGGCACAAGACCAAGTAAGGCATCTGTTTATTTGTTCATGCAAATCAACCTCAGCCTCATGTTTTAAGGTGACTACAACAACAAACAACACAAGAGTAAACGTACACATGTAAACAAATGGAATGCTACAACAGAGATTCCGAAGCACACATACATACATACATACACTAATAAGCCTTGGTCATATCCTTAAGGTGACTAAGCCAACTTATATAATCTGCGTTGATTGTGTGGTCAGGCATTCAATTGTGGGTGTTTTAATCGAATTTTGGTTGCATGCGGCTAAAAAGCAAGCAAATCAGACCAGCATAGCAAAGCACAACTTGGGTATACAAAACAAGTTTGCTATTTAGAGCAGCAACGCGCCAATAAGTTATTCATAGACAGCGGTACATATGTAACAGTAAGCTACATATATACATACAAATGTTGTAAATAACGCATTTACATTGTTGTGATGGACAATAGCAACGTGAAATTATTAATGTGGTTTTCAGAATCTGTTTTCTTCGTTTATTTTATTTCATTTTATTTTATTATATTTTTTTTTTTATTTATTTTTTTTTTATTATATTTATTTTCATTTTATTTTATTTTATTTTCTTATTTTATTTTATTTTATTTTATTTTATTTTATTTTATTTTATTTTATTTTATTTTGTGTTATTTTATCTTATTTTATTTTATTTTATTTCATTATATTTTATTTTATTTTATTTTATTTTGTTTTAGTTTATTTTGTTTCATTTTATTTTATTTTATTTTATCTTATTTTATGGTATTTTATGTTATTTTATTTTATTTCATTTTATTTTATCTTAGTTTATTTTGTTTCATTTTATTTTATTTTATTTCATTTTATTTGATTTTATTTTAAGTTAAAGTATTCCATTTTATTTTATTTTATTTTATCTTATGCTATTTTATTTTATTTTATTTTATTTGATCATAGTTTATTTTATTTTATTTCATTTGATTTGATTTTATTTAATTTTATTTGATTTTATTTGATTTTATTTTACTTTATTCCATTTTATTTTATTTTATCTTATTTGATTTTATATTATTTAATTGTATTCTATTTTATCTTATTTTATATTATTTTATTTTATTTTATTTAATTCTATTTTATCTTAGTTTATTTTGTTTCATTTTATTTTATTTTATTTCATTTCATTATATTTCATTTCATTTCATTTCATTTCATTTTATTTCATTTCATTTTATTTTATTTTACTTTATTTTATTTAATTTAATTTTATTTTATTTTATTTTATTTCATTTTATTTTATTTTATTTTACCTTACTCTATTTCATTTTATTTTATTTTACTTGAAACTTTGACCTCCAGCCTAATCGGCCATCAAATTTTAACAAGTCGCGATATTGCTATTTCAATGCACAACACTTTATAAACGGTATTTTCAGGACATTACGTGCATGATTAATTGTTGCATATGCAAGTAGGTCACATGAGCAAGGTCAGTACCTAGCAAAAAATGGTGTAAGTTTTCATAAGAAAGAAGTCAAACGTCGAGAGCGCTGTTTGCTTCCATGAAATATGAACCTTAACATAATTTAACCCATGTGGTATTTAATTATTTAATACCTCATACACAGTCTTTCATACAACAAGTCTCTTCAAGTGGCCTATCAGCCTTGAGCACAGGGTTGTTTCTCAAAAATGTCGGATCTCATAACATAAGTTTCAATCAAATAAAAAGGGCATTACTTGTTAATGGGTAACTACAATATATATTTTTGTATGAATTTGCTATATATATACCTATGAATTCCAATTAATTAACATTTACTTATGCATACGTCCGTACTTGCAAACATACAAACTCCTACCTTAAAGTCGTAATACGATTAGGCTGTTTATCAACCGTTGCCATTGGCATTTAGAACAAGTAACTAAGTAATCTGGCCAATTTGCATGCGTGTTTGCGGCCTATGTGGTTGGCAAATAATACACAAAGGACATACACAAATTTATATACATTTATTCGAGTTTCGATCATGAGCAATAGATTTTTTGTAGTAGTTGTGTCAAATATATAATGTACCATTTGTGCTTAAAATATCTAGTTGTAATCATTGCAGAAAATCGGCCAGTCATTAAGTTGCTTTTGGCGTTATCTTCTTAAGCATCGACAGGAGCATCTCACAGTGCATAGAGTGGAATGTCAAAGAGCTTCATCGAATAGTTTAAATAGAATTTCAAATCCTAAATAAACATATACATAATCCTTTGTAGGTGTATGTAATTTGTAAAATTCGTTCAATCATTATTAAGCAGCTTTGAATTAGGCGCTTAAGTCTTGCAATTACTCAATGCAAAACCAGTAAATTGTAGGTAGTGCCTGCAGTACTCCAAAAACTGATTCGTGCTGCTGCACTATAGCATGTCTTGAAAAAATCAAATACCAAGGCAAATGGGTAGGTAATCAAGACAAGTTCTAAAGTCGAATGTTTAGAAATATGAAAATCATGAGACATTAGCATCCCTACAATACTCTCTGGTTTTTCATAATGCTGCTACAAAACTCATGATCACTTTTTTCTACGCCCTGACGACGTTTGACTGATTGTCCTCCTGTTCCTTGTGTTATACGAAAGCGTTGCTGAAAGTGCGGTCCGTTGCCAGATATGAATTCGGTATTCAGATACGAGCCAACGATTTTATGGAGATATGTTATCTGTCAAAGGCACATCAACATGGAGTCATTGTTATATCTAAGGCACTTCAATATGGCGACGCATCTGGTACAAAGCGAATTCCCATCTTCTAACGAATGATGGAAAGAGATGCAGGATGAGACCAATATAGAATATAAAAAAACAGGTGACGAAATCTCTTAAAATTTGACGTCTCTGCTTTGACATGGTACACAATGGAATATGACATGTTGTTGTTGTTGTTAACAGTGCTTCGCCCTGCCCAATGGGCTCGATCACTCTAAATTGTCATCAGGCTCTTCTAACGGACGTATGGTATCATGAGGAGACATACCACATGCAGGGCATTTGTTTGGTATGTTGGGGTTCAGTCTGCATAAGTAAGAGTTTAACCTATTACAATATCCAGAGCGAAGTTGTGCTAATATGACTCTAGTCTTCCTCGCAAGTACACGCTCCTCTTCAGCTAATTCAGGTGGTTGAGTATTAATAACGGGATTCACAGGCCTGAGATCTGTCAACCGACTCGGTATGGAGGTCATTTAGAGCCCGTCTATGGTTCCGCAGATCGAACGGCAAAGAGATATGGCTTACGAAGATGTCTCCTTACGTTTCTGGGGGGCGGTGCTACATCCAAAAGATTTCGATTTGGATGACTAGGCTTTTGACAGTTCAGAAGGAACTGTGTACTCAAGAGTTCCGCGTGCTCTTGAACATTGTGGAATATGACATCGACAATAATAGTATATCAAACGAATTGATAAGTCAATACATTATTAGGCGCTAAAGAATTATTTAACGAATACTAGATATAATGACAGAAAAAATGGCATAAATGTAAAATTTAATCACAAAATATTTGCATTCGCGAGCGCATTTTTCAATTGTCAAAATATTCAACTGTCAAAATGTTCCATCTTCCTTTCCATTTGGCACAGCCGTTACTTAAGTACAAATCTCTAAGAAATTGTATTATTTTTTCAAATTTACAAAGGAAATGTTTATCGAGCTTCTTCAAATTTTGCCGCTTAACTAAAGTTTGAATCACAGATCGTTGCTTTTCTTCGCCCGAATTCAATCTTCACTGATCTCATACCTCTGAAAATCAAAACAACAACAGGAGTTACTTAAGTTATAACGAACAAATTGGTATGTATACCGGAGTCCATAGTGGAATCACAAGGTGAAGTAAATAAAAAGAGAAAGAAAATGAACGCTATCTGAAACGGTAGGGATGTATTTTGTAGAGGGAGAATGGGGTGAAACGCCAAACAGTTTTTGCCCTTTTTGGTAGAAAGGGGGGAAAATAATTTATTAAACATGTTTGTAGTTGATTTAAAAAAAATGCTAAGTGCAATAAAAAAAGACTAGCACAACTAAAAAATTGTTATTAACGTAATTGAATGATATTTTCATTTATGGTTTTTCTTAAAATATAAAAAATTAGCCAATGAAACCCATATTGCATTTATACGATGTGATTACAATTAAATACAAATTCGTGAATATGAAAGTGAAATGACTGCATTTGCAGATATTTTATTGCTCAACTAGGGTATCTTGAGGTCAATACCTATTGGAAGTTATAAATATTAAAATCGACTTTGGATTTTAGGACCACTTACCGAATATATATAAAATGCGTTGTTTTTGAATAAAAAGTTAAACGAAACGACTGGATAAGTTATATTTTGTTTGGCAGACTAAAAAGCAACACGACTTGAAATGGAGGGTCTGGTACGAGAAACGAATAATAAGTGACTGATTTCAGAAAGAAGAAGAATGCCAGTTCTTCTGGTGGCAGCTCATTGACGTTTTGCATTAATTCAATAATGAGATGCAATATTCCGTCATTAAATTTTAAATTTGCATCCATTTTTGTAATGTCGACTCGCACGGTAGTGGAAAACATTTTTGATATAGGTGCCTGTACGCACGAGGCCCTGCCGCATGGAGTGTGAGTGCATTAGATATATCAAATCAGCTCCAGTAAACAAGCTGCTGCCAGCTTTCTCAGTTGCCCTTCAGTAAACACTTGTTTCACATTGTTTACTAATGCCTCGTTTTCAGCCTTTTCAATTTTTAAATTTACATTCTCCAGCTCCATATTTCGAAGTTGCGACTTCAATGTTGCGATTTGGATATGCAACTCGTTTTCACTTTCACAACTGAAAAATTGCATAGATATACTATATAACGCGCAAATAGATTACCATTAAATATTCGTTATTATGCAATTGTTGTATTGTTTGTGTTGTTGTTGAGCTATCTGTCTGCCGACTCGGTGTACGAATTGTTTGTGCGGACAAATCTACCTTCACACCGACATTCCAAACAACACGAATACATGTTTTTTTACCATTCGGGAATACGTTTTGGTCCGATTTTTGTAAGTATGAGAAGAAGATCAGAACAATCGACCTAAGTCGATTCAGCTATGTCCGCCTATTTGTCTATCTGTTTGTACGCAAACAAGTCCCTCGGTTTCAGATATATCGCACAGTGAAAATCGTGAGACGTACTCAATTATGAAGTAAGCGACACAACTGAACACAGCACGTGCAATAACTACTAAGCACTACCTATTAGATCGTATAAACATATAAAATCTAAGATAGTTAAGACCTTATGCCATTTAGCCCCAAGACTGGACCAAAAGAGAACTGGATGCGTGTGTTGTTAATACATATATACATACTTTTAGAACTAGTTTTAATTAAGGGTAATAAGTGAATACATCTGATGAGGCGGCTCTGGGAGTATTCGAGAGAAAGGTTCTTCGAAAGATTTGTGGACCTCTACGCGTTGGCGACGGCGAGTACCGAAGAAGATTTAATGATGAGCTGTATGAACTTTACGCAGACGCCGACATAGTTCAGCGAATTAAAACACAGCGGCTTTGCTGGCTAGGCCACGTAGTGAATGAACGAAGATGCTCCAGCCCAGAAGGTATTCTTATCGGCACCCGCCGGTGGAAGCAGAGGAAGAGGGAGACCACCACTCCGATGGAAGGACCAAGTGGAGACCGATTTGCGATCCCGCGGTGTTTCCAATTAGCGCCAGTTGGCGCAACGAAGAAACGACTGGCGAGCTATGTTGGACGGTCAAAATCGCCCAGGCGGTTAGATGGCCATTTAAAGAAGAAGAATAAGTGAATGCATTTTGCAAAGATAAGCATTATAAAACATAAGTAAAAACCCATAAATTAAAGAAAACTGCACTTTGCAAACATATGCACCATTATTCAAATATGTACTGTTCTTCTACCGAGTCGAACATGTCTATTACTCTATAGTGAACACAATTATGTATGGATATTTAAATCACCATACTTAGCTTTTGTTGCCTTGTCCACTATTTGCAGTACTTCCTTAGCTGAATCCCAAGACGTCAGCAGTTCCACAGCACCGCATTGGCACCGCTTCCTTACATAACAAACGTCGGTTTTTCGTTTGCTGAAAATCATTTTTCGAAAAGTGCGCGTACTCTGGAGCTGTGTGTGAGTGCTACCCCGCTGCTTTTACACCACCTTTTCAGCCTCTTCTCCTCCACAGGACCACTAAATAGGCTGAAACCCTCCGCCGTCCAAGTTTTTTTGCACAATGCGCAGCTCGGTCTTGGCATTATTAATAAATTTACTGGAAAATTTTAATTTTAACGATCATTTTCTTTGAGAAATAGCAGCGGAATGTGAAATTATATTGAAATGTTGCAATACAAATTTTGTTGCTCAAATTTACCAGAAATTCCCCTTTCATACACGTAAAAATCTGAAAAAAGCAACACCTTGATAGAACAACAACACTGTTTTCGGGGACAACATTGCCTCAAAATTTTCAGATAGCCGAATGACAGAACAAAGAAGAAATTAGAGCAAGACAACTGACAGCTTACTTCACCTTGTTGATTCCACTATGAGAGGAGTCCAAAAGATAATAATCGACCTAAATTATCTCGTTCCTTGAGTTAATCATTCTTTGAATTTGGCAAGACTCGTCTCTTCACTTATTTTTCTTCCTCTATGGTATAACGGTAAAATATTGTGAGGGCATTGTGTAACTAGGTGAAGCTCAAAGGTCGAATCTGTGAAACCATTGTCAACACAAATGGACATTTTTCAAATGTTTAGAGACAAACCAGTTTACCGCATGTAGGTGGTATCGATTTTTGACCACATTAACTTTTTCAACTTTTTTATATTCAAATGTTTTTACATGTTTAAATGTTTTTGGTGAAAATTGTGTTCTTCGTTAGTTTCCATCATTTGTCACGCTGCTGAAGATGCCAAGGAAAATTGGCGAAACGTCGAGCTGTAAGGTGGAATAAATTTTGTTTTATTTGCACCCAACACAATAGATCTGCGTAGCTTAAAATACACATAAATAGACAAACTGAATAGTTGAAAGTTTGGCTTATTTTCATTTTCTTCGGGATCACATTGTTTGATATCTTTTGCAGGTTCATGCAGAGCAACATCTTCCTACTTATGATTTGAGGGAATATCAATTTCATCGCTGATTCCAATGAACGTTTTCCTGGGTGAATAATCTTTTATCCAGGGTGCTAAATTTTCTATGTACACCACTGCCCTACACTCCCCTCGAATCGCTTCCTCTTCATTTGCACCTCCAACTCCCTCTCTGTGTTCTTGCTCCTTATTTTACTTTTCTTCCCCTATGTCCCTTCCTCTTATTTACTCTCTTCTTTTTTCTCTACCACCTAGTTTACATCTCCCTTTTCTCTTCGTATTCCTCTTCTCTTTTAATAAATTTAACTTTTAATAAATTTAATTTTTAATAAACTTAACTTTTAATAAAATTTAATTTTTTATAAAAAATTATATAATGTAAATAATCAAATTTAATAAATTATTTATAATTATAATATTTAAAATAAATAAAATTACAATTATTAATTAATAACATATTTTAATTAAAAATAAAATATCCCCCACAATAAAAATTTAAATAAATCATTTTTTATATTTAACCCCTAATTAAAATATAAAAAATAAATTATTGAAATTTACAAATAAGAAATTAATAAATAACTAAAATTTAATTTGAAAAATAGTTAATAATTATAAAAATAAATTTAAAAAAAAATTTGAAATTTTTAAATTACAAATTATTCATAATATAAAACATAAATTTAATAACTATTAATATAAATACCATTATAATTATTAATTAATAACATTTTTTAATTAAAAATAAAATACCTCCTATAAAAAAATTAAATAAATTATTTCTTATATTTAACCCCTAATTAAAATATAAAAAATAACTTATTGAAATTTACAAATAAGAAATTAATAAATAACTAAAATTTAATTTGAAAAATAATTAATAATTTCGAAATTATTTTATTTATTTACTACAAATTAATTTAAATAAAACTTAAAATTTAATTATAATATTAAATTTAAATAAATAATAAAATTAAAAGTAAAATTTTTATATAAACAATTTAACATATAAATAATTATTTTTACAATTTTTTAAAATACAAAAATTTCGAAATTATTAACCATAATTATAAAAATAAATTTAAAAAAAAATTCGAAATTTTTAAATTACAAATTATTCATAATATAAAACATAAATTTAATAACTATTAATATAAATACCATTATAATTATTAATTAATAACATTTTTTAATTAAAAATAAAATACCTCCTATAAAAAAAATTAAATAAATTATTTCTTATATTTAACCCCTAATTAAAATATAAAAAATAACTTATTGAAATTTACAAATAAGAAATTAATAAATAACTAAAATTTAATTTGAAAAATAGTTAATAATTTCGAAATTATTTTATTTATTTACTACAAATTAATTTAAATAAAACTTAAAATTTAATTATAATATTAAATTTAAATAAATAATAAAATTAAAAGTAAAATTTTTATATAAACAATTTAACATATAAATAATTATTTTTACAATTTTTTAAAATACAAAAATTTCGAAATTATTAACCATAATTATAAAAATAAATTTAAAAAAAAAATTCGAAATTTTTAAATTACAAATTATTCATAATATAAAACATAAATTTAATAACTATTAATATAAATACCATTATAATTATTAATTAATAACATTTTTTAATTAAAAATAAAATACCTCCTATAAAAAAAAATTAAATAAATTATTTCTTATATTTAACCCCTAATTAAAATATAAAAAATAACTTATTGAAATTTACAAATAAGAAATTAATAAATAACTAAAATTTAATTTGAAAAATAATTAATAATTTCGAAATTATTTTATTTATTTACTACAAATTAATTTAAATAAAACTTAAAATTTAATTATAATATTAAATTTAAATAAATAATAAAATTAAAAGTAAAATTTTTATATAAACAATTTAACATATAAATAATTATTTTTACAATTTTTTAAAATACAAAAATTTCGAAATTATTAACCATAATTATAAAAATAAATTTTAAAAAAAAAATTCGAAATTTTTAAATTACAAATTATTCATAATATAAAACATAAATTTAATAACTATTAATATAAATACCATTATAATTATTAATTAATAACATTTTTTAATTAAAAATAAAATACCTCCTATAAAAAAAATTAAATAAATTATTTCTTATATTTAACCCCTAATTAAAATATAAAAAATAACTTATTGAAATTTACAAATAAGAAATTAATAAATAGTTAAAATTTAATTTGAAAAATAATTAATAATTTCGAAATTATTTTATTTATTTATTATAAATTAATTTAAATAAAACTTAAAATTTAATTATAATATTAAATTTATAGTAAATAATAAAATTAAGGACATAATTTTTATAGAACAATTTAACATATAAATAATTATTTTTACAATTTTTTAAAAATAAAATAATTTCGAAATTATTAACTATTTTTCAAGTTTTTTTTTTTTTTTTAATAAAAAAAAATTTCTGAATTTTTAAAAATTTTTCAAAATTTTTGAGAAATAGTTAATAATTAAATTTACATTCCATGATTATTAATTAATTTTCATTCAAATTTTTAATTATAATGAAAATTAATCTATTTTTATAAAAAATTTCACGATAATCAAGAGATATACTATAGAGATCAATAAATATCTATATATATATAAATATTTAATTAATTAATAGATGCCTATTAATTATGTCGTAAAAACCCTTAAGATTCCGAAATAGAGATTAGTTTTGTAAAATTTGATTATTATTATTATAATCGATTATTAGAAATTTTTATAAATTAATATATTAAAAATAAATAATCGATATACATATATATATTTATATTAAGTTGAGATTTTATCTCTCAGAAATGGCTATATTAGAATTTCTTATTATCTACTTAATAATTCTTAAGCAATATTAAAAACACTAATATTAATTATTAAACAATAAATTTAATAATTAATTAATAACATGAAACGTAATTAATAAGATTTTAAAAAAAAATTTAAATAAATCATTTCTTATATTTAACCCCTAATCAAAATATAAATAATAACTTATTGAAATTTATAAAAAATAAATTCATAAATAATTAAAATTTAACTTAAAAAATAATTAATAATTTCGAAATTTTTTTATTTAATCACAACAAATTAATTTAAATAAAACTTAAAATTTAATTATAATATTAAATTTATAGTAAATAATAAAATTAAGGACATAATTTTTATAGAACAATTTAACATATAAATAATTATTTTTACAATTTTTTAAAAATAAAATAATTTCGAAATTATTAACTATTTTTCAAGTTTTTTTTTTTTTTTTTAATAAAAAAAAATTTCTGAATTTTTAAAAATTTTTCAAAATTTTTGAGAAATAGTTAATAATTAAATTTACATTCCATGATTATTAATTAATTTTCATTCAAATTTTTAATTATAATGAAAATTAATCTATTTTTATAAAAAATTTCACGATAATCAAGAGATATACTATAGAGATCAATAAATATCTATATATATATAAATATTTAATTAATTAATAGATGCCTATTAATTATGTCGTAAAAACCCTTAAGATTCCGAAATAGAGATTAGTTTTGTAAAATTTGATTATTATTATTATAATCGATTATTAGAAATTTTTATAAATTAATATATTAAAAATAAATAATCGATATACATATATATATTTATATTAAGTTGAGATTTTATCTCTCAGAAATGGCTATATTAGAATTTCTTATTATCTACTTAATAATTCTTAAGCAATATTAAAAATACTAATATTAATTATTAAACAATAAATTTAATAATTAATTAATAACGTGAAACGTAATTAATAAGGCTAAGTTAAAAAAAAAAAAAAAAATTAGGTCATAATTTTACAATGAAAAATAGCCTATTAAATTTATAATAAATTAATTTTCATTGTAAAAAATAAACTAGAAAATTCAATTTTATTTATTATTCATGTTAACCCTCAAAATTTAATAATTCATTAATGAATTGCCTGAAATTAAAGGGTTATCTTGATAGGATAAATTATGTAATTATAATTACATTCATTATATTTAATAGAATTAAACTATTTCTAAAAGTATCAAAAACTTTTGTGCATCATACACTAAAATACAATTATTTAATCAAACCATAAAAAGATAAGCTAATTAAGCTACTGGGCTCATACCCCAATTATAAAGGTAATAACCCTTTTCTTTTTAATTTTTAATAATTCTACAAAAATTATATTCTTCTCAATTTTAATAATAAGAACAATAATTACAATTTCATCAAATTCTTGATTAAGAGCTTGAATAGGTTTAGAAATTAATTTATTATCTTTTATCCCCCTAATAATAGATAATAAAAATTTAATATCTACAGAAGCTTCTTTAAAATATTTTTTAACTCAAGCAATTGCATCCTCAATTTTTTTATTTGCTATTATTACATTATTTTTGAATAATTTAATGACATTACAAATTAATTTTATTTTTAATAAATTAATTATAATTTCTTCTCTATTACTAAAAAGAGGATCAGCCCCCTTTCATTTCTGATTCCCAACAGTTATAGAAGGATTATCGTGAAATAATAATTTAATTTTAATAACATGACAAAAAATTGCCCCTATGATATTAATTTCTTATTTAATTGAAACAATTTTTATCAACATTATTATTATTATCTCAATTATTATTGGTTCCTTAGGTGGATTTAACCAAATTTCTTTACGAAAATTAATAGCTTATTCATCAATTAGACATTTAAGATGAATGCTAACTGCTATACAAAATAATGAAATAATATGAATTATATATTTTTGTTTTTATTCATTTTTATCCTTTAGATTAATTTTTATACTTAATAATTTCGAAATTTTTTATATAAATCAATTATTCAATAATTTTTTTAATTCTAAAATTTTAAAATTCATTCTATTACTAAATTTACTATCTTTAGGAGGATTACCACCATTTTTTGGATTTTTACCAAAATGAATTGTTATTCAATCAATAATTATAAGTAATCAATACTTATTAATAGTAATTATAACAACTATAACATTAATCACATTATTTTTTTATCTACGATTATGTTTCGCTGCATTTATATTAAATTATTTCGAAAATAACTGATTTTTTAAAATAGATATAAATAATATATCAATTAAATTTATACTTATTTTTTCATTTATTTCAACGTTTGGTTTAATCATAATTTCTATTATATACCCTCTATTTTACTAATAATTTGTAAAGGCTTTAAGTTAAAAAAACTAATAGCCTTCAAAGCTTTAAATACTAGTAAAATCTTTTAAGCCTTAGTAATAAATTTACTCCTTTAGAATTGCAGTCTACTATCATTAGTGACTATAAAGCTTAAATTTGATTAAAAAGATATACTCTTATAAATAGATTTACAATCTATCGCCTAAATTCAGCCATTTAATCATATATTCGCAACAATGGTTATTTTCAACAAATCATAAAGATATTGGTACTTTATATTTTATCTTTGGAGCTTGAGCAGGAATAATTGGAACTTCATTAAGAATTTTAATTCGAACTGAATTAGGTCATCCAGGAGCTTTAATTGGAAATGATCAAATCTATAATGTCATTGTAACATCTCACGCATTTGTAATAATTTTTTTTATAGTAATACCAATTATAATTGGAGGATTTGGAAATTGATTAATTCCTCTTATACTAGGAGCTCCTGATATAGCATTTCCTCGAATAAATAATATAAGCTTTTGACTACTACCACCATCAATCACTTTATTATTAGTCAGAAGCATGGTAGAAAACGGATCTGGAACAGGATGAACAATTTATCCTCCCCTTTCATCTATTTCTGCTCATGCCGGAGCTTCTGTAGATTTAACTATCTTCTCTTTACATTTAGCAGGAATCTCTTCTATTTTAGGAGCAATTAATTTTATCACAACAATTATTAATATACGATCAACAGGGATTACTTTTGATCGAATACCTTTATTTGTATGGGCTGTTATTTTAACAGCTCTTTTACTCTTACTATCTTTACCAGTACTAGCAGGGGCTATTACAATATTATTAACAGATCGAAATTTAAATACATCTTTTTTTGACCCAGCAGGTGGAGGAGATCCTATTTTATACCAACATTTATTTTGATTTTTTGGACATCCAGAAGTCTATATTTTAATTTTACCTGGATTTGGTATAATCTCTCATATTATTAGTCAAGAATCAGGAAAAAAAGAAACATTTGGTTCTTTAGGAATAATCTATGCAATAATAGCAATTGGATTATTAGGGCTCATTGTATGAGCTCATCATATATTTACTGTTGGAATAGATGTAGACACACGAGCTTATTTCACTTCAGTTACTATAATTATTGCTGTACCTACAGGTATTAAAGTCTTTAGTTGATTAGCAACTCTTCATGGAACCCAATTATCATATTCACCAGCATTAATTTGATCCTTAGGTTTCGTTTTTCTATTTACTATTGGAGGATTAACAGGAGTAGTATTAGCTAATTCATCAATTGACATTATTCTACATGATACATATTATGTAGTTGCACATTTTCACTATGTTTTATCTATAGGAGCAGTTTTTGCGATTATGGCAGGACTCATCCATTGATACCCTTTATTTACAGGATTAACTTTAAACCCTAAATGATTAAAAACTCAATTCGTTATTATATTTATTGGGGTAAATCTAACTTTTTTTCCTCAGCATTTCTTAGGTCTTACAGGAATACCTCGACGATATTCAGACTACCCAGATGCTTACACAACATGAAATATTATTTCCACTATTGGATCATCTATTTCCTTATTAAGAATTTTATTGTTTTTATTTATTATTTGAGAAAGTTTAATTTCAAAACGAATAGTTTTGTACCCAATACAATTAAGATCTTCAATTGAATGATTACAAAATACTCCACCAGCTGAACATAGTTATTCTGAATTACCTTTACTAAATAATTTCTAATATGGCAGAATAGTGCAATGGATTTAAGCTTCATATATAAAGATATTTCTTTTATTAGAATTAATGACAACATGAACTACTTTTGGACTTCAAGATAGAAATTCTCCTTTAATAGAACAATTAACATTTTTTCATGATCACACTTTAATAATTTTAATAATAATTACTACTTTAGTTAGATATTTAATATTTATATTATTTTTTAATAAATATACAAATCGAAATTTATTACATGGTCAAACAATTGAATTAATTTGAACAATTCTTCCAACAATTATGTTATTATTTATTGCTCTTCCATCCCTTCGATTATTATATTTATTAGATGAAATTAATGAACCATTAATTACATTAAAAACTATTGGTCATCAATGATATTGAAGTTATGAATATTCAGATTTTATAAATGTTGAGTTTGATTCATATATAATTCCAACTAATGAAATTAACCTTGACAACTTTCGACTATTAGATGTTGACAATCGAGTAATTTTACCTATAAATTCACAAATTCGAATTTTAGTAACCGCAGCAGATGTAATCCATTCTTGAACAATTCCGACACTTGGTGTAAAAATTGATGGTACCCCAGGACGATTAAATCAAACTAATTTTTTAATAAATCGTCCTGGATTATTTTATGGCCAATGCTCCGAAATTTGTGGTACAAATCATAGATTTATACCTATTGTAATTGAAAGAATTCCTGTTAAAATTTTTATTAAATGAATTAATAATATATTAAATTCATCATTAGATGACTGAAAGCAAGTATTGGTCTCTTAAACCACTTAATAATAAATTAGCACTTATTTCTAATGAAAAAAAAAATTAGTTAAATTTATAACATTAGTATGTCAAACTAAAATCATTAAATTAATTAATATTTTTTAATTCCACAAATAGCCCCTATTAGATGATTAACTTTATTCATTATTTTTTCATTTACACTAATTTTATTTAACATAATTAACTATTATATAGTAATTAATCAAACACCTAAATTTAATAATTTTAATAAACTATTAATTAAATCATTAAATTGAAAATGATAACTAATTTATTCTCTGTATTTGACCCTTCGTCAAGAATTTTAAATTTATCATTAAATTGATTAAGTACATTTATAGGGTTATTAATTATTCCTTCAACTTACTGATTAATACCAGCACGATGACATATTATATGAAATTTTATTTTAATAAATTTACACAAAGAATTCAAAAATTTACTAGGGCCAAATAGATATCCCGGTTCTACATTTATTTTTATCTCATTATTTTCAATAATTTTATTGAATAATTTTATAGGACTATTCCCATATATTTTCACAAGATCAAGCCATCTAATTTTAACCTTATCCTTAGCACTACCTTTATGATTATGTTTTATAATTTATGGTTGAATTAATAAAACTCAACATATATTTTCACACTTAGTACCTCAAGGAACTCCAAATATTCTTATACCCTTTATAGTATGTATTGAAACAATTAGAAATATTATTCGACCAGGAACTCTTGCAGTTCGATTAACTGCAAATATAATTGCAGGTCACTTATTACTAACATTACTAGGTAACACAGGATCTTCAATTAATAGTATAATTTTATTATTACTATTAATTAGACAAATCATATTATTAATTCTTGAATCAGCTGTTGCAATTATTCAGTCATACGTATTTGCAGTACTAAGAACTTTATACTCTAGAGAAATTAATTAAATTTATTATATACATAACATATAAATGACAATACATAGAAATCACCCTTTTCATTTAGTAAATTTCAGACCTTGACCTTTAACAAGAGCTATTGGAGCTATAACATCAGTTTCAGGTCTAGTAAAATGATTTCATCAATATGATATTTCATTATTTTTATTAGGCAATATTATTACAATTTTAACTGTCTATCAATGATGACGAGACATTTCACGAGAAAGAACATTCCAAGGATTACATACTTTATCTGTTACACTAGGGATACGATGAGGAATAATTTTATTTATTTTATCCGAGGTACTATTTTTTATATCATTTTTTTGAGCTTTCTTTCATAGAAGATTAAACCCTAATATTGAATTAGGAACTACATGACCCCCAATAGGAATTAAACCTTTTAACCCATTTCAAATTCCATTATTAAATACATTAATTTTATTAACATCCGGTGTAACAGTAACATGAGCCCACCATAGATTAGTAGAAAATAATTATTCACAAACCTCTCAAGGACTATTTTTCACAATTCTGTTAGGTATCTATTTCTCAATTCTACAAGCATATGAATATATAGAAGCCCCATTTACAATTGCAGATTCAATTTATGGATCAACATTTTTTATAGCTACAGGATTCCATGGAATTCATGTATTAATTGGTACTACATTCTTATTAATTTGCTTAATTCGTCATTTAAACTACCATTTTTCAAAAAATCATCATTTTGGATTCGAAGCAGCAGCGTGATATTGACATTTTGTTGATATTGTATGATTATTCTTATATATTTCAATTTATTGATGAGGAAGATAATCACTAGTTAATATCTATATAATATAAAACGTATATTTGACTTCCAATCATAAAGTCTACTGATTAAAGTAGTTTAGATAATTTATTTAATTTTTATTATAATATTAATTATTATAATTATAACAATAATAATTATAACATTAGCTTCTATTTTATCAAAAAAAACTATTTCAGATCGAGAAAAATCTTCACCATTCGAATGTGGGTTTGATCCTAAGTCATCTTCACGATTACCTTTTTCACTACGATTCTTTTTAATTACAATTATTTTTTTAATTTTCGATGTAGAAATCACATTAATTTTACCAATAATCATAATTATTAAATTATCAAATATCATAATATGAACTATTACCTCAATTACATTTATTCTAATCTTAATTATTGGATTATATCATGAATGAAATCAAGGAATATTAAACTGATCTCAATAATTTATTTAAATAAAATAGGGTTGTAGTTAAAAATAACATTTGACTTGCATTCAAAAAATATTGATTTATCAATCTACCTTAAAATTAATTACCTTGAATATGAAGCGATTTATTGCATTTAGTTTCGACCTAATTTTAGGTAATTATTTTTACTATACCCTTATTCAATTTTATTTTAATTGAAGCCAAAAAAGAGGCCTATCATTGTTAATGATAAAATTGAGATAAAATCCTCCAATTAAAGAAGTAAGAGGATCAAGAAAAAGCTGCTAACTTTTATCTTTTAATGGTTAAATTCCATTTATACTTCTATTTATATAGTTTAACTAAAACATTACATTTTCATTGTAAAATTAAAATTTTTTTGTAAATTACTATAATCTATTCACTACATTCAAAAATTTATTTAATTACCCTAACATCTTCAATGTTATACTCTTCTTAAGCTATCTGAATAAAATAAAAATATAAAAAATAAAATAATAATTCATAAAACAAATAATATCAAATAAATCTTTAAATTATTATTATAAAATATAAAAAATAAACGAGAATACTTAATTAAATTATTATATAAATTTTGACTACCTAAAAATTCAGACCAACCCTGATCAAAAGATTTATAAATAATATTACCTAATATTAAAGGGTAACTAATAATACCATAAGTAGAAATATGAGGTATAAATCACATAGATCCAAAATAGTTAATAATTTCGAAATTATTTAAAGATTTATTAAAATAAAAAAAAGAAACATTAGAAATTATATAACCAAATAACCCTCCAAAAATACAAACAAAAATAGTTAATAATTTTATATAAACTGATAAACAAATTATATAAGGAGTTCTAAACAATAACCATCTTAATATTCTCCCTCCTATAATTCTTATAATTAATAAACCCATCATCCCACGAAGTATAACTCAACCTTCATTATTTAACATATTTAATGAACCACAATTTAATTCCCCAATTATAGAATAATAAACTAATCGAAAAGAATAACATACTGTTAAACCCGTTGAGAAATAGTATAAAAAATAAGAAAATAAATTAATATAACTTATTGAAACCACTTCTAAAATTATATCTTTAGAATAAAAACCAGCTAAAAAAGGTATGCCACATAAAGCTAAATTTGAAATATTAAAACAACTACTAGTAATAGGTATAATAATTCCCAATCTACCTATTAAACGAATATCTTGAGAATTATTTATATTATGAATAATAGCCCCAGCACACATAAATAATAATGCTTTAAATAAAGCATGAGTTAATAAATGAAAAAAAGCTAATTTTATAAAACCTATTGATAAAATTCTTATTATTAATCCTAATTGACTTAAAGTCGATAAAGCAATAATTTTCTTTAAATCAAATTCAAAATTTGCCCCTAATCCAGCTATAAATATAGTTAATCCAGCTAATAGTAATAATAATTGACTTCAAAAAGAATTAAATAATAAAATATTAAAACGAATTAATAAATATACTCCAGCAGTTACTAAAGTTGAAGAATGAACTAAAGCAGATACTGGTGTTGGAGCAGCCATTGCTGCAGGTAATCAAGAAGAAAAAGGAATTTGAGCTCTCTTAGTTATAGCCGCTAATATTACTAATCTTAATACAATATTTATTTCAAAATCATTTTTCATAAATTCTAAATAAAAAATATATCTTCAACTTCCATAATTTAATATTCAAGAAATCGCTAATAAAAAAGCAACATCTCCAACACGATTTGATAAAATAGTTAATATACCAGCATGAAAAGATTTAATATTTTGAAAATAAATTACTAAACAATAAGACACTAATCCCAATCCATCTCATCCTAACAAAATTCTAATTAAATTAGGAGAAATAATCATTATTATTATTGATATTACAAATATAAAAACTAATATAATAAAACGATTTATATTTAAATCACCTATTATATATTCTTTTCTATAATAAATTACAAAAGAAGAAATTATTAAAACAAAGGATATAAATAATAATCTTATTCAATCAAATAAAAAAGTTATTACAATTCTCACACAATTTAATCTAATAATTTCTCATTCTAAAAAATAACTTAAATCTTTTAATAAAAAATTTAAACTTAATAAAAAAAAAATTAATCTAAATTTAATTAATGCTAAAAATCCGATATTACAAATTGACATATTCTTCATAATTCAAAATGATTAAATCATATCATTGACATCACAAATCAATATTTTTATTAAACTATTTAAATTAATTAAAATCAAAGTATACAAACATCTCTCTTCAAAATTAATATATTTAATGGAAACCAATGTAAAAACAAAAGAAAATATTCACGAACTTTACCAACTCTAAAAGAATATAACCCTGAAAAATTTTTTCCATGTTGAGTATAAGCATATAAATATAATGAATAAGCCGCCCCAAAAAAAGATAATAAAGATAACATAACTATTCTAATAAAAGACCAACTAATAATTCTATTTAATAAAGAAATCTCCCCTATTAAATTTAAAGAAGGAGGAGCTGATATATTACAAATTCTTAATAAAAATCATCATAAAGTTATTGAAGGCATAAAATTTAATAAACCTTTATTAATTAACAATCTACGACTTCCTAATCGTTCATAAGTAATATTGGCCAAACAAAATAACCCAGAAGAACAAAGACCATGAGCAATTATTAAAACATAAGACCCACACAATCCCCAATAATTTAAAGTTAATAATCCTCTTAAAACAACCCCCATATGAGAAACAGAAGAATAAGCAATTAAAGATTTTAAATCAGTTTGACGTAAACAAATTAAACTAATCAAAAATCCTCCAATTAATCTAATTCTAATTAAAATATAATTATATTTAAATCCATTAAATTGTAAAAAAGAAAAAATTCGAAATAATCCATACCCCCCCAATTTTAGTATAATTCCAGCCAAAATTATTGAACCTGAAACAGGTGCTTCAACATGAGCTTTTGGTAATCATAAATGAACCAAAAATATAGGTATTTTTACTAAAAAAGATAAAATTAAAGATAAATATAACAAATCATAATTAATTAAATAATTTGATAACAAATAATAACATAAACTTATATTATTATTATACAAAAAAAAAATTCCAACTAATATTGGTAAAGAAACTAATAAAGTATAAAACAATAAATAAATTCCAGCTTGTAAACGCTCAGGTTGATAACCTCATCCTAAAATTAAAAATAATGTAGGAATCAATCTACTTTCAAAAAATAAATAAAATAAAAATAAATTTATTCTTCTAAATGTTAAAATTAAAAAAAATAAAAGAATTAATACATTAAATAAAAATAAATTTCCATAATTATTTGATATATTAATTAAACTTCTTGCATTAATTATTAAAACACAAATTCAAACTCTTAATAAAATCAACCCATTTGAAAGAATATCAATACCTGTAAAGTAAGAAATTTTAACAAAATAATTTAAACAATAATTAAACATAATCATAATAAATATTATAATAAATAATAAAATTTGAACCATTCAAAAAAAATTATTAATAAAACAAATAGGAAAAATAAAAATTAATATAAAAATAAATTTTAACATATTTTACAATAAATTAAAAGATTGAAAATAATCATTACCATGAGTTCGAATTAATGAAACTAAAATAGAAAGCCCTAAAACACCTTCACAAACTCTAAAAATTAAAAATAAAATACTAAAAAATCTTCTATAATTCATTAAATTTAAATACAAAAATAATATAAAAAATAAGCTCAATACAATATATTCTAATCTCAACAATATTGATAACAAATGTTTTCGATTAGAAATAAAAACAAAAACTCCAATGAAAAATAAAATGAAGGGCAATATTCAATATAAAATTATCAACATTAGTTTTAATAGTTTAATAAAAACATTGGTCTTGTAAATCAAAAATAAATTTCTTTTTTAAAACTTCAAGAAAAAAGAAATTTCTTCATCATTAATCTCCAAAATTAATATTTTTTTATAAACTATTTCTTGATATTATTCAATTAAATCTTATTATAACAACATTAATTTCTAGAATAATTTTTATTCAAATAAATCACCCATTAGCAATAGGTCTAATATTATTAATTCAAACATTACAAATTTGCATATTAACAGGTATCTTATATAAAACATTTTGATTCTCATATATTCTATTCTTAATCTTTTTAGGAGGAATATTAGTTTTATTTATTTATGTAACATCATTAGCATCAAATGAAATATTTTCATTTTCAACAAAATTATTTATTTCATGTATAATTATACTATTAATTATAATATTAATTTTAATAATATTAGATAAAACCTATACCTTAAACTTTATCGAAAATAATGAAATAAAATCAATTTACAATTTAAATACATTCTTATATGAAAATTCAATCATTCTAAATAAATTATATAACTACCCTACCAATATAATAACAATTATATTAATAAATTATTTATTAATTACATTAATTGCTGTAGTAAAAATTACTAATATATTTTATGGACCTCTTCGATCAACCCACTAATGAATAAACCTCTACGAACCCAACATCCCCTATTTAAAATTACAAATAATGCATTAATTGACTTACCAACACCTATTAATATTTCAACATGATGAAATTTTGGATCCCTTTTAGGGTTATGTTTAATAATTCAAATTATAACAGGACTATTTTTAGCTATACATTATTCTACAGATATTAATTTAGCCTTTAATAGAATTAATCACATTTGCCGAGATGTAAATTATGGATGATTATTACGAACATTACATGCCAACGGTGCATCATTTTTCTTTATCTGTATTTATTTTCATATTGGACGAGGAATTTATTACATATCTTATTTATTTACTCCTACATGATTAATTGGAGTATTAATTCTATTTTTAGTTATAGCAACAGCATTTATAGGGTATGTATTACCATGAGGACAAATATCTTTTTGAGGTGCAACAGTAATTACAAATTTATTATCAGCAATCCCTTATTTAGGATTAAATTTAGTCCAATGAGTATGAGGAGGATTTGCAATTGATAATGCTACATTAACTCGATTTTTCACATTTCATTTCATTTTACCATTTATTGTTATAGCAATAACTTTAATTCATCTTTTATTTTTACATCAAACAGGATCTAATAACCCAATTGGATTAAATTCAAATATTGATAAAATCCCATTTCACCCATATTTTTCCTATAAAGATATTGTAGGATTCATTATTATAATTTCATTATTAATATTACTAACATTAATTAATCCATACTTATTAGGAGACCCAGATAATTTTATCCCAGCAAATCCTTTAATTACACCAATTCATATCCAACCAGAATGATATTTTTTATTTGCCTATGCTATCCTACGATCAATCCCTAATAAATTAGGAGGAGTAATAGCATTAATATTATCAATTTTAATTTTAATAATTCTTCCTTTTTATCATTTAAGAAATTTCCGAGGGATCCAATTTTACCCAATCAATAAAATATTATTTTGAATTATAATTGTAACAGTAATTTTATTAACATGAATTGGATCACGCCCAGTAGAAACTCCTTACATTATAATTGGCCAAATTTTAACAGTAATATACTTTTTATATTATATTATTAATCCAATAATTAATAAATGATGAGATAATTTAATTTATTAGTTAATGAGCTTGAATAAGCATATGTTTTGAAAACATAAGATAGAAAATAAATTTCTATTAACTTTACTTAATATAATTAACTAAATAAAATTCAATAAAAACAATTTAAAACCAATAAAAAATAATAAATAATTCAAAGAAATAGGCAAAAAACATTTTCAAGCTAAATATATTAACTTATCATAACGAAACCGAGGTAAAGTCCCACGAACTCAAATAAATACAAAAGAAAGTACAGTTAATTTTAAATAAAATATTAAATTAAATAAATCACAACCTAAAAAAATAATACTAAATAATATTCTTATAAATAAAATCATCGCATATTCTGCCATAAAAATTAATGCAAATCCACCTCTTCTATATTCAACATTAAATCCAGAAACCAACTCAGACTCACCTTCAGCAAAATCAAAAGGAGTACGATTAGTCTCAGCTAAACAAATACAAAATCAAATAAATCTAAGAGGAAAAAAATTAATAAAAACCAAAAAAATTTTTGATAATAAAAAAAATCTAAAATATTATATCTTCCAATCAAAAAAACAAATGATAATATAATTAAAACTATTCTAACTTCATAAGAAATAGTTTGAGCAACTGCTCGCAATCCTCCCAATAAAGCATAATTAGAATTAGAAGATCATCCAGCAATCATAACGGTATAAACACCTAGACTAGTACAACTTAAAAAAAATAATAACCCTAAATTAAAAGAAAATAATTTAACAAATAAAGGTACACATAACCAAACAATTAAAGAAAGAAATAATGAAAAAATAGGAGAAAAATAATAAGAAATATAATTAGACAATAAAGGATAAGTTTGTTCTTTACTAAATAATTTAATTGCATCGCACAAAGGCTGGGGAACTCCCACTAACCCAACTTTATTTGGACCTTTTCGAATTTGAATATAACCCAAAATTTTTCGTTCTAAAAGAGTTAAAAAAGCAACTCTAACTAAAACAGAAATAATTAATATTAATCTACCAATAAAACTTAAAATAATTTCTATAAAAAACAAGTACTATTTGTAATTTATTATTACATATATAAATTCTAAATTTAATGCACTAATCTGCCAAAATAGTTAATTTAATAATAATCAAATTATAATAAAATATAATTATTTAAATATCTGGTCCTTTCGTACTAAGATATTATAATATATTAAAGATAGAAACCAACCTGGCTCACGCCGGTCTGAACTCAGATCATGTAAGAATTTAAAAGTCGAACAGACTTATCATTTAAGCAACTACCCCTAAATTATATCTTAATCCAACATCGAGGTCGCAAACTTTTTTATCAATATGAACTCTCCAAAAAAATTACGCTGTTATCCCTAAAGTAACTTATTCTAATAATCACTAATATAATGGATCAATAAATCATAAATTAATGTTATATAAAATTAAAAGTTATTTAAATTTTAATATCACCCCAATAAAATAATTTTTATTATAAAAATAAAATAAACCTAAAAAATAAAGATAAAAAAAAAAATAAAGATTTATAGGGTCTTCTCGTCTTTTAATAAAATTTTAGCTTTTTTACTAAAATATAAAATTCTATAAAAATTTTATATGAAACAGATTATACTTCGTCCAACCATTCATACCAGCCTTCAATTAAAAGACTAATGATTATGCTACCTTTGCACAGTCAAAATACTGCGGCCATTAAAAATTATTCATTGGGCAGGCTAGACTTTAAAAATAACTCAAAAAGACATGTTTTTGTTAAACAGGCGAGTAAGATATTTGCCGAGTTCTTTATATAAACTTATCAAACAAAATTATATAAACAAAAAAAATATACTAATTTCATCATTATTAATTTTAAAATAATATTAAAAAAAAAATTTTTATAAAAAATTAAAATATAAATAAATAATATATATTATAAAATAATTTATAACAAAATTTATAGTAATTGCTAATTCTATGCGTATACCTTCAAACTAAATTTAATTAATTTATAATAATTTATTTTAAAGCTTATCCCTTAAAATATTTTAATTATTAATTTTATTCATTTATAAAATCAATAAATAAAATTAAAAACTAATAAATTAAATTTATTTCTAAAAAAACTAGATACCTTTATAAACGAATAACATTTCATTTCCAATAATTTATCAAAAATAATTATAATACATTAACTTTCATAAATTATTAACTCTTATAAAATCGAGATTAATAAATAAATATTAATTATTTAATAAACCCTGATACACAAGGTACAAATAATTAATTTTTCTTTTTATATAAAAATTTTTCAATATTTTTCAATATTCTTTCACAATACAAAATTAACTATCATTAAATTTATTTTTTCAATAAACTATACTAAAACAAATATTTTTATAATTATTTTTAATAAAAATAATTTATTCAAATAAAATCAAAATAAATTAATAAATAAATAATAAATCAATTTATAATGATTTGCACAAAAATCTTTTCAATGTAAATGAAATACTTTACTAAAAAGCTTTAAATTGTCATTCTAGATACACCTTCCGGTACATCTACTATGTTACGACTTATCTTACTTTAAAAGTAAGAGCGACGGGCGATGTGTACATATTTTAGAGCTATAATCAAATTTTTTATCTTTAAAATTTTACTTTCAAATCCAATTTCATTAATAATTTCAAAATTAAATTCATTTAAATAATTTTATTGTAACCCATTTCTACTTAAATATTAGCTACACCTTGATCTGATATAAATTCATTTATAAATTTTTGAAAATTATTATTCTAATAAAATATTCTAATAACGACGGTATATAAACTGAAATACAAATTTAAGTAAGGTACATCGTGGATTATCAATTACAGAACAGGTTCCTCTGAATAGACTAAAATACCGCCAAATTTTTTAAGTTTCAAGAACATAACTACTACTACCTTAGTGTTTAAAATTACATTTTTAATAATAGGGTATCTAATCCTAGTTTAGTACAAAAATTTAAAAGATTTTATATAAGCATATAATATATTTAAAACTTAATAAATTTAAAATTTTACCTAATAAATTTATATTTATTTTTTATATTTACTTTCACTAAAAAATTTTTACTTGTATAATTTGTATAACCGCGGCTGCTGGCACAAAATTAACCAATACTAAAAAAAATCACTAATTCCAAATTTCTTTGATTTATAAAATTAATTACTGAGATTAAACTATAATTTATCTTATTTTTTAAATAAATAAAAATTCATGCAAAAACTTACATATAAAATAAATTCATAACAAAAATTTAAGCTAAAATAAAACTTTTAAATATAATTTTATTAATTTTAAATAAAAATTCTATCATAATTAAATTTTAAATTAATAACATAAATTAAAAATAAAATTTAACTTTTAATAAAATTTAACTTTTAATAAAATTTAACTTTTAATAAAATTTAACTTTTAATAAAATTTAACTTTTAATTAATTTATAATAATTTATTTTAAAGCTTATCCCTTAAAATATTTTAATTATTAATTTTATTCATTTATAAAATCAATAAATAAAATTAAAAACTAATAAATTAAATTTATTTCTAAAAAAACTAGATACCTTTATAAACGAATAACATTTCATTTCCAATAATTTATCAAAAATAATTATAATACATTAACTTTCATAAATTATTAACTCTTATAAAATCGAGATTAATAAATAAATATTAATTATTTAATAAACCCTGATACACAAGGTACAAATAATTAATTTTTCTTTTTATATAAAAATTTTTCAATATTTTTCAATATTCTTTCACAATACAAAATTAACTATCATTAAATTTATTTTTTCAATAAACTATACTAAAACAAATATTTTTATAATTATTTTTAATAAAAATAATTTATTCAAATAAAATCAAAATAAATTAATAAATAAATAATAAATCAATTTATAATGATTTGCACAAAAATCTTTTCAATGTAAATGAAATACTTTACTAAAAAGCTTTAAATTGTCATTCTAGATACACCTTCCGGTACATCTACTATGTTACGACTTATCTTACTTTAAAAGTAAGAGCGACGGGCGATGTGTACATATTTTAGAGCTATAATCAAATTTTTTATCTTTAAAATTTTACTTTCAAATCCAATTTCATTAATAATTTCAAAATTAAATTCATTTAAATAATTTTATTGTAACCCATTTCTACTTAAATATTAGCTACACCTTGATCTGATATAAATTCATTTATAAATTTTTGAAAATTATTATTCTAATAAAATATTCTAATAACGACGGTATATAAACTGAAATACAAATTTAAGTAAGGTACATCGTGGATTATCAATTACAGAACAGGTTCCTCTGAATAGACTAAAATACCGCCAAATTTTTTAAGTTTCAAGAACATAACTACTACTACCTTAGTGTTTAAAATTACATTTTTAATAATAGGGTATCTAATCCTAGTTTAGTACAAAAATTTAAAAGATTTTATATAAGCATATAATATATTTAAAACTTAATAAATTTAAAATTTTACCTAATAAATTTATATTTATTTTTTATATTTACTTTCACTAAAAAATTTTTACTTGTATAATTTGTATAACCGCGGCTGCTGGCACAAAATTAACCAATACTAAAAAAAATCACTAATTCCAAATTTCTTTGATTTATAAAATTAATTACTGAGATTAAACTATAATTTATCTTATTTTTTAAATAAATAAAAATTCATGCAAAAACTTACATATAAAATAAATTCATAACAAAAATTTAAGCTAAAATAAAACTTTTAAATATAATTTTATTAATTTTAAATAAAAATTCTATCATAATTAGATTCCCCCTTCCATTTTCTATAAACCTTTATTTTTTTAGTCTATCCTCGTTCCTCTCCCCATCATTTTTTCACGTCTGCACACATTTTTCACAGCACGCTTCTCCAAACCGCTGTTCATATAAGCCGATTAAAAAATAATCTAGGAAAATCTGCCTAGGGCCAGGGTTTCCTAATTTACGGGCAATTTATCGTATATTCTGCAAGTGACCTGCCTTAGTAAGGAGTTTTTTCACGATTGTTAGATAAACATTGCTACACAGGTCCTGCCTCATTTCCTGTGAGGCAGCATTGGGCACCTCCACACCACTGTTTTCTCTATCCGTCTAGGTAGTAATGTCTCTGTGAGCTTTACATTAAAAAGCATTAACAAACTGGATGGGGCCTACGTATGCTTTCCTTGGCAGGCCCTGATTTTTCAACACCCTGGGCCAAATGTATCGGAAATCCTACTGTAAAAATTTCATAAAACTCCGACAAACAAAGTTGCATATATCGTGTTATCTAAATATCAATAATCTGAACGAAATAAGTTGGGAGCTCTTACGAATTGCTACTTTATATAGCCGTGGATGTGTTTGCTGCATACTTTTAGGCAGTTGTTGTTTTCCATACAAATTCCATAAATATGCATGGCTATACGTATTCTGGAGAAAAAATTTGCGATTGTGTTGGAATCCAAATTTTTACGACGTTGAGCAATCCTGCAAAAAATGCGATTAGTCTAGGACGCACCCGGGATGAGTTGCAAAGGAGGATGCGACTAGTGCCAGTTTTGATCACTTTGTATGGAGTGAACTGTTCACATTTGTTTGAGCATGTCCTATGGAGAGACCAATTGTACCCATTTATACCCGAACGGGTACGAAAGGACTAATCCACTTTCTACCCAAACGGGTTCTTTTAACTCCTATAAGTATGCTACACAAATAAAAATTTACATATGTATATTGAATTATTGCCAACTAAAGGGATTGATCGGGGATCGCTCTCTTTAAAGATTGGTCACACAATTTTTTGCAGGAAATGTATTGCAGCTGCATAATTGGGCGTGGCATATAATGCCGAACTCTGCCAGGACCTAAGTCATCAAAAATCTCCATTGCGAGTAAGTACAAGTTCAAAACCCTCAAATTGGAAACACCGTAATGTAAATCTTTATATACATAACTTTAAATATGCACTTACATTAGATCATACATACAACTTTATTATCTGCAATTTGGCCAACCTTGAATCTAAGTATGCATCTCTTCGGCTTCAGAGCACAAGCGCCATAACTGCAACTCTTAATACACAAAAGGATTAAATTCATTTGTAAATTCACTACAAATCCTCTAAATTTACCAACTGTTCGCAAATTTCGCCTTCGTTAGTATATTGTGTATTGCATGTTGCATTCCACAGCTAGTGGCATAGAAGTTGTAGTACTTACTACTACTAGCTTATGATGCAACAGTAACTGAAATACAGCACCACACACACACACACAAAAACCTATTTAGAGAATTGCATTCGCATACCCAATGGGCTGAAATGGACAGAATAGATGCATCATCTCATATTTAGCCACTGTGGTGTACTAAGCAAGAGAAGTAGTTAGTACCTTTACCACACTCTAAATGAGAGCAAATACCGTTAAAGTGGATATTAGCAACATGCATTGATACACAAACAGCCACACATATATATAGGCATATACAGGGTGGCAGAGATGAATAGATAGCTTCGATGAGCTGTTTGGCTCACCAAGTAGCTGTGGAGGTAAATTATTGCTTAAAGTGTCAATACTTTCTCTTGCTCCATTGAGTTATGTACCAAGTTAACTTGTAAGTCCAGTGCCCCAACTGTCTGACCACTACTTCATTTTCGACGAATGCCACTCACGCGAATGCCATCCATCGCATGGCGAAGTTTACGCTTTTACCATAACCGTCGGATACCTGCTTTACCGTCTCATGCGGAGGATTGTGTCAAAAGATTTTTGACGTTTGACTGCACTGTCAGTTATGATTCATTTGTTTGGAAAAAACTAATTTGAAAAATGGATTTAATTGCAATTTATTTCAACTTAAATGAATCGGAAAATAATAAAGCAACAAGGCAAATTAAACTCACAAATTTTTTGCTCCAAAGGCTCGCTAGGCAGTTTTGATTGAATAATAATGCATAGATGCACATTTTAGGCCTAATTTGCAGTAGAATCCCTTCGTTCGAATTGTCACTCGTTCACAAATTGTCAATCGAAGGCGCAACAAATTAAAGCAAAAAGCAAATATTTAAAAATTTTACCATATTAAAATTATATTTGTACCTTTTTTGATGAAGGACAAACTATAATAAAATGAGAAAATTACCGATTTGGCCAAAAATTTCAAGTACATGTGCTCATATTTCGTCGGCTTCTGTAATCCAATATGCGCACCATCTACACATCCGATAACTTAAAATTACAAAATATTAAATTACACAAATACATATGTATGTTAATTTGAATTTACCTCCAGGAATTCTATGTTTTTCCACAAACCACTCTTTACATCATTGGAAATCATCCGGGTCGAAACGTATAAACTCCGGACACAACTTCTCTCCCATTTCAAGAAGTACTGCGGATGTCAATATGGTGCTCTGGCGCATTCCAATCAAATAATCACTGCCAATAGTGTGTTGATATCCGCCACTCGCAAGGTGCGAAAGAGTTGCAGCTAGTTGCAGGACTGAAGGCACCGGTTTGGTGTCTTGGCACTTGAAATTAATTTTAGTGAGGACATAATTGAACGCCTCCTTGTTCATCCGAAATCGTTTAATAACGCTGCAAAATATAAACACAGATGTTAGTTGTTCTATGTATGCATATGCATATACCGGACAACTTTCTCATCGTTGTCACTATCACTTGAGCTTAAATAAAACAAAAAACTAAGATCCATTTACTGTTTGCACATTAATTTTGTTTGTGACAACCTTATTTTGACATTTAAAAGCCTACTGCAACTTCCAAAACTGAAGAAGAAGAGGAAAACAATCGATAGCAAAATTGACAGTAACGATTCGTTCACTTTCTGCTGCTGTAATAATCCGATATTCTTCACTCGCTGGTCGATTGACGTAATGTTTGATCGTACGATTGTGAACTCGTTAATGACTATGACGATTCGGGCCCTGTATTTATGCCTTCCAAGAAAGTTACCAAAATGCAGTTAGCAAAGACTACATGCTTGGAATGGTAACCAAAAGTTTAGAAAGTATTTTCACAACTTCTTGGTGTAATGGAATGTGAATTGGTAAAAATTGGTAAATATAAAGATGAATGACGTTGAACAAATGGAATCTCTTAGTTACTTTTTCAGTAAGCACATTACAATAGCAAAGCCTTCAAGAGCAAATTCTCATCTACATTCTACAAAATTCAAATCTGTGATCACGCTTGTCCAATAAATTGCTGAAATATCGAATGGCTGTTCTGACATATTTTGGCGATATTCTCGTCGAGTTCATCTGCTTAACCAACAAAACGAACTGCTCTCGGTTTCCGGGACGACTTCTGTTGGGAAATTCAATTAGTGCATATAATTTTTTTCAAAAACAAATAATTTGCCTCATTAAATTCCATCTTAATTTATATTAATTCACAATTTTGAAAAACTTACATCGAATCCGCATCAGATATTCAGCGGATCGCAGTTAGAACAAATAAAAGCTCTTGCGATTCGATTGCGGTTATGGGAATGCATTGAATCCACAAACTGCTTTATCTACTTATTTTCTATTCGCGAACTGCTTTGCCGAGCTGTTATGAATATAGCATATCTTTGTACTTCGAGGCATCCGCCGGATGCCGTAATAGGCATGACTATCTCCGACACGGATGAAACCTTTTAAATGAAATTAAGTGTGCTACATTCGAAGACGTTCTACTTAGGCTTTGCTACTGAGTATTTTCTTACAGGGTTGCCACCTATTTGATTTTTTGTTCTATGAACTGGGCTAAGCCAATGAGGATATAACACGAGATATATTTCGTTCTATTTCAACAAAATTATTTCTTGGTTGCTTTAACCCCTGGGGATGCCACCTAATCCTATTGCATTTACGTTTTGCATATCCGCTATGATTTAGAAAACGGCATTACTTATTTCTACGAAATTTTGTGCGTAGGTTATCTGCTACAATCTAAGCCACTTAGGATGTCTTACCATTTAAAATTTCAACACAACGCAAATGACTCATGCTAATATGGATACCAAACAAAAGGTATTTCCCATCCTATTTCAACGAAATTATTAATAAGTAGGTCTACCACCTAAGGCTTCCACCTTGCCACTGTCGGATATCGACAGAAATTTAACGATGGGCTGTAAGATATCTACGGATTGAACACCCAATTCGGCAGCAAAGGAAATAAGAGGCCTTGACTGTGGTGGAAGAAAGAGAGTGAAGATGACTTGGCCTCTCTCGGTCATTGGCGCCAGTTGTCATTAAAAAGAGATGACTGACGTGATTTGATACACAAAAATCACGTAAGCAGTTAATCGCCAATAAATGATGATGCTGACCAGCTTCCTCGTGAAAGTAGGGTAAGCTCTGAAGTGTAACAAATTTTGTTTGCCACGTATACCCTCAGCGACCCTGTATTAACCGGCATACATTGAGAGTACATATGTATATAAAGAGTTGTTCACAAATTAATAGACTTTCTCTTTGCCTGCTGGGAAGTTATTGAAGCCGCTTGCCAATGAAGTAGGTACTAGATTGTGCGCTATGCTATCCCTATCTGCCCTGCACTCTGTTCACTCTCTTCGGTATTTAGCAACAATGGGTGTGGTAGAACAGTATTGCAAACGGAAGCTGGTGCCAAGCCTATTCATTGTATAAGTATATAATAGTGGCAAACAGCAAATGGCATTAGTGACAACAAAAGGACTAGCAACAACAACAACAGGCGTTTAACATGCAGCACAGTACTGCTTATGGCAGGCATATAAAACATAAGTTATGCACTTCCGTTGGGCAAACAATGAACACGAAAATTTCATTTAGGTATTCTCGTATATATGTTACCTGGAACAAAAAGTCTAACGATCTCTAACAATGACCCTGGCCATGGTTAAGCTAGTTTCCGACACAAAGCTGTTGAGTCTATTGCTGCTACTTTTGAACGGCAACCGCAAGAGCATCACACCAGCACCCGTTGCAGCATCACCACCAACACAAATGTAGCAGCAGCTGGCATTGGTCATAGACGCAGTGGCACCACCAAAGCTCACACCGGAAATTCTTCATTTGCTTTAAGAGCTTAACAAATAATAACCACAACAACACGAAGCAGCAGCAGCAGCAGCTAACACATGAAAAACAAAAGAGCGCACCACAACCATGACTTAGGCAGCAAACTTTTAGCAAATTAACACAAATGCCAACGGGTAGACCAAGGAAGCTTGGAAGGTCAGCATATGAAAGCACTTGCGCTTGTGTGAGTTGCCTTGCTTTGGCAGAAACTTTTTTCGTATTTCCATGCATGGCATGCAATCATAAATTCACTGCAATGGCCAGTGATTTGTTTATTGCATTTTGTGGCTTGAATTACTAAAAGGTGGCAATTCCTGTGAGTAATCCATAATAATCGCTAAATAAGTCAAGATTTTGAGACAAAGGGCACTTTTTAATATTGTGGACTTTTATATTAATTAGAGTTTGGCGTTTCGCTTGGAAACGAACTTTTATTACGCCTATCCTAAAAAGTGGTAATAAAAATAACATTGAAAATTATAGGCCCATTTCTAAACTAACCACGGTCTCAAAACTGTTTGAGTGCATAATTAAAGAAAAGATTTATTTCGCTGTAAAACACCTGGTCTGTCCTCAACAGCATGGTTTCATTCCGGGTAGATCCACCTTAACTAATCTTGCTGTGTTTACCGAAGACTGTTTGGACTCCTTTCATAAAGGTTTTCAAATTGATGCGGTTTATACAGACTTCTCAAAGGCCTTTGATAGGGTATCGCACCGAATTCTTTTGGCTAAACTTGAAGCCTTAGGATTTCACTCACATTTTCTAAATTTTATTTCTTCTTACGTACATAACCGAAAGTGCGTCGTGCGCCTTGAAGGTGCGTCCTCCGCTCCTTTCGTTGCTTCCTCGGGAGTTCCCCAGGGAAGTGTCCTTGGACCATTACTATTTATTCTTTTCATTAATGATATATCCTCGTGCTTTTCTAAGTGTAATTTTCTTCTCTATGCAGATGATTTGAAAATTTATTACGAAATTCGGTGCATGGAAGATTCTTTCGTTTTGCAAAGTGAGCTTGACAACCTGTACCAGTGGTGTGGACGTAATCGCTTGTTTCTCAATATTGCTAAATGTCACTATACCTCGTATGCAAGAGTTCCACCTAGTGCAACTTCGACGTACTGTTTTTCTGATGTTACGCTTATGGAAGTTAATGAGTTTAAAGACTTGGGTGTCTATTTCGACCCTAAGCTGAGTTTTACTACTCACATAAATTTCATTATTACCAAAGCGTATGCGATGCTGGCTTTTATACGGCGCAATTGCTGGTCGTTTTCCGACCCCTATACTCTTAAGTTATTGTACTCGTCTTTGGTAAGATCCAGGCTGGAATATGCAGTTTTTATCTGGCGGCCTTATCAAGACGTTAACATTAATAGATTGGAGTCTGTCCAGAAGAAATTTGTGCGGTTTGCTTTGAGGCGGTTGAACTTTATAGAACCCCTCCCGCACTATCGCAGTCGTTGTTTGCTAATAAATCTCATGTCATTGCAGTCGAGGCGCATTCTGTTGTCGATGTGCGTAGTTTATGACATCATTACTAATTCAATTGATTGCTCTTATCTTCTCATGAAAATTCATTTTAATGTACCCCCCCGAATTCTTCGTAGTTATGAGAGGTTTTATGTGGGTGTTGCTAGAACAGTTTATGCAATGAACGCTCCTCTAAGAAGGACACTTTCTGAATTGAATGATTTTTCTCTCTCCGTGGGATTTGATTTTTGTTTTACAAAGTTTACTTTTAAGAGCCTACTGATAAGATACCTAACACAACCTTTGGTTTAAGACTATGTTAAGCTTTTTTACAATCTTTTTTATACAATCTGTAAACTTCTGGTTTGTTGATTTTTTTAATAAATAAATAAATAAATAAATAAATAAATAAATAATACAAATGTAGGAAAGTTAAAGGCCAGGAAGCAACACGAACGACTGACCGCAAAAAACAAAATAAAAAAAACTAAGTTACATTGTTTAGTAGCCATAAACATGTACTGCTTATATAAATATGTGTGTATCATATACGTATTTCTTTTCTTTAATCAGTGTCTGACCGCCTAGGTAATAATAACAATACTGAGGTAGTGCACTGCGACCTTAAGTTCTTGTGTGCCCTCGTAGGCTCATAGCACACCATCTAGGCCGATCAAACTCAGGAAATCCAGGATAGAGGTCGATTTTATATCGTGTATGTGCTTGCACTCTAGTGTCGAGAAACAGAGGTGCTTCTGTCTTCTCCTCGTCGCCTCTGCACAGTATGTGCTCTGCTGTTTCTTCCTTACTATCACAGAAACGACGTAGGCTGTTAGAAGAGATGCCCAGTTTGTGCATGTGGGCATTTAGCCTGCAGTGGCCCGTGAGAACCCTCGTTACGATTCTGAGATTATTCTTGGGTAAGGTTATTATTGCTTTGTAACGTTTACTATTGTATTCCCCCATCAGAGATTTCGCCTAACGTAGTCCGACAGTGTGTTGCCAGTACACCTTCTTCATCTTAGTCTCTTTTTCCCTCAGTCCTACTCAGTAGGTCTGGTTGCTTCCCCTTATCTGGGTAATTGGTCTGCCGGTTCGTTGCCAACCACCCCTGTATGGGCTGGAACGCAAGCCAGTCGGACCTTGTTGCGCGACGCCAAGCAATTTATCCTCTCTACGCACTCCAATACCAGTGAGGACTTTATCTCATAGGAGCATAGAGTCTTGAGGGCGGCTTGACTGTAACTTAATATAGTGATATTTTCGTTGGTGTATCCACGTTGCAGGTCTGCACATAAACTGATAGCGACTACTTCCGCCTGAAAAATCCTTGGGTGTTCTCCTAGCAGTATGAAGAGCCTGGTATGTGTGCCAAATATCCCCGCACCAATCCCTTCAGGGGTTTTCGAGCCATCTGTTGCCACACCATGGCTCGGTCTCGGTGGAATTCATATATTTTTGTAGAATTCCGTTAATTCCAAAAGTGGATAAAGAGCTGATGTTGAACCACGTCCTGCCTGCGGTAATCTAAAGAGCAATTATTGTTTCAGGAGTCTAAGATTTTCTGGTTAAATTCATGGGTCACTCTTGTGCGATAGAACTGTAGTAGAGAAATGGGGTGGTACCTCATCTCAGAGATGGTTCTACTCCCGCTACTGTAAGCTGCGGTGGAAAATGCACTATTGTTGGACATCGAATCCAGTGTATGACGGGTGGGGAAATTCGCGGTGATATTCTGTAAGGTTTCTTAGCACATTTACAACAAAATCAGCCTCAGGTAGAGGAAGAGTTAACACCAAAAATGCACTAAAGTGGGGTGGTGGGGCCAGTAATCTTCAGATTGTATTTCTACCATAAAAACTCTTCTCAGAAAATAATTGTCTACACCAGAAATTAAAACCTCTCCTCGGAGGTTAATCGCGCTAAATTATTTTACAGTGGACTTGTCTGGTATTTATCTGCGACCCTCTTAAAGCTAGCCCAAACTTGGCTTGGCATGTTATGCTTAATATAAATATGGGCGCTAATTAGGTTTAGTTATATATTTGATACTCTCTCGTTAACTACGTCTAAAATATTACTGTAAACTCATTTGTCTTCCAAGCGGAAGTTCCAAAAATCAAGTATACAGAGGATGGAATGCTTTCCAGCGGTACTACGTTCCTTAACCGTAAATATTTAATAAAAACAGACAAGCTGATATTAAGGCTTTCAGCTGAACCTTGTTACGGTCGATGGTGGTATGCGAAAACCTGATCTCGCTCTCTCCCTATTGACTGAAGCTATTTCATGCCGACCTCTTCGTCCGATTGTCCACTTTTGAACTGAACATGGGCGACTGTATAGAGTTCGGAGTTCTGTTATCTGAGCAAGCGCTAGGCTGGTTTTATCAAAGAGGATCTAATAGGATTAGCTTAGGCTTATCCCTATTAATTGGCGTTTTGAAAGGGAACTGCTGGTAGAAGTACACGCGATGGGCAGATACTTATTGAAAAAAATGTTCGTTTACTTTTTTCTCCGGGGGACTTATTTAATGCCCAGGCTAGCCTCATTCTGAATTATATTGACGCAACGCAACGAATTCGTGAACGTAGCCTTGTGTGGTATTACAACGGACCTTTATATTGTCAAAGTGAGAATCTCTAATTATTTATGGCGACCACTCTACCTAAACTAACACAATGTAACAGGCAAAAATATTTCCTATCCGGACTAAGCCCATACATGTCTCATACGAGTGTGTACGCAAAATCAATAGCCACAGTAAAAAATATTACCGTTGAACCTGCAAGTTTCTTTTGAATTCCGTTAGAATATCTTGAAGACAATTCCACGATTGGGTGCGGGAGACAACACCAACAAACACAACCTGATCCCGTTGTACCTATTCGCACGTTCTTGCCTTTGCCAAACAAAAAATCTCATTATCAATAAAACGAGTAGTTTTTCTCATTTCCTCCATATACTGTCCATACTCATGTGTACTTAAAAAATAATAATTACATACATACATTCATCGAATCACAATATGTATACTTATTCTACCAACACCGCTTTGTTTACAAAAACTATTTCATGTTATCACCATACAAACTACTGCAACTGCCACATCCATTGCGCACTCACCAATCATGTTCATGACCACCATCACTGCTGCTGCTCTCCTTCTTCTCCGACTTCTTCCATTTCTTCTTCTCCTCTTTGCCTTTCTTTTTGCCACCTTCCTGCTCTTCGCCCCATTTCTTTTTCTCTTCATGTTCCTTTTTATGTCCTTTGTGCCCTTTCTTCTTGTGTCCCTTTTTACTGTGGCCCTTCTTGCCATATTCATCCTCGTGAGCAGACTTCTTGTGGCCGCCCTTTTTATGATGACCGCCTTTCTTATGTTTTTTCAATTCCTCAAAGCCGCCGTGTTTTTCCTCCTCACCTTCATCATGATGCTCATCATAGTATTTCTTTTCTTTTTTATCCTCATTCAGCTTGTGCACATTATGTTTGCCCTTAACTGAGTGGCCCTTCTTGTATGAGCCGTGATCTTCGTATTCATGTCCTTTCTCAATTTTTTTGCCCTTCTTATGTTTTTTGTGATGTCCTTCGTCTTTTTTGTGTTTTTTCTCTTTACCATGCTCCTCTTCCTTCTCACCTTTTTTGCCCTCTTTATCATGATGTCCTTTCTCGCCTTTTTCATGGTGCTCCTCTACTTTATGTCCCTTCTTACCTTTTTTACCTTTCTTTTTCTTGTGTTCCTTGTGTTGCTCCTCTTTGGATTCCTCTTCATATGACTCCTCTTTTTCTTCTTCCTCTTCCGCTTCCTCCTCTTCTTCTTTTTTCTCATCTTTCTCTGAACCAGCTGATTGCAAATCATCAAAAGCGGGATATTGTAAGGTGGCGCTGATTGCAATCGCGCCATCCGTTTGTGGTGCCAACAAAGACGTCGTATGTGTACCTTCGACAAATAAGGGAAACGTGTAGCACAACAAGAGCAAAATACAACCAACGATCATATTCGTCCTTGCCGTTGAAGCACGCATTTTGCATTGCAATACCATGATACTCAATCACCCATGCAAGTCAAGCCAACGTGCTTGCAGCCTATAGCTCAGTGCTTGAGCTCAGTTCGTTAGTTCTGGCCTTGTGTCCTGCTGTGGCCGTTGAAGTTCTTGTTAGCGTGTTCAAAGTGTGTGCTTTGTTGTCTGCTCGAATGCCCTGTCGAAAGTTTAGTGTGCGCGTTAGCGGGAGTAGTGGACCTTTTTATGTTAATCGTCCAATAATTTGCTACCAACCAATTCTCCATCTCTTCCGCTTCGACACCCATAATAGTACCTAGTGACCGACCAGTGGTGTTATTACATTTACGCAAGTACCAGCAGTTTGCCACTTTGCTAATTGAAACATCCAATTGGCCATGAAGTGACTGACTCTATGGGCACACAATGCTTACGAGGCTGTGTACCAGTAGCTATGGGTGCTGCACGAGTTGCGTTTTGTATTTACCAGAGTTGTATGTTACGCTTCACTGGCTTCCAGCGAATGCTTTTTCTCATTGTAGTCCGGGAGCCAGTGACAACTTTTGAAAAGATATATAATCTGTGGTTTCAGTAGGTCGATTCTGTAACTATTTTAACGGCAGGTGTTAGCGTTAACTTCGCTCAACACCATTTTTAACGCTTTTCCCTATTCGCTAACTTTTAACCACACGAAAAGTGTTAGCTAACGCCAATTGTGTTAGCTAACGCTTTTCGTGTGGTTAGCTGTCGCGAATTATTTTCGAGGTGTTAACCATCGGGTTAATATATTTACAAGTGTCTTAGCGTTTGGAAAAAGTAAACAAATTTGTTTTGAGTTGTTTGCATGTAATTTAGTGCAAAATACGGCGAAAAGAGATGTACTGCCATATTTTATCACCATCAAGAGTCAGCTGTTTAGCGGCGTTAAAGGAGTTACAGAATCGCATTTTCGTTAAGAAAAAACGCCAACATTTGGCGATAAGCTTAACGCTCGGCGCGTGGTTAAAAGTTACAGAATCGGGCTACAGTTCTGTTGGGCTCAGCCAATGACTCTGCTTAGCAAAGAGTTATAGTTTTGATACCAAGATTACCCTAAAATGTCAGCTGGGTCACGGACTATTGCACAAGAAAAAAAAATTGCTCAACTAATATCTTAATAAATCGACAGAAATATAATACAACAAGTAAGGAAGCTGCGCTTGCAATCAGAGTGAGTGGGTTCGATTCGCCATCCAAAATATTGGATCGCTCGTCAAACTTTCCACATAGATATTTAACAAGACAATGGTTACCAAAAATTTAAATTCCTCAGTTAACAAAAGCTTAAATTATTTACTACCTGCTACTATGTAACACACAGTACTATTGCAGCGATGCATTTTTGGTTATTGCATAGACAGGTAAAAAACAACCCTTAGGCCCGGTTTTTCAGTCCATGGTTAAGCTCAGTTTAAACTAAGTTTGCTTAAACTCGGCATAAATTTAAACTCCAGTTAAACTGCAGAGCGGTTTTTCAGTGTGAGTTTAAGGCCGCTTTTAATATTTGCTTTTTATACGGCAACATTGGTTTTTTCTTTATCTAGATACGGCAACAGATAATATTTGTATACATATTCAACGCCATTACTTCTCCTCAGTATTGTAATAGTTAGCATTTCGCCAATTTCTGCATCACTATAATCACTTTCGTCAGATGATATATCCAGTATTTAATTAAATATAAAAATATCGTTCTTTCTTAATTGCGTTCAGCTTATTGTTTCACAACCAAAACCATCAAATATGCAAAACAGCTGACAGGTTAACTAGAGTTTAACCCTGCCGAATTAACCGCCTAAACTACGTTTAAACTTCGTTTAAAGTTGACTGAAAAACTGCGCAACAAGTTTAAGCTTAGTTTAACTGACAAATTGAGTTAAACTTGTACTGAAAAACCGGGCCTAAGTAATCCTCCTATCAGAAAATGCTATAAATCTTGCGATTGGCCCCTAAAGTCAGTTCTGTTTTGACATTTGTGTAGTAAACACATGCGAAATACACGTTAATAAACAATGTTACGCTACACTGCTCCAGAACGCGGAATATTGCTGACTATTTATTTGACCAATAATCGGTCGGGGCCAAACGGTTACTGTGAATGGTGAGCGCTACAGAGCAATGATCAACGAGTTCTTTTTGCCGCAACTTGATGAATTGGGATTGGAAAACATGTGGTTCCAACAAGACGGTGCAACAGCACACACTGCACGTGCCACAACCGATATGCTGAACATCGGAAGCTTACTTTTGCGCCACCTTGTATTGTGCTCAAAATTCAAACGCGTTTTTTTTTCAAAACGTTACAAAAAAGTTCGAAGAAAACCATTTATTAAAGGAGAGATTTGTGTTCGCGTTATTATCAAAATTGTGTGGAAGTAGTTTGAAAGAAGCGAAATCCTTCAAAAAAGCTTACAGTGCAGACAAAGGAAGGGCCCAATTACCAACATCACTAGAAAATCCCTAAAGTTTGAATAAAGTAAAACAAAATTGATAAATATTTTATATACATACATTTCACATTAAGTTACCTTTAGCCATATATATACATATAGTTCATAAACCATGCCTAGGCTAAGTAGAAAATCTGGTTATCTTAGACGCGTCGCAGCTAGGAGAGCAATGCACGTACTTCGTGGAGAGGAAGAATATAGAGCACTTGCACAAACCCAAAATACATTAGAGTACAAGTACGCTCTACTGAGCGCAATAGGGACACATTTCAGCGCAGAGTCCGTCGCGAAAATTTAGAAACTCGCTCTAAAGGACAAATTAGAAATACTGCAGAACGTAGATCTCGCGTGGAAATGCAGAGATTCGCTAAACTGAGCGAATAATCAATTCACAGCAAGATAGAGTCCGTCGCGAAAACTCTGAAATTCGCTCTATAGAGCAAAGTGGAAATACTTGTGAGCACCGATCCCGCCGCAGAAATCCAGGGAATAGGCACCGAGAACAATAAAGAAATACTCTTGCTCATCGAACTGTCCGTAGATGAGCTCGGGTAGATAGCTCTAGACGAAGCCGTCAAAGTCAATTTCGAGTACATCGTCATAGAGTAAATTTACAAAATAGACGAAATGAAAATGAGAGGCAGGCAGATAGAAATCGCTCAATGAGAGAAAATGAGGGTCGGGAGAACGAAGATATACTAAATGATTTAGGATTGGCAGATTTTCGATTTCGGAAAGTTAAGAAGGGACCAACAGAGGTTTGCATTTGCTGCGGTGGGATATGCTTCCATACAAAGTACAGCCGTTAAATTTTAATATAATTTGCCAAAGTTATCCGGATGTTGCATCTGCCTTTATTTATCCGATAAATTTCCCCTTGAAGATGGTAGCTATAAATTCTGTGCTACTTGCCGAAGCGCAACTAAAAGGAACACCCTTCCAAATATATGCTTGGCTAATGGTTTGGATTTTCCAAATTGCACCAGGTGAAGGCCAAAGACCCCTGGATATCATTCAAGACAACCACTCTGAAGAGCTTTCATTTGAAAGTATTTATGCTGGGCAGAAGCGAACTTGTACAGAGACATACAGCAAGATTGTTCGATCTGAGATTCGCCGCTACGATAGAAGGGCGTGTACTATTCCTTAGCTTTTCTACATATAATTACAAGAATTTAGAACTGCTTCAGATTAAGAATAGTACATCGATTTGCCTACGAAAGTTTTCTGGAAGCAATCGAGTGACGGCCCAAAATGTTTTAAATTAAAATTTAGTTCAGAATTTGATCCAGCATGACGATGGATATAGAGTTCTTAAAGGTGTTAGATCTTCCCCAGCTCACTGGGAGGCATAGAAAAAAAGGCAATTGCCATGATCCGCCAATTCCAACCTTTTTTATAACGTTGTCTGCCGCTGAATCTCATTGGATCGAATTATTGGTTATTTTGGCTAAAACTGTGGACTCAAGAACTATTTCTGAAGAAGAGGCCAAAAATTTATCTACACAAGAACGATGTCGTCTAATTCGCTCAGATGCAGTCACATGCGCTAGATATTTTGACTATCGTTATCGTCAGTTGCTTAAGTTTTTTAAAGAAAATGGAGGTATTTTCGACGAGCATTTTGTTGAACATTTTTACTGGCGAATTGAATTCCAACAAAGGGGCTCACCTCACGTGCATGGCATGTATTGGCTGAAGAATGCTCCTAAGATCGATCTTAGCGAGCCTGAATCTTTTCCGAATGATATTAGTTTCATTGACAAATATGTCTCTACAGATGGATCCATAAGTGATTTAGAAAATTTCATTGAGCACCAAAGACATAACCATAGCCGATCCTGTACCAGAGAAATAAGAGGACAGCAAGTTTGCCGATTTGGTATACCATATCCACCCATGCCTTCCACCCAAATCTCATTACCACTTCCAGATGACATAGAAAATTTAAAAACGCATAGGGAAAACTACTCAAAGATTCAAAATCTTTTAAATTCTAATTTAACTTCTTCTGATATTTCCTGTTTAAATAGGAGCATCTCTAGGCTTTTAAATGAGGCATTGGTAGAAGTTAATACTGGAAACTACACAGTCAAGCAGAAACTTAAGCATAAAAGCCATAAATTTATTTCCGGAACAGAAATTGCGGCCCAAGAGGCAGTTTATTGCTGCATTGGTCTTCATCTTTCGGAAACTAGCAATGCAGAAATATATATTAATACCTCTCGTCCTGAAGAACGAGTGCAGATGGTAAAACCTAGAGCACAACTTCAGAATCTTGCTGAAGGTATTACCGATATTTTTGTGGCGGGTTTGTTAGAGCATTATACCGAAAGGCCTACTCTTCTTGATAATGTTTGTCTAGCTGATTTTGCAGCTTTGTTTACTTTTGTAAAATCAGCTAGAACGGCAAGAGTTTTTTTTCAGTACCTCGAAGAGTTGATTTATTAAATAATTGTAACTAAATATGACTTTTGACAATAAAATTTCCGTACTCCGAAAATAAATTTCTTATCTTTTTTCATTGATTACGTAACTTGAGTTTAAACCGCCCCCGCCCCCTCGGATATTTTCTGCGCACGGGCCTGTAAAGAAAAGATATTGACATTGTATTAACATACATGTTGCGCACATTGCTTCATTTGCATAGTGGTACTAATACATTTTTATTCCTAATTGTCACAGGGATCGAAAATTTTCGCAGTAGTAGTTTCATTACCACTAAAGACATGGGAAGCTAATAATTGAACTTTAAATGCATATCGTCTTTATTGAGAAATGGAAGATTAGAAACTATATTACGGAAAATCCAAGAAGAAATGCATTATGTATACGGCAATCGTAATGTATGCTCGACGAGAAAACTTGCAAGAATTCTAAGGCCTTGTGCCAATCGTAAAAAAATGGTAAGCTCTGACATTTATCGCGGTGAATATGAATGTCAGAATTTACCCTAGTCCATGGGGCTGGGCACAGTAAAATAAAAAATATTTTTGAACCATAGAAAATTTGTTCACCTCATTTTTTCTCTGAGTAAAATGTTTCCGATTAGCACAAAGTCTAAGTAAAGAAAGAATTGCGTCAATATCTCTGGAAACCGCAAAAATTTGAAATGAACAAGAATTTGTTAACACTCGCTATTGAACTCTCCCAACAGAAAGCTCGCCAACGCAAACTTGCAGCTTCCTCTCCCAATTAAATATCAAAATGCGTTTTCTCCAAGTTTTATATGTCGCCGAACACAATTCAAAAAAATTTTATAACATTTTTAAAAGTTTTAAGCACCACTAACAGAGCTATTGCCTATCAATATTCGCGGAAAAGTTGGAAAACCACATAATATATATGTACATATATTTCTCAGGCTCGCATACGAAATTTATACAGCTTTTGTGAACTTTTCGTTCATTTGTTTTCAAAGGGTTAATGGAAAAAATTGTTTATAAATTATTTATAAATTTATAAATTACTGACACATACGAATTATTTCACATACATGTGGTCAGCGGCCATAGTACAAGGTGGCGCAAAAGTAATCCTCCTATCAGAAAATGCTATAAATTTTGCGATTGGCCCCTAAAGTCAGTTCTGTTTTGACATTTGTGTAGTAAACACATGCGAAATACACGTTAATAAACAATGTTACGCTACACTGCTCCAGAACGCGGAATATTGCTGACTATTTATTTGACCAATAATCGGTCGGGGCCAAACGGTTACTGTGAATGGTAAGCGCTACAGAGCAATGATCAACGAGTTCTTTTTGCCGCAACTTGATGAATTGGGATTGGAAAACATGTGGTTCCAACAAGACGGTGCAACAGCACACACTGCACGTGCCACAACCGATATGCTGAACATCGGAAGCTTACTTTTGCGCCACCTTGTATATGTCTACTAGTAGCGCAACTTACTCCGAATCTGCACACACACACAAACCACACAGGGTACGTTGTATGCAGTAATAAAACAATCAAATTTAAATACTGCAATATTGAACATGAAGACTTGAAACACCCAAATTATTGAATATAAAGCAGTTATAACACCTTATCCGTTCCTGCAGAATGTAAATTTCAGTTTAAATTGAAGTTTTTAGTTGTAGTTTTTCTTTAAAGCAACTCTGAACGCGATTTCCTTCATTACACTGTCTCGGAGTACATTCATCTACTACCTTCCACTCCGATTCGCAAAAGAAGATGCCAAACTAGTACGAGTAAACAATGTCAGCTGCTGGCTCACTGTGGAATAATATAAATTTTGACAGAGCGTAAGAAAATTCTGACATTTATCGTGGTGAACATGAACGAGTTTTTACCCCATAGAAAATTTGTTCACCTTGTGATCCGTTTAAAGGCGTGGTTTCCTCGAAAGCGGTGCCGCTAGGTAGCGGCCGTCACATTGCGATAGAGTAGGTGTCAAAAACATTGCAATGTGAAAGTAATTACGTGTAAACTAAGAAGACGGTGAAGTTCACCGTAACGTAATATAGCGGCACGCATAAAATATTACGGCCGTCATGACGGTGGCGATTCTTTCCGCAACGTTTTTTCCCACCCTCATATTCAAAACGGTGAGAATTCAAAGAAATATTTGAAATATTTTTTGGAAAAAAAATATTAGAAGGAAATAAAATTAAAAAAAAAAAAAACAAATCATTGAAAGAAAATCGGCCAAATTGAGCGTTGCGGTCATAGAAATTTAAAGAACAGCGGTGCCGCTAATGACGGTAAGCATAGAGGCCGCTATATAGCGAACGTTATATTGCGGCACCGCTTTTCTAGGAAACCAAAGCTTTACTGCTAAACGCATGCAAGACTTTTGTTCATGTATGTAATTGTTTTCGATGTACAAATAAGCAAATTAGTTCCTTTTTGATTGTCAAATGCACAACAGCTGATCGTTTTACAGATTTACCAGAGGTAGTCATAATGAATACATGCAACTTTTGACTGAGATCCTTATTTCATTATGCAACTCTAAGGCATTAGGGAATAGATTTCAATTTAATTTGGTGTAAGTCGTCGCTATTTAGTGATAACAGCTGATCATGTATAAACGAATATTATTAAAGAAATGGTTACTTTATTAGCAAAATCCTTAAAATTAAATCCCGAATTACGAATTGTAAATGTTCATAAGAATAAATGCATATAGATGACTTAGCATTAACTTTATTTTACTACTATTCGTTTCTACTGTGCCCAACATAAATGATGTCGGCTGCCATTAGATAAATCTAAATAAGATTTCATGCATATTTCTTATGCTCGCTTCACCATAATGACAACTACTTTTTGCTAAGTTTCAATTCTTATATTTCGCCCAAGCTGGTAGCGCTGTTAGTTACAATGCTGAAAATCGAATGAGCAGAACTCCGAAAATTCGAAATGAAATCTTTCTCTCTCGCTCTCTTCCCTCTCTCTGATATTTATAAAATTCCACAGCTTAACTCATGATCCAACTAGAACACGTCGTAGCAGCTCGACAAACATACAGACACACGAAAATTGTCCATGTATTTTGTTTTTGTAATTTGTGAGTTTAACGTCAAAATCGAACTGAGAAATGAGTGTAATGTCAAAATTAGAGACAAAAGTAAAAATCAGCTGGTCTATTAAGACGACCTGTATTATTGGATCATGGCTTAACTGAAAAAATAAAAATTTTACTATTATTACAGCAACTATCTTTGTTTGTTGTATGTTTGTATGTTGATACGGTTTGTTGCTTGTTGCGTAACATAATTATTGACTTTTTTGGAATGTATTTGCTTATTTAGTAATTAACTAACTAGTTTATATATATATATTTTAACATCATTTAGCAGCAAACAAGAAAAGTTTAAAATGAGGCAAGTTTGTTGTTTTCTGTTAGGTAGGCCTTTGATGCAGGACAATCAACGTAATTCCTATTTCATCACTCCTGCCATCATTTTCAAAAAAAAGGTGCGGAAATGACGGCTAAAACCATACACCAGTACACCGATGATTTCAAAATAATTTAGGGTTTACGGTCTGCTATATACTGGGCTAATCCCTAAATAAACAGATCCGACAAACAGCCAGATAACTGTAATAGCCAGGGGGCTATTAAGGCAATTATCCCGCTTCACAACTAACAGTGACTTGAAATGCAAACAGACGCTAGGAATTGCCACGAAACTTGCATCTATACTGGGTCCCAAGTCGAACATAGATGAAAACGAAAGGGCTAATGTATTGACCAAAAGTGGAGCGGCCTTCGAGGAGTCCAATAAGATTGGGAGATTTGAAAAACAGCAAGAATTTTAAATTACCGACCAAGAAAAACGGCGTGGAATCAATCGCGGGATTAAAAAATTTCCAATATAATGTGCAAGGTATATGAGGTCATACAAATTGAAGGGAGGACTGCAGGCTCATGTACTTACACGACACTTCCTTTTGGCATCGCATGCGTATAAATCAGGGTTTGTTAGTGATAATAGATATAGGAAGTGCAGGCTGCAAGGAAAGACGGTTGAGCATGTTCTGTGTTCCTGAAGACTCTGGGGCATAGTCATAGTCAAATTTAAGTATAACTTAAATTTAGTTGAAGCTATTTGACACAATTTTATATGGGCTACATCTAAATTTAAGTCGTACTTAACTTTGACTATGACTATGCGCCCTGACTATTAGGAGCTCCACAAATATTTCGAAGCTATTAGGTTGGGTTTGAGCTGCCTACGATGCTCGAAAACTTTTGCAAGATAATACCAAAATAAAGCTACAACTCTAAGCCTTTTGACCTTTCCGACGTTGTAAAATTTTACCTCGATCTCGAGCTAAAATAGCTGAGAAATGGGTGGAATTCTTAAACGTTCAAGACTCTATTCATAGTTTCAATAAAATTGCAAGGTTTTGTAAAATTTTCAGCTGGGTTTTATTCATACATTGCTAGGTGCTTACGAATAAAAAAATGCCTAATATTACTACATTTTTATACAAAACTTTCTTCAGAGTTTTGGTTTTTATGCTTTTCATTGCATTACCGATTTTGTTAGTATCTACCTGTTTCAGAGGCGAAAGCAAGAGAAATATGTAATAAAAACAAGACTTTTCCTTTAGTCGTGCCTTTAGTATATAATAAGGGAAGCATATTTTCTTGTAATCTTAGATTGCTTTGAATAGAAAAATAGGTTTTCAACACAAAATATGCATTTTTTATATGTGTAGCAATTGCAATAAAATGAAAGATTGTACAAAAATGCATCCCTGAACATGAGGAATTAAATTCCACAGTTAGACTGTGTTGTAAGTTATTCAATATCGAAAGAGCGGAATACTTGAGAAATCTGCGCTCACGATCTTTGTCTTGCTCTCGACTGCTCGATCACTTCGAAAAATATATGTTCGAAAAAGATTTGCTGGCGAATTTGGCAGTTTTCACAGTTGGTCTTGTTCTGCTGGAGAAGTGCAACGTTCGTGTAGTTATAACTAATATAAATAAAAAGCCAAAGTGAGTAGCACAAACACCGCGCAGTGAATTATTTTTTTATTTATTTCAAAATTGCCAATTCGCGCATATCTCTGCGGAACATATTCTCTAACCAGAACGGTAATATGATAGGACACATAATTAGAGAGTTCTGATTAGATAATTAAACAGTAAAATAAAAAAACTGGGTGGTACGCAATAACTGGTCAGCGTAAACTACTTGAAAAGTTGATTGCAACGAATTAGCAAAGAGAAATAAAACAAGTGATTATTAAACATTTTTGCAAGACAGTAATATTTGTTCAACCAAGTAAAAAAAGTTATAAATGGTTGATCTGTAAACGAATATTTACAATAAAAAGTGGCTGTCAGGTGACCTCGCGTGTCTTGTGATCGACGGCCGCAAAACAGTGGTGAATGCGCCCATTGTTATTGCTGTGCTGAGGTTCTTATCTTTGCAAGTACATTATAATCAGTAAATTTGTATTTGGGATGCTCTTTTAAGTATCTTTTGGTTGTGGAAAGAAATTCAAAATGGTTGCTTACGTAGTTTTTGGTTAACTTTTCACCATCGATCATGAATAATCAGCCGTCAGCTGACACTTGCAAATGACAGTAGTCTTGTGATCGACGTCAAATGTAATTGTCAAAGTTTCGAAGTTGAAATGTGGATTTTGTATTTTCGAACTTGATTCATTCCACATAAGCGATTTTACTTTTTTGGAGACAATCTTATTTTAAAATAGATATGTATTTTTGCGGTTGTAGAAGATAGTTCTGGTAAAAAAGTCATAGAAATAGTAAATAATAGTTGTCAGCTTTGGGAGTGAAAATTTTATTCTTGGTATTAGAACTCGATCGTTAACTTTTTTCGAATTCGCGGTTGTTCATTGATAGGTCACGTGAATATACAAATTTTTGCTTGAATTTTCCTGGTACCAACTATAACGAGATTTTATATAGATTACAAAATTCAAACATGTTTTGCATTGCTTCATATTTGTAACCTTTAACAGCTAAACTCCAAAGTGAATGTGGATTGTAATCAATACTGATAAGAAAAAGTGCATAACATCTTTTTTTTTATTCTAAACCATCAGCTGACTGAAGAAGTTTTTATGATTTTACGCTGTTGGAGTAGTTACTCATTTATACACAAGGCAATTTGATCGTTATAGAATTTCGACTATTTTGTCCGCTATTTAAATAAAATATCTGAAGAGGTGAAGTCCTACAAAATTTGATTTTCTGAGGTGGGCCTCTTGCAATTAGCCAAATGTATAATTCCGAAGGGAACTCGATACTGTAGTTTTACAATTTTAGGTTGTGTGTTTGAAGTGGACCTTTCGGAGCAAAAATTAACTCGATTTGTGAGGCGTTTTAAAATCTATACTTCGAAATTATTTTAAAATTAAGTTCACTTCCAAACGTCTGTGAATCATTCCAATATACTCAAACTTTCCAATAAAAACGAGCCACAAGACGCAGCGACCCAGAAAGTGCCTAAACGTTCGACTAAAAATTGAAATCGTTTTTGCTCTGGAACTGCGAATATTCATTTTCCACATCTCATACCGTTTATCTTCCATTGCAGTTAAACACATAAAAATCCAAAAATGTCGAACCTAAAAAAATTCGATGATGAAGATCAAGAGGGTAAATACGGTCGTGTATACGCCGTATCCGGTCCTGGTACGTAAACCTATAATATTCCACTTCTGAATTTATATAGATTTTAAAATTGCCTCCTTTACTTCTACAGTCGTTACAGCTGAGCGTATGTCAGGCTCTGCTATGTACGAATTGGTGCGTGTTGGCTACTACGAACTTGTCGGTGAAATTATTCGTTTGGAAGGTGATATGGCTACTATTCAGGTATATGAGGAAACATCAGGCGTAACTGTCGGTGATCCGGTCTTGCGTACAGGCAAACCATTATCTGTCGAATTGGGTCCCGGTATTATGGGTAGCATTTTTGATGGTATCCAACGTCCATTGAAAGACATTAACGATCTTACACAATCTATTTATATACCCAAGGGTGTAAACGTTCCCAGCTTATCTCGTACTCAAGCATGGGAGTTCAATCCACTTAATGTTAAAGTTGGTTCACATATTACGGGGGGTGATCTTTATGGTTTAGTGCACGAAAACACATTGGTAAAACACAAAATGATTGTGAATCCACGTACCAAAGGTACTGTACGTTATATTGCACCAACGGGAAATTATAGCGTTGATGATGTCGTTTTGGAAACTGAATTCGATGGCCAGATCACCAAACATACTATGTTGCAGGTATGGCCTGTACGTCAACCACGTCCATGTACTGAAAAATTACCAGCCAATCATCCCCTGTTGACTGGTCAGCGTGTATTGGATTCGTTATTCCCTTGTGTACAAGGTGGTACCACTGCCATTCCTGGGGCTTTCGGTTGTGGCAAAACTGTCATCTCACAGGTGAGTCGATATTTTTTCAGCAAATGTTTTTTAAGCTCGTTAAATTATGGCTGCAGAAAGATAATGAAAACATTGAAAATATATATTTCAAATTAGTCAATAAGCTTTTAACGTTATACCTCCTTGCAGGCTCTTTCCAAATATTCCAACTCCGACGTCATTGTCTATGTTGGTTGTGGTGAACGTGGTAATGAAATGTCTGAAGTATTGCGTGATTTCCCTGAATTGTCAGTTGAAATTGATGGCGTTACCGAATCTATCATGAAACGTACAGCATTGGTTGCCAATACATCCAACATGCCTGTCGCTGCACGTGAAGCTTCCATTTACACTGGTATTACACTTTCTGAATATTTCCGTGATATGGGTTACAACGTATCTATGATGGCTGATTCTACCTCACGTTGGGCTGAAGCTTTGCGTGAAATTTCTGGACGTCTCGCTGAAATGCCTGCCGATTCTGGCTATCCCGCTTATTTGGGTGCACGTCTCGCCTCCTTCTACGAACGTGCTGGACGCGTCAAATGCTTAGGTAATCCTGAACGTGAAGGTTCTGTGTCTATTGTTGGTGCTGTATCACCACCTGGTGGTGATTTCTCAGATCCTGTCACCTCTGCTACTTTGGGTATTGTACAAGTGTTCTGGGGTTTGGATAAGAAATTGGCACAACGTAAACATTTCCCTTCAATCAATTGGTTAATTTCCTATTCGAAATACATGCGCGCTTTAGATGATTTCTATGAGAAAAACTTTGCTGAATTTGTACCGCTACGTACTAAGGTTAAAGAAATTCTGCAAGAGGAGGAAGATTTATCTGAAATTGTTCAATTGGTTGGTAAAGCTTCATTGGCTGAAACCGATAAGATCACATTGGAGGTGGCGAAATTGTTGAAGGACGATTTCTTGCAACAAAATTCATATTCATCATATGATCGTTTCTGTCCATTCTACAAGACGGTGGGTATGTTGAGAAATATAATTACATTCTACGATTTGGCACGTCACTCTGTTGAATCGACGGCGCAATCGGAAAATAAGATTACATGGAATGTTATACGTGAGGCTATGGGAAATATCATGTACCAGCTGTCATCCATGAAATTCAAGGTAACGGAATTGAAAATATAAGCAAGCTAAGAAAGTTATTAAGACATGTTTATTTCAATTCATATTACAGGATCCTGTGAAAGATGGTGAAGCCAAAATTAAAGCCGATTTCGAGCAATTGTATGAAGATCTGCAACAGGCTTTCAGAAACTTGGAAGATTAAATTCTTTAACGCCATTTGATTTAATTTAAAATTTTTCTAGATACTTGTAAAAGAGACAAAGAGAGCCTATCATATTGTTAATGTTATAGATTAATTATTGATTGAAAATCGTGTAAGCGTATGATTTTGAGCAAGTCCAAAAGTGACACAAAGTATTCCTTTAAAACATTAACTGATGCATTCCAATTTCATATTATTAAAGTTCAATTAAAAACATTTAATATTTTGAATGGTAAAAGTGTTATAGTAGATATATTAAAAAAAGCATTCCCACCTTTTGGTGTTTATTCAACTATGTAAAAATAAGTATAAACAAAATTTATATTTCAAGCCAAAAAAGTGGTGAAAAACGTCATATTTTGTACTTCCAATATTATTGTTAACATTTGTATTTTTTCGTTTTGTTTTTTGGAATATAAACTGTGCGCATTTATTGTTTACACACAAATATAATATATATATACATATATGTATACAAAAATACAGTAGGCATACATACAAATGTAATGGATATTTTTATCCGCAAAATGCACATTCAATTATTTTCAGTATATCAGAAAAAGAAAAACAGGCAGCAGATTAAAATAGCGGTTAAACTTACACATACTTAATACATATTTAATTGCAAACCTCTAGTATTATTTGTTTAAAATGAAATTCTTGTTTGTCAAAATCGTATTGTATTCCTGTTGGTTCGCTGTAAAACAAAAGGAAAACATATAACCAACCTTCACTTAATTGTTGATTGTAATTTGTAAATAATTACCTTATTTAAAATGTTACGTGAAAAAGTGCATTACTTTTGAAAAATAAAATGCGCTGTCTCCAGCTACATTTTACTGTAAACATAGAACAGTAATGTGTTGTGATTAATTTAAACTTTATTAACAGAAAATATTTGAACCATAGTTGTTCAGAAATGATTGGTTATCGTAATGATTACCGGCTTGATTTATCATTTTCTTGTGAATGCATTTAATGATTAATTACCATTACTTTAAATTTTTAATGATTATTTTCCAATTAACCAAAAAATAATCAAAAAAGTTTGTTTTTTATGATTAATAAAAAATCAAAAATTAGGGAAAAAAGGCGTTCTGATTACTTTTTTTTTTATATATTAAGAAAAAATTGTATGAGTGTTTATATGAAATCAGGACAATATTTATGTATGTATGGGAGATGCTTAGAGTTCATTTATATGCATATTAAAGCATTAATGTATGTAAAGCGGTGACAACCAAACCTTTTATTTAGCAAGCACCATCCTATGGTTTTTGGTTCGTCGACGGAAGACTTTACTATTCAATAGCCTACTCGGTTCAAAATAGCCCTTATTTGTAAGAGTGATGTCAAGTTATATTTCTAAACTGTAACTGTTTTAACTGTTAAACCTGTTTGGACTCTTTATCCAGGCAAGAGAAAGCAGACATTCCCACCTTCACAGTTTTCGATCCAGCCTAATGAACAAGAGCATGGACTTATTGGTTAATTTGACAAATCCTTATAGTTTTAAAGATTGCAGTATGCCAAATTATTGACTAAAAATGTGCATTAGCCTGAGACGAAATAAAACGAACTTTCAGAATCTCCCATACATATATAAATATACATATATGTCTGATTTCATATAATGAATTATATAATTTTTTCCTAATGTTTAAATATATAAAACATAATCAAAATTCAAAATTATCGAAAAAATAAGAAATAATCAAAAAAATTTCAAGTAATTAAAAAGTTTTTTTTTATACTTTTTTTTAATTTTTTTTAGTAATCGTAAAAAATCATTATTTCTTAAATCATAATCAATTTTCTTGAAAAAATTTTAAATAATCATTACCAATTAAATTAAATAAATAAAGCCGTCTAATCAATTGATTGTTCATCAAATTTAACCGGTCTGATTTGAGCTAAACCCTAGCAGAGTATTCAATGTTGTTCGTTTAAAATCAAGTTTGATTCGATCGCTGTTGCAGCTCTTCGAAGCGAAGTTTTACATTTTGGTTTAAATTAGTACATCGATTTCTGAATGTACCCAGCATTTGTTTTAAGAAACGAACTCTCTTAGAATTTGGTTGTCAATGCAAAATCACCCCAATTTTTAATAATTGTATCCACAACATATTACTCAAAAGTAGCAGACCAAGAAGCCGTTATACGGCTCAAAAATTTACTTGCCTTCGTCATTTCTCACTTTCTCTTCTTCCGCCTACTCTTATCTTCCTATTTCTATACTTCACCCTCTCCCTCCGCGGATGCCACTTCCCTTTGGTATGCCTCTCTATATACTTTTTCCTATACCTAGCCACCCTAAATTCTTGAACCTTCGGGTAGTAGAATTAAGACGTCTCTTACGACCGGCATAACTTACAGCGGCTATATTCGCTTTGCTTACTGACACCAATTGAAAACACCACGGGATCTAAAGCCACTTGGGGATTTCATGTGATGTGTGTGAGTGGTGATCTCCTGTTTCCTCTCCCACGGGTGCCGGTAAAAATACTGAGCCGGATCATGATCATTCGTTCGGTTATCGGATACGAAAACTCGTCGCTGCCGCGGAACGCGATCTTCCATGGGAGACGGAATAGGTTAAACTTTCACTTATCCAGAATGCCGAATGTTTGCCCGCCGACGCTTCTAACAGCAAATTCACTATAGACCAACCGTATTGACACCACTTCCTAGGACTTCCATTAGAAGAGATTGTAAAATATTTTTTGGTAATAAGCGTGACGATTAGGCAGGGGAAAATACTGTTACAACAACAACATATTACTTCATTACAACATATTCGCGTTTCCTCGGACTTCCGTTAGAAGAGCCTGCTGACAATTTAGAGTGATCGAGCCCATTGGGCAGGGCGAAGCACTGTTAACAACAACAACAGTGTCCGACGTAATAAATCGGTGTACGTATACATCCACCTTGGGTAGGTGAGGTTTTCACCATGATTCCAAAAGTTGGTACGTATTGCTCTTGGCAATCCCCTAGTGGACTGGACGGTACATACATTCATGGATGCGGATAAAACAGGGTCATACTGAAATAATAGCCTTCAGTCGGGCAAAACCCCCAATCATGAAGCTTTAGTTGGCCTCATTCTCATGTGGAGTCTATGACTTATCTTGAATTTTTCAATCGAGGAGCTCGATTTCCAAGAATTTCCAATAGCAAACTCATGAGACATGTTGTGAGCTTGGGCCAAAATAGAGCTTAAGGAAGTCATATTAGCTGTACTGCTGTAAAAATACTCTCTTAAACTAAACATTCTCTAAATTTTTATCGTATTTGTTTATTATTTTTAAGGACATATAAAACCAACTCGACGTCCTTAATATGTTTTTTTGTGTTATCCACTTGTTATCCCATTAAACGCTATAGTTTTGTAAAATGTCCTGTTTTTATTGCTTTCCTTACTGTTTTTTCTTCTTCTGCCCTTCAGCAACTCACTTTAAATTGGTGAGTTCTCTCTGACTATGGGGGACACCAACCGCCACCTGGTGATAGAGTGAGTACTTGGGCCAAGTAAGTAAGTGTTTATTACGCTATCAAAATCAAGTGCATGCATGCATAACATGCCACACACTGTGCCTTTCATCACATGTTTTGTAGAATTTCATGTTTAAATGAAATTTTCTTTGTTGACGCGCGCACATTTTCATTTTATAGTACTGACCAGCGCATTTAACTAGGTGAAAAGCAGCACTGCCACAGCATATAAGAATTTGTGGGGCAGCTAAAAAATGTGTACCAATTCAGATATGTGAGTATATATACATGTATACCTATGTATATGCATCGTTTCCGACCTGTCATGTTCAGCAAAGTGGAACGCCACGAGCACTCATTTCACCTGCTGAGCTATGTCCTTTGTGCTTATGTGGCAAGTTTAGGGGAGCGAAAATTTATTGTTGCCCCTACAATGTGGTGAGTTTAAATGTTTTCAATATTTTAGCACTTCCAAGTCATAAATTGTAAAGTTTCTGGTACTTCAAAATTTGTTTTGCTTGTTTTTTATGTTTTTTAACTTTTAATAGCAACGCATAAAATGGTCTACAGTATTTGCCATAAATAAGGAGACGGTACAATAGTTTTGCGATCACTGTATTCCCAAACTGGAGTCAGTGATTGAAGCTGGACAAAGTACATTTAAATGTAGAATGCACCACTAACTTTCAAGGATGAGCTTAGCTTTAAGAACTATATTTTCTTTTTGTTGTGTTGATCTTCCGACAGGGTAGTAAGCTGATTAACTATATTTTCGCTAAAAACAAAAAAACATATTTTCAATTGCAGAATCGCAAACAGCAACCCATTCAGATAAGACTTCGTGGTATGTTGGTAAAAGTTATTTGGAGATCAACTGGCAAACATTAAAAGCACGAATAAAGGCTCCTACTAGCAATTAAGATCAGACATTACTAAAACTATTTGACTTCATATATTTTTTAGCTAACTCCATAACCATATGATTGCACATTTTGGTAATAGATTCTTAATTTCTTGGTTCGATGTTCGAATTAAACATATAAACAAAGAACAACAAAATATCTGTCCAAAAACTTTAAATTTGGCTATACAAATATTAAATTTAAACTAGTTAAGAAACCAGTAGTGACTGCAAGAGAAACATGTTGCATGATGTAATTCTCAAGCGCAATTTATTTAGACCAATATGGTGTCACATTCGAAACCAACAGTAAATTTGGTCTAGAATAGATAATCGCAATCATACTCTGCGCTAGAGTTGGGCATTTTTGTTCTTTTCGATGATTCTGTTCTTCTGTTCTTTTTCTAATGAACGAACAAATCGTTCTTTTTGTTCACTAGTTCTTTTTTTGTTGTAGGTAAGCTTGCTCACTGCTGCTCGTGTTGCATTGCGTGTTGTTCATTTGTTCCTTTTTTTTAATGTATTCTTGTTCACCGCTGCTGGTGTTTACGAACAATGTGAATAATTAAGATCATATGGGGCTATGTACTATCGATAGGGTTATCAAAAGACGCATTTTGATCCAGTATCAAAAATCCAAAAATTTTGTTGATAAAAATTAGGCACCGTCTTCTGAAATATTACCAAAAAGTATCGAATTCCATCCTTACACATCGTTATATACGAATGACATGTTTTTGCATTTCAGCATATACCTACATATGTAGATTCTGAAACGGAAATTTTGTGCCTTGATACATACTAGTATACATACAACAATCAATCAGCTGTCAATCAATTCGCCTTTCATATTCATATGAACAAGAAGAGCGAACAAGGTAGCAACCAAGGCGAATCTATAGAATATGAATTCGCCTTGGTAGCAACAAGCAAACAGAATTAAAAGAGCAAAAAGAACAAAAATCAAAGAATAAGTTCACTTATTCAGTTTAATAACCCGGTCAATTGAACAAGTTCAGAATAGAACGACCCAACTCTACTCTGCGCCTAATACGCGTTGTTAACATAGCTTTAAGAGCCATTTTTGTTTTATCGCAGTTGACAAGTAGTAAACGTTAGAAGACATATGTCATCAAATGAAAATAACTTCATTCAGCTATATAAATAAATTTTGGAACACAAACAAATTGAAAGTTAAAAATAACTTAACTCCAGAAAACCATTTTAACGAAACTGAGGCATGTACGACCACAAGTATTTGGGTATTAGAATCAAAATTAAATACAAAAGGTAGTGCACACATACATATTACTCAATCGAGTAGCCTGGTAAACGCCGTTTGTATTTCATCATTCAGTTTCTTATATTCACGCTTAATTCTGCGTTCCCCATCTTTTAGTGGGTCCTAAGAGAGCAGTAATTTTGAATTACATGAATTTTTCTGTACAAAGTATTAAGCATACCTTAAATTTCATTGATGACAATTCATACAATATATTTCCCATTTCTTGACGTATCTCATTCCATGTAACACGATTCTCCTCCGATGCAGTGCTTTCGATTGCCCCACGTGCCAAATCGTAAAATGTTATAATATTTTTCAACATGCCAACAGTTTTATAGAACGGACAAAATCGGTCATATGTCGAATATGAATTTTGTTGTAGAAAATCATCTTTAATCAACTTAGCAACTTCCAATGTAACTTTATCTGTCTCAGCTAACGAGGCTTTTCCGACGAGCTGTACAATTTCTGAAAGGTCTTCCTCTTCCTGTAATATCTCTTTAACTTTCACACGCAAAGGAACAAATTCAGGAAAATTTTCTTCATAATATTCATCTAATGCACGCATATATTTGGAATAGGAAATTAACCAATTAATTGAAGGAAAATGTTTACGCTGTGCCAATTTCTTATCCAAACCCCAGAACACTTGTACAATACTTAGTGTTGCGGATGTGACAGGATCTGAGAAATCCCCACCAGGGGGTGATACAGCGCCAACAATCGATACTGAGCCTTCACGTGCAGGATTCCCCAAGCATTTGACGCGTCCAGCACGTTCGTAGAAGGAGGCAAGGCGTGCACCCAAATAGGCGGGATAGCCAGAATCGGCAGGCATTTCAGCGAGACGTCCAGAAATTTCACGCAAAGCTTCAGCCCAACGTGAGGTAGAATCAGCCATCATAGACACGTTGTAACCCATATCACGGAAATATTCAGAAAGTGTAATACCTGTGTAAATAGATGCTTCACGTGCAGCAACAGGCATATTGGAGGTGTTGGCGACTAGGGCGGTACGTTTCATAATGGATTCGGTCACCCCTTCAATTTCTACAGATAGATCTGGGAAATCACGCAGTACTTCAGACATTTCATTACCACGTTCACCACAACCAACATAAACAATGACGTCCGAGTTGGAATATTTGGATAAGGCCTGCAAATAGATAAAAATATTGGTACATTGGCCGGCGGCCCCAGTTGCTGTCTCCAGGGGATGTAGCTAGGTGCTGGGAATTCGCTGTAAGAATAACATAACAGCAGCTCAGCCTAAGTGATGTTCTTTGTCGGAATCAGCAGGCGACTTTTTAAAATTTCCCTCTGGAAGACATATTCGAAAAGGAACGTCTAATTTACGGTATTTAACTGAATACTTAAAAGTTTGTCTGGTAGCTCTGCACTTGGACAAAAACAGTGTCAGTCTTTGGCATGTGGAAAAGCGGCGAAAATTCTTAACTGTTTAGGGCAGTTTCATCAAACTTTAAAAATTATCTCCCCGATAAAATATTTTTAACCTCAAAACACTGGGATATGAGCAGTCCTCTGACAATGGTTCCGGTAGGCTTTAATACTGGCACCTTCCAGCACGACTGCTACTGAGAAAAATTTCTTGACCCCTTGACTTGCACACCTAGGTTGTAATCCTTCTAAGAATTCACTTCTATAATACTCCTTCCCGTCGTTTCTGCCGTGTTTCCCCAACCTTTTTGATTATTATTATGTATATCAGCAAAGGTAAATGTTTTTTTAAGTTAATTGTAGCACATATTATGTAGGCAGGCCCGACGAGAGGGGGTGGGTCGGGGGTGATTCCCCCGGACTAGGAGTTCTCGGAGGGGCCCGTATTTTCAATAAATTGAGTGAATAGTTAAATTAGAATGCTTTAGAATCTAAATTTTAGATAATCGATTAATTCAAAGATTTATTTGAAAGTTGGGATTACCGATAAAGCGCGTTCTTGCGTGCATGTTCAAAAACTTAATCATGATAGTCAACAGATTTCGGAAAAACTGTTTTTTAATTAATCAGGTCGACAAAAAAATTAGTGTTTGACCAAGATGTTTCCGTCTTCTTATTAACTCTCAAGTCCTGCTATCACTATATTCGTATATTCCGATATAATCTGAATAAATATTTCTGACCAAAAGTCTATATATATGAACTGATTAATACATTCTATTGATTTTCGTAATCGTATAAAAAAAAATTGGTTTCAAGCATCATCAACTATAAGCAAATTCAATACAGATGTGATGAACTGATGAGAGCAAAAAACGTAGTGTTTTACATTGTTCTTTAAAAACATTGAAGTAGAAAGATAGTTGATGAAATTGATGCAGTATTCGAAATGTTTATGTAGAAAGGGGGCCCGACCTTTTTACCCCTGGGCCCGGATTTCCTCTCAGTGTCCCTGCATGTAGGTACACTTACCTGTGATATAACAGTTTTACCACAACCAAATGCGCCCGGTATTGCCGTCGTACCACCCAAAACACAAGGGAACAATGAATCTAAAACACGTTGACCAGTTAACAAGGGATTATTGCCTGGAAGCTTTTCTATAACTGGACGGGGTTGGCGTACCGGCCATACTTGTAACATCGTATGTTTTGTAACAACACCATCAAATTCAGTTTCCAATACAATATCGTTTACATTATAATTTCCAGCCGGAGCTATATATCTTACAGTACCTTTCGCACGCGGATTCATAAGTAATCTATGCGTTACTAAGGTATTCTCTGGTATGGTTGCATAAATATCACCACCAGTCAGATGTGATCCAATTGAAATCTTTTCAGGATGAAATTCCCATGCAATGTCACGTGACAAACTTTTAACATTTATACCTTTAGGGATGTAAATTGATTTTGTTAATTCATTTATGCTACGCAATGGGCGTTGTATGCCATCGAAAATGCTGCCCATTATACCAGGACCCAATTCAACGGAGAGTGGTTTGCCAGTTTTTAGTACAGGATCACCAACCGTAACACCCGAGGTGTCCTCATATACTTGAATTGTAGCCATTTCACCCTCCAAACGTATAATTTCACCGACTAGTTCAAAATAACCGACGCGTACCAATTCGTACATAGCAGCGCCAGACATGCGTTCAGCGGTTACGACTAGAGTGAATATATTTATGATATGCAAGATATTACAAATCGATAACAATTACCTGGACCAGAAACTCCAAAAACGCGTCCGTACATGTTTTCATCGTATTCAGCTTTTGGTTCTGTCACTGTAGGCGAAGCCATGCAAATGCATTCCTTTTTGGCTTCATCTAGGCATCCGCATTGTGTATCCTTTGGCGGGGGATCGTAGCAATTACACCACATTATGGACTGAAGAATATAATAAAATTTTCAAAGATTTTATGAATTTCTAAGTTTCACAAGGATTTTATAAGCCGCTAACGTTTTTTCTTCTTTTGGGAATGTCAGATTTTTAATTTGAATTTGGTCTTGTTTTGACAGCTTTGAATTTTATTCCTCTGAGCACCCTGTGCCCGATCAAAGTGTTATTGTGCGTTTACACTTGTCATTTGTATGGCCTGCATTGTTTGATCCAAAGATGCACCAGGAGCATAGTATATGTCTACTAGTAGCGCAACTTACTCCGAATCTGCACACACACACAAACCACACAGGGTGCGTTGTATGCAGTAATAAAACAATCAAATTTAAATACTGCAATATTGAACATGCAGACTTGAAACACCCAAATTATTGAATATAAAGCAGTTATAACACCTTATCCGTTCCTGCAGAATGTAAATTTCACTTTAAATTGAAGTTTTTAGTTGTAGTTTTTCTTTAAAGCAACTCTGAACGCGATTTCCTTCATTACACTCTCTGGGAGTACATTCATCCACTGCCTTCCACTCCGATTCGCAAAAGAAAATGCCAAACTAGTACGGGTAAACAATGACCAGGAGCCCCAAAAACATCCAAAGAGATCCGGGAATCTCTTTTATACAACTATTTATTTTTTATAAAGAACACCAGTTGCTGATGCAGGACGCTATCGGTAATACTTTACATCCACCGTCAACTGTAAAAACTGGACTAAAAATGTCAATATTGGTACCCAGAGACGCGTTTCGTTTCCAGGAACACTAATCCGGTAGGGGAAACCCAATATTTTCAGTAGTTTGCAAGATATTTGCAAGCAAAGTTGAAAATTTTCTGTCGCATCTCTGGGTACCAATATCGACATTTTTATCGCAGTTTTTACAGTTGACGTTGTATCATTGTTTACCCCATTGTTTACCCGTACTAGTTTGGCATCTTCTTTTGCGAATCGGAGTGGAAGGCAGTGGATGAATGTACTCCGAGAGAGTGTAATGAAGGATATCGCGTTCAGAGTTGTTTTAAACTAAAAACTACAACTAAAAACTTTAATTGGAACTGAAATTTACATTCCGCAGGAACTGATAAGATGTTAAAACTGCTTTATATTCTATAATTTGGGTGTTTTAAGTATTCACGTTCAATATTACAGTATTTTAATTTGATGGTTTCAATATTGCATACAACGCACACTGTGTGGTTTGTGTGGGTGTGTAGATTCGGAGTAAATTGCGCTACTAGGGTACATATACAGGGTGGCGCAAAAGTAATCCTTCTATCAGAAAATGCTATAAATTTTGCGATTGGCCCCTAAAGTCAGTTCTGTTTTGACATTTGTGTAGTAAACACATGCGAAATACACGTTAATAAACAATGTTACACTACACTGCTCCAGAACGCGGAATATTCTCTCTCTATGGCGCGATATACAACAGGTATATCATCATAAACCTCCTAAGAGATTTTTGCGCCAAGCATCTCTTCCAATTTGTGGTGTGCCGATTTGAATTTTCCCTACAAATTGGTGGGACCTACAGTTTTTTGCCGACTCCGAACGGCATCGACAAAGGAGACGAATTTTTGCTGAGAAGCCTGTCATGGCAGAAATACACTCGGAGAGTTTGCCAAACCACTGCCGAGGGGCGACCCCGTTTTGAAAAACTTTTTTCAAATCACTTTTGATGGTAGGCCGGCAACACTACCTCCACACCACGGCGGCCGCCAAACGCGGAATATTGCTGACTATTTATTTGACCAATAATCGGCCAGGGCCAAACGGTTACTGTGAATGGTGAGCGCTACAGAGCAATGATCAACGAGTTCTTTTTGCCGCAACTTGATGAATTGGGATTGGAAAACATGTGGTTCCAACAAGACGGTGCAACAGCACACACTGCACGTGCCACAACCGATATGCTGAACATCGGAAGCTTACTTTTGCGCCACCTTGTACTATGCGTTGTATGTAAGGCGCCCGCTACATAGTCAGTAAATATCATGATATTTGGATCACGTTAAATACTGATGGATTGATGGATCGCAAACTGACGCTACACGTTCAATACTTTTCGTCAGTAATTTCGTCATTTTCATGCTAAGCGGTTCGTAAAGAATGGAGCAAGAAAATACAAAACGGGTTTGTTTAGCTATATTAATAGATTTTTCTATTAAAAAAAAAGATAATAAGAGACGATACTGGAGCAAAAATTGCTATAAAGAGCGAAACAAATACAGAAGCATAAATTTGTTGGATTCAATTCTCCTCTAGAAAGAATTGGCGCTACACCGTCAATATTTTTATCTTGTTCGCGGATTTCTGGATTTGTGTCCGTTCTACGAAAATACAGGCAGTATTGACGGATCGCAAAAAATTACGCTACACCGTCAATATTTATTGACAATATTTTAATCTGGATCGCGGATTTCTGGATTTCTAAACATCTTGCGATATTTTTCGCGATCCATCAATATTTGACGCTACACGTTCAATAAACATCGTGATCCAAAAATATTGCCAATAAGTATTGCACATGTAGCATTGGCCTAAAGTATTATCGCGCTATCATCCCAGGGCATAGTATTTGTCTACTACCCTGTAAAAAACGTTGGAGCATCAGTCGCGGCCGCCGTGGTGTGAAGGTAGTGTTGCCGGCCTACCACACCGAAGGTCCATGGTTCGAGCCCTGGTACAGGTAACATCAAAAGTGATTTGAACAAAGTTTTTTAAACCGGGGTCGCCCCTCGGCAGTGGTTTGGCAAACTCTCCGAGTGTATTTCTGCCATGACAGGCTTCTCAGCAAAAATTCGTCTCCTTTGTAGATGCCGTTCGGAGTCGGCAAAAAACTGTAGGTCCCACCAATTTGAAGGGAAAATTCAAATCGGCACACCACAAATTGGAAGAGAAGCTTGGCGCAAAAATCTCTTAGGAGGTTTATGATGATATACCTGTTGTATATCGCGCCATAGAGAGAGAGATCAGAGTACTCCAACACTTATCCTCATTCATATAAAAAAGGTGGTCCAATTTACATAGCGATGTCCGGTGATTGGATCATCTAATCCTATTCGGAGTACCATTTACTTTGCTTCTGAATAGTCTATAGAGCACCTACGTTGGAGTACTTTGAAAATGCTGCCAAAAGATTACTCTAGACGAAAGCGAGAAGGGAGTATGTGTTCTTTTGAGGACCACCTATTCCCGCTCTCGCTTTGCTGTTGAATACTCCATAGAGTAATCCCATGGGAGTATTTTGAGAGTACTCTCCCGTAGGTGGTCTATAGAGTATTCAAAAGCAAAGAAACGGAGTATTCCGAGATGGATTAGGTGATCCAATCACCGGACATTGCCATGTAAATTGGACCACCTTTTTTATATGAATGAGGATATGTGTTGGAGTACTCTGATACTCCTTTAGGAGTATTCTATGGAGTATGAAACGGAGTATTTCCATTTTTTGCAGGGTAGTAGCGCAGCTTACTCCGAATCTGCACACACATACAAGCCACACAGGGTGCGTTGTATGCAGTAACAAAACAATCAAATTTAAATACTGTAATATTGAACGTGGAGACATAAAACACCCAAATTATTGATTATAAAGCAGTTATAACACCTTATCAGTTACTATAGAATACAAATTTCAGTTTGAATTTAAGTTTTTAGTTGTAGTTTTTACTTTAAAACAACTCTGAACGCGATTGCCTTCATTCCACTCTCTCGGAGTGCCTTCATTCAGTACCTTCCAATCCGATTCGCAAAACAAGATGCCAAACTAGTAGGGGTAAACAATGTCCCAGGGTGATCTGAGTCAATCTGATTGTTTGCCACTACGCAGGCCCATTGTCCCACAGGTCTTATTTTCTTCTTGAGGTTTGATATACATAAAATACATTCAATAAAATGAATAGATTTGAGCTTGAGAAGCTCATTATTTTATTTGGCTTCAAAAATCCCACAGCACCCAGCTACGCATAGTGTCGCTCAACACTTTTACCTTGAAAAAATTAATTGTTTGATTTCTTTTTTGAATTATTGTCCTACTAAGACAAATTCAATTTATCACACTCTACAGTGGAGGATTCCTATTTTAATAGCGTGCTCCTTCAATGCATTCACTATGCATACTTGTTTTTCACAGCGCACTTTCAGTTAAAAAATGAAGAGCGAAATCATGCTAGGTATTGTCGACCGAATTTTCGAGTGCCCTTGATCATGATGGAATCCCTGCCAATGTTGGGTCGGCGAGCGTAAGACTGAATTGGCAGCGCACTTGATTAAGAAGGAATTTAATTTGCATTTACGGAATGTAAAAGGATTTTCGTTTTTTCTTTTTAATATTACTTTGGAAGACGTAAATTGACAGGATGCATAAGCGAGTAAATCGAATATGGGCCATGAAAGAGTGCAGACTGTTGGCATTGGTGATGTTGGTTGTTCAAGCATACTAAAAGGGAGTTGATTAAAAAATGTTGCTTTTATTTTCCCTTTTTTCTAGTGATTAACAGCAGGATAACTCGAAAAACAAAAACAACACACTCATTTAATATTAATTCTCCCTTCAACATGAATTGGTACTTAAAAAATATGAGCTTCAGCTGTAGTAAAATGGCTTGGGCAACCAAAAAGAAGAGAGACAGAGTGTGTAATGAAAGCACTGAAATTTGATGAAAAGGGATATGACCAGTAGGGTAAAGATATAAACATCTCTTTATTATAACCACGACGCGGCGAGTAAAATAGTTACCACATTCAACCAGCCAGGCAAATTACTGCATCAGTCCAAAGCGTCCCTCATTTGCTAACCGGCGGAATGTTTTTTGGGCATGGCGGTTGGTTGGATCGCTGACTGACTAATATGAGGGTCAATGCTACAGCAAGTCGTGCACTGCTCTTTTCTGCAGTGTAGAATTTTATTCCGTACTTCGACAAGGTACGTACGTAGATAATTTTTTTTCCTGTTCTGTGTCAACATAGGGTGAGTAAACCAACAATGCATACAACGAAATGCGGAAAATTGCTTGCGCTTGCGCGGGTGCATGAGGCAGCCAACAAAATTGCTTAATTTCTCTTGTGCTCTGCGTTTCGTCGTCAACATGCCACAAGGGCCAGTAGTGCGGTAAGTAAAAGGGAAAATCACCTAGTAAGTAATATGTAGGTGTCGAATTTAAGGTACATACATTGCTATATGCGGGTGCCACATTGTTAACGCAGAGTGACAAGGTGTTGAAAGATGCAAGAAAAAATGTGCGACGAGTGCAACGCTACGCTACTTGTATGTGATTTATGCAACTAGTTGATTTACTAAGTACAGGGTGATACAAAAAAGGATCGCCCTGTTGGAACAGGTAAGTAAAAGCTTTGTTCGGCGAGCATGAAACTTTTATAAATTTTCTAACATTTTCCTAGAAAAGTGTTCGGGGACACAAAACATTTGCAGGGAGAGAGCGCATTTTGACATTTCAATGGAAGAGAGAGTTGCAAGTTTCTGCTGGGGGAATTTCACTCAGTAAAACTTGCAAGTAATAAACAGCTGATCGTGACATAAGAAAACAACAACTTCAAACTTTGAGTTATTAACTAATGAAAACACTAACAACTGTTTTCCCGTGCAACATTTTTTGGGTTTCGAAAAAAGTTTTAGGTCATTCTCTCTTTACCGACAGTTCTTTGGACTACTTTCGACAACACTCCCCAAAACCTTCGGGAACAACAACAAAAAACCCTTTTGAAAGACTTTGTTAAGAATGAAATCAACTTTTTTGGTGGGTCATATTTCTTCGCAGTGGTTCCTAAATCCCCAAATTTCAAAGAACATCATTCAAAGTTAAAAAAGGCGTATCGGAATTCGCCACCTTGTAAGCTCCCTTTACAGCGCTTATATACATTTACTTTTACAACAGCTTTAATTTCCCTACATCGACTGCCTGGAGGATATGTCCAAAGTTAATTTCCAGCACCGCTTACCATACTCGCTTCACACACAAGAACCTATTCAACTGAAATTTGGCTCTGCCTTTAACTTATGTAGGTAAAGTGTTTACACTTGAAGCCCGAGAGAGTTTGTAAAATATTGTGCCATTGCATTTAACTATTCTTGTCCAAGCACCGAGGTGTAAGTAGTGCCAAGTTTTTAACATCAATTTTGCTCCCCAACTCGATGTTATTGCTTCTTCTGCTGTCAATGTGTTGACATGAATGCCTTGCAGTATTTTTCTTCGAAGCACCAACCAATAAGTGTTTGCTTTTACTTCTCTTTTTTTTTTGTGCTGTGCTGTGTTGTAAGGTGTTATTTTAAAGGCCACATATGCAACCCCAGTTTCACCTACATATACGAAACTGAAACAATGGTAAAATATTTAACAAGTTCTTAAGTTATTTTATTTGTTGCATATAAAGGTTTAACTCTATGGACCGGTTTCACCAACGCGACTAAGACTAAGGGCCGGTTTCACCAACGCGACTAAGACTAAAACTAAGTCGTGACCTAGGTTAGCACAGATTCGAGACTAACTTAATTTTGGGTTTCACTAACTGAGCGACTTAAATAATTTTGAACACAACAACCCGATCAGCTGTTTTATGCATAGTAGTATTTTTTCATACCAGACAACTCTGCGCATCCCAATACCCCAGTGCGAAATGGGCATATATGGCCATACTCGAAGGAATGTATTGATCTTACACCCATTTCTCTTTAGTTGGAAGGTACTAAATTTAGCGCTTAATTAAAAACGATAGTTTCGTAATGGTTGCATGCTAGAAAACAAGTGTTCCCATGCATCTACGCATACGCCGTTAAAGTCAAGCTTGACGAATTTTCCGGGTGGGACATTGTACAAAACAAATTAGGTTTTGAACGACAGCAACACTGACTTAGTCGAGAATAAGTCAGCTGGCAGGCTGACTAAGTTGTGACTTAGTTAAGTTAGATGGTGAAACTGAAAAAGTGAAAAACCCGACTTAACATAGTTAAGTCGAGCTGGTGAAACCGGCCCTATGTGTATCTACATCTCTGAGTGTGAATGGAAGGTAAACAAAGAAAAGTAGCCTTCTATTTAAAATATTAATTTTTTATACCAACAATTTTGTTGATTTACGGCCTGTACATTTTCAAGTATTCATGAAACGAGCTCAAGGCCAAGAATAATAATTTTTCACTTTTTGAATTTTTTTTATGCAAATTATTATTGTTTTTATTTATTAATAATCATTTTAATTAATTATTAAAAGTTTTTGATTGAATAGAGTAGGAAAAATGTTTAGAGAGCTATGGCAGTTGTCTCTAAACATTTTTCCTACTCTATTCAATCAAAAACTTTTAATAATTAATTAAAATGATTATTAATAAATATAAACAATAATAATTTGCATAAAAAAAAAATTCAAAAAGTGAAAAATTATTATTCTTGGCCTTGAGCTCGTTTCATGAATAATTTAAAATATTATTTTAAGTGAAATAATCTGGTATTTATCTGTATGTATACTCGTATGTACATACTATGAACTTTAATTTGGAAAATAATAACCTTACAACACGGCTACCTTGTGGAACTTACATTGTGAATGACAGATATTGTGGGACGAAGAAAGAAGAAAAAACAAAAGTGAGGATGCAAAAAAATACCACTAAAATATCCGTTGGATGGTAGAAGGTTTCAAGACCAGGACGAATTCCTGCAGTAGCATTAAGTCGACGCACAGAGTGTACTTAAGTGCTAGAGTCTAGATGAAACATTTTTCCTGATTGATGGTTGCTAAATTGTAATTACCCTTATGCCAATCAATGCTAACGCTGACACATCATATTCAGGGCCATCCTCGCCACGATTGAGCCGATTTGACTGGATGCTATGATTTCAGTATAGTTCAATATAGTTATATATTACATAGTTAAGACAATCTCTTAACACATTCGGCTTATGTGCGGGAATTCCTGTCATTAATTTTTTCTACAGTAAAATAATGCGGAAATTCCCGCACATTTTGAATACAGATTTTCAACCGTAAAAAACGGTTCGCTTTTAATCGCCGCACATGTTTAGTGTCGGTATAGTCTTGAACTACTATCCCTGACAGGCCAACCACAATTAAAACAAATTTAATTTGGGGAATCCCCATCATTTATTTGTTGGGTGTAAGCTTCAATAAAACGAATTGCGTGAACTCCTGCCAAAAGTGCATAGAAAATTCATGCGGGTGAAATTAATTGTTTCTCTGAGTGCGACAAGTTCGAATGTTTAATTTTCCTTGTAAAACTAAAATAAATCAAATTTCTCTCTCAGTTTTATGTAATATTTTTGCAAAATTGGCTGGATGAAGTTTTTTCTAAATCAGAAGACAATTTTCGTCATTGGACGAGGAAAAAGTAAGTTCCAGAGCTGAATGCTTTGAAATTTATCATATTAAAAAAAAATATTTTTGTAAAAATAATCGTTTCAATAAATAAAGATATTTAAAATAAAATAAAGACATGTTTATAAACATTTTAATAAGAAATTCCTGCAATTTCGTTCGCACACATAAAAATGCTCTTGAAAAATTAAATGCGGGAATTCGTGTAATTTGTTCAGCCCATTTAAAAAAATTATTCTGTGGAAAAAAGCGAGGATTACCGCTGTTCATTTTTGTATGGAAAAAATAATTGATTCTCTGGCAGCCATCCGCTAAATTCAAATCAAGCCGAATGTGTTAAGTTTCAAATTATTTGTTTGTAGCAAACCAAATATGTATCTGTAATAAATGGTTAAAATACTGTCAACACTGTAAGCCATGGCCGGGCCCTCGGCCGCCCCTCTCTCGGCGGGCTTGACCGTAATGACTTATTCATAACCATACCATAAGCAACCAAAGTGGCATATCCATTACCAATTACGTATAATTTATATATTTTTTGAATGGCCACTGATTCTCCACAATCCTTTCGAAAGTAGACGATTATACATTTCTGTTAAAAAAAATTCCGATATGAATAATTGAAGTTAAACTTTGAGTAAATATAGACTTATTCGTATATATGGCACAAATACTGAACACATGCTTACCACAAAGTTTCTTCATTGTGTGGGCTAATGTAAATAATAATGGAACAAGCACTTGTGTTTAAATCAGGGACCGAAGATGATTTGTATTCAAAAAGTATATTATAAAACTGGCAGCACGAATTTTATAATGGACTTTGAATATTCTTTTATTGCTGCTACTCCACGGATTTTCATCCGAGCCGTTACTAGTAACTGGTTCCTTTAATTGATATGAGCGCAATACGATACAAAAAGACAAACCAAATTAGAACTGGAACATCCCTCAAAAAATCATGGGACTGATTTCTAAAGAGAGCGATCCGGGATAAATACCTTTCATCTACAGTGGGCTACAATTGATCCCAACTATTCCGTTATAGGCATAGTTGGTATAACTTGATTCGAATTTCTGTAGTCTACTTACAGGTGTTAAAAGTAAACCTGTCCGACCGTACCCGTAGGAAACAAAGTAGATCTGTCCGACACTACCCTTTTAGGCAAAAAAGAGACCAATTAGTATCTTCATGGGACATGCTCAAACAAAAGGTATCACTTCCACCCATACAAAGAGATCAAAACTGGCATTGGTCGAATTCTCCTTTGCGACTCATCCCGAATTTATCCCAGACTAGCGCATTTTTTGCAGGATTCGGACAGTTATTAGAAGAAAGAAAAGCGAAAGCCGCCCGCCGTGATGTGGTGGTAGTGTTGCTGGCATACCACACCGAAGGTCCAAGGTTCAAGTGACGGGACAAGTAACATCAAAATGTTTGGAAATTTTTTTTTAAAACCGGTTTGCCCCTCGTCAGTAGTCGCCAACCCTCCACGTGTATTTCTACCATGAAAAACCTTCTCACCAAAAACTCATCTGCCTTTGCAAATGCCGTCGGGATTCGGCTTAATAAACCAATTTCTATATCGCACTAAATTATTATTATAAAAGAGAAAGGGAAAAAGTAGTGAAATGTGATAGGAAGGGTAAGAAGTACTAAAACCGTCAAAAGGATCGTAACGGTGGCATGGATGGAGCGTTGACAGTGACAAGAGCAGTGACAATGACCGGAACGGTGACTGTTCCATTGTGCGTGGAACTGCCTGAAGCATGGTGATCATTTTACGCAATAATAACCTTGAAAGTGACCGGAACTACAACCAGAACGGTGACTATAAAAGCAACCAAAAACGTGACCGTTACAGTGAGAGTAACCTTCAAAGTGACCGGAATCGCAACCAGTACAGTGACTATTGTAGAGTATAAGAAATACATATATAAATGTTTATATTTTCACACAAAATATTGGACGACCGACGTAACATTCTAAAGCTCATATTCGTATTTCTGATACACTACACCATGAACTGTTTTCACAAAAATGTGAGCGGCACAGGCTTATTTTCGGAATTTCAGGGTGACCGAGCCAACCAACATTACAAATTCAATCGTTCAATCTGTATCAGTTACTGAATCATTTTCGAGACTTTCGATGACAAAACTTTGGTCATCTTTCGCACATTTATTGGTGCGTTATAGATAGCCTTATACAAGGTGGCGCAAAAGTAAGCTTCCGATGTTCAGCATATCGGTTGTGGCACGTGCAGTGTGCTGTTGCACCGTCTTGTTGGAACCACATGTTTTCCAATCCCAATTCATCAAGTTGCGGCAAAAAGAACTCGTTGATCATTGCTCTGTAGCGCTCACCATTCACAGTAACCGTTTGGCCCCGACCGATTATTGGTCAAATAAATAATCAGCAATATTCCGCGTTCTGGAGCAGTGCAGCGTAACATTGTTTATTAACGTGTATTTCGCATGTGTTTACTACACAAATGTCAAAACAGAACTGACTTTAGGGGCCAATCGCAAAATTTATAGCATTTTCTGATAGGAGGATTACTTTTGCGCCACCTTGTAAAACAGCTGATTCGACCAACCTTATGAGAAACAATGCAATCGATTATTGGTGCTACATCGTAATTCGCTATCCATAACGTAACCTTACCGACCAATTACATGTTGGCTTTTCTCTTACGTTAAGGATACGACTACAACGATATGATAAACGCACCAATAACTTCAGCTCATTGTTTACCCGTACTAGTTTGGCATTTTCTTTTGCGAATCGGAGTGGAAGGCAGTGGATGAATGTACTCCGAGAGAGTGTAATGAAGGAAATCGCGTTCAGAGTTGCTTTAAAGAAAAACTACAACTAAAAACTTCAATTTAAAGTGAAATTTACATTCTGCAGGAACGGATAAGGTGTTATAACTGCTTTATATTCAATAATTTGGGTGTTTCAAGTCTTCATGTTCAATATTGCAGTATTTAAATTTGATTGTTTTATTACTGCATACAACGCACCCTGTGTGGTTTGTGTGTGTGTGCAGATTCGGAGTAAGTTGCGCTACTAGTAGACATATACTATGCACTTTCCTTGGCGAAAAACTGAAGAACAAAATGTTTTTAAGTTATGGTGTTATCGCAGAGGGATGGACAGATGAATTACGTAATCATAAGTAAAATGTCCAGTTATGGGTAAACAGCATAGAACGCGCATCTGCTTCTCATACATGATTTAATGATTTATATGGTTGACGCGAACGGCCAACAACACGAAATTACCGTTTGACGTCGGTGAATTCTTATGTCAAAATGCACATGTGAGAGGGAACGCGCAAAAACGATTCACCTATTTTCTAAGGGCGAGTCGTTTTTGAGTTATTTTTTAATTTTATTATTTATATTATATTATTGTTTTAGAGAGGAAAAGGGGGTGTGCACATGTTTAATAGGGAGCCCTTTTCTAATATTTATTTATTTATTATTTTATTTATTTAAATTATTTGTTCTATATAGAACGGGGGGTGTGGGGCACCTTTACACCTTGTATGTATTAATTGGGGGCGAGCACTGTTGGCTCTCAGGCATTGTACAGGATTGGCTTCCTCATTCTCGTTGTGAAAAATCCCGATTTGGGATTGCAAAGCATAAACTATATCTTTCGAATATTTCATTACCTGATTGCGAATTGCATGCAATGCAAATGAAATAAACGAAAGAAATGATTACAGCTTATGTCGCTTAAACACTAAGATTTATAGACGTTTGTGAATTTGTGACGTTCCCTGACAGAGGAAATATTTATAAATGTGTGTGCGGTTAGAAGGAAATATGTGGTTTATATAACCTCAATAAGTTTTGAGCATAGAAAGAATTCCAAAAAAAAGTTCTCATTCTAAACTTACGACAACCCTAATTCATGTTCACAGATGAGCAAATAAAAAATGACCAAGTATGCCTTAAATAAACTTTACTGCCGCGTTATCAGAAATTTGCAGTGAATTTATTTAAAATAACAAATACACACACTTTAGATAAACTGGCTTCTGATGCATTGAAAACTTTATCGAAAGTTAAATAGACGCTTAAGTAGAGTAAGTTTAAATAAAAAACTCATCGAGAAAGCCACAAATAAAGAACGAAAAGACAAATAATCAAATAGTCCATATATGCTGGAATGGAAGCTATAACTGCAATTACTAAAATTGAATATGTTCTCACATATACGATTCGGCATACATGTTTACCATGCATGTGAGCAATTAGTTAGTTGTAAACTACTTCCCAACTGGTACGATTAGAGATGTTTCGATACGAGTATAAAGTCGTATAGTACAAATGCAGGTATGGAGTACGTGAACTTTTTTGCTTTGTTAATTTCACAAAAAATTTTTTTGTAAGATTTGCCAAAATTTATCCATTTTGCATTCCCCTATAAAAATGTTAACTAAGAATCGCTCAATTGCGGAATGTCCATGAATACAAATCCAATTTTAATTCATAATTTCTCTGCTCTTATTTTCTATCATCGTCTTAATATGATTTCCTTTCAACCAAAACATTATTTGTTAGTTTTGTTATGTTTAAGCTACGCTCCCACTACCACCGATTTTTTTCGTCAGACACGGCCGACAAATTCGAGCACGTTTTATTTATTGTTTGCATTCGGGTAGTTATACCTAGTAGTGCTACGCACACAAGGTACATATAATCAATTTAGTCGCGTAACGTTGGTATGTAACGGCTTAAACGGATCGAGATAGATATTGACTTATGTATATCAAAATGTTTAGGAGGAAAAAAGAAATTGATTAAGCCATGTCTGTCCGTCCGTCCGTCCATCTGTTAACACGATAACTTGAGTAAATTTTGATATATCTTAATGAAATTTGGTATGCAGTTTCCTTGGCACTCATCTCCGAGCGCTATTTTAAATGGGCGAAATTGGATAATAGCCACGCCCAATTTTTATATATAGAACATTTTTGAAAATATAAAAAAAAATATTGTTCTGTACATAATACTTAGTGAGTACATTAACGTTAAGGCAGAATATAAATTTTGTAAGAAATTGTTGAAAATTTTTAAATAATATTATTCATAAATCAAAAACCGTTCAAGATATCGAAACGAAATTCAGCACACATATTTATATGAATACAAGGTATGTTCCGAAAAAAAATGGGCGAAATTGATTTAGAACCACGCCCACTTTTATATGAAAGATTTTGAAAAGGATCATAGGTATATTTAGTAGGCAATTACTTTGCGGACAAAAGCTTTATTCCATTTATATTTCACTTTCAAAGTGTCCGTGAAGGAAGAAAGTCGGAAAATTTAAATATTTGAAAATTAAGCAAATCGAAATACACAAGTAAAATATCCGGGCTAGTTTTTAATACCCCACTGCAATATTTTGAGAAAATGTGGTTAGCAGTTGTTGGTAGGGAAGCTATTTATATACGGCGGCCGCCGTGGTGTGGCGGTAGTGTTGCCGACCACACCGAAGGGCCAAGGTTCGAGGTCTGGGACTGGTAACATCAAAAGTGGTTTGTAAAAGTTTTTCAAAACGGGGTAGCCCCTCGGCAGTGGTTTGGCAAACTCTTCGAGTATCTTTCTGCTATGGAAGGCTTCTCAGCAAAAATGCATCTTCTTTGTAGATGCCGTTCGAAGTCGTAAAAATTCTGTAGGTCCCGCCAATTTGTAGGAAAAAATTCAAAACTGCACACCACAAATTGGAAGGGAAGCTCGGCGCAAAAATCTCTTAGGAGGTTTATGATGATATACCTGTTGTAAATCGCGGCACACACTTATATATTTTTTTAAATTAATTTACCCCTCAAAACTCATAACAGAAGAGTTTTTATTGAAAACAATCAGCGACTTACTTGCTGGTTTTTGTTTACATCGGGTGACCTCATTTAAAATACATGTGTGTTTGCTAAGGCAGTGTACTCGTATTCGTTTTTACTAGTCTTTGAATGAGTACGATACTAGTAGTAGTTATCAAGTACTTTTACTCGATACTTTTTCTGAAACGATTCCTTCTCCTGAAACTTTAAGTGAGTACAGGTCGGTATCGGACAACACTAAGCATGATTTTATGTTCCAGCTAGCCAGACAACTGGCTCTCTTAATATAAAAATAGTAAGAAAAAACTAAAAAATGCGCGTTTTTGGCAAAACTAGTCCGAAACCGTTCAATGTTGTACCAATTACTTTGACTCGGTGCAGGGTAGTTATGATATTAGTACTACGTACATAAATAGATAAGCTATAGGTTTATTTGCAAAATTGGTAGGACAAAGTTTTAACACTGCATTTGAGCACTCCAACTCTAGCATACAATCAGGCCACAAGCATCCACAAATGCTCTTATCTCTAATATAAACTCAAGCCCTGCACTTTCGTTCAACTTACTCTGACATAACTAGAAACTAACTATTGAAAAGAAAAAAACATCAAAAACGAAATTCACTAAATCCATATATTTTCCCCATGGGAATCCTTAATTCATTGAACTTCCATTTCCGTCAACAATCTATTCGTTCTCTTCTCCCTTCCTGCAATTAGACAATTAAGAAGTTATTCAACTTTAACTTCCACTTACGTCAAGCCAACAGCAACCGATAATTGGTAAGTTCAATTGATTTTATTTCATATTTTTCACATTTTCACCCTTTTACATTGCTGCTGGTGGGCATGCAGATACAGTTGCTTGACTGCTTGGCTTTGGTTTCTGACTTCTTATCGTTTGCTGCCAAATATCGTTGATGGTAATTTACTTAATTTTACTTACTGAATTTCGAAATTTTTGTTTATATGCCCTGCAGTCAATTCTACTAGTTTTATACTAGTCAAATACTAGTTTGCCAAACCGGCTCAACTAGCTCGAGTTCTGCAATTTTTCCATATTAGCAACTGATATTTTTAAGACGGTGATGTCCTACGAGATGGCAATTGTCGGCAACTGCATCAGTACCATACCAATTAGCATACTAGTCAGTCTCTGCATCAGCAATATACCAGTTGACATACTAGTCATCATATACATCCATATCACAGCATTCAAAATACTAGTCTCTATATACATCAGGCTCATAGCAGTCTACATACTAGTCAGTACATACACCAGCATCATACCAGCCGTCATACTAGTCAGCCTATCCATCAGTGTCATACCAGTTACTGTACCACTTCATAGTAGGTTAGCTTATTTTTGGTTTAAAAATAATCGAAAATTGCAAAATTACATTACAAACTCCTTTATTGAAAATTCAGTCATCAGATATAAAATAAAGGTCATCAGATATAAAAGTATATCTATCAGTATATTAAACAAATGCAACCAATGTCAATAAAACTATATTCGCTATTCATATCAATTTTACCCTTGGAAAACATTTCTATAAAGTAATTTTCTTCTTTTTTATAAATAGTATCTTTTAATTGAATTTTATAATTGATTTCACAGGCATACATCTTTAAGTTTCTTGAATCATTTTATGGAAAATTTTAAAATTTAAATATCAATCTCAGATAGAATCTAATCCATACTTGTAAAAATAAGGAAGATTAGCTTTTTATGGTGAAAATTTTAAGTTTCCGAGTTCTTTGCAAATAACCAGGCTGATAACTCGCTTATGAAATTCTAATACATAATGTGCAAGTTCTTGGTAACTAAATTTTTTAAAAAGCGTTATTTTAACCACCTTGTTAATGTATGTGCCTCTGCTCGCCAATTTTGTTGTTTCAGCTTTTAAACTATTCCGTTGGAGATTCATTGTTACTTTATTTATTAAAACTGCATTTCACAATCAGAATAAATCAACCCTGAAAAATCATAACAATTCAATATTGGTCTTGTGAGTTTTTTTAAAACTTTTTCATTAGAAAAAGGTTGCTTAAGCTATTCCAAAAAGAAATGTTATTTACTTACACAATTGATTTGACAAATGATCGTTTTGTTTTGAACATTTCTTATTCGTTGTTGCTTCGCTGCTGCGCCGTTATTGCAATAGTGACGTTGTTAACTAAGCGATTGCGGCCCGAATAATGCATTGTTTTTGTTTTTCGCTCGTGTATGCATGTATCGACAATTTTAGAGGATTGTTGCTTAAGAATTCTTATGATAGCGGATACCATGGTCCAATAATACAGGTTGTGTTAATAGACCAGCTGATTTTTACTTTTGTCTCGAATTTTGACATTACACTAATTTCTCAGTACGATTTTGACGTTAAACACACAAATTACAAAAACAAAATACATGGAAAATTTTTGTGTGTCTGTATGTTTGTCGAGCTGCTACGACGTGTTTTAGTTGGATCATGGCGGATACGTTACAGTCGCTCAAACTGGTATGAATAAGCCCACGAAATTCTAGTTAATGAACTAGAATGTTTACTAACCAGTTTGGCAGTTGACTACAGAGTGCTGATATGCTGAACTTTTAATTTATAGGATTTTCTTTTCGATTTCCATTATTGCTAAGTGTTAAAGTTTTCGTGGCATCATTATTGGCTGTGACTGAAGTCATTAAATAGCTGTGCGTAAGAATGGATGAATTATTTCCGGCTTAATGCGCTTACTAAAGCAATAAGAAATAATGTCAATAATATTGCGTGCACATGGACGGAGATCTGTGATAAAGTTGTCTGTCATTTTTTTTCCAGGCCTTCTCTGGCCTGGATAATGAGAGACGTAAAGTTAGTCTTGTACGAACGAGCACAAGGCAAAGTACTTGTTCTCATCGAGGCAAATTAAAAACTGTAAGGGAATTTGTCTATTTGGAAAGCAGATTTACACTGCGGAGAATTCAACTATCTCAACCCTAATTTAGAGCTAAGTCTTTGCCGAAAGTAGTACTTTTAAATTATTACCCAAGCAGTTCTTTCCGCTGTTCCTGTTCAGATAGCTCTTAGGTAGCTTCACTTTGGCTAGTTTTTTAACCGATTTCATTTGGGAGAGCTTAAAGCTGGTTCTGGTTAGAGATTAGTTGTTATCAATATCTGATACTAAAAAGTTTTTTTTTAACTATCGATTTTGTAACCGGTACAAAACGAGTTATGAAGTGTGTGGCCATAAGATTTGAATTTTTGGAAGCTGGTTAGCAATCTTACTGCAGGGCAACAGCCAAGAAATACAACGAAAAATACCTGAAACGGAATTGATTATATGAATCACTCTCCTTGGTTTCGCAGATTTTAGTAGGGGTACATCTCCTGCCTGTTTTCATATTTCGGAAAGCAACGAATAAGAACAAACAGAGCCAAGTCTTGGAGCTACACTCACTTTTTAACTGCTCAGTTTCAGATGATGAGCACGAAGATTCTGGTGAACAAACTCTTCTAAAAACGAACTCAGCACGTTACAAACCTATTGAAACTGCAAAATTCCCCGGGACTCTCGTTGGTAGCAAATGACGGACTTATACATGCCGGTTATTTAGTGCGAAGTACTGTTACAGCTACAAAAACAATGGGCGATATAAAATCGTTCACGCGCAGTATTTGCCAAAACTTTAAGAGAGTGTTGGACTTATAAACGTGGCTTGCAGTTCTTCTAGAAAGGGCAAGGAGTGCGTCAGTGATTTTTTGTTTGTGTAGCTGCATGGTAGCTTCACGATTGATATTAAATAATAATAAGCTTGCTAGTCACATCGGATACGACTTTTCACGTCAACTGAGAAGTTGCAAATCCCTAAGTGTTCCTAACGATTGGTCTTTTGCTTCGCCTTAACAGCCTTCTTATTCCCCTGTGGCTAATGGTGATACTTAGTTTGTTGAGAGATTTTCCAAAGATTGCCTTGGATCGGCACCTATTCCAAAAACTTTTCTAAGCATTTGAAAGAGTCCCGGCTATCCTTAGTCGGTTTTGTGTATTAGGTGAACGTGTTGCCGGAAATAAATTTATTCCAAACAGTTCTCCCTATGTCCATTAAATTCTGTTAAAATACTTAGACTGACAGTCTTTAGTCTCTCTGGTCCTTTAGATCAGGCGATATCGCATGAAACTCCTACTTTGATTGTTCTGCGTACCACATCTGATACTTCCCTTGTCGGTTACCAAAAACTGACCAAGACATGAAAATAGTTCCATAATTTTCAAGTAATATTAACTTATGCAACGCAAAGACTTCCATACCACCTGCAAACTAAAGTTAAATACTAAATATCGAGTTTAAGTGGAAAATTTCAATCACAAGTTAAACAGTCAATTCCAGTTCAAAGTGGACCGTTTTACACTTTACACGTCCGAGTAAGCTGATACTTTGGCCGCAAATTGATGTTGGTAGATGTTGCCTTTCTTTTATTCGCCAGTGAATCTTCGTACTGAAATTGCTCTATGAAATGAGTGTTTAAAGTGCAACTTAAGACATGAGTGGCATGGAAGCTTGTACAACTACACGTGCATATACTTAAGTAATGTAACTTCATGCGAGTACTTACGATTACGTTGGAAACAGTTCAACGTGCAAACGAGTATTTACTTTTAAAGTTTTACTTAAGTGAGTGAAAATGTTTGTACGGGAGTATTGATGTTGGAAGATTCGGATTGAAAATTTTATTTTGTATCTCAAACTCGTCACTCGGCGTGTCTAACCCTGCAGGGAACTCACCAGCTAGTGAGACAAATTTCCGGCTGGCTCAGATTTACGTCTAAAGTGCCAAACAAGTACTAGTTCGATAGTAACTAGACTTTTACTAGTTAAAAATTTACAGTTGAATAACCTTCACAAGGAATTATGGATTGTATTTAAAAACAAGTAAGAAGTGAACTGTCTTCATACCTTTCATGTAACAAGTCTAAAACTCATAGGCGCATATTCATAGTCGTCGAAACTAATTAAGTTGGAACTCAGGTACCAACTTAAAAGGCTTTTCTATTCATAGTCGCATTTTAGACTTCTACTCATTAGTTTCGATTTAGTTATACGATATAACAGCACCCTACGGTCATAGATATGTGAAAGGCAAGGATTATCGATGTATCCTTTTATTTAAAATGCATTAAGAAGCATTACTTTTATTTAGTAACATCTAGTTTAAGCATTTGATCAGAAAAATTGTATTTTAAGGCCCATTTACTCAATGTCTGATTATGATAAACTTAATCACATGATAGCCTAATCATGGCCTGCTTCAGAATGACATTTTCCTTTACACAAAAGTCTGATTAAGTTATCATGATAAAGTTGGTCATTGTGAACGTTTTTGGAAAAAAATTCACAAAACTTTCATTGTGAACGAATAAAAAGTGACAGCTGCTCTGTTTTCAATTTTAAAAGAGCAATTTTGGGGTACAAATTTCGATTGTGATATTTCTTAAAATGCTTGCAGAGCTTGTTAGCAAAACGATTTATCACAAAATCAGACTTTTACTTTCAGCTGTCACTTTTTGTTTTGTAAAGCACATAATCATAGATCTATCCTTTGATAACTTTTATCAGAAGATAATCAGCGCATCGCGGAGCAAAGCGATCCTCTTCGTTACGTCTTTAATAAACCTGCTTACTGTTGGCTGCGATAAGCCATGAAGATCACCTGAAATGAAGATTGAATATTGGCCGATTTACAAAGAACTTTGAAGCTCAGACCTCGACTATGACAAATATGTGCGCCATATGTTCAATATACTCAACGTGCAAGTTCTTACCAATGTCGATCAGTTGAACATGTCGGCCCAAAAATCTCAATGTGCAAAGTACTTGAAGAGATAAGGAAACATGCAGACCTCTGTTATTATTTGGGGAATCCCTTTGTAACATGTTAATGATAAATTGTGCTGTGGCTTTGCCAAATCTGTAACGTGCATAAAACTCATCATCATCCAATTCAAATGGATTACTTCGCACTTTGTATGTCTTCCTTCATCTCATTAATTCTAGATCTTCTAACATTACAAAATCACGCTCAATATGCTCCATATTTTTTTTTTTTAAATTCAACGTTTTTCCTTTGGCTCGTAGAATATCTTCCACTAGTGAGCACTTTGTTTATGCTGCAATCGAAACTAAGTTTTAAGTTGGTACTTAGCAAGAAAAGTCTAAACTAAGCCGACTATGAATAACTTAAGTAGGAATTTAAAATATTTTCGACTTAAGTGTGAACTAAATACAACTATGAATACCTGCAATAAAAATTTAGAGCTCCGTTAATGGTGACATAGCCATATGCATATAAAACAGCTGATCGAACCAACCTTAAGGAAATCAATGTAATAGATGAATCTTGCCATACCATAACGTTTACGCCATAATCATACCATAGCCAACCAATTGGTTTGTGGTTTTCCGCCATATCCAAGTTAACACGCATCACTTGAGTCCTTTAAGTTCCATAACCTATAAATTTTTGAGCTGACAAATTCTTATTTTTCATTTCTGATGTATTCTGATTGAGTGAGTTTCACTTGTGTGTGTATTCCTTACTCCTTTATTTCAAATATTTTTTATATATAGCACAATTATATTTCCTTACAGACGATTTTCAAGTAATATCGTAAATCTAACATATTTTCTAATCAAAATAATTCATTTAATAATAGTTTGAATTCCAATTTGGCTAATGAAAAATCAATATTCTTTCATCGCCCTGGCAATTTATGAATAAGAAGCGTAAGTCGTTCTAACTCTATCTAGAGGAAAAAAATCATGGTTTCGAAGAGTTCAAAATGGAACATTAAACGTATACGTTCTAACAGAAAAGACAAATATATCGTACCATTTACAATATCATAATTTTTATGATTCATAAATAAGTGTGAGCGACAAGATATATCTTCTAATATTTACAGATGTCAACCTGATTAGAATACACCTAGAGCTATATACCTTATGACTCTGGATTTATGGCTATGGAAGTTAAACTTTAGTTTAACGAGTTAGGGCCTACACCGATTTTCTTGGCTTTTTAATTCGAAAAGTTATAGCACAAAACTGATTTATCTGAGCAAATGATGAAGATCTCAAAAAGTGAGACTGTGTAAGAAATTATCAAAAAAAAAGGTTTCTTCTTTTCTTTGTGCAAATAATTAAAAAAGCTCTTCGACTTTCATTTAAATTAGCTAACCAGCTCCCTTTAAAATTTTTTAAAATGGTTGAGTTTTGTTTTTGTGTCCTATAGGTGATTTTGAAAATTCCGGTCTATTGTGTGTTGTGTTGTGGTACGAGCTCCCTTTCTCTTCTATTTCCTTTTCTTTTGAATATCTTCTGCCCAACTTCTTTTGATTTAGTGCTTCCGCTCTTTATTCGCCTTCAATTTCCACTTTCCCTTCCTTTTACTAGTCGTCATCATTTTCTTTTTTCTATTCCTCTTCTTCTCGTCTCCTTCTACCTCTGCATGTGTCTCTTCCTTCACCTCTGGCTCTCTCTCTTTCTCTTTCTCATCATATCCCTCTCCATCAATGTGCAGTTTATAGTTGTGTTCTAAGCTCAAAACTAAAAATGGTCCAGCAATGCATAAAACTATTAATAAACTTAATACTTTAATTAAACATATTTGTTACTAACATTTCAGTGAAAAAATTCACAAACATATGTCCTTGTGTTGCACGAATATGTTATTTTAAAATTTTAATTATAAAATCGGCCTAGTAGATTGGCTGTTTTGGTATTACCAAAATTTACATATGTACGTGCATACTTCTATGCTAAATAAAGCTTTATTTACGTTTTTTTGATACATATTTGTAAAGTAAACTTCTCGGTACCATTTGTTTCAAATTCATTCTATTAAATCTACATATTTAAAAGCCTCAAGCTGTTGAAGGAATTAAAAAATGCGTTTTCCTCTATTTCTTTTATAAACAAAAATATACATAGCTAGAAATCGAAGAGTATTTCAAAATATCTTTTTGTAATTCTAGGAAAAGAAAAACACTACTCATATGAAAATACATATAAATACACATACATGTAATATATAGTGCTACGGAGTAGCGTGAAACCGGATCTTAAAAACTAGGTCCTTTAAGAGCCGAAGTGTCAATTTCTTACAACAAACGCGTCCTTGTTTGGTCCGATGGTAAAAAGACTAAGCATTTTATTGAAATCAGCCAAACTGGCCTCAAAACGGATCGAAAACTGTTCGGACCCGAGTCGGTAACAGGGCCCAGTGGTTTCAAACCGAAAAGGTGTCCGATGTAAACGAGGCTTGGTTCGAAAAGGAGTGAAAACATGTTATAGGGCAGAGATACGCCGTTTTTCAATCGATTTCTGCAATACAGGCAGCCGGGACAGGGTGTCCTTCCACTCATGTAGCGATATGTAATCGAAACTTGTGAAAAATATTTGATAAGCACACCCATTTTGAACAGAACTAATGATGAATCTTTCTTAGATGACAAGAATACCTATTTACCAATTTCCTAAAATGAATCTGCCAGTGGCCAAACTAAATCCAACTTATCTCTTACAACTAGTGTAAGGCACGAATAAGGAGATGCGCCTGGAACCGGCCTCCAAGGACCGATATTCTCAAATAATACAAACCGAACATCACTAGCTATAGGCCAATATTAACCCAATAAGCGTTTTTGTTTCAAATACATTAGAATATTATTTTAGAGCAATTCCGTTTTCCAATTTCCAACATTAGTTTTTGAGATCAAACAATCCATTTCCAGTATAAGGGAACATTTTTGATCCGAAAATATTCTTATTTCTCCGTTTGAAAAAATATTGGATTTCCACTTGAATGCCATCAATATTTGCCAATTGAAATCAAACGACACATTTCACTAATTAATAAAACGCAATGGGCAATATAATATTGTAAATACTACCTTTTGTCACAGAAATATATATCTTTACTTCTTTGCTTTTTTTACTGCATTGGCAATGTTTCGTTCGCTCACGTGTTTTGATTAATTTTTGATGTTAAGAATGATAGAAAATAAGAGTGCTGCCATGTGTAAAATTCATAGGTTCACTTTCAAAATGAACTCCAATGGTTTTCAAGCTAAAATCAAACTTTGCAAAAAATTTCTGCACCCCAAGTGGAGAAACATGTTGGAAATCACTTTAAAAATTTAGACAAACATCGAAAAAAATTGTATTTGTGCATATTGGGAAGCTTTGTATAAATACCTACATATTTACGTATTTTGTACCGTTGTGTGCAAGGTGTATAAAGTAATGTTGAAAACTCCAACTCAACCTTTCACAACAAATGCCGTTAGCTATTGTGTGCACGTACAAATATTTGTGTTTTTAGCTGATACATTTTATACACATGTACAATTTGTGATTTGTAAGGACCAGAAAAACAAACATAAAAATAAATAACCAAAGTGGAAAAATACATTTGAGGGATTACGTAGTGTGTATGTATGTATTTGAGAAAGTTTGTATACAAAACCAGAAAATCGGCCTTTCATAACCCAATATGCATAAATCCGCCTTTTTTCGTTTGAGAAATGTCTAAATTTTCAAAGTTATTTCCAACATGTTTCTCCATTCCAGGTTGAAAACCATTGAACTTCACACCTTGCAATTTTTACACATGGCAGCATTCTCATTTTATCTCTGACATCAGAAATTAATCCAAACACGTGAGTGAACTAGAAAATGCCAAAACATTAAAAAAAAGGAAATAATTAAATTCTGTGGCAAAAAGTAGTATTTATAATGTTATATTGCGCATACTGTTTAATAATTAGTTCAATACCTAACAAAAAAAAGAAAATGTGAACTTTGAGTTTAGTTGGGAAAATATTGATGGAATTGAAGTCGAAATCCCATATTTTTTCAAGTGGAGCAATAAGAATACTTTCATATCAAAAATTCCCCTTTTGTGTGAATATTTTGCAATTGCCTTCATTGCTTTTCATATCTGGTTTACAGTCACAACAAAAAAACCAAAAAAAAAATGTTTTGCAAGTGCCCCTAGTGAAGATTAATTTGTATTTAATAACAGTACCTGGGCGACCAAGTTTTGCTCGGCATTTTCATAGGTTGCCATACAGTTTAGTTTATTTAGATAATCATCAGTAAAGATATGCTGGTTGTTTGTATGCATAGTTTTATTTACCAGCAGTGGAGCGTTCTAAAGACATATCTTGCTAATAAAAATATGTTTAAAATTTTTTATTGGTAACAAAGTTTGAATACAAACTTTGGACAAGTCTTTACAAGATTTCTTGCTGAATTGTATGATTAGCAACTGTCGGTTGTTATGAAATAATCGAGAAAGATTAGGGTAACATGGGTATATTTGTCGGTTAGAGCTCCATATATCGGTCAACATTCTGTGATGTCTTCTTTATTTTTAAAGATAAAACTATGCAAAACTTTTTATATTCAATACATATGAAATCTAATGCAACACTTCCTTCCATACCATGTTCCGAGTACGATTCTTTCTTCCGGAAACATTACTTTAAATGCATTTGGTCACTTAACTCTTGAAACGCCACATATAACATACCATGAATGAACAGCGATGAACTTAGCTCCACTCCGACAAACTCAAAAGTTTCTCCCTGTTCTTTATGCGCACTCATGGAAAATAATGGCCTTACTAGAAGTTTCACCTTAGCGGCTCCTTGGATGAGTGCGATTCTCGGTCTTTGTCGGATTTTTCTTGTCGAACAAAAGTGGAAACCCTACTTTTCTTGTCGAACAGAAGTGGAAACCCTACTTTTCTCATTTCAATACGCAGGAAAATAACTTTCGTTTGATAAAATCTGATAGGTGGCAACTCCGTAAAAACTACTATAAGGCAACACCTAGATAGGAATTCTCAGAATGTGGTACCCTATGTACACACCAAATTTCATCCATATCGGTTAAGCCATTTTCGAGATATTCGAATATACAAATACATAAGATAGGTGGCAATCCCGTAAAGACATCCTATGTGGCACCACCTAGGTAAAAATTCTTAGAATGCGGCAGACTATGTACATACCAAATTTTATCGAAATCAGTTGAGCGGTTTTCGAGATAGTCGTTAAGTAGTTACCCTAACCCAAAAATTTATATAAAACCTCAATAAGTGGCAACCCCAATTATAAATATTTTTTGTGACATACGAATGAATATATTTTTAGTATGACATCCATATTGGCAAATTTTATTCGATATAAAAAAAAATTCAGATAGGTGGCAACCCCAAAAAATAACCTATATGGCAACAACTAGGTAAAAATTCTTAGAATGTGGTACACTATCTACATACAAAATTTCATCCAAATCGGTTGAGCCGTTTTCGAGATAGTCTGGATATACAAATATACAAGAATAGCTCGTTTAAAGTAATAAGATATAATGATTTGGACATTGCACTCCATTTTTGACTAATGTACTCGTACATAGCCCAAGCCCCATTTCTCGGAAATGGATGGATTCAGAGTACTTATTTAGCAAAATTTTACGTTCCAAGCTACCCTGCAAAAATGATCCACGTAATTTTACTAGTCAATTTGCGGTCATCTTGACCACCGGCCAGCGGTTATACCTTTGGTAAAATTTGTATGGCCACTCTAAATATTTTGACCAGTCTTCCCGTTTCGTTTTTGTTTATGTGATTGTGCACACCGCTCCCACTTACGGGTTATAAGCATACCGCGGTACTGCTCTCACAAGTCGTTTTGTTAGTCAAATGGTGGTAATTTTTCAATAGGTTTGACGTCATAATGACCACTGTTTTACCATTGTTAAGACCGTCGTTTTGCCATTGTGAAGACGCTGTTTTACTTAAATTTTACCTGCAAATTAACTGAAGCCGCCACATGGAAAAAATGTAATAATTAAATTCAATTTTCAAACATTTATTTTATTTAACACATTTATAATAGTAAACAATTTATATTAAGTAAAATTAAATAAAATATAGACTGCTGTAATAATGGCCTGTAATGTAAATGATTACGTTTTCTATAGTTAACGTTTACATGTTTTAATCATTTAAACTTTTTTCTTATATGCCCAATCTTTTAACAAGTTTCACATTTACGACGCGATTTAGCGCTGATGATTTAAACGTAAGGCCATAATTAGGGTTGATTTTAAATAGTTTGTTCGTGTGGTTGTTGTTGTTATAAAATCGCCTAAGAGACGATTTAAATATATCCCAATTTTGTTATAAATTCGGCAACGTTTAATCGTGTCTTAAATTTAAAACTTTGGCAAAAAATTGGGCGTTAAAATTTTTATGTCGGATTCATACACATACAAGGTGGCGCAAAAGTAATCCTCCTATCAGAAAATGCTATACATTTTGCGATTGGCCCCTAAAGTCAGTTTTGTTTTGACATTTGTGTAGTAAACACATGCGAAATACACGTTAATAAACAATGTTACGCTACACTGCTCCAGAACGCGGAATATTGCTGACTATTTATTTGACCAATAATCGGTCGGTGAAAAACGGTTACTGCGCAAAAGTAATCCTCCTATCAGAAAATGCTATAAATTTTGCGATTGGGCCCTAAAGTCAGTTCTGTTTTGACATTTGTGTAGTAAACACATGCGAAATACACGTTAATAAACAATGTTACGCTACACTGCTCCAGAACGCGGAATATTGCTGACTATTTATTTGACCAATAATCGGTCGGGGCCAAATGGTTACTGTGAATGGTGAGCGCTACAGAGCAATGATCAACGAGTTCTTTTTGCCGCAACTTGATGAATTGGGATTGGAAAACATGTGGTTCTAACAAGACGGTGCAACAGCACACACTGCACGTGCCACAACCGATATGCTGAACATCGGAAGCTTACTTTTGCGCCACCTTGTATATTATTAATTATTTCGTAAAAAAATATTTCTAATAAAATATTGATTTTTTATACCAACAATTTTGTTGATTTACGGCCTGTACATTTTCAAGTATTCATGAAAGGAGCTCAAGGCCAAGAATAATAATTTTTCACTTTTTGAATTTTTATGAAAATTATTACTGTTTTTTTTTTAATAGTCATTTTTAATTGAATTGAGTAGGAAAATGTTTAGAGACAACCGCCATAGCTTTTCTTATAAATCCATTTCGGAAGCGGCTAAGAAGGCTTTACCGACCATAAATCAACTAAAATTGTTGGTATAAAAAAGCAATAACAAAACCGAGAGCACGCGGTAAGGCAGTTCTGCTGATAAAACAGATCTGTCAAAAAATCCATCATGATCACACTACTAACTGTGAACTGGCGGAAGTGGTTCATGCATATGGTAAAAAGAAGAATAGAACAAGGAGTTTAGATGACATCAAAACCAGCGTATTGTTAGCTTAATGGTTAGCAATGCGTGCCAAAATTTCTCTGATGAGTGAAGTCTAGCAGCTTCCGAAGTGGATCTATAAGAAAAGCTGTGGCAGTTGTCTCTAAACATTTTTCCTACTCTATTCAATCAAAAAACTTTTAATAATTAATTAGAATGATTATTAATAAGTAAAAACAATAATAATTTTCATAAAAATTCAAAAAGTGAAAAATTATTATTCTTGGCCTTGAGCTCGTTTCATGAATACTCTAATACGAGTATAATGTATTTTTTCAGACTTTTAAAGTTCATTTTCGTTTTAATGCTATCTCCATTTAAAGGTGTTTTATTTTTGTTTGTGTTGCTTGTTTTTTCGTCATTTACATACGTCATTTTTTTTATAACATATAACTCAAAATAATATATACTCGTATTATTCTCGGGCACACATTGATACCACATTCTTACTTGTTTATACATTGCAATAAAATAAATTCTTATTTTTAATCATACATACATACAATATTTGTATAATAAAAATTCAAAGGATTTTGTTCTTATTATAGTATATCGACATTGTTTATAAAACTATAATATATTCTATAATATAATAAAAACGAACTCCTTTGAATTTTTATTTTACAAATATTTGTGTGGCCTTGAGCTCAAAAATTCTTCCATTGACAAACATTTTTTTTTTTTTTTTTAATTTTTTGTAAACATTTGCATTTCACTTTTGAAGTTAAATGATTTAGAAAAAACCGTTCTCGAAGTTTTTAAATGGTTTATACTTTCAAATGAACTGATACTGAAAACGCTTGCAGCGATATATATTATAAAAACTTTACTTCAAGTTATTTTTAAAAACATTTACAGAAATTCGTTTTAGGATTCGTTCTAAGCTTTTACAAACAAAATAACTACTTACATACAATATATGATTTTTATCTACATTTTTTTCTTCAATTAAGTCGCATGAAAAAAGTTATACAAAAAAGCTGATAAAACGATTGATTGAAAGAAAAAAAGAATATGCATTTCTAAATATGTAATTAATATACTTCTTTTTTTGTGTTTATCTAATTTATTATTAATTTTTTTCTACGATCAGCGTTAATTCACAATCTTACATTTTTGGTATGTTATGTTCGAATTTTATATTAAACTACTAATTTTTAGTTCTTATTTTGTTTTTGTAAGTAACGCCTCTGCTTGCTTCTATTGTGGCTCTGGGTAATATACGTTCGGAAGTCGTCCTCAAACTTTACCCGGCCTTGTAGTTTGAATACTTCTGGATTATTTTTAATGAAAAAAATAAATAAGTTAAATTACGTCCGAGCCCATTGATTAAAAAACTCATTACCAAATAAAGCAGCCTTCACAATTTTGAGCTGGGAGAGTGCTTTTTTACCATTGCCACCCCAGTTAAATAAATCAATCACTTCGTCAGTGAGAACATATTTAAGTACGCGACTAAGATCACCAGATGAGCCCTTCAGAGCGAAGAGATATGTAGTCTACAAAGAGTGTATATATATAAAACTAGTCACAAATGTAACCAGGCGCAAAATACTCACTACTGCGTCCTCGAAAATTTTCTCTGACAAATTCTTCTTCAAAATCAATAAAACCGTCAAGGGACTGCAGTGGCATAATGGTGGCTAGGTCTGAGTGAAGATCGTACGCACTTTTACCACTGATCCGGCAGACCATTTTGTGGACGCTCTTTATAAGGACCTTCGACTCTCGCAATAATTTTTGGTGAGCCATGACATCAGTTTTGGGGTTTGCCTAAAGTATAAGCATAAAAGCAATAAGATATATATAAAAACTTAGTATCACTTACATTTTTTTCCAAAACCTGCAGTCGCATTTCTATCGTATGAAGCATGCCCATAAAACCTGTAAAATTACATTGTGGGTTATTCAACAGAAGAAAATAGCTGGTTTTTATTAATAAGCACTTAGCAATATATAAATACTACGCTACATATAAATATTTCTTTTGCCCTTGGCTTAGAACAAATTTCTGCTTAGTCGGCATTCGGCCGCGCTTCAAAAAAGTAACCCTTAGCCGATCCAACACCGGCTACGCGGTCCACAGTATTTCTGCACTTTTCGGTATACTTTAATCTGTGATTACAACAACCACATGAAAATGACAGAAAATTTTCAACTTTGATTGGAAATATCTCTTCACTGAAACAAAAACTCGAAAATCCGTTCCGGGTTATTGTTACCGAGGTCAAAACGCGTCTTTTGATACCTCTCCCGATAATTTCGGAAGTGTTTTAGCAGTTGTCGACTAAAGGAAATAATTACCCACTGCAGAAGGAAAAAATATTTTGTGAATCCGCACGGCATCGCAGCTGAAGAGTTCTAGAACCAAAACTAAAAATTGTCGAGAGTGGTATCTAGAGACACGTATCGATCCCAGGAATCATAATCCGGATGCGGAGAACAACTACTTGGAGTAGCTTGCAATATATTTGCAAACAAAGTTAAAAATTTTCTATTATTTCCAAGTGGTTTTTGTAGACACAGACACAGAGTATTTTACTTTTAATTACCAAAATGGCACACACAAAGCACATTTCTACTTACAGGTATTTAATAATATTGTGAAGGCCCACAGAAATGAAGCAATACTTAAATATAGATAATTAATTTTTCTTTTGACAATATCACGCTTCACAAACTCGAACGAAATGGCGCCCAATTCGTGAAATTGCAATTGTCATTAATGATGTGTTGCCATATCAATTAACTTGAAGTTTTTGCAGGTGGAAATTTTTTGAATTCACCTGTTTTACCAACTTGGCACCAATTTATTGTTCCAGTTTATTTAATCCTTTCCGCATAATTACATGTACAATGGATGTATTTGTACCTGTCAAATCATGTGAAGGTATGTGTGATTTGGTCATTCGATTTTTGCAGGGTATTTAACACCAAGAGTTTTAACTGAAAATCCATTTATCGGAGCAATCGATTGTATGTGTGCTGTAAGTTGTATTGGTGCAATCTTGTTGGTTCTGACAAATGATTTTAAATCTAAATCGAAAAAAACCAAAATCACACTAATAAAATGAAAGGTTCACAATGTACTACAAAGATGTTAAAAAATTATTTTTTAACCTTTTCCGTTTGACATAGAATTCAAGAGAAACACATTGTATAAAACATAATCCGAAGATTCCAAAAATTTGTTGAAGCTTCGAGGTAGGTAACTGACATTATAAAATGTAACGTACACGCGGGGAAAGGCGTTGTAGTGTTAACTTAAAATGAAGTTCCATTACTTACGATTTTTACTAATCGATGAATTTTTAAATTCGTTTCACTACTAGTTGATTTAAAGATTTTAACTCTTCTCAGATTTTTTCATATTGCACTTAAAATAAAAAAAACCATATGGAAGCCAAATAAGTCTTGCATATCATTAAACATGGTGAAAAACGCAAAATTCAGTACGCGCGTGAACATCTACAAAAATGTATAGTACACTGTGCTTGTACTCACACAGTTGGTTAAAAACTCAAATATGTTTTCACACCAAACTTTGACACTTGAGACAAATATTAACAATGTCAGTGGCGGCGTGGCGATAAAGAAATTATAGCAGTGGAACAGCAGTCATAATGACGCTGGTGCCTGTGTTGTGTAGCGTGCCATATGCAGTTGCGTAGCATTAGAGCTCTTTGCTACTTTATCGCTGCAATTGCTACTATTTTCAGAGCTCATTTTTAAATTAAATATTAAAAGAAAAATAGAAAAAGTTCAATATTTACTGAGTACATATTGAGTGTAATGAAATTATTCATACATACAGTATTTAGAGGTTGTATAAGGAAAAAGTTAATAAATAGCAAGAATTGATTTCGAGGGAATGGCACACATACAAAACAATGTGGCAACCCTAGGTGGCAACCCAGCTTAGAAATAATTTTTCGAAATTCGACGTAAAATACGTACGTAAGTAAGAACCCTGTAATATCATTCTAAGTAGCTGTTATGCTTACACGGCTTACACTTGACATGACTTCAGAACTGTTGCGTACTTTCCTCTACTTTAATACGCCTAGGTGGCAACCTTAAATATAAATATTTTTATAGTAATACAACGTAAAGTACCTTTCATTTCATACCCAGATAGGTGGTAACTCCGCATAAACATCTTCAGCGGCAACTTTTAAATAATCGAGCTTAGATTTAATCAGAAGAATTACTCTTGCAAAGAAATGCTACTTCGGACTTAGTAGGCAATTGAAAAGTAAATTCCTCTCTCGACGAACGAAAATAATACCCTATAAGTCACTCATCGCACCCGTCGACGGGCATAGTATATGTCTAATAGTAGCGCAACTTACTCCGAATCTGCACACACACACAAACCACACAGGGTGCGTTGTATGCAATAATAAAACAATCAAATTTAAATACTGCAATATTAAACGTGAAGACATAAAACACCTAAATTATTGAATATAAAGCACTTCTAACACCTTATCAGTTCCTACAGAATGTAAGTTTCAGTTTAAATTGAAACTTTTAGTTGTAGTTTTTACTTTAAAACAACTCTGAACGCGATTTCCTTCATTCCACTCTCTAGGAGTACATTCATCCACTGCCTTCCTCTCCGATTCGCAAAAGAAGATGCCAAACTAGTAGGGATAAACAATGTCGACGGGTCTCTTGCTATATAGCGTAGAAGCGTGGATACTAACAGCATCTGATAAGGCGACTCTGCGAGTATTCGCAAGAAAGGTCATTCGCAGGATTTGTGGACCTCTACGCGTTGTCGACGGCGAGTACCGAAGAAGATTTAATGATGAGCTGTATAAGCTTTACGCGTACGCCGATATAGATCAGAGAATTAAAATACAGCGGTGACTAGGCGCTGTCTAGGCCATATTGTGCGAATGAACGAAGATGCTGGTGAAAGCAGAGGAAGACCACTCCACACATGGAAGGGTCACGTGGAAACCGATTTGCTATCCCGCGGTGTGTCCAGTTGGTGCCAGTTGGCACAACGAATAAACGACTGGCAACCTTTGTTGGACGGTCAAAATTGCCAAAGAGCTTATATGACAATTTAAAGAAAAGAATAAAGATTTAATCAGCTGACCTGTTTACGAAATTTCGAAGAAATGCAAATAAATAAATACATATAATAAAATAATATGGTAACCCAGGTATTAACCTCTAAGTACGGGTTTTTGCTGAAATACCACGTAGAATACCTTTTGTTTGATACCAATATTACAAAAAAAAAAAAACAAGGCCGTGAGTACCAAGTACTCTTGGAGTTTGATGTGGAAACATGTGTGTCATGTACATACCCTGTGGGGAATTCTGTGGCCGACTATAGTAGTCTAGCTAACTTTTAGTCGTCTTATTGTGCCTAACTATTAATTGGTTTCAAAGTCATTCAGTGTTCAATCGAAAAATTGTAGCTAACATTTTTTTAAACACTTGAATATCAGATAAAATTATTTGCTAACATAAAAACTCAATTGTATTTCTTTATGTGAAATTTTTATACCTAGTAGTGCTACGCACACAAGGTATATAATAACTTTAGTCGCCTAACGGCAGTACGTAACGGCATAAACGGATCGAGATAGATATTGACTTATATATATCAAAATGTTCAGGACGAAAAGAGAAATTGATTAAGCCATGTCTGTCCGCCCGTCCGTCCGTCTGTGAATACGATAACTTCAGTAAATTTTGAGATATCTTGAGGAAATTTGGTATGCGTGTTCCTTGGCACTCATCTCCGAGCGCTATTTAAAATGGGCGAAAACGGATAATAGCCACACCCACTTTTTATGTACAGAATATTTTCGAAAACACAAAAAAAGTGATTACTCAGTACATAATACACCTATAAGGATAAAATTTGGTGAATGCATTGAGACTGAGAAACAAAATAAATTTTTCAAGAAATTTTTAAAAACGGGAGTGGCACCGTCCACTTTTCATTAAGTCAAATTTAGAAATAATATTAATCATAAATCAAGAACCGTTCAAGATATCGAAACGAAGTTTAGCAAGCAGGTTTCCAGGTAGGCAAGGAATGTTCGAGGAAAAAATGGACGGGATCGGTTAAGGTCCACGCCCACTTTTATATGAAAGATTTTGAGGAGGATCGTAGATATATTAAATAGGCAATAACTTTGCGTAAAATAGCTTTACATCGTTTATATTTCACTTTTAAAGTTTCCGTAAGCAAAGAAATCCAAAACCATAAAATTTTCGAAAAGGGCGTGGCTTCGCCCCTTTTATAGTGGCCTATTCCACAAAACTTTTTATGCCATAACTCTGCTAAAAATTTCTATATATAAAGGTAAAAATGGGCGAAATCGGTTAGTGTCCACGCCCAGTTTTTTAACATAGTTCTGAAAAATTTTTTGTAAAATTTAACAAGCGATATTTCTACAACCAAGCAAGTTATATCAATCAGATTTTGCACACATAATAAGCTTTTTAAGAATAACTCGGCCGCAAAAATATTTTGTCAATTTTGAAGAAGTAGGCGTGGCGCCGCCCACTTTTCAGCATACAATTTCTGCTATTTTCAAAGGCAATCGGTTATAATTCAATTTTGATATTTCAATGAAATGGTCAGCTGCTTCTCAGTAGTATGTATTATACTCCTGCCAAAAATTAGCCAAATCGGGAAACACACAAGCACAATATTAGGGAACGAAGTTAATAGCCCACTACAATAGCGAAGTAATACAGGGTGTTTTTTTTACATGTTTGTTTTTCGAATAGAGATAAAACTGGCATTTTGTGGTCAAATCTGGCAACTCTAATGTCATTTATGTTCAGTTTGGTTTGCCATTTCATCATGAACAGGTTGACAAAAGAACAACGCTTGCAAATCGTGCAAATTTATTTCGAAAATAATGGTTCAGTTCGCGAAGTTTACCGTGAGCTCCGTCCATTTTATGGTCGACATAATCGTCCATCAGAGCAATTAATTCGGTTAACCATGGATCGTTTTCGCACTACGTTTACTCTATGTGATAATACGCATCCGCAGAGACGTCGAACAGTGCGCACCGAAGAAACAATTGCCGCTGTAGAGCAAAGTGTTGAAGAGGACCCGAATGAATCGATTCGCCACCGTGCACAGCAATTGGAGCTTTGTCCATCAACTTTATGGAAGATTTTGCGCAAAGATCTTGGCTTGCGACCTTACAAGATCCAGCTTGTGCAAGAATTAAAGCCGCGAGACCATGCAATGCGTCGTGATTTTGGTGTATGGGCCGAAAATGAGATTGATTTCGATGCTGATTTTCATCGCAAAATTTTGTTCAGTGATGAGGCTCATTTTTGGTTGAATGGCTACGTCAACAAGCAAAATTGCCGCATTTGGAGTGAAGAGAATCCACATGAGACCCTTGAAACGCCATTACATCCACAAAAACTGACTGTTTGGTGTGCTCTATGGGCTGGTGGAGTCATTGGGCCATACTTCTTCCGCAATAATGCTGGAGAGGCAGCTACCGTTAATGGAGACCGGTATAGAGCCATGATAACCGACTATTTTGTTCCCGAATTGGATGGCATGAATGTGGATGAGTTGTGGTTCCAACAAGGCGGCGCTACATGCCACACAGCGCACGTCACAATCGATTTATTGAAGGAAACATTCGATGAGCGCATAATTTCGCGGAATGGACCTGTCAATTGGCCCCCAAGGTCGTGTGATTTGACACCATTGGATTATTTTCTTTGGGGATATGTGAAGTCGCTCGTCTACACCAACAAACCAGAAACGTTAGGGGAATTGGAAGCCAACATTCGTGGCGTTATTGCCGACATACGGCCCCATATGCTCGAAAAAGTGGTTGAAAATTGGACCTGTAGAATTGGCTTTATTCGAGCCAGCCGCGGCGGCCACATGCCCGAAATCATATTTAAACATTAATGGCATAAAATTATCCTTCCAATAAAGCCAAATTGATGGACCTTAAAACGATTTTCTTGTGTTTTATTTCAATTCGAAGTTCTATACCCCTAAAAAAAACACCCTTTATGTCTTTTTTGATTTTCATACCTTTTATAAACATTAAATGTATGTAAGTATGAGAAGAAGAAGAGAAAAGTTCACTATAATGATCAGCACGATGAGCAGAGTCGATTTAGCCATGTTCGTCTCTCCGTCCATCTGTCTGTCTGTCCGTCTGTCTATTTGAACGCAAACTAGTCTCTCAGTTTTACAAAAGAATGCTGAAATTCGTTGATTGCTTTCGCCGTTTTATAATATACTAGCAAACCCGATAGACGTTGTTTTGACGGTTTGATACATAGGACACATCTATACAACACATATATAAAATGTCATTCAATTGAACCAAATAAACTCCTAGATATACCGAACTGCAGCTTTATATAACCGAGGGCTTTTGCAAAAGCTATATACAGGCTGTGTCGCGCCCAGCGAACTCCTGAGCCTATCGTGAAAGTTCAAGAGCAAAACAAAACACATAATGTGTGGGCGTGGCACCGCTCACTTTTCCAAAATTATGTAGGTATTGACTAAGTGACACATATATAGAAATATGATTAATTTAGACGAAAAAAGTTCGGAGTTATGACGAATTGAAACTTTATTTAGCCTGGGGGCGGGGCTCCGCCCACTTTTCCAATACTATATACTGTCTATGATGTACCCAGTGAACCCAAGTATATTATTAGTTTTTATGATTGTAAACAATATGTACATATATACTTTACCCGCAGATAAGCTTTTCAACGAGATTTAAAAAACCCTTGTATAAGAAAATGAATAATAAATAAATAATAAAATAAATATTTAGCTAATTTCATAAAGATCGGTTGAGTACTTTGGCGCCTATAAAAGACACCCTTTTTTATACCTAGTTAGTAGTGCCACGCACACAAGGTATATTACTTCATTCGGCATAAACGAATGTAGATATATATTTATTAATGTATATCAAAACGTTCAGGATGAAAAGTAAAATATCCGGGCAAGTAGTTAATACCCCACTGCAAAAGCGAAGTTGTACATATATCTTTTTTGATTTTCATACCTTTCATGAACATGAAATGTTTGTACGTATGAGAAGAAAAAGAGATAGTCCCATCAAAAAGTATACGGAAATGATCAGGAGGATGAGCTGAGTCGATGTAGGCATGTCCGCCTCTCGATACGTCTATCTGTCTGTCCGTCTGTCTTATTGAACGCAAATATTATTGGGATGACATAATAGATCAGTACTAGGTATATAATGTTCGGTTCCACCCGAACTTAGACTTCCTTACTTGTTTTCATTAGAATCAAAAAAGTTTCATTTCACATTTCGATTCCATAGAAAATTTGCATGCCTCAACATGGTTATGGCTTAAGACATTGGTTTCTGACCATGTTTTGAGAGCAGGACATCCACATATTTTTGCATGATAGTGAACACACATTAACCATAATATAATTAAAGTTTATATATTAATTAACTAATAAGTATAGAAATCAAAAGTACCAAAAATTGCCTATTATTGAGCTGGCTACAAGTCAACATAATAGTAGTCAACTTGTAGTCAGCTGAAAACCCCTTCACTTTTTCGGCGTCATTGTCATGTAAAAGCTAAAAGCAATGTTAAGTTAAGGGAAAGACAAAGCTAGCTAAAAAATAGTGAACTAATAGTCGACTTATAGTTAACTGATTTCCCTACAGGGTAAATTTAATTAAGTTAGACATAACCCAGTGGTTGAATTTCAACCAAAAAACTTTATTTTATTTTAGTTATTAGCTAATAATTTCCTTCTCTCCCTTCTTTTCTATGCTGTTTCTTTCCTTTAATATATTTTCATTTTATTTGCTTTCTCTTCTTTCAACAGTCTCTATTTTTCCTTTTCTTAGTTATCCTTCGCTTTTCTTTATTTTCCTTTCCTTTCGTTTTATTTCCTTTCCTTTCCTTTCCTTTCCTTTCCTTTCCTTTCCTTTCCTTTCCTTTCCTTTCCTTTCCTTTCTTTTCCTTTCCTTTCCTTTTTTTCCTTTCCTTACCTTTCCTTTCCTTCCCTTTCCTTCCCTTTTCTTCCCTTTTCATCCCTTTACTTCCCTTTCCTTTTCTTTTCTTTTCTTTTCTTTTCTTTTCTTTTCTTTTCTTTTCTTTTCTTTTCTTTTCTTTTCTTTTCTTTTCTTTTCTCTTCTTTTCTTTTCTTTTCTTTCCTTTTTTTCCTTTCCTTTCCTTCCTTTTTCTTCCTTTGCCTCCCGTTATCACAGTTCCTTTTAATTAATTTAATTTAATTTTTATTTATCTTATTATATATTAGTTAATTTTATTGCATTTCGTTCCAAAAGTATAACCGCAAAGATTACACAAACAAAACAAATTAACTACCGTGAGCTAAAATAAATTTGACATAAATACTCACTTATTCATCGTGTTGAGTCGCGATTACCGAACAATAACAATCAGCAAAGCACTTGTATACACACACACCCACATAGGCAAAGCGTCACATACATATCAGCAAAGCACAAGGCACAGAGAGAAGCACGGTTACAAGCAGCGACGCTTAACTTTGTTGGACTGCTCTACCGACCCCAAAGATGTTAACACATCTAAAATACTAAGTAAGTGACGACCTAGTAAAAATAGCAGCAGTGGCATTACGCCAGATAGAAAGTCTTGGAATTTCGTAGGAAGTGGTGGATATACAAGAATAGGTCGTTAAAAGTTGAAGGATTTATGTCTCTTTTCTACCCCCCTTTGACCTTGATTCCGGTACCGATAACACAAATTCGAAAAACCCGATTCCGTAAAAGGTGAATCCTTACCGTTACATCGCTAGTATTGACATTTTTGCATAGCACAATGAGGCATCACTCATACGCCCTGTTGTACCCATTTCAATATGTAATTAATATAATTATGCGGACAAATGAATTCATCAAAGGCATTTTGCGTGCGCATAACATTTTTAGCTTTTGATATTTGGACAAACAGTTTTTTCGTTTCCCTAACTACTATAAAATATTAAATTACTTTATTTCCGTTTAGAAATTACAACTCATCTGCCATAAATAATACAATATCTATGTGCTTAGTATATGTTACTATGCACTTTATTTTGCTGCTGATTGGCAGCACGTTATTTTTATGAAAATTAATTTAACTGGTCGAACACAAATGTTGGAAATAACAAATGGCGGCATCGAACGGAAGCAATGTAAAACAGAATTTTAATAATTATTTGATATTTAGTAATATTGTACATAGTATATAGCTTCGAATATTTATTAGCATTGATGATGGATAAATTAAAAACATTTTGTTGTTAGACCCAATGTCATAGCTCGTTTTTCTCGCTTATTTTGCATTATTTCTCCTAAAAGGCAAAATATCTGGATTATTATGAAAAGTTTTTAATATTAAATGGAAGAGAAATGCAATAAAATTCATTTATTATATTTTGACATGAATTTTGTGGTAGCAAAACTAAAACAGCCAAAGAAGGATTGGAACAAGAGATAAAAATGTTAAAAATTCATATGTGAGTAAAATATAGTACATTTTCACGAGGGATAATTTTGTGGAACATTCTCAACCCCTTAATGCCACGACAGTTTTGTTCTGGTTCCTTACATGAATAATACGAATAAATACATTTCTCGGAGCTTTGCCCTCAGAAATGAGCTCTTTTCGGAGCCCAAAAGGAGCGAAAGATCGTTCTTTGGAGCTTTTTATTTATGCTTTTCCGAAGCTTTTTTTGAGTCTTTTTTGACTATTTTTCGAGCACGTTGTTGAAGCTTTTTTTGAGTATTTTTTTGACTCTTTTTAAAAACTTTATTTTTTTTATTTTGAAGATTTTTTTATAATTTTTGGAGTAATATTGAAGATTCATATCAATGTCTTACTAATCAGAAAAAAAAAACAAATTTAATAAAAATATTTCAATAAGTAAGTGCATCTACATCTTATCACTTATGACATCACTTCGTAGAATCAAAAAATATATTATTTTGTTTAATTTTAAATACACTTAACTTTCAAATAAACATTCAGAAAAAAAACGACTCGTCACGTTCTGTTAGAAAATGCTCTAAAACAGTCATATAATTAAGCTTTGCAGTTTATCAGCTTTCAATATTCATTTCTTCTCCGAAGGCTCCGTGAATCTTCATAAAAAAGTGGGTATTTTGATGTTTACAGAATGACAATCACAAAAAGCTCAAGTTACGGACACTTTTTGGATCATTATTTCGCAGCGCTTCGACTTTGGTTAGCTGGGTATATTTCTTTAGCATCCAGACAACCAGTATGACCAGGTTAGCCGTTTCGAGGCTAGATGTAGCCTTGTTTTTTTGTCCTTTAGCTTCATAATTTTGGTTTTATCTTCGTGGATTTTTTCTAGCTTTACTCCAAACCTTTTCTGGTCCCAACACCATATTTATCGTACAACTTCGAGGAATATATAAAATTAAAGTTGAATGAAGGTGTAGTATAGATGACGAAATACAAAAAATTATTCGTAAAAATTGTCAACTATTTTTAATGGAGATAACCCAACTGCGACATCGCCTACCAGATAATATGAACTCTTTACAAAAGATATATTTTTTTTCAGTTAATAATTCTTTGAAAGTTAGGAAGACGGATGTATTTTCTCACTCACTTTTTTATTTTATTTTCTCACTTTCAAGAAGAAAAGTCTAGGTATTCTCCAAGTCAATTAGTATTGATTGAGCTGCAGTGGCGAAAGCTAATAACCGTACAGTGGTCAAGTGTGACCTCTACCATTGAGTTTTGAGCGGAAGTCTGAGAACATAAAAATTCATTAAACGAACCCCTTATTTTCGAACTGGTCGAATCCGTATTTAACTTTTTGGTATTACCTTTTAGTAATGCGGAGGTTGAATGAATTTTTAGTGCCATGAATATTTTAAAAACTAAGTTAAGAAACACATTTAAAATTAAAATGCTGAACTCGGTGCTTAATATTAGATGTTCGTTAAAACGCTTATCCAAATGTTGTACTGGTTTTGAAAAGAGCGATGATCTCATCTCTATGATAAATGCCCAAACTTTGTACGCAGACTCAAGCTCTTCTGATTCATCAGACGAAGAAAATATTATAAAATTAATTAGTTTGTAGTGATTTTTCTATAGTATGCGTTTCTTTGAAAAAATTCCTAGGCAAGGAAAATGTGCCTGATATGTGTTGAAACAAGAATAGTTCCTTTAAGTTATGCTTTATAAACAAATAGTTTAAACTAAAATAAAAAATTTGAAATGGATTTTTCAAAATTTATCTTTTTTTTAGCCTCTTTTTTTCTTAATTTTAGCCCTTTCTAAATTTTTTTTTTTTTGCCGATTTAGCCTCTTTTTTTCTTTCACCTGGTCACACTGATGAGAGACATGAACTGTGTACAGAGAACATGAAAGAGTGCAAAAATTGAAAAAAAGTGAAGCTAACCGAGTTCAAGTGTGCAACAGTCTTGCCTGCTATATTTCTCTAGCATCCAGACAACCACCAATGCGTAAAAATCTGAATAAACAGTGAGTCGGACGAGCTAGAAAGGTGTATAAAGTTTGGTTGGGTGGTGAACTTTTTCAAATTCCATAAATATGCGTTCTTGTTGGTATTCGAGAGAAAAAACTTGTGATGGCGTTGCAATCCAAATTTCCCAAATTGTTGTTATGAGGTTTCCTTTGCTATAATCGACTTTGAATGTTCGCTGCAAAAAATCGTGTGACTAATCTGTAAAGATATAATCACTTTCTTGGGCTATAATTCAGCATAAAACAATTAAAATTTGTGTAGTTAAAAGACTTGTTGGGGCATATCGGTTTGGGAAGTAAGAAGATTAGCCCTATCGTTCCCATTCCTGTAAGTTGGAAGCTCTTCCACACTCTGAGCGACTAGGTTGTCTGAATTCTGTGGACTCCCTTTCAGCAAAAGCACTGCATTTGAAAATGCAATTAATCTGAGCTCAGACTACCCTGAATTGTAGAAATACAGCCGGTACTATTCGGTAAGTAACCCGGGTAAAATGTAATACGTTTTGCCTAGGACCTGGTTAGTAGTATCTATCTAGGCACTGCATAGTTTTTCCACGGCAACACCATATTTAAAAAAAAGTTTATTCTATTGCTTCTGAGGCAGTATCGAACTGGGACACTTCAACATCACAGTCGTTTTCTCTATCCATTGAGATATTACAAGCAATAAAATCTGTTCGGCAATTGAACCCAGCTTTAGCTAGGAAAAACTAGGCAAGAACCTTACAGGTTTTACGACACATTGTCCGCAATATTGAACAATTGGGTAAAAACTAGACAGGCTCCTTACAGCAGCTGTTAGATAAGGAACCTTAGATTACAACCAAGAGGATGCTGTCTTGGATTGAAACTTGAAATGGAGGATAGAGCTTAGAACGCACTATGACGACAAATGTCAATTTTTCCACTTGTTCGACAATTGGGTCAACTTGAACATTTACTAACACAGCCAAGTTAAATATTTTTAAGCTGGACAACATTACCTAGTTAGCAATCTCTCCATAGATTACAAAAAGCTGAAATTCTTAGTAACTAGGTAGTAAGAACTCTGCAACAGTGCTGCCCAAATTTAGTTTGTCCTTTGACTGGAAGGCCTGAGGATAATTATGCAAGCGAGTTGAGAATTTGGGAAAATCGTGATTATTATATTCTGCGATTACTACTGTCAGCAGGCCCTTGGAGAGCTTAGTGGTATATCAAGTTTTCACACAAGAACCCAAGGCCAACAATTCATATCTTTTTCAATAATCAACACTCAATTCTTAGCTGCGCGCACCATCAAGATTAAGCTTACGACCTAAGCTCAAAAAGGTCTTTGTTTATGCCTTGAAGTCTTCAAAATAAAAGCATCTCTACCAATTTTTACTTGAATCTTGTAGTTCAAATTAGAAAACTTGAATATATTTTGAACATACTTCAGAACTCGTTTCTTTCTTGTATCCTATTCTTAGGTAGATGGGCTTCAAGTCATTTCAGCAAATATTTTTGCTCACCACCAATTGCTAGTACCTGCACATACCTGATTCATATCTGACAAAAGACTGTTACTTTAGCAAGACTCCAATTGAAATTATGAGTTGCCTGGAAGTAGTTTCATATTGGCTCTGTAAGCCAAAATAACCACAAATGAGCATACAAGCTATCTTCATTAATATTTTCACTATCTCCCTCTCTTGCGTATTCGAACAAAGAATGATTTTTCATAAGGATCGTGATCGATACAACTTTGGTTTAACAACCAACTAAGACTTGGTTTTATTTGCATAAATTATCTCGTTGCGTTTCATATTCATCAATTCGCCCAATCATTTACTTACACAAACACTTTACTATTTATTTTATTAAATACTTGGACCAAAATGACAGTAATTAATTAAGTAAGTAACTCTGTAGAAGAATGGAAAACTTTCAAGAATTTTAGATTGATGCCACTGAGATCGGTCAAACCAATAACAGTAATATAGCATTGTACATATACACACTCACACATTTACATTAGAGTTGCCAGATGTACTGAATTTATCCGTTGAAACTAGAATCCGCAGACAGATTTTGTATAAAATGACCAAAGCAAGAGGATTCCACTTAGTTCAACTTCACTTTTACTTGTACTCTTTAACCTTCACTCCCAAAGCGTAAGTGAACCCTGGAATGATAAAGAGATCGATAGGTGGCATGTTGCATACCACTTTCAGAGCCACTGCAGATCATGATGCACGCAATCCACCTCGACTGTCTTCCACTATGTCATGTCGGTCGAATGAGTTTTATCTTTAGACACCCAGCAGTTTTGCAGACGTCCAAGGCCACCTCACAAGATTCAAGCTAAGCTTCGCTGTTTTCGTACATCTACTAAACTTCTTCAGAGCCCGTTGCCAGAGCTTAGGCAGAGTTGTCTATTAAGGCGAAAATCTAGCCAGTGCCAAGATTAAGTATCTATTTTCCTAGATTATTTTGTTCCCGGGAAATTACGGCTTGCTACTTAATTTGGTACTTGTTTTATGATTTTGGGCTTTTTTCATGATAGATTTTGGTGGCCGGTGATTTTATTAAATATTCATTTAAGTTGTTGGATACATTTTTTGTCTTTACGAACCAAACAGGTTCAGCAAGCAGTTTTATAAGAAGACCTTCTTTAGAGCAACTCCACTCGAAAATATGTCGATATCAACACTCTGTAAATACATACATATAATCGCCGACCCATCAGATTTATAATTAGTGGCAACCTTTTTAATACTTTAACAGTTCCATCTTCATTAATCGATGTAAAGCAAAGTTTAATGTTATTAGTAGTAGATAGGCGGCAACTCTACCAAAATATACACTTCGTTAGAAACAGTAAAAAATACGCTTTGTCAAATCGTTTGTAGACAGTCCCCCACAGTGACCTGGAATATATTACTAGTTCTGTATTCATGTTAAAATTTTTTTTTAAATAATTCACAATAGTTGTCAATTCTGTACAACATTTTCTAGCGGAATACCTAATGCATAATGCAAAACTGTTAACATTATTATATTGTGCGGCTCAATTCTCAACGCAAGTGTAAGGATATTTCGAAAAAATGATCTGGCAACCCTAATTTCCATACGCATGCCAATGCATTTATAACAGCTGGTGTATCCTTTTCTTTTCTTCCTGATAATATATATATCACTTTTATTTTTTTATCGTTCGCTTGTAATTTGTTTGTTGCGGTTTATTTTCTCTGTTTTGTGTTGATTCGCAAAACTTCTCAACAATTTCATTATCTGCCAACAAGCATTAAATGAAACGCCCAAACAATTTTTTATGGAAAAACTTTCTTATTTTTTTTGTTTTTGTTGATTCATGAGCAACAATTTGCAATTGTTTTGCAACAGGAACAAAGGCAACAACAATAATATCAACAGCAACAGTGACTCATGTGACACAAGTGAACTCGATTGACTGTGAATTATGCATTGGCATTAGGGTGCAACTTATTTTTAGGAGGCGAAATATTAGTTGGGTTTCAAAACAAGGTTCTGTGACAAAGTTTCGCTACCTCTGTAGTTTTTTGCTCTGTACTTAAAAATGTTTAATTCATTTGAGGATCAAGGGGACATCTTGCACGGAACCTCGTTCCACCAAAGGCCCATATTTTTGTGTATGTATGTATTTTTGCCTTTAATTCAACAACAGTGCGTCCACAAGTCGAACTAAACCTTCAGTCTCAGCAGGCCATAGTATAGTTACAACCTGATGAGTTTTTGATTAGATCTTCACCATACTCCGAGTTATTTAGAAGGCTCATACTATACAGACTCGAAACTGTGATGAACTTCATATAGTCGCGAAGCAGCTTAATGGCATACTCGAAATCCAATGAAGAATCATCACTCCCACCAATGCGATTTTGGATAGAGTATTCAATTTGGAATTAAAGTGCTTTATCGACGAATAAAGACCACGCTCTATAAGTCTCTCATCATATCTGCCAGAGAAGGGGAAGTCCTTGACTGAGATTCTTAAACATTCCTAAAAACTTCAATTCTTCGGTATCAATGTCGAAAGAACCTTAATATCCTTAGTGCACATATTCGTAATTGGTATATGCATGCGTCTATGTTTGTTTGTACTTTCATGAGTGTTGCTTCAGATTATTGCTTGGACGCGTCGCATGACATGAGCCTGACACTGCTTGAACGCATACTATGTACATAGTTAATAATAAAAGTAGACAATGATGAGTGACTGGCTTCATTGCGGTTCATATTCTCGCTGTGGACAGTTGATATGCAAACAAATATGCCGGTTAGCAACAAACATATACACACAGCATGTATGCTCATGTTCTTACATTTAACCATGCAAGTACATACTTATGTGAGCTTAAATCTGTGTAGTTCTTGAAAGTTGTTGTTCAAGTGTTTGCTTGGCTGGTTCATACTTGGAGCATATGCGAAGCGAGCTCTCACATTCAATCTCTTATGCACAATACCTCGTCATAGTCCCATACAAACTCTTAGCCTCATCACACAATGTATGATATGACACTTTACAGTGCGAGTTCCTGTGTAATCGCCTGTAATTGTTGGCTGAGATTGCAAACTTTTTATGGTATCAATTTTGCGGACATTCTTATATAAGTGAACTTAAGCATATTTACTCTTAAGATTAATATGGGTAAGTATTAATCAAAAACAGAGGCCGCAAATAATGATTATTTTTATTTTTTACTCAAGAATGAGTATTATTTTATTTTTCATAATAAAACTCAAATTATCATATATCCTGAACTATGCGGAATTTCGGCTTAAAAATTTGAACTAACAAACTTCCTACTCTAACGTTCTTGATCCTAAAGATAAATAATTGAAAATTCTACTTTAAATGGCGGGAAGGGGTGTTTAATAGTGGAAATGGGTAATTATGAAATGGAAATGAAGGCACGTAGGCTATTTTCCACAATTTATAGTAGAATTTTTAACAAATAGTCTTTAGGATCAACTACTTCATAGCAAGAGGGGTGTTCGTTTAAAATGTTAAGGTGAAATTCCCCATAGTTCTGGATATATGACGCTTTGAGTTTTATTAAGAAAAATAAAATAATACTCATTCTTGAGTAAAAAATAGAAATAATAATTTTTTGCGGTGCCTGATTAAAAATTGTCAAGCATTTTCCACAAGTTACTCACACATACAAATAATTATAGTTCATGCAATGATATATCTGTGACAGTAAGCGGAAGAAGGCAAACTCAAGTTTGATCGAAAATAAGATAGTACCACTAGGATCTATACTCACACAAAATTTCACGGGTCTTTCTCAAAAATTGTGCATTTTATGGACAAAAAACGATATGTCAATTCCACACATTTACACTACAATTTCAACTTTCAAAGCGATAGACTAAAAAATTCCAAAAAATTACTTATCCTTATCTTTATTCTTATCCTTATCCTTATCATTATCCTTTTCCTTATAATTATCCTTATACTTTTCCTTATCATTATCCTTATCTTTATTCTTATCCTAATCCTTATCCTTCTTTATATTTATCCTTATCCTTATCCTCATCCTCATCTGTATACGTATCCTTATCCTTATTCTTTATCCTTATTCTTATCCTTGTCCTCATCCTCATCTTTATTCTTATCCTTATAATTATCATTATCTTTATCCTTTTTCTTATTCTTATATTTATCCTTATCCTTATCTTTATTCTTATCCTTATCCTTAACCTTATTCTTTATCCTTATCCTCATCCTCATCTTTATTCTTATACTTATAATTATCATTATCTTTTTCTTATCCTTATAATAATCCTTTTCCTTATCTTTATTCTTATCCTTATCCTTATCATTATCCTTTTCCTTATAATTATTCTTTTCCTTATCATTATCCTTATCTTTATTCTTATCCTAATCCTTATCCTTCTTTATATTTATCCTTATCCTTATCCTCATCCTCATCTTTATACTTATCCTTAACCTTATTCTTTATCCTTATTCTTATCCTTGTCCTCATCCTCATCTTTATTCTTATCTTTATAATTATCTTTATCCTTTTGCTTATCCTTATAAGTATCCTTAGCTTTATAATAATCCTTATCTTTATTTTTACTCTTATCCTCATCCTTTTATTTATATTTATCGTTATCCTTATCCTTATCCTTAACCTTATTCTTTACCCTTATCCTTATTCTCATCCTTATCCTTATAACAATCCTTATCTTTATCCTTATCAGGCAGGGTTTTTTCTTAAGAGCCTAAAACATCCACATATGGAGCCCTCTATTTGTGCCGACCACTGATTTAAAAACATGAGTTTGCTCTAAAAGCGATGCATCAGCGAGAATGCGAATGTGAATTTCGATTCACTCAGTAAACTTTGTGCATGACTTTATACAGAGCTTTTCAAGTGAATTTCTTGCATATACCCCGTGATGTACGTTGGATACTTTAAAAAGTGTTCATGTCAATGTACGTGGGTTAATTCCTACTAGATATGCACAAAGCATTGGTACTCCAAATCTTATTCAATGAAAACTAAAAGAATTTCACGAATTTTCCTGAATTCTTTTCTATTTGGCTCACACAATTTTGATAGGATGCATTTTCTGGAAGATGTTAAAAATTGAATATACATATAGAGTTTGAAAATCATTCGGTGGACTAAAACTCTTATTGAGCTTCTGACTGTTTGTAACTTTGTGCTTAGTACGGTAGTTACAATGTACCAACTGCCCAAGTTGTCTCTCTGTGAGGTAGGGCACTTTATAGATTTGTTGCTGTATATACCTTCCTTTATGGGCGCTTAACCGCGAAAACTGTTTTAGGTCTCCAACATAGCGCCAGTCGTGACCTCAACATGTTTAGTAGCCCCAACAGAAACACCACGTGATCTAAAATCGGTATGTATAGACCGGTAGATGGAAAATGTATGGGAAAAGATAATGAAATAGAAAACAGAAATGACAAAATGAAAGGAAAAAACAACAATAACAAAGGAAACATGAACGAACGATTAGAACAAAGGAGAGGGACAAAAGCCACAACTATTCAGCGCACAAAACTCGGCCGCTTCTTTCATCTTTGAATGCCGTTTAACGGCCTAGGAGATTTTGTTTATTGCTGTTACCGGGAGTGCAGCAGCAGTGACAGTCCATCGACCAGGTGCAACCTTCATGAGAAACTTATGTCCAAGAACAAGATTGTAGTTTATTGAGCAATTAATTTAGTTCTTAATTACTTACACAAAAGTGAAATGTTTTTGAAAGGAGCTTTCATACCTGTGCTTAGTGAGTTCTTTTTTCATAACAGGTTGTTGTTGTAGTTACAAAACTGCTCCACGATGGTTTGGGCACTCCTTTTCGGCAATTAATCTCGTACAATTCGGAATAAGCACCTTCTTTTTGCTAGCGCCCATGCCGCTAAAGGGGTAGGCTTCAGTGCTAAAAATAGTTTCATAAGCTTTGCATATTAAGAATACAGATTCCGGGACCGTTGAATTTAGTCCCTTGGAAACACTAAGAAAAGCCATGCCAGTCTACAGCTGCAATGCGATCATATCTGCGTGAAGCTCGCAAAGTTCATCGTTTAATCTCCTTGGACAAACGACTTTGACATCGTGGGAGAGACCATGCATCTTTCGAATACTTTTAAATCGAATACTTCAAGGGTCATGCCAACTTCTTTTGACACTGTCCATGATTCCCAGTCTTACATCTAGACAATTATAATTTTACTACTTGACATTATTTTCTGTACTAACTCTGCTTACCAACTGGACGAAGTCCATATTGTCCTCGTTCTAAACAAGACGCACCATATTCGCTTGAGGCCGACAATTGCACGCTCTAGTCGAATAGATTTTTCTATTGCGCTTTGGCTCTGTTGCGATAATTATCCTCTCCAGCATTGCGTTGACGATAGCGAGTCGCCTGACCTAAAGCTTTGATCTAAAGGAGAGGTCCTTTCTAACCCTGAAGAAGCTTTTGGGATTGCTCAACGTCATTCGACGTAGTCATAAATATTTTGCAGCGAGTACAAATTCGAGCATTCGAGCTTCATTTCGGGGTGTTAACTCCCTCGATATTTAACTGAATAACTTCGCTCCAATTGCCGAGTATTTTGTTAAAAGCAGCCAAACAAACAACTTACACTCGTGACATTCGACCTGACTCTTCTTCTTTCTCTAAAGATGCCCAATTTCTGCTGTTTTCAATATTTTCGTTAGTAATTGTCACTTCTAGTTGTTTCATTCATGTGTAATATATACGCAAAGCTCATATGTACCTATAGTATCGCTTTACTTCGATAACTTGGAAAGGGATTTTCCTCTCTTTTTTTTTGTGGAAATCAATTTTTATTTTCAATTTAATTTAATCCGTAAAGTACTTCAACCAAATTACCGCATTCATCTTTTCACTTCAAACCTCTTGACCCTCTGGTTGCCATTTTGTTACTTAACTTTAGTTGCCATTTCTGCCCTTTGGCTTACACCCTCAACCCCCCCTTTGACTCAACAACAAAGTTGCAAAATGACCTCGGGCATTACTGTTGAGCTGAGTTGAATTGTCTTATCGGCCAATCACAGTCGACGAAGCACTTATACACACACGCACACTAATAGCCATATACCCAGTAGGATATATCGAAATTGTGATGTTGCGTTATGGTGGGGGTAAAACCGTAGTCATTCTGGTAAGTGGAATTGGTTCTCGTGGTTTTGTGAACTAGCGCTAGACATTTTTGGTTCAGAACTTGTTCTTCCCCAGTTCGTAGGCTGACTACAAGATTACCATTATTTTGCTGGTTCATTACTAATCGATTAGTCGGATAATCGATTGTAAACAAGGGCCCTAGTCAGAACATAATTTGTTTGAAGGGCGCCCAATTACAGTTTCTTTTTTTTCCAAAAACGCTCTTACTCAATACATTCTCCACTAGGATAGGACGTTATGAGTTAGGGCTCCTGCAAAACATGTGATTAGTCTAGGATAAATCCGGAATGAGTCACAAATGAGCATGCGACCAATGTCAGTTTTGACCTCTTTTGTTTTTACTTGTTCTATGAAAAGACTAATTGGTCCCTTTCATGTCCAAAAGGATAGTCTCGGACAGATTCCCTTTGTTCCCCTACGGGTATGGTCGGACAAGTTTACTTTCAACACCTAGAAGTAGGCTACAGAATTTGAAATCGACTTTTCCCAACTATGCCTATAACGGAATAGTGGGGATCAATTGTAGCCCACTGTAGAGAAAAGGTATTGATCCCGGATCACTCTCTTTAGAGATCAGTCCCACGATTTTATGCAGGGGCGTTTCAAACAATTTCTGTGAAAAAGCTTCTTTCAAGGTTTGCTAAGATATGGTGATTTCTCACTTAACCGACGATGTGAAGTTTCTATCTAACTATCGAAAAACGGGGTAGGTTACATTAGGTTAAAGGCCTGATACGAACTATGAAAAAAAAATTATAAGCCTGACACTAGGCCATAGGTTTACCCTGTTTTGTCATATACAGTCTATACCCCTCTCTATGCCGGATACCGTGGATCGAGCAGTCTATATTTAGCTTTCGGATCTGTTTTGAATTTTGATTCCTCTGTAGGATCATTAAAAAACGATTGGCGGAAAGTCACCAACTGATACCCGAGAGGATCAGGTGCTTAAAATATCCGCTGCCTTAAGAAACGACTAAAATCTGAGATAAGACGATCCGATGAGTCAAAGAAATAGTTCTCGCGGCAGTCGGGCTAGTACCTAGAAGGTGGGGTAAGGTACTGCTCAACCACAACAGTAACAGTAACCAACTGTCTTCTTCTTCTTAGCGCTTCTACATCTAAAGCTGAGGTAGATCATAAGAGCCTATGCCCATTCCACAGGCTTTGGTTTTTATTAAACAGTGTCCACTTATCAGGACCGATATCCCTGATTTATGCAGTGCATTTACACATCGCCTATCACAAAAAGGCTCAGTTAGCCTCTATGTGCCGGTGGAATTGGCACCCCTTAACATATTTATTTTGTTGGTTGTTATGGGAAAATCCCTAGTACACCACAATCTCCAAATTTGGGAACCATCGCCCAAACCGGGAGCATTTTCGCGTTGCTTCGGGATGAAATGCCACATTTTTCATTTCTTAAGAGCCTTCTAATTGGCCTGCTTCCAGGTCTCGATTTTGTGCACCCATTGTGGTTTCTACAAAGCTATTGATTTGTTGCCAAACTACTGAGCTGTTCTTAAAGTTTCCTATAACATTATCAACTCTGATTTAGCTGACTCTTTGGGGGAGCACTAGTCGCCTGGCTTCATCGTCAATTGAAAACGGGCTGCTTAGTAGCATCGTCTCCGTCTGCATAGCCGCACAAACACTTCGGATTTTTGACTTATCACATTCTAAATAATTATTGTTTGTAGTACTTAAGTCCAGAGACCATTTGCCTTACGTCGTAGTTTTAGATCTGCCTATCTTAACGTCTGTGATCAGCCTTGCTGTTCATCTGCCTCGGTGTTCAATTCCCTAGCGCTCTTGGAAAAGTTTAAACGAACGGCACTTATGAGCTCTTTACCCGTGTAGTTTTTTGCTGAATTCACAGCAGGTCTTTATATTAAGTGTGTATGCCCATAACTCGGAGCCATACAGTAAATTGGATAGAATAATATGCATTAGCACTTTCCTTATGTTTTCTGCTGATCCTCCGATGTTTTCCGTCAGCCTTATGTGTAACGTCTTCACGTCTTCATACCTAACTACTTTCTTTCATATTAAAGTTATGTACGTAGGTTTGTATTTGTTGGAAGCGAATCAAGTCGATCTATATCTTTTTTGCGTACATATCATAACCTGGGTGAGCTTCCTGTGTGCATTTTCCATGTTTCGGGAGTTAGTGACTCTGATAATGTCGTCTGTTTATCCGCATATTGTTCTTTCTGACAAACCAGGAGAGCTGCCGAAGGCCCTAAAAACACACCAACTCAGAACTGTAAATTTTTCCTATAGGGTACTGACATGTAAATATGTGCACACTTAGTTAAAGGCATCATATGTATTTATACTTTACTGGGCATTAAATGTAGTTTAGCACAATCGTTATCCTTGATCCTGATTAAATCCATGAGCGCACACAATAATACACACACATATACACACGCGGTATGTACAGCAGATGTCTGTATAGAAAAGTTATGGTGGTTTTTAATTGAATTTCTGTGGATAAAGGAAAAAAATTGAAAAGAAGCAAAACAAATAAAATAAAATGCATGCTGACAGCCCCAATAGATGAGTGGTAAAAGCTGTTGCATCGATTGCCAAATCTACACATTGCCTAAACATGTATAAGTATACAAGAATGTGTTTGTGTTTGTTATATAAGTGTAAACCGCCCATTCATACGCCCCAGAGATAAGTCAGTTAGTAAACTGAAAGATATTTAGCCATGAACTAACTAACCACTCTATGCAATCTTTATTGCATCATTCTTTGGCCATGCTAAAACCTAAACTCACACATATACATGCACACATGACTTAAGCACACACACACACACACCGACACACACACAAATTGCTAAACCATTGACCACGAAAGGCAAAGGAGTCATGTTAAGTGTCGAATGCGATTGGCAATTAGTTGCGGCATTAAAGGGTCAGACAGGCAGTTAAATAAGAAATACAAATACAAGAACTGTTGGGCAACACGTACACGCATACAAACATATATACATATGTATATGTTGATATGTAGGCCTATCTATACTCTTAATAAAATTAAAACCAAAATTTTTGTTAGAGCAAAGCAGCCGATGCACTGGTTAGATTTTCCTGAATCCAGTTGTAGGCGGCCGCCGTGGTGTGAAGGTAGTGTTGCCGGCCTACCACACCGAAGGTCCATGGTTCGAGCCCTGGTACAGGTAACATCAAAAGTGATTTGAAAAAAGTTTTTCAAAAACGGGGTCGCCCCTCGGCAGTGGTTTGGCAAACTCTCCGAGTGTATTTCTGCCATGACAGGCTTCTCAGCAAAAATTCGTCTCCTTTGTAGATGCCGTTCGGAGTCGGCAAAAAACTGTAGGTCCCACCAATTTGTAGGGAAAACTCAAATCGGCACACCACAAATTGGAAGAGAAGCTTGGCGCAAAAATCTCTTAGGAGGTTTATGATGATATACCTGTTGTATATCGCGCCATAGAGAGAGAGAGTTGTAAAATAACATATAGGTGTCAGAAAGGGACATAAGGTTACATTTAAACTTAAACTTTGATAACAATTATGTTTAATTAAAGGACTAAATTAACAAATAACACTGGTCAACAACATTTTTGTACATGGGTCGTGCGTATATTTTATTTATTGCTTTTGCACCCAGAAATAAGAATATGAACATAAAAAAGTTTTTGTTTCGGTTTTGTTCGAAAAAAATGAGAAAAACGAAAAACATGAAAATTCATCAAAATTTGACATAGATTTGATTTATTCTAGTATAGTAAAAATCAATTTAAGATTTATTCTTATACATTTAGTTTTAGAATACAGTTTAAATGTTTAAAAATGCTTTTTTCTGCTTTTCCTGCCATATTCGGTAACATTTTCGCTTATTAACGTCCAAATATAGTCCCCCATCATGCTTTCCGTATACTGGCCCTGGTAGCGTTTCTCAAACTCCATTATATCTTGATGGAATCGCTCCCCGTGTTCTTCTGAATAAGCTCCCATAGTATCTTTGAAATTATCCAGATGTGAATGTAACATGTGCATCTTTAGCGACATTCTACATCCGATGGCGGAAAAATTCGTAATCATGCCAGTTATCAGCTCTTCATAATTTTCATCCCTATGATTTCCAAGAAAGCCATGAACTACTGCCTTAAAACTAGCGTGGAGTTTCTCCTCATTGCTAAGTAGGTCCGGGAAAATATCGCAGTTCATAATTTTTTTTATTTGAGGGCCAACCAAGACTTTGAAAAAAAAAGTCTGCAAATATTTGAAAGCTTTAGACTCAATATTAAGACCCTTCACAAATTGTTTAATAAGGCCCAATTTAACAGGTAGACCGAAGTAGGCTAGGTAGGTCTCGCAAATCCTTGTGTTTTTAGTTAAATCAAACTTTTTTTGTCTTCTTTTAATACATTCGCCACATATATAGCAAAACGAATTAGCCGCTCGTTTACAACTTCTCGAAGAGATAGTGTCGCCCACAACGAGTGACCCGTTTTTGTAAGTAAAAAAAATTTTACTTGCAAAAACGCTATCAGGTAGCTGGCATGCTCTTTTGCTAGTCCTGCTAATCCGTTAGTAAAAGTTTCGATGAGTTTCTTAATATGTACTTAACGAGTTGCCAAATCTACCTAAAATCGTGTGTATCTGGGACCTTTTATCTCCTTTTTACTGTTTCTCAACCACATTTTTTGGTTTTTTTTTAAGATGAGTATGTTGTGCTTTAAGTAGATCTTTTTTCCAAGCATCGCTGCATCAGGTAGCTACCCGCCGCCCTCTATCGACCGAAATAGCGCGAAAGGGACTACATTAGCCTGGTGCAAAAATGCAATTTTCAAATCGTTATAACTTCTACAAAACCAAATATTTTTGATTCGTAATTGCATTTTTTTTATAGAATTGAACATAGAATCCGAATATATAGGGCAAAACCCATGTATAGAAATAAAAATTTTCTTTGTTGACCTGTGTAATGGCACGCATTCCTAAACCGTTTGCTATTCACCTTTTTTTAACATAACATAATATAACCATATATTGCAGCAACAAAGATGTTAGTTCTCAGACTGCACAAAGCAAAATGATGATAAAGACGTAGAGGAATTGGGAGAGGAAGGAAGAATAGAAGAAGAAGAAGAAAAAGAAGAGGTAGCGCAAAAGGTAGGGTTGGTACGAATTCCGATTGGATACCACTACAATCCTCAGGTATCTTCAACTAGCCAGCAATATCAACCACACACTTTTTGGGCTCTTCCGATACTGTTGAACGCCCCCTCGATATGCAGAAATGAGCCAAGATTAAATTCCCTATGCTGTAGGTAGCACTCTATTTTGTTTACTGTCTAACGCAATAGGTATACTAAGTTACCGATAATGACCGATGAGCAATCCTATCAATTATGTACAGATTGATCTGGCGCTGCAGAGTCTAAAAGAAACAAGGCCTGGCCCAGTTATGATATTAAAATGAGCTTGGTGACTTCAGGCTAGGCAAGGAAGAGATCATTGGTCGTATAGTAGCAAATTCAGCCTGAATGATGTTACATCACTCAAGGGGAAACATCTGCAGTAGGAATCACCGGCATAAAAAGATCCACCAAGCTAGTTGGCTGTCTTTTAAAGTAGAGACAGGAATCCAAGCCCTTACCACCGTTACTAACAACATTATACTTGATATGTGCTACGTTCACCATAGTAAGCCTGAATGAGTATGAGATTCCTAGGCGCGGTTGCCATAGAATATTATGGGTTGAACTACCATTTAGTATATCCATGCTCTTGGGGCCACATCTCAAATATATTCCTGCGATGTATATGCACACCATTATTGCACTAACTGCCTTAACTATGGCTTTGTTTCCTATAGTAGGATGGGGTCAGCGGTGACTTCCAGGAAATTAGTTTCGGCCACACTCTCGTCGTCTATAGTCTTTGCTCTCATCTGTTGTTGTTTTGTGGTCCCCATCAAGTATTTGAAGACACCATTTCATACTCTAGTCATCTCTTGGTATGTCCTCTGGAGTCAAACCCTTTTGTTTTTAGTCTTTGTAACTGTTAAATACGCCTTGGAAGCTTATTGAAGTGCTAACGATGTGAACAATCCATTGGCGGATATGGATCCGGCACGCTCCAGTAGTAACAACTTCTAGTACTAGCCTAGTCGGAACAATTCTCTTAACTCGCAGGATCCAAGCTACGCGCATGGGTATAACATATAAAATTGAGCTCCATCCTAAACGTGACTGCTTTTTTTTGCTACACCGTGCTTTAGTTTTTATCCTTTTCTAATTTCCTTTTATTTTTTTCAGTTGATTATTGGGTTTCCTTTTGTTTATCTCTTTTTTGTTGTTTAGTACTTTATTGACCACTGACTTTTTGCTTCTGTTCCTTTCAATCTAATACTGACCTCAGCTTCATCTTTGATTTTCTGTAATTCGCTTAAAAGTTTTGTACGCCCGGGCATGGACATCATTATTACTTGCTTCTGTTCTACGCACATTTCTCAAGTTTTTTGTTTGTGTTTGGCCTTATTTTCACACTTCCTTCGTAATTTATTAGTTTCATTGCCTTACTGCATGAATGAGTGAACTCCAACGAGATTTTCGTTAGCTTACAGATGTACTTTGCTGCTATCCATACTTTATTACATACCCTGCAGTGAAACAACAAACTAGTCAGAAAAATATTAGTAGTTAACTAAAGGTTTCTGACTAACATCAAACTAGTCCTACAAAACTCAAGATTGTTCTTCAAAAATGCAGAGTTTTGGAAAATATTGAACTACCCAGATTTGGAAAAATCACAGTAGATCTTTTAATTGTAATTTTGCTACACACACATGACCTTTATCTTGTGATCCTAGTGATCGTCCACTATGTCGGGTGGCATTATTAAATTATTTTCACTTTCCGTTATTGAACATGTTGTTTTAGTGTTCTTTAATTTAGTTTGACACTGGTATACTAGGGGGAGACTGATTCATGTCGGTCCAAAATCTGAAAATTGACATCTCGGAAGGCATTCAAATGTTTATACTAACTAGCAGTTACTTTTATGAAAAAAAAATTCCCCAACTAGTTAAGCTAGAGCATAATAGGTACTAGTTCTGAGGCAGTTGGCACTGCAGGGTATATCCACATCTACACTTACATATATATATATACATACGTAGTTTTACAAGTGTCAGCATTTGGTAAATTTACTTGATTTTTTTACTTTTTGATTTTTGTCTGCTTCTGCCGCAATACAAATGCTTGTATCGGGGTCCATTTTTATACCTTTCATGAACATGTCGAATAAACAATGAAGTAAGCTAGTTTATTAAACAATATTTGTCAAACGTTGAAATCAATGTTTTCCCAACGAGTTTGTAACTAAATAATTTCACAAACGTTTAAATATTTTTTCACAATTGTATGGTAGCTTTGGGCAATTAACTTGAGGTGAACTTTCTGCGAGGTGAGCAGTTTGACAGTTTTCAAATATAATGCTAAATAATTGACCTACTTGATTTATCTGAATTTTATTATATGGCCGACGTGGTGTAGCGTTAGTGTTGCCGGCCTACCATGCCGAGAGACCCAAGGTTCGTATCCTGGGACAGGTAAGATCAAAAGTGGGTTGAAAAAGGTTTTTCAAAGCGGGGTCCGAGGATATTTCTGCCATGGAAGGCTACTTAGCAAAAAATCATCTGCTTCGGCAAGAAACAGTAGCGCTTCCGCCATATACAAATTTTGAAAGCAGCACGCCACAAATTGGTAAAAAAAGCTCGCGCCAAATAATTTTTTTTATTTTACTTGAATTGTAAAAAAAAGTTATAAATAGAACCGAAATAACTATAAAACATATTGCAAAATAATTATAATAATTTATTTAATAAAAAAATTTGAGGAAGTTGTCGGTATTCGAACCAGCAACCTTCGGAGCAAAGGTCTAGTACATATTCATTAGGCTACTGGCCCGTTTTCCCCGTCCTTGCTTAAATTGGAGTTTTATAAATCAGTTTTCAGCAAACCCTCACTGTACGTTGAATAAAACGTTAATTAAAAATTGTTTTCCAAACCTCATTTCCAATTGTTTAAAAAGGGATCACTTTCGTTGATTTGGCCATTTTTTTCAAATGTTTAACAATATTATAGTAAATGTTTTATTAACGAAAGGCTTGCTAAAATAAGTTAATAAACATCGTAAACGTATTTTGCTTATTGGGTGGTATTATAGCTTTGGTCCCATGTTTGTAAGTATGAGAAGAAGAAGAGATATACTCATCAATAAGTGTACCGAAATGATCAGGGTGATGAGCAAAGTCGATTTAGACATGCCCGTCTGTCTGTCTGTTTAAACGCAAGTTAGTCCCTCAGTTTTTGGCTTAGTGACATTTGGTAAGGGGCCGCCAATTTGTAATATATTAATCATCTTCCGGAACCAACAAGATCGGACCAATACCACGCATAGCTTCCATACAATCGATTGCTCCAATAAACGGGTTTTGGCCTATAACTCTGGCAATTAAAAAGCTAGGAACGTAAAATTTTTCAGATTTGGTAAACATATTATTATACTAGGGTTCTTGTTTCCAATCGATTATCCGACTAATTGATTAGTCGAATAGCAACTATTGAGCTGTTTGAAAATCGACTAATCAATACTGCCGGCTGATAAATAAAATTTTTAAAATAAAAATTAAAAATGCAACATTTTCTATAGTTGCAACGCATGTTTATGAAGGTGATGGAACTCAGTTGCATGCGAATAGAGCATCTATTGTCAATAAAAAACACAACTAGTCGAATGTTAACAACTAGTTGATTATACTAATTAGTAATAATCGATTACTTTTTCAAACAACTACTTTAAATCGATTAATCGACTATTCGATCGGACTTACATAACATGTAGCTCCCATACAATCGATTGTTCCGATAAATGGGGTTTGGGCTATAACTATTGCAATTTAATAGCGAGGAATTTGGCAGCTACACAACTTATTATATATGTAATGTGTATAGTGAAAATCATAAAGATTGGACCAATACATCGTATCGCCGCCATACAACACATTTTTCCGATAAACGGGATTTGGGGCTATGTAAATTACGTAGTCAGTTGTTTATACTTGACTTAAGCGCTATGCGCTATCTTTATTCAAAATTATGTAGTCAGTTGTTTATAATTGACTTAAGCGCTATGCGCTATCTTTATTCAAAATTATGTAGTCAGTTGTTTATACTTGACTTAAGCGCTATGCGCTATCTTTATTCAAGTTCCCGTTTAAGACTAAACTTGCAAGCTAATTCTTACAACTACCCTACCTATGTTGTTGTTGTTGTTGTTGTAACGACAAAAACATTCCCCGAAGGTTTTGGGGGTTGCTGTCGAACTGACAGTCCTTGGCCGGATACGAATCCGGTACGCTTCGGTACTCCCATGCGGTACTGCCCGACTGTCGTGGTAGCGATTTGGTATGACCAGTGGAACTTTCTAGGTCATGTCACCCCTCCTTCCGTAAGGAAGGTGAGATGGGTAATGAGAGGTGAGAGGCATCATATCCGTAGATAAACCATCGAGTTGCACGTCATTACCGCTTCCGGATTATTGTTACCGAGGTCAAAACGCGTCGTTTGATACCTTTCCCGATAACTTCGGACGTGTTTTAGCAGTTTTCCCCTAAAGAAAACAATTACCCTTATTGTAAGTAAGAATCGGACATTTAAAACCGTGATGCATATTCATGAAGGGTATAAAGCCATCGTCACAACCGAAGACGGCGCTTTCCTTACTTGTTGTTATTGTTATTCGCACTTTTAATTCAATTGCAACTGTAACAATCTTAAACAATTAGACAACAGCAATCAGGGCGTTTCAATGACATGAGCTTTATCCTTTTTGTATAACTTTTAATTTGTTTTTATGGTGAAATTAATTAAGCTGTCATCTAGTTTTATCCATTGCAGTACAACAAAGTATGTAATTGTTTTTAGCTACATACATATGTTTGTCACTTGTTAAGAAAAGTACAAGATTTGGCCCAAAAGAGTGACTGTTCATTAGAGCGTATTATTAACAAATTTTGAAATGTTTCCCCTGAGTCGAATGTTTTCTTGCCGGAGATTTCAAAAATGCAAACACTTCTTGACCTTTTATTTTAATGAGCGCTATATGGTAATTTTTTTTTAAAATCTCATAAGGAAAGTGTTCCAACTCGGGCGGAACATTTTTTTCTTCATACATCAAGATGCACTCTACTGTACATCCCATTTCGGTTCAGATATTTGCAATGCAGGATAAATTTGAGCGCATTGCAATTCATGAAGTTTCTAAATTAAGTTGATAGTTTCGGATCTTGTCTAGTCTTTGCAGTGTCATCGGGCACAACATCGAAAGATGAATACACATACAGGTAGGCCAAGTCATCGTCCACTTGTTTTTTTTCTAATCAGTCGGAGCCTCCCTTTTCCCTGCAGACAAAATCAGATGTCGATGGGGAAACTTTCTAATCTAGGGCGTCTTTTGCCGATTTCTATAACATGACCTAGGTAGCGAAGTTGGACTTTAATGCGCTGCACTATGCTCCTTTTTGCTTAAATCTCGTACAAGTCGTCACGGAAAGGACCATACATCTTCTGGCGAACATTTTTCCCGAATACTGAAAGAGCCATAAAATCTTTATTCTTTCCTGTCCATAAATGGAGCATGCTCACAATGCCAGTTTTGAACTCTTTTTATGGTTTGAAGTGATCCCTTTTGTTTGAGCATGTCCTATGAAGAGACCAGTTGGTCCCTTTCATGCCCAAACGGGTAGTATCGCACAGATTCCCTTTGTTCCCCTACGGGTACGGTCGCGCAAGTTTACTTTGAACGCCTAAAAGTAGGCTACATAAATTAAAATCGACTTACCCCAACTATGCCTTAACGGAATAGTGAGGATCAATTGTAGCCCACTGTAGAGGAATGGTATTGATCTCGGATCACTCTCTTTAGAGATCAGTCGCACGATTTTTTGCAGGGTAATTTCGCACCGTACATCAGGAAGGATATAAAGAGAAACTTTTAGAGGGTGATATTTGTTCCACCAACATTTGTTTCTCCATTTCAATGAACTTTTTTAGATAGGTAATAGCTCTGTTCGGTGAGCATAACATTTTTTTAAATGTTTTACAATTTTTACTGATTGGTGTTCGTCGACATAAAACAATTGCAGAGAGAGAGCGCACTTTCAAATTTCGTTAAGAGAGAGAGTTGCAAGTTTCTGCTGGAAACATTATACTCAGTAAAACTTGGAAGTGAAAAACTGCTGATCCTAATATTCCACAACAACAACAAAAACTTCAAATTTTGAGTTAATAACCAATGAAAACAGTAAGAGCCATTTTACTTGGAAGTTTTTACAGATTCCTTTTCGGTGGAAACTTTTTACTTATTGTGTTTCGAGAAAGTTTTACAACATTCTTTCTTTATTGACAGTTCTTTGCAAGTTTTGTCGGCGAACACACTTAATATGCGACATTTCAAACTGTCCTACTGAAGTGTGGTCACTTAGGAGGTTATTTACTTTCACTTAGAAATAGCGCTCAATATGCAAACAACTGTCAACTGCTGCCGTATCTGGATTGAAAACAAAAAAACATGTGAGTAGTACCCATGGTTCAATAATTGTGTAATTTCATCAGCTGATTGAATATTTTTGAACACACTGGCGTATACGTTGTCAGAAAGAGATGCAAACAGCAGAATCTAAACCAGCAAAATGTAAACAAGCGTGATTTGCATTGGCACATTTGTGGTTTTTCTAACGCTTATATTAAAATAATTGCAAATTATTCAATAATAATCACTTTTCAACTATGCTTGCACCACATAATTTCTCAGAAATGAAAATTTTCTCTTCCCTTCATTCGCTAACGCCAGACAGTTGTTTTTGACAATCTTTACGCCAGTATGTTGTTGCTTTGGAGTTGACTTTACTTTCTTATTGTACCATGAGTAGTACCCATACCCATCGTAGAAGTGGAACCTTCATGATATTTAACTATGTACATTAAAATGATGCTAAGTCGATTTTATTACTCATATCGCCATCCTTCTCTATCTCTATGGCGCGATATACAACAGGTATATCATCATAAACCTCCTAAGAGATTTTTGCGCCAAGCTTCTCTTCCAATTTGTGGTGTGCCGATTTGAATTTTCCCTACAAATTGGTGGGACCTACAGTTTTTTGCCGACTCCGAACGGCATCTACAAAGGAGACGAATTTTTGCTGAGAAGCCTGTCATGGCAGAAATACACTCGGAGAGTTTGCCAAACCACTGCCGAGGGGCGACCCCGTTTTGAAAAACTTTTTTCAAATCACTTTTGATGTTACCTGTACCAGGGCTCGAACCATGGACCTTCGGTGTGGTAGGCCGGCAACACTACCTTCACACCACGGCGGTCGCCATCCTTGGAACTTGGAAATAGCTAACAAAAACGAATAATCACAAAAAAACCTATGAACACTTTAAAATTATTGTTTTATCTGTAAAAATGTCGCTGCCCTTCTTTTGTTTATTCGCCAGTATTGGGTGAATCAAGGATTTTTATCCATAATCCAACAATCTGTCCTTTGACATTACATTTGCTAAAACTCATTCACTAATTTAGCCATGCTGCCACTTTCCATCGAGCTTCAAAACACTGTTTCGGCCCAAGAAGTTTTCACTTCAAACACTAATATTACCGTGGAAACCCCCATTCCAACTGAAGTTTAAATACTATCTAAACGTAAGCTAACTTAGTTTTAACTGCCTTAATAGACGGCTTAAAACGTGGCATTAAAAAGCTGAGTATGACTCCGGAGCGTTAGCAACTCAGCATTACCTATGACAAAGAATAGATTTTATTAAGGTTTTTTATTTATTTTTCACTTTGATTTTTTTCTTGGTTTAAGAAACAATGCTGATGAGCTTAGCCCCTAGCAATTTCCTTGTGCTGTTCTTTACATTACTTAATACATAAAACAAAATTTTAATATAAGTTCAGCTATGAATTCCCAAGGACGGGAAACACGTTTGGTTAAACAAAATGAACAATATGCAAAAACAACAATGTTTTTAATTTAGCTTTTCCACTAATGAATGGTTTTATGATGGAAATTAAAAATGAGAAAAGAAAGCAGGAAATTGGATGACCAACCAACAAAGGATTTTTTTTCGTGGCCACAAACCCCACAGCAGTTTAATTGTGGAGTAGCCAAGAGAGGGAATTAATTGAAGCAATCAGGTACTTAAACCTCATCACACTCACCCACTCTCTTCAGCTGATTAGTTGCCATGGCTTATGAACAATTATTGCGTTTTTATGTTGAAATTATTAAAAAATGCGAAAATTTCCTAATTAGCAAAAAATCGTAATAAAATTTAGTTTGAGTTTAATGAGGAGGACTTTGTTTCGTTACCAACTAAACGCGCCAGCAGTAAAGCTCTGCAGATGGCTGGTCATGCGTCGGGCTTGGTGTTTATTGTTTGTGCATGCGTACATACATACATGCAAAGTTGTTAAAGGCGTTGTCAATACCGAAACTGAGGGTCCGTAAAAAATGTGTTGTACAAGAAAAAATCATGCGAGTAGTTTAAATCAGTCAATACGAAGTACTGCAATTCCCTTGGAGATTTCCTACAAATACACGGCATGAATCCAGTATTATTAATAGTAGGTACATTGTACATTGCGCCTATATCGAGAGTAAATTCTAGATGTCTATAGAAAAGATGGTTTTCTATATTAGAAATCACCATGTGACGTCTAGCGACCTCTTTCGATTTTTGTTGTCGATTACCTTGATATTATATTAGACCGTTCATCATTGCCATAATGCTTACCGAACCTCTTACTCTATGAGGTGCTAGTACCGGAGCGTTCCGGATTCATATCAAGCAAAGGACTGTCAATATCAATATAACCCTGTATGGTCCGTCACGTACCATTCCGTGAATGGATGCGCCGACTAAGCAACACGCAGTACTGCTACTACAACAACCGTTGTTTTAAACATTTTCTGAAGTGCTTTGATTTATTTATTTGAACATTGAGCTTTTGGTGAGGTACACAAATATCCTGCAACTCACCGCTGTTCCGGTTTCATTACAAAAAGTTTAACTATAAGTTCTAATTTCGGTACCAATTTCCATTTGAGTATCCAGTTCCATTTCAAATTTGAGTTGCCGTTTCCAGTTGAACTTTGGTTCCAGGAACGTTTATAGTTCCGGTTTTGGTTACAGTGTCGTTTGTAGTTTCAGTGTCGGTTGCAGTTCCAGCTTTAATTTGTGTTTGCGTCTCCGTTTCGGCTTCGCTGGCACTTTGAGTTTTGTCGACGCTGCCAGCTCTAGTGCGCGGTTCTGATTTATTTTTAGTTTCAGCTTCGATATTATCCTCCAGTTTCAGTTTCTATTCCTGTATCACCTCCACTATTCCGGTATCAGCTCCGATTTCAGTTTTAATCGTTTCGTTAGGTTTCATTTTCGGAACCGAATTTTATTTGGGTTCCAGTTTCCGATTTGGTTGCAGTTTCAAGTGCAGTTTGGTATCTAATTTAAATGTTGGACTTGATTTCAGTTTAATTTCGTATTTTGGTTTCGATACCGATTTCAGTTCCAAGTTCCATTTTGGTTTTGTACAGTTAAATTTTAGTTTTAGTTGCTTATTTCGGGACCGATTTAATTTTTGGAATCCATTTTTTCCCTAGTTTGGATTACTATTTCCATTGTGGATTTTATTCCAGTTTCGATTCTGTTTTGGGTTTCTGCCTTGTTTTCGTTCTAATGTTTTCATCAATATCTGTTATTTGCGGTTCCTGGATTTAATACCACCCGGACATATCGGGATTTCCGCTGAGAGTAAACACCGCCAGCACTAATGCAAGAGAAGCTTTTATGCATACAAACACGCATCTCTTTGCACTGCGGCAACAAAAAGTTGTCGTGGGAAAGGGCACAAATGAGCTTGTGTGAATTTTTATTATTTACTTAGCAGCAACAGCAATATATTTGTACCACCATCAGTAGCAGTTTTTCCATAAAATTGCACAAAACAAAAATTAAAAACATAACAAATGCTAAATTTTATAGCCGAAAAAAATTCAGAAACATAAAAACGAGCTAACGAGTCTGTATTAATTACGCAAATACTCGTATAACACCTCTGAGATTCTCTTTCGCCCACTGGTCTGAACTACCCCTGAACGATTTGATAAACGACTACAGAAATTGGGAAAAAGAAATGTAACCATGCGAAGGGAGTTGGAAATGAAAGGTGGGGGTGGTACGTTGATATGCGTTCTTAATACGCAGGGGAGTAGTGAACTCAATGGAAGTTGCCTTTTTTACACGCTGCAATTAGCAGACGAAATTTTAAATTTTATTATTACGGTATTTTGCATAAAAAAGCAATACGTAAAGAAGTGTTCGACCAAATGAATTTCGGTACCACAAAAAAATGCTGAAAATAAACAAATAAGCGCGGATCAAGTGAACCTATTACCCATCAAGCAAAAATAGCATATTTCCAGCGTCTTTGCTATTGTTTCAACAGCCATAATCATCAAAGTACTACTTCTACTTCGTTGAAAAGGTTGACGAGGTGTGTTCAAAAAGTATGGCGAATTTTGTGTTTTTTCAAAAATTATTTATTTTTAATTATTATTTTGTCCCCTTCAAAGTAATCCCCATGAGATATTATACACTTGTGCCAACGGTTTTTCCAATCTTCGAAGCACTTCAAAAAATCATTTTTTTGTATCTTGTTCAGCTTCTTCTTCGATGCCGTCTTTATCTCGTCAAGAGAAGCGTAACGTCGTCCTTTCATGGGCCTCTTCAGTTTAGGGAACAAGAAAAGTCACAGGGGGCCAGATCTGGGGAATACGGTGGCTGCGGCATCATTAGTGTGTTGTTTTTGGCCAAAAAGTCGCGCACAAGCAACGATGCGTGAGGAGGGGCGTTATCGTGGTGCAAAAGCCAAATTTTGTTCTTCTTTGCACATCTTCTCGGCCTTCTGAGAACATTTTGTACCACCGATAAACTTTGCTTCGGTCCAAGGTAGCTTTTCCGTATGCCACAGTCAACATTCGGAATGCATCCGCGCACTTAATTTCGTTTTTCACACAAAATTTGATACAGGTTCTTTGATCCATTTTTTTGAATAGGTAAAAATCGAAGACGATCCAAAACACGTGCAAGCAAAGCAGCTGTCAACAATTAACTGAACATTCAAAATGGCCGAGCTTGTCGGCATAAGTGAGAGACATGAGTACCAACATAACGCCACAAAAAATATATATACGTAACCAGCGAAAATTCAAAATTCGCGATACTTTTTGAACACACCTCGTATACTGAAGTAACTGTCCCTGAACCGCCATTAAGATAGTAATCTGATCTCATAGGGACAGAACCCATGGCAGTTCTGAAAACAGTTGTTAATGCGCCAAGCATATACAGCACGTCACCGTCGGCGTATCTGTCATACGTCAAAATTTAGAACAAAATCTACTTTGCCGTATCCGTCGAATCTGTTGTTACGCACGCCAACACTCGCATTCTACTTAGCTATTAGTTTTTTCAACGCATTGCCGTATTGTATCTGCTTGGCGCATTAAAGCGCTGAACGCATAGTGATGTTAGTGATATACAAGGTGGCGCAAAAGTAAGCTTCCGATGTTCAGCATATCGGTTGTGGCACGTGCAGTGTGTGCTGTTGCACCGTCTTGTTGGAACCACATGTTTTCCAATCCCAATTCATCAAGTTGCGGCAAAAAGAACTCGTTGATCATTGCTCTGTAGCGCTCACCATTCACAGTAACCGTTTGGCCCCGACCGATTATTGGTCAAATAAATAGTCAGCAATATTCCGCGTTCTGGAGCAGTGTAGCGTAACATTGTTTATTAACGTGTATTTCGCATGTGTTTACTACACAAATGTCAAAACAGAACTGACTTTAGGGGCCAATCGCAAAATTTATAGCATTTTCTGATAGGAGGATTACTTTTGCGCCACCTTGTAGTAGAGAACTCTGCTCAAGTACCGAACATGATCCAACTATAAAAGGTCGTAGCAGCTCGACAAACATACAGACACACAAAAATTGTTCATGTATTTTGTAATTTGTGAGTTTAACGTCAAAATCGTACCGAGAAATGCGTGTAATGTCATAATTCGAGACAAAAGTAAAAATCAGCTGGTCTATTAACACGACCTGTATTATTGGATCATGGTACCGAATTTATTTTTGCAGTCATTACCTCGTACCAGTACAAGTACAGGTATCGAGTAAGTGAGGTCAGCATCTAACTCTGACATCAGATATCGCTTCCTGGTTTTTTTTTGCTTTGTTAATTCCAGAAAAAAATGGTAACATTTCCAAAATTTACCCATTTTGCGATCCCCTATAAAAATATTGCTAAGAATGGACCAATTTTCGAATGTTTATGAATAGTGCGCCCCGGTTATAAAGTTACTTCAGTTATAAATATGTTATAACAACGGGCCGTAAATGGGTCAAATGAAAGGTCAGTAGACTTCATCGCTACATATCGACGAACCAATGTAAACTTCAAATCCTTAACGTGCCCTTTCTGTATGTTATCGATCTTTCCATCGCCCTGCCTAAATACCATTGTGTACCCCTACTAGTTTGGCATCTTCTTTTGCGAATCGGAGTGTAGGGTAGTGGACATTGTTTACCCCTACGAGTTTGGTATCTTCTTTTGCGAATCGGAGTGGAAGGTAGTGGATGAAGGTACTCCGAGAGAGTGGAATGAAGGAAATCGCGTTCAGAGTTGTTTTAAAGTAAAACTTACAACTAAACATTTCAATTTAAACTGAAATTTACATTCTGTGGGAACTGATAAGGTGTTATAACTGTTTTATATTCAATAATTTGGGTGTTTTACGTCTTCATGTTCAATATTGCAGTATTTAAATTTGGCTGTTTTATTATTGAATACAACGCATCCTGTGTGGTTTGTGTGTGTGTGTAAATTCGGAGTAAGTTGCGCTCCTAGGAGACATATACTATGCTAAATACTAACAAGAATTTTCATTTGTGCTTTAAACTTCATAAAAACTGGTTTATGGGCGCCTGGGTATTCTGACACTCGATGTTTATATCTTTTTTAGCAAACAAATTACGAAAAAAAAATTAGAAAAATAAAATAAACAAGCAAATTCAATTTGTGAATACAAGAATAATTTTATTATAAAAACTCGTTAATATAAGTAAAAGAAAAAACCATACAAATTTGATGCATAAAATTCATTTCAATTACCAAATGTGTATATGAACATAAAGGGCGACCTACAAAAAGTGTGTACAGAGTAGTGTTGGGCAGTATCGAGTACTTTTAAGAATCGGTTACTTTTAAAAGTCCAGTAGTTCGATTCTGTAACTATTTTAACGCCAGGTGTTAGCGTTAACTTCGCTTAACACCATTTTTAACGCTTTTCCCTATTCGCTAACTTTACATAAATTAGCTGTCGCGAATTATTTTCGAGATGTCTACAATCGCGTTAATATATTTACAAGTGTTTTAGCGTTTGGAAAAAGTAAAAAAATGAGTTTTGAGTTTTTAGTGCAAAATAAGGCGACAAGAGAAGTATTGCCATATTTTATCACTAGCAAGAGTCAGCTGTTTAGCGGCGTTAAAGGAGAGTTACAGAATCGTATTTTCGTTAAGACCAAACGCCAAAATTTGGCGATAAGAATCTGGTAACTCTTCATTGCTAACAGCTGATGTAGTTTTGACATTAAGAAAAAAAAATCATCAATTTGGGAATATTTCAACAGAAGTGGAGATTTAGCCAGTAGTATTTGTAAAAAGACTTTTAAACATAATGGGAATACTATGCTTAAGAAACTATCTAGAACATTCGCATACGGTGCAGTTGTGAGAAATACAAGATAAAAAGGAGGAAGTTAATGCCCCATAACGCATTTACCTCGGCCTCGATTTTTCTCCTCAAACTGCATTATTTTCTCGTCCATGCGTCCCTCTAGTTTCAACGAAATCCTAGCTTCCTGCTCTTCCAGCTTTGCAGAGATCTGCGATAACACCTGTGCTGAACTTTGTAATGATATTTCGGAAATACGTGCCTCCAACTTGGATGTAATACGTGTATCTAGTTCTTCCAACTGAGATGTCATGTGTGTCTTCTGTTCTTCCAGCTGAGATGCCATGTGTCTTCTGTTCTTCCAGCTGTGTTGAAATGATTGACGACTTCTGAGTCAATATAGCCAACAACGCGTTTATGTCCACACTTGCCACTGGATTCGGATGCTCCTTTTTCTCTTCCATTTTCGTCGATGCCTCCTCGACAAGATGGAATTGTAACAATCACTTTGAGGACTTAGGTTTGCCGAACTGTTCTTGCAAGCCGTCACATTTTTTGGTAATGCCTAAACTGGTTGAAAGCCTAGCGATTTAATTTTTATATTTCAAACTTATAGTCCTAATATTAATTCTCCCCTGGGAGAAATTCGGCCTAAGAAGAAATTTTCTCGCATGCGATTTTTTTTTGATAGAAGGAAACTTGGTATCACTTATGTCTGCAAACAGTCCTACCAACTATTCAATTATTTGACAAGTAGGATATGGGGGGTGAGCTTGCTTTGCGGAAACTAGAATCTTTCTTTTCCGTTTGGACCATCAACCAGGCAAGTTGGCTTGTGAAGAAGACTTCCCAAATATTTATAGAGGCGCATGTAGGACTGGTGAGTTTTACCTTGTGGTTAAAATACAATTTTTTTTTTTTCATTGTTATAATACTTCAGGAAAGTATTTTAATTTACTTCCTTTTCTTCCCCTCCTTTGTCTTCCTATTAATCTTTCATCGAAGCAGAGGAATCACCGTATTTATTATGCCCTACCATACATCCTATTGTAAAAACTAATTTTTGCCCGGGAACGATTACAACAACAGGTAATAGAGAATCGATTAAAGATTGTCTCTATTATAGTTTTCATGAGTTTCCTTTGTGCTATAGCATCCGACAGAACAAAGGACAGGGAATAAAAGTGGCGGAAAATTCTCGCTCCCAGCTCTCCTATCTAACAGGCGTAAGCATTAAGCCAACACCAGTCAGTAGCGCGATGGACGGTGATGAATCCAGTATACGGTGAAGAGTGGTGTAGAACAATACATAAAACAACAGGTGTAAAATTAAAAGTGCAAAAAGTTTTAAAAATACATATAACTAATTAAAACAATAAAAAAAAAAAAACATTTAAGAATCCAAAAGCAATTAAGAACGTGCTAAATTTATAAAAGCGTCGAAAACTAAAAACGTGTGTAAAATATAGATACAGAAATGTGGGTTAAAATCTGCATTAAAAAAAAAAATTTTCCTAAAAGCTCTAAGATAAGTAGAAAAAAAAAACCTTAAAAATTAGAATTAAAAATCTTTTTAAAATATTCCTTGAAATATATAGACAAACCTAAGATAATAATACATTTAAAAACCCGTACGAAAAATCCCTGAATAGGTGCCTTGGAAAAAAATAACGCGTCCACAAAAAAATTAAAGATGTGTCTAAAGCGGTTTTGGTTAAAAGAAAAACATTAATTTTGCGAAAATACAGCAAAATATTAATATTACATATTATTGTGAAAATAGAATTTTTTTTCTGGAAATAAAATCGTTGTACAGTTATGCCCAAAATATTAATTGTACTAAGGGTACTTACTCGGTTTTCCCCCTAAAGAAATGTTAACTAAAATATAAGTTGTTGATGAAAGTAAAACAAAAAAAAAAAATAACTAAAAATTATTAAATAATTTTAAATGAAAGAAAAGTTAATCCAGAAATGTGAGACCTAAAGAATTATTATATAAGAAAAATTTGTTGAAATATCGCTGGTGAAATAGTAGCGAGATAAAGTAAAAATAAGTATGTACTAATTTAGTACAAACACGAAGAAACAACAAAAATTTAAATAATTAATAGTTTGGTTTTTTTATTTAGTTTCGGTAAACTTCGAAACAACTACTTATTACCTTTTGCACAGTAACCATAAAACAGTAGAAATATTCGATGTTCATAAAACATAGTATTTCTAATAAGAATAAAGTGATACAGTAAAAACCTGTTTAGAGAAAAAGTGTAATGACAACACCGAAAACAAATATGCATGAACATACAATTCTCCGCTAATACCTTTTCAGCTACCATCCTACTGCAACAACAACCCGAAAGGCCTTTCTACGTTTTGCTGCTGGTTGGTAAGTGACATTATATGGTTTTCATATTTAATTTGCCTAGGCTACAGTGGGATAACATTGCAGTGACCAAAGCTAGGCTTTGCGTTGACTTTGAGTAGTGGGTCATCTATGCCACTCGTAGGGTTAACACCGAGATGTTATCGCACAGTAGACTTACGCACACACACATACCCATGCAAATTTGATTTTTTTCGAGTGTTATCATTTTTGGTTTTCGATATTGATTAGTATGTTGTTGTTCGGCTTATTTTATTTTGTTTTTTTATTATGGATAACCTATCCCAAACCAAACGCCAATAATTAAGCTTCCCTAGATATGTACATACATAGGCATATACCCAGGTGCACTGGTATAATAGGAAATAATTAAATAACTTACAATGCCTAATTTTTGTAAACGCGTCTTGAACAACGAAAGCGTAAAAAGTTAATAGTGTTCCTTTGCATAAGTACGTATGTCTATACACGATAGTTAAAAGAATTAGGAAGTGTTTAATAGTTGTTGGTAGGAGCATGAGGACATTTTGTGGTTTTAAGTTTTCGAACCTCACTTCAAGCTTAAATAAAGCAGTTATTCGTTAAGAAACATTTAGTTGTAAGCATCAAATACAAATAAAGTGTTGTTAATATGTGAATTGAACTGGCTTATAAACACAAGCATATCTTTCCTTTATTTCCGGCGGCAATGATAAATATGTGTGAGTAAAAATACTCACCGCGTTTCCTCAGGCAAGGTGAGTTAGTAGGCTGTAGTGTAAAGTGTAGTATGCTTTTGGGGTTTTCCGGAATCTATTAAATTGGCCATTGAAAACCATGGTAGGGCGGGTTGCGAGCCACAAAACCAAATACCATCGTTGGTTTTAAGAGTCATGGTGAGGTTGAGAGCATCACATATTGAGCCCCTTTATAATTGTTGTAGTGCAGAGTATCGGCCCAACTTGTTTATAGTAATAGTCGTATTGACTTGAATTTCTTTTGGTTATTTTGGTAGTTAATTTTTGTTGTAGAGGGACTCTATAATAATAAAATGTCCTGGTGATGATAGCTTCGCGAGTAGCCAAGAACCGCCCCAGCCACTGAAGCCTAGCCACTGTCAACGGGTCCCGACAGGCTTCTCGCGTTGCTAGAAAACTTCGTCCACTACTGCAAACTCCAGCTTAGTAAGGAATGACCTTCCTCCAAGTTGGATGTTTGCGATCAAACGTTGGTTGATATCCAACGCGGGGTCAAATCAATCCGGGTTATTACATTTTTTGGCGCCCAACGTGGGGCCACACCAAGTTGGTTGTTTTAAAACCATCCTTTGGAAGGTAATCATAGTTGAAAAAAAAAAAAAAATCTCGACAATCACTTGTTTTGGTCCAAATCCAATAGCTAAATTTCATGCAATAGTTTGTTTTAATTTCTATAATAGTGTCAGGTAAACAGGTTGGCTGGATTTTACGAGTACTTGTCGCTGATTCGAGTATCTTGGCCGCTGGCTTCATACATGATGCTGGATAGAAAGTTAGAGTGCAATTTTTTCTAGTCCAGTGGTAAGCATAAATATATTAAGAAGTAGGGTTGGATTTTTTGAGTAAATGATGACGACTTCATTACTTTTACCACCCATCCAAGTTTGATATTATATAGTTTCTTTTCTGAAGGTTGACGGATTATAAGATGCCTGCTTTAAGTCGGACATCTTACCTCAGCATTGTTGATTAGTATTCCCTTGGTTTTGGAATCTACAGCCCTTAGCGAACGCAGCTGAGTGCTGGCCAAATCATTACGGATTAACAAAGATATTTAGATAAAGTTGTTGCAGCTTACACTTGGACACTAGCATCAATAGTCCAAACATTTTTTTTTCCACTCTCAACCCACCATCACCGTTTATATACATACATACATACATTACAGTGGATAACTACCTACAGCCAAGAATGAGGAAACATATAGTTTGATAGAGTTTTTTTTGAAAGCTATTTCCTATATTTAATTTTTTCTAAACCAAATCGACCATGCCTATTACGAGAAGTGCGGATAATATCCCGCAACTTTCGGCAGTCACAAGGGAGGGATGTGATTGCACCATTTGCCAACAGTCTATGACAAGAGATCAGGAATGCATAATTACCTTATGTAATCATGTCTTCCATAAGGAATGCATGGGGACATGGTTAAAAGAACAGCATGAGTGCCCGTGTTGTCGACGACTATGTCATTTTAAAGATTGTTTGCCCATAGCAATAACTAACCAGACGAAAAATTTTGAAAATCGTCAGTACCACGTGCGAGGACGAGGAGGGTCCTTTCGAAAGAATACTCCCAAGAATCAATCCAAGCAAAAACAAAATCCCTTATCTTCACAGTCCTTTGCGGCTAGTGATAATGTAAATACAGCAATGAATGTTGACTCACAAAATGTGTCTATGCCTCTCATACAGATGGATAACGTGGAAGGAAATATTAATTCAGATAATCCACGACATGCTCCGAGTGCTTCCGTGACTTTTGATTATGATAGGGTGACTCAAATTGTGGAGACTAGCCTTACACGGATGTTAGCCAATCTGAATGTGGATGGTCCACAAGGAATTAGGTACCGGCCTGTCAATAATATTCATCGTCAAGTTGACCTTAATAGCGCGAATGCATTTCCTTTTCGCCCAGACAAAACTATTACCATTATTCAAAACTGGAATGTTAAGTACGATGGATCATCGGATGGATTAACCGTAGATGAATTCATCTATCGAATACAATCTCTTACGCAAACCCACTTGAACAATGACTTTTCGTTGTTGTGCAAGCATATTCACATGTTACTTATAGGGAAAGCTCGAGCCTGGTATTGGAGATACCACAAACAAACAGAGGTAATCGAATGGCCAGATTTTTGTGCAGCTTTAAAATATCAATTTAAAGATTATCGGTCTAATTTCGACATACGTGAGCAAATACGAGGCCGGAAGCAAAAATTTGCAGAATCATTTGAGTCCTTTTATGATGCCATTTGTGTAATGTGCGATCGGCTGACGGTGCCTTTCGAGGAAGATGAATTTATAGAAATCTTAGTCCGAAACCTTAAGCCGGAGATTAGGCACGAGTTGTTGTACGTAAACATTCGGTCGGTAGCTCATTTACGCAAATTGTGCCAAATGCGTGAAAACCTATTAGCGGATGAGTCTTATCGTCGGTCCCAACCACCGCGCAACTTTCCGTCGTTAACTACTAAACGGAATATTTCAGCTATCGACGAGGGTTTAATCGAAGAAGACGATGTAGATGAAGAGGTGCATGCCAGCATAGCCGCTCTGCAACAAAATACCACCAAAAAGTGTTGGAACTGCGGAGAGGAATCACATCATTGGCAAGATTGCTTTGCTAACCGTACCGGGTTTTGTTATGGTTGCGGAGAACCGGACACCTATAAGCCTCAGTGTGGCAAATGTACACCACGACGTACGGAAAACGCGTTGAAGGGTGCATTCCAAAGCAACCGGATGCACCCGAAATAAATAACTGTAACATTTTAAGGCGCAACTTCTACTCTCAAACACCCAAAGTAGATTCCAACAATCGTTCACATCTATTTAATCGCCATGTACTTCCATATGTGGATCGGTTAAAACATTATCGAGAGGTAAGAAACAAAATCTTTAATGAGCCCGTAAAAGCTAAATGTAACCGAAATTCTGAAAGAATTCAAAAGTATTTTAAAGACATTCGACCCGCTCGTCAACTGTTCCTTTCATCAGTGTTTGCTAATAATGCTGATGGTAGATTCTATGCGAAGGTAGAGTTTTTGGATTTTTCGGAGATAGGTTTATTAGATAGAGGCGCAAATATATCGTGTATTGGATCAAAGTTAGCTGAAGTCGATTTTTCTAAATATAGAGAGTTTACATCAGTCAAGACAATCGCAAAAACAGCGGATGGAAAAGCTCATCAAATTACAGGGTATATAAATGCCGTAATGACGTATCAAGACATAAAGAAGAGAACTAAGATTTTTATCATACCATCAATCACATCGCGGTTAATATTAGGTATTGATTTCTGGAAGGAATTCGGTTTAGCTCCAGGACTGATTCATGCGATGACGGTAGATCCAGTAGCTGAAAACCATTCCAGGTGTAATCATGTGGACGAGGCTAGCGATATAGTAACCGCTAGGGAAGTTTCCTTAAATCAAGAACAAAGACACCAGTTGGAAGTAATAAAATCAATGTTTCCCAGTTTTGAAAAGCAGGGCTTAGGTCGTACCTCCTTGATTAAACATGAAATTGATGTGGGTGGGGCAAAACCTGTCAAACAAAGATTTTACCCTGTTAGTCCCAATGTTGAAAAGCTAATGTTTGAAGAAATAGATAGAATGCTAGATTTAGGAGTTATTGAGCCGGCTGAAAGCCCTTGGAGTTCTCCTATGCGTTTAGTGGTAAAGCCAGGAAAGGTTCGTTTGTGCATGGATGCGCGAAAATTAAATGAGGTTACGAAAACAGATGCGTACCCTTTGCCAAGCATTGAAGGTATCTTTGCGAGATTGCCTAAAGCCCACATTATAACCAAGCTCGATCTGAAAGATGCGTACTGGCAAATTGAGCTAGATGAAAAATCCAAGCCTTTGACTGCTTTTACAGTGCCTGGTCGTCCACTATACCAATTTGTAGTAATGCCCTTTGGCCTCTGCAATGCGCCTTCAACAATGTGTAGGCTTATGGATGAGATCATTCCGCCGGAACTACGCCATTGCGTATTCGGTTATCTCGATGACCTTTGTATAGTCTCGGATACCTTCGAATCCCACTTAGCAGTGTTGATACGGATCGCCGAGCAATTCAGAAAAGCCAACCTGACCCTAAATATCAGTAAAAGCCAGTTTTGCGTGACAGAAGTCAACTATCTTGGTTATGTCATAGGGAGAGGAGGTATCTCGACCGACCCTTCCAAAGTTGACTCAATTTTGTCATGGCCAGTGCCACGTAATTTGAAACAAGTTCGAGGGTTCTTGGGAATATGCGGTTGGTATAGAAGATTTATCGAAAATTTTGCAGAAATAACGTTCCCAATAACTGAAGTGTTGTCGACTAAGAAGAAGTTTGTGTGGACAGCGGAGGCCCAAGTAGCTTTTGAGAAACTTAAAACCTTACTGACCTCAGCCCCTATTCTACAAAATCCCGACTTTTCCAAAAAGTTTTACCTGCACTGTGATGCCAGCGATTTTGGAATTGGTGCAGTGTTAATTCAGATATCGGAAGATGGCACTGAAAGACCAGTTGCGTACATGTCAAAAAAACTGAATACCGCCCAAAGAAATTATAGCGTGACTGAGAGAGAGTGTTTCGCGGCCATTACGGCCATTGAGAAATTTAGATGCTACCTTGAACTACAAGAGTTTGAAGTCATCACGGGCCACTCTAGCTTAGTGTGGCTGCTACGTCAGCAAAACCTTAGTGGAAGATTAGCTCGGTGGGCCTTCAGACTCCAAAGTTATAAGTTTACAATTTCACATCGCAAAGGCAAAGAAAATGTAGTGCCTGATGCCTTGTCACGAATTCCAATCGACACGGAGGTAGCGTCACTGGAAGTTATTGGGCCGGAAATAGATCTGGATTCGCCAGCATTTTTCGAAGAAGAGTACCTCAAGCTAAAAACCAAAGTGTTGACCGAACAGGATAAAGTACCCGATCTACGTGTAGTAGACAAATATGTTTATATCCGTACGGAACATAGCACAGGCGATCCGACACAAGAAGAACAAGCGTGGAAATTGTGGGTGCCGGTGTCTCTTCGCGAAGAAGTTGTTAGACGTTCACATGACTCAGTATTAGCGGCGCATGGAGGAATGGGTAAAACTGTTGAGCGCATTCGAAGATATCTCTATTGGCCAGGGTTAGTGAAACAAGTTAGGGAATATGATAGGAAATGTGAAACCTGCAAGGAGACTAAGGCCCCTAATAACACCTTAAGACCACCCATGGGGAATCAATCCACTTCGTTACGCCCGTTTCAAAAGCTATATGTGGATTTGCTAGGTCCATATCCTAGAAGTAAGAAAGGAAACATAGGCCTTCTGATTGTCCTGGACCACTTTAGCAAATATTTCTGGCTATGCCCTTTGCGAAAATTTACGTCTGTTGTAATTCAAGACTTTTTGGTTAAAGAAATATTCCATTCATTCGGAGTGCCGGAAACTTTAATAAGCGACAACGGAGCGCAATTTAAATCCAAAGAATTTGCCGAAGTTTTGAAAGAGTATGGGATTCAACATATCTATACCGCATTGTATTCCCCCCAAAGCAACGCATCCGAACGCGTTAATCGTTCGTTGATTGCTGGGATACGGGCCTACATCAAAAACGACCACACAAAGTGGGACGAACAGCTTAGTAGCATATCTTGTGCTTTAAGGAACTCCATCCATAACTCTCTTAACTGTACACCTTACGAAGTTTTATTTGGCTTCAAGATGATAACCCATGCCTCGCAATATCGCTTATTAAAGGACTTGGGTATGCTGGAAGAATCCTTCTTATCCTTAAATCCAACGGATAAAACGATCCTGTTGAGAAACGACATCCAGAAAGAAATGGAAAAAGCGTATGATAGAAATGCGAAACAATACAATCTTCGCGCAAAACCCGTTGTTTTCAAACCAGGACAAGAAGTTTTTCGGCGAAACTTTTCCCAAAGTGACTTTTCAAAAAACTATAACTCTAAACTTGCCCCAAAATTTGTTAAATGCCGCGTAAAAGCAAAAGTTGGTAATCACTATTATCAGTTGGAAGATTTAACAGGTCGACCTATTGGTACATTCCACGCAAAAGATATTCGGCAATAATTTGCAAAATTCCGACTAACCTTCTTACGCAACGCGTTCTGGTTATCCGGTTTTGTAACAATCACTTTGAGGACTTAGGTTTGCCGAACTGTTCTTGCAAGCCGTCACATTTTTTGGTAATGCCTAAACTGGTTGAAAGCCTAGCGATTTAATTTTTATATTTCAAACTTATAGTCCTAATATTAATTCTCCCCTGGGAGAAATTCGGCCTAAGAAGAAATTTTCTCGCATGCGATTTTTTTTTGATAGAAGGAAACTTGGTATCACTTATGTCTGCAAACAGTCCTACCAACTATTCAATTATTTGACAAGTAGGATATGGGGGGTGAGCTTGCTTTGCGGAAACTAGAATCTTTCTTTTCCGTTTGGACCATCAACCAGGCAAGTTGGCTTGTGAAGAAGACTTCCCAAATATTTATAGAGGCGCATGTAGGACTGGTGAGTTTTACCTTGTGGTTAAAATACAATTTTTTTTTTTTCATTGTTATAATACTTCAGGAAAGTATTTTAATTTACTTCCTTTTCTTCCCCTCCTTTGTCTTCCTATTAATCTTTCATCGAAGCAGAGGAATCACCGTATTTATTATGCCCTACCATACATCCTATTGTAAAAACTAATTTTTGCCCGGGAACGATTACAACAACAGGTAATAGAGAATCGATTAAAGATTGTCTCTATTATAGTTTTCATGAGTTTCCTTTGTGCTATAGCATCCGACAGAACAAAGGACAGGGAATAAAAGTGGCGGAAAATTCTCGCTCCCAGCTCTCCTATCTAACAGGCGCAAGCATAAAGCCAACACCAGTCAGTAGCGCGATGGACGGTGATGAATCCAGTATACGGTGAAGAGTGGTGTAGAACAATACATAAAACAACAGGTGTAAAATTAAAAGTGCAAAAAGTTTTAAAAATACATATAACTAATTAAAACAATAAAAAAAAAAAACATTTAAGAATCCAAAAGCAATTAAGAACGTGCTAAATTTATAAAAGCGTCGAAAACTAAAAACGTGTGTAAAATATAGATACAGAAATGTGGGTTAAAATCTGCATTAAAAAAAAAAATTTTCCTAAAAGCTCTAAGATAAGTAGAAAACAAAAACCTTAAAAATTAGAATTAAAAATCTTTTTAAAATATTCCTTGATATATATAGACAAACCTAAGATAATAATACATTTAAAAACCCGTACGAAAAATCCCTGAATAGGTGCCTTGGAAAAAAATAACGCGTCCACAAAAAAATTAAAGATGTGTCTAAAGCGGTTTTGGTTAAAAGAAAAACATTAATTTTGCGAAAATACAGCAAAATATTAATATTACATATTATTGTGAAAATAGAATTTTTTTTCTGGAAATAAAATCGTTGTACAGTTATGCCCAAAATATTAATTGTACTAAGGGTACTTACTCGGTTTTCCCCCTAAAGAAATGTTAACTAAAATATAAGTTGTTGATGAAAGTAAAACAAAAAAAAAAAAAATAACTAAAAATTATTAAATAATTTTAAATGAAAGAAAAGTTAATCCAGAAATGTGAGACCTAAAGAATTATTATATAAGAAAAATTTGTTGAAATATCGCTGGTGAAATAGTAGCGAGATAAAGTAAAAATAAGTATGTACTAATTTAGTACAAACACGAAGAAACAACAAAAATTTAAATAATTAATAGTTTGGTTTTTTTATTTAGTTTCGGTAAACTTCGAAACAACTACTTATTACCTTTTGCACAGTAACCATAAAACAGTAGAAATATTCGATGTTCATAAAACATAGTATTTCTAATAAGAATAAAGTGATACAGTAAAAACCTGTTTAGAGAAAAAGTGTAATGACAACACCGAAAACAAATATGCATGAACATACAATTCTCCGCTAATACCTTTTCAGCTACCATCCTACTGCAACAACAACCTGAAAGGCCTTTCTACGTTTTGCTGCTGGTTGGTAAGTGACATTATATGGTTTTCATATTTAATTTGCCTAGGCTACAGTGGGATAACATTGCAGTGACCAAAGCTAGGCTTTGCGTTGACTTTGAGTAGTGGGTCATCTATGCCACTCGTAGGGTTAACACCGAGATGTTATCGCACAGTAGACTTACGCACACACACATACCCATGCAAATTTGATTTTTTTCGAGTGTTATCATTTTTGGTTTTCGATATTGATTTGTATGTTGTTGTTCGGCTTATTTTATTTTGTTTTTTTATTATGGATAACCTATCCCAAACCAAACGCCAATAATTAAGCTTCCCTAGATATGTACATACATAGGCATATACCCAGGTGCACTGGTATAATAGGAAATAATTAAATAACTTACAATGCCTAATTTTTGTAAACGCGTCTTGAACAACGAAAGCGTAAAAAGTTAATAGTGTTCCTTTGCATAAGTACGTATGTCTATACACGATAGTTAAAAGAATTAGGAAGTGTTTAATAGTTGTTGGTAGGAGCATGAGGACATTTTGTGGTTTTAAGTTTTCGAACCTCACTTCAAGCTTAAATAAAGCAGTTATTCGTTAAGAAACATTTAGTTGTAAGCATCAAATACAAATAAAGTGTTGTTAATATGTGAATTGAACTGGCTTATAAACACAAGCATATCTTTCCTTTATTTCCGGCGGCAATGATAAATATGTGTGAGTAAAAATACTCACCGCGTTTCCTCAGGCAAGGTGAGTTAGTAGGCTGTAGTGTAAAGTGTAGTATGCTTTTGGGGTTTTCCGGAATCTATTAAATTGGCCATTGAAAACCATGGTAGGGCGGGTTGCGAGCCACAAAACCAAATACCATCGTTGGTTTTAAGAGTCATGGTGAGGTTGAGAGCATCACATATTGAGCCCCTTTATAATTGTTGTAGTGCAGAGTATCGGCCCAACTTGTTTATAGTAATAGTCGTATTGACTTGAATTTCTTTTGGTTATTTTGGTAGTTAATTTTTGTTGTAGAGGGACTCTATAATAATAAAATGTCCTGGTGATGATAGCTTCGCGAGTAGCCAAGAACCGCCCCAGCCACTGAAGCCTAGCCACTGTCAACGGGTCCCGACAGGCTTCTCGCGTTGCTAGAAAACTTCGTCCACTACTGCAAACTCCAGCTTAGTAAGGAATGACCTTCCTCCAAGTTGGATGTTTGCGATCAAACGTTGGTTGATATCCAACGCGGGGTCAAATCAATCCGGGTTATTACATTTTTTGGCGCCCAACGTGGGGCCACACCAAGTTGGTTGTTTTAAAACCATCCTTTGGAAGGTAATCATAGTTGAAAAAAAAAAAAAATCTCGACAATCACTTGTTTTGGTCCAAATCCAATAGCTAAATTTCATGCAATAGTTTGTTTTAATTTCTATAATAGTGTCAGGTAAACAGGTTGGCTGGATTTTACGAGTACTTGTCGCTGATTCGAGTATCTTGGCCGCTGGCTTCATACATGATGCTGGATAGAAAGTTAGAGTGCAATTTTTTCTAGTCCAGTGGTAAGCATAAATATATTAAGAAGTAGGGTTGGATTTTTTGAGTAAATGATGACGACTTCATTACTTTTACCACCCATCCAAGTTTGATATTATATAGTTTCTTTTCTGAAGGTTGACGGATTATAAGATGCCTGCTTTAAGTCGGACATCTTACCTCAGCATTGTTGATTAGTATTCCCTTGGTTTTGGAATCTACAGCCCTTAGCGAACGCAGCTGAGTGCTGGCCAAATCATTACGGATTAACAAAGATATTTAGATAAAGTTGTTGCAGCTTACACTTGGACACTAGCATCAATAGTCCAAACATTTTTTTTTCCACTCTCAACCCACCATCACCGTTTATATACATACATACATACATTACAGTGGATAACTACCTACAGCCAAGAATGAGGAAACATATAGTTTGATAGAGTTTTTTTTGAAAGCTATTTCCTATATTTAATTTTTTCTAAACCAAATCGACCATGCCTATTACGAGAAGTGCGGATAATATCCCGCAACTTTCGGCAGTCACAAGGGAGGGATGTGATTGCACCATTTGCCAACAGTCTATGACAAGAGATCAGGAATGCATAATTACCTTATGTAATCATGTCTTCCATAAGGAATGCATGGGGACATGGTTAAAAGAACAGCATGAGTGCCCGTGTTGTCGACGACTATGTCATTTTAAAGATTGTTTGCCCATAGCAATAACTAACCAGACGAAAAATTTTGAAAATCGTCAGTACCACGTGCGAGGACGAGGAGGGTCCTTTCGAAAGAATACTCCCAAGAATCAATCCAAGCAAAAACAAAATCCCTTATCTTCACAGTCCTTTGCGGCTAGTGATAATGTAAATACAGCAATGAATGTTGACTCACAAAATGTGTCTATGCCTCTCATACAGATGGATAACGTGGAAGGAAATATTAATTCAGATAATCCACGACATGCTCCGAGTGCTTCCGTGACTTTTGATTATGATAGGGTGACTCAAATTGTGGAGACTAGCCTTACACGGATGTTAGCCAATCTGAATGTGGATGGTCCACAAGGAATTAGGTACCGGCCTGTCAATAATATTCATCGTCAAGTTGACCTTAATAGCGCGAATGCATTTCCTTTTCGCCCAGACAAAACTATTACCATTATTCAAAACTGGAATGTTAAGTACGATGGATCATCGGATGGATTAACCGTAGATGAATTCATCTATCGAATACAATCTCTTACGCAAACCCACTTGAACAATGACTTTTCGTTGTTGTGCAAGCATATTCACATGTTACTTATAGGGAAAGCTCGAGCCTGGTATTGGAGATACCACAAACAAACAGAGGTAATCGAATGGCCAGATTTTTGTGCAGCTTTAAAATATCAATTTAAAGATTATCGGTCTAATTTCGACATACGTGAGCAAATACGAGGCCGGAAGCAAAAATTTGCAGAATCATTTGAGTCCTTTTATGATGCCATTTGTGTAATGTGCGATCGGCTGACGGTGCCTTTCGAGGAAGATGAATTTATAGAAATCTTAGTCCGAAACCTTAAGCCGGAGATTAGGCACGAGTTGTTGTACGTAAACATTCGGTCGGTAGCTCATTTACGCAAATTGTGCCAAATGCGTGAAAACCTATTAGCGGATGAGTCTTATCGTCGGTCCCAACCACCGCGCAACTTTCCGTCGTTAACTACTAAACGGAATATTTCAGCTATCGACGAGGGTTTAATCGAAGAAGACGATGTAGATGAAGAGGTGCATGCCAGCATAGCCGCTCTGCAACAAAATACCACCAAAAAGTGTTGGAACTGCGGAGAGGAATCACATCATTGGCAAGATTGCTTTGCTAACCGTACCGGGTTTTGTTATGGTTGCGGAGAACCGGACACCTATAAGCCTCAGTGTGGCAAATGTACACCACGACGTACGGAAAACGCGTTGAAGGGTGCATTCCAAAGCAACCGGATGCACCCGAAATAAATAACTGTAACATTTTAAGGCGCAACTTCTACTCTCAAACACCCAAAGTAGATTCCAACAATCGTTCACATCTATTTAATCGCCATGTACTTCCATATGTGGATCGGTTAAAACATTATCGAGAGGTAAGAAACAAAATCTTTAATGAGCCCGTAAAAGCTAAATGTAACCGAAATTCTGAAAGAATTCAAAAGTATTTTAAAGACATTCGACCCGCTCGTCAACTGTTCCTTTCATCAGTGTTTGCTAATAATGCTGATGGTAGATTCTATGCGAAGGTAGAGTTTTTGGATTTTTCGGAGATAGGTTTATTAGATAGAGGCGCAAATATATCGTGTATTGGATCAAAGTTAGCTGAAGTCGATTTTTCTAAATATAGAGAGTTTACATCAGTCAAGACAATCGCAAAAACAGCGGATGGAAAAGCTCATCAAATTACAGGGTATATAAATGCCGTAATGACGTATCAAGACATAAAGAAGAGAACTAAGATTTTTATCATACCATCAATCACATCGCGGTTAATATTAGGTATTGATTTCTGGAAGGAATTCGGTTTAGCTCCAGGACTGATTCATGCGATGACGGTAGATCCAGTAGCTGAAAACCATTCCAGGTGTAATCATGTGGACGAGGCTAGCGATATAGTAACCGCTAGGGAAGTTTCCTTAAATCAAGAACAAAGACACCAGTTGGAAGTAATAAAATCAATGTTTCCCAGTTTTGAAAAGCAGGGCTTAGGTCGTACCTCCTTGATTAAACATGAAATTGATGTGGGTGGGGCAAAACCTGTCAAACAAAGATTTTACCCTGTTAGTCCCAATGTTGAAAAGCTAATGTTTGAAGAAATAGATAGAATGCTAGATTTAGGAGTTATTGAGCCGGCTGAAAGCCCTTGGAGTTCTCCTATGCGTTTAGTGGTAAAGCCAGGAAAGGTTCGTTTGTGCATGGATGCGCGAAAATTAAATGAGGTTACGAAAACAGATGCGTACCCTTTGCCAAGCATTGAAGGTATCTTTGCGAGATTGCCTAAAGCCCACATTATAACCAAGCTCGATCTGAAAGATGCGTACTGGCAAATTGAGCTAGATGAAAAATCCAAGCCTTTGACTGCTTTTACAGTGCCTGGTCGTCCACTATACCAATTTGTAGTAATGCCCTTTGGCCTCTGCAATGCGCCTTCAACAATGTGTAGGCTTATGGATGAGATCATTCCGCCGGAACTACGCCATTGCGTATTCGGTTATCTCGATGACCTTTGTATAGTCTCGGATACCTTCGAATCCCACTTAGCAGTGTTGATACGGATCGCCGAGCAATTCAGAAAAGCCAACCTGACCCTAAATATCAGTAAAATCCAGTTTTGCGTGACAGAAGTCAACTATCTTGGTTATGTCATAGGGAGAGGAGGTATCTCGACCGACCCTTCCAAAGTTGACTCAATTTTGTCATGGCCAGTGCCACGTAATTTGAAACAAGTTCGAGGGTTCTTGGGAATATGCGGTTGGTATAGAAGATTTATCGAAAATTTTGCAGAAATAACGTTCCCAATAACTGAAGTGTTGTCGACTAAGAAGAAGTTTGTGTGGACAGCGGAGGCCCAAGTAGCTTTTGAGAAACTTAAAACCTTACTGACCTCAGCCCCTATTCTACAAAATCCCGACTTTTCCAAAAAGTTTTACCTGCACTGTGATGCCAGCGATTTTGGAATTGGTGCAGTGTTAATTCAGATATCGGAAGATGGCACTGAAAGACCAGTTGCGTACATGTCAAAAAAACTGAATACCGCCCAAAGAAATTATAGCGTGACTGAGAGAGAGTGTTTCGCGGCCATTACGGCCATTGAGAAATTTAGATGCTACCTTGAACTACAAGAGTTTGAAGTCATCACGGGCCACTCTAGCTTAGTGTGGCTGCTACGTCAGCAAAACCTTAGTGGAAGATTAGCTCGGTGGGCCTTCAGACTCCAAAGTTATAAGTTTACAATTTCACATCGCAAAGGCAAAGAAAATGTAGTGCCTGATGCCTTGTCACGAATTCCAATCGACACGGAGGTAGCGTCACTGGAAGTTATTGGGCCGGAAATAGATCTGGATTCGCCAGCATTTTTCGAAGAAGAGTACCTCAAGCTAAAAACCAAAGTGTTGACCGAACAGGATAAAGTACCCGATCTACGTGTAGTAGACAAATATGTTTATATCCGTACGGAACATAGCACAGGCGATCCGACACAAGAAGAACAAGCGTGGAAATTGTGGGTGCCGGTGTCTCTTCGCGAAGAAGTTGTTAGACGTTCACATGACTCAGTATTAGCGGCGCATGGAGGAATGGGTAAAACTGTTGAGCGCATTCGAAGATATCTCTATTGGCCAGGGTTAGTGAAACAAGTTAGGGAATATGATAGGAAATGTGAAACCTGCAAGGAGACTAAGGCCCCTAATAACACCTTAAGACCACCCATGGGGAATCAATCCACTTCGTTACGCCCGTTTCAAAAGCTATATGTGGATTTGCTAGGTCCATATCCTAGAAGTAAGAAAGGAAACATAGGCCTTCTGATTGTCCTGGACCACTTTAGCAAATATTTCTGGCTATGCCCTTTGCGAAAATTTACGTCTGTTGTAATTCAAGACTTTTTGGTTAAAGAAATATTCCATTCATTCGGAGTGCCGGAAACTTTAATAAGCGACAACGGAGCGCAATTTAAATCCAAAGAATTTGCCGAAGTTTTGAAAGAGTATGGGATTCAACATATCTATACCGCATTGTATTCCCCCCAAAGCAACGCATCCGAACGCGTTAATCGTTCGTTGATTGCTGGGATACGGGCCTACATCAAAAACGACCACACAAAGTGGGACGAACAGCTTAGTAGCATATCTTGTGCTTTAAGGAACTCCATCCATAACTCTCTTAACTGTACACCTTACGAAGTTTTATTTGGCTTCAAGATGATAACCCATGCCTCGCAATATCGCTTATTAAAGGACTTGGGTATGCTGGAAGAATCCTTCTTATCCTTAAATCCAACGGATAAAACGATCCTGTTGAGAAACGACATCCAGAAAGAAATGGAAAAAGCGTATGATAGAAATGCGAAACAATACAATCTTCGCGCAAAACCCGTTGTTTTCAAACCAGGACAAGAAGTTTTTCGGCGAAACTTTTCCCAAAGTGACTTTTCAAAAAACTATAACTCTAAACTTGCCCCAAAATTTGTTAAATGCCGCGTAAAAGCAAAAGTTGGTAATCACTATTATCAGTTGGAAGATTTAACAGGTCGACCTATTGGTACATTCCACGCAAAAGATATTCGGCAATAATTTGCAAAATTCCGACTAACCTTCTTACGCAACGCGTTCTGGTTATCCGGTTTTGTAACAATCACTTTGAGGACTTAGGTTTGCCGAACTGTTCTTGCAAGCCGTCACATTTTTTGGTAATGCCTAAACTGGTTGAAAGCCTAGCGATTTAATTTTTATATTTCAAACTTATAGTCCTAATATTAATTCTCCCCTGGGAGAAATTCGGCCTAAGAAGAAATTTTCTCGCATGCGATTTTTTTTTGATAGAAGGAAACTTGGTATCACTTATGTCTGCAAACAGTCCTACCAACTATTCAATTATTTGACAAGTAGGATATGGGGGGTGAGCTTGCTTTGCGGAAACTAGAATCTTTCTTTTCCGTTTGGACCATCAACCAGGCAAGTTGGCTTGTGAAGAAGACTTCCCAAATATTTATAGAGGCGCATGTAGGACTGGTGAGTTTTACCTTGTGGTTAAAATACAATTTTTTTTTTTTCATTGTTATAATACTTCAGGAAAGTATTTTAATTTACTTCCTTTTCTTCCCCTCCTTTGTCTTCCTATTAATCTTTCATCGAAGCAGAGGAATCACCGTATTTATTATGCCCTACCATACATCCTATTGTAAAAACTAATTTTTGCCCGGGAACGATTACAACAACAGGTAATAGAGAATCGATTAAAGATTGTCTCTATTATAGTTTTCATGAGTTTCCTTTGTGCTATAGCATCCGACAGAACAAAGGACAGGGAATAAAAGTGGCGGAAAATTCTCGCTCCCAGCTCTCCTATCTAACAGGCGCAAGCATAAAGCCAACACCAGTCAGTAGCGCGATGGACGGTGATGAATCCAGTATACGGTGAAGAGTGGTGTAGAACAATACATAAAACAACAGGTGTAAAATTAAAAGTGCAAAAAGTTTTAAAAATACATATAACTAATTAAAACAATAAAAAAAAAAAAACATTTAAGAATCCAAAAGCAATTAAGAACGTGCTAAATTTATAAAAGCGTCGAAAACTAAAAACGTGTGTAAAATATAGATACAGAAATGTGGGTTAAAATCTGCATTAAAAAAAAAAATTTTCCTAAAAGCTCTAAGATAAGTAGAAAACAAAAACCTTAAAAATTAGAATTAAAAATCTTTTTAAAATATTCCTTGATATATATAGACAAACCTAAGATAATAATACATTTAAAAACCCGTACGAAAAATCCCTGAATAGGTGCCTTGGAAAAAAATAACGCGTCCACAAAAAAATTAAAGATGTGTCTAAAGCGGTTTTGGTTAAAAGAAAAACATTAATTTTGCGAAAATACAGCAAAATATTAATATTACATATTATTGTGAAAATAGAATTTTTTTTCTGGAAATAAAATCGTTGTACAGTTATGCCCAAAATATTAATTGTACTAAGGGTACTTACTCGGTTTTCCCCCTAAAGAAATGTTAACTAAAATATAAGTTGTTGATGAAAGTAAAACAAAAAAAAAAAAAATAACTAAAAATTATTAAATAATTTTAAATGAAAGAAAAGTTAATCCAGAAATGTGAGACCTAAAGAATTATTATATAAGAAAAATTTGTTGAAATATCGCTGGTGAAATAGTAGCGAGATAAAGTAAAAATAAGTATGTACTAATTTAGTACAAACACGAAGAAACAACAAAAATTTAAATAATTAATAGTTTGGTTTTTTTATTTAGTTTCGGTAAACTTCGAAACAACTACTTATTACCTTTTGCACAGTAACCATAAAACAGTAGAAATATTCGATGTTCATAAAACATAGTATTTCTAATAAGAATAAAGTGATACAGTAAAAACCTGTTTAGAGAAAAAGTGTAATGACAACACCGAAAACAAATATGCATGAACATACAATTCTCCGCTAATACCTTTTCAGCTACCATCCTACTGCAACAACAACCTGAAAGGCCTTTCTACGTTTTGCTGCTGGTTGGTAAGTGACATTATATGGTTTTCATATTTAATTTGCCTAGGCTACAGTGGGATAACATTGCAGTGACCAAAGCTAGGCTTTGCGTTGACTTTGAGTAGTGGGTCATCTATGCCACTCGTAGGGTTAACACCGAGATGTTATCGCACAGTAGACTTACGCACACACACATACCCATGCAAATTTGATTTTTTTCGAGTGTTATCATTTTTGGTTTTCGATATTGATTAGTATGTTGTTGTTCGGCTTATTTTATTTTGTTTTTTTATTATGGATAACCTATCCCAAACCAAACGCCAATAATTAAGCTTCCCTAGATATGTACATACATAGGCATATACCCAGGTGCACTGGTATAATAGGAAATAATTAAATAACTTACAATGCCTAATTTTTGTAAACGCGTCTTGAACAACGAAAGCGTAAAAAGTTAATAGTGTTCCTTTGCATAAGTACGTATGTCTATACACGATAGTTAAAAGAATTAGGAAGTGTTTAATAGTTGTTGGTAGGAGCATGAGGACATTTTGTGGTTTTAAGTTTTCGAACCTCACTTCAAGCTTAAATAAAGCAGTTATTCGTTAAGAAACATTTAGTTGTAAGCATCAAATACAAATAAAGTGTTGTTAATATGTGAATTGAACTGGCTTATAAACACAAGCATATCTTTCCTTTATTTCCGGCGGCAATGATAAATATGTGTGAGTAAAAATACTCACCGCGTTTCCTCAGGCAAGGTGAGTTAGTAGGCTGTAGTGTAAAGTGTAGTATGCTTTTGGGGTTTTCCGGAATCTATTAAATTGGCCATTGAAAACCATGGTAGGGCGGGTTGCGAGCCACAAAACCAAATACCATCGTTGGTTTTAAGAGTCATGGTGAGGTTGAGAGCATCACATATTGAGCCCCTTTATAATTGTTGTAGTGCAGAGTATCGGCCCAACTTGTTTATAGTAATAGTCGTATTGACTTGAATTTCTTTTGGTTATTTTGGTAGTTAATTTTTGTTGTAGAGGGACTCTATAATAATAAAATGTCCTGGTGATGATAGCTTCGCGAGTAGCCAAGAACCGCCCCAGCCACTGAAGCCTAGCCACTGTCAACGGGTCCCGACAGGCTTCTCGCGTTGCTAGAAAACTTCGTCCACTACTGCAAACTCCAGCTTAGTAAGGAATGACCTTCCTCCAAGTTGGATGTTTGCGATCAAACGTTGGTTGATATCCAACGCGGGGTCAAATCAATCCGGGTTATTACAGAATACATGGTCATCAACGTGGATTCCTTCCGCTTCCATAGCCTCCCGTAATTTTGACTGTAGCTCTGACTTATTACCTGTAGTGCTGAATCTTCAATTCATTCAACTTAGCTATGTCCTTGTTATCCTTGTATTTATTCAACAATACCACTTCTGACACCAATTGTGACGAATTCGATGATTCCTTGATTACCAATCCTGGGTGCGATCACTATAAAGTCAAATAAACACACGCACAGATATTGTAACTAATAGCTAGTTTTATTTAATAGTAATAAACGCAAAACAAATTTAAGAGTTTGGTAACTTCGCAGTAGTTCACTCAACAAAACTTGAAAATAAACTGATCAACCGGCCTTGCTTGGTCACCGCCTTATATAGTCCCACAGGGTGCTTGCCTACGCACCGAGAACTTTCTTGGTTGTTCGCTCTTCGTGTTCTCGGAGGGTCGGTGTTATTTATTGACATCTCCTCTTTGCCTTGTATTCGCAAACATTCGCGCCATCTCTCTTCCTCTTCCTAGGTACACGCTTGCATGCATAAGGGTAGCCATCGTCATCTCTGTTGTGTTTAACTGGTGGTGGGAGTGTTATTGAGTTAGGTATGGTGCATGCTTGAGAATAATCGCCACAAAACGTTCAACTACCCAGCGTTGAGTGCTTGGTACTTTTTGTATCGATAGTGACAAACACTAGTATACAGGTGTTTTGTAAATACCACTTTTCACATTATTGAAAACTCCTTACTGATTTTCCTACTATGTATATCCAACGCTATCGCTCTACAGCTTTCCTTGCATTAAAGGCTTCAAATACGAGTCGAAAGTTCGGTTGATCTCTTCCTGATTCAAAGGACACTTACGTGCCTCCTCAATTAAACGTTCATTAACACGTCCATCCTGGCAACCCAGGGTTGACTCTAAAACGCGATCATGAAAATCAAAGCCATCAACAACAACGGCATTCCGGCGTATTGCGGCCAACAAATGTTCATAACGGTCTTGAAGGTGTTCCACTTGACGTGCATTCAATGGATATACTATTAAGATATCAGCCATACTCCGTAGACACATACCCAACACGAAAAGTTCAACGACTTGTAGTAAAACATCAGCCAAAATTTTTTAATTTATTGCGAAAATTGCCGCTCTCCTCAATCGCAATGCGTGCTAAAACAACACGTCCATGTAACGTGGCCGCCTTCGTGTAATGCAAACCAGCTTTATTGGCTGCCACTTCTTGTAATTTTACTTTCTGCTGCTGTCGTCGGTACTCAAAACCTTGTCTTATAATTTCTGTGGCGGCCAGCTCTAAAAGTAGCATCAAATGTTTAAGGCCAATAACTTTAACCAATTTTAAACGCTCTGTATTGCGTAGATAGTTGCCCGTAGGTGGCAAAACTTTTCGCTTCAGGCCGTCCACATATTGTTTGACAAGAAAGCGCCCAGTTTGTAGTGGTAGCACAGTATTCTCTCCCTCATATATGCAAGCGGCTGAAACGTGACCATAAATTTGCTGGAAATTTGATGAGCTTAAGTAACCGTGCCCAAGGCGAATTCATATACCTGGTGATGGCATAGAAACAGCTGATTGCTTGTTCTTCCCGTGCAGTGGTACTTGCGAATATCAGTAAGAGAAAATCTGAAACAATTTGTTTACATTGAAAGTGCGAAGTGTTTCGAGTATTGTGAAAATTAAAAACAAATCAATTGAAATTATTAAATTGTGTGTTGGTGAGTTAAGTGTAAAACAATGAAAAAGTGCGCTGTGTGTTTAAAAAAATAGGTGGTGGGACAAGGGTCTTTCCATAGAAATTCGGCAGCAAAACGAAAGCAGATACCATTTGCGATTTGTGGAAATATTTTGGCTGGTTGTGTGATGTGATCGATCAGTTGTGGTTCAGGCTAATTTAGTGCAATAGGGCTTTTACGTCGTACTGCGGAATATGTGTGGGAGTGAGATTTTAATATAAATTTTTTTTTACTTTGGATAAAAATCAAATTTTTTAAACCCGTCGTCAAAGAAAACTTTAAAAGATTTTTGGTAAAAAGTTTGAACAAACTTTTATAAAACCCGGTTAACGGCATCTGGCGGTAAATTTGGCGGCTAACCGATCAATTTACGTCAATAAGGCCCCAGTTAGCGTTAACCGGGATTATGGAAACGACCCTTGCTTGATAGTAAAATTTTGAGAAGGTAGATTTCGACATCGTCGCTAAAACGTAGTTTCGATATTTTAAGGACAGCTTGCTTATTGCTCTGTGCGAGTAGTATGCACGCGGTTTCAGATAGGCCAAGAGGGAGAGCTTCTCTTCTTTGGTGATGAGAGGTTTCGGTGTAATCATCGGGCCTGACGGTAACTCATACCGTCTGGGTACTCGAACATAAATGCCAGATGTGAGCCACTTGTTGGTAGATAAACTGCTCTGTATTTGCAGCAGGTAAGGACTCTACGTTTGTTACTGCTACCCCAAACGAGGTTTTAGACCTCGCTTTAGATAACAGAGAAGTGTTAAACGGATAACCCATACAAAGTACTTCTGTGTTGATCACCAGTGCATTCACTTCTTTTGAGTTCAGTTAATCTCTACTGGAAATCTTGAAGAACAAACTGCTATGTGTATTACAGGCAATAGGCGCGACCTATTGTTAGCGCCGTCTTCAATGTGTTCGGACTTGTCCAAAACAGTTGGAGAAATTCTTTTAAGCTTTCAGTAGCGTCTTATAACAATCCTTTCCATTGTGAACTACATACATGAGACTACTTTTTAATATATCGAGGAGGAGCTAGCTACCCTTGGGTTAGGAGCTTTCTAAAGTGGGGTTAGGTATTTATTTTTCAGTGTTTAGAAAAGCCAAGGCGAATTCGTTAAAAACGTTCTACGAAAACGTGGTAGGCTCAATGTTTTTCTCTCAACGAATCATACGATTTGGGGTACTTGAGGGACGTGAATGGTGGGCAAGTAGTCCCTGAAGCATGGCCATTAATTTCACTGATGTTCTAGTTGCAAAAGAAGCTCTCCCTACAGTGCCACCAGCTGTTAGCTTGGTATAAATGTGTGCCCACTTGTTTGGGCTATTGTTTCTTTAAAGCCCCACGAGCCTCCGTTGCCGGAGAGATTTATTCCTGGCTGACTACCATATACGAAAATTGCCTTAAAGTGGGTTGCGTCTTGAAGTCTTGGAATGTGGTCATGGCTATATTTATTTTAAAGGCACACAAGAGCTCTCATGTATCGCCCAAGGGCTTAAGCTTAGGTCTTGGATTGTGGTCATTGCTATCTTTATTTTGAAGGCACAAAAGATCTCTCATGTATCGCCCAAGGGCTTAAGATTGATCGGTCTCTCGTAACGTCTCCTAAAAGCGTTGGAGCGGCTTATTGATGTGTACATAAGTGATAGAATTCCCTGGTTGGCAATATCGCCAGAAGAGCACTTCTATTGCAAGGGCAGGTCGACGAGGGCTAGTAGAGCAGGTGTTCAGCAGCGTTCTTTTGGGACTATCGAATAACCCTTGACTGGTTATGGAATTGAGTTGAACTCATCACCAAGCTTGATAAAGATTCCCCGATACAAATAGCGGTCTTGTTTGTTAATTATATAAAAGGCCGGATATTCTTCAAGAAGCTCAAGTTCATAGAAGCATAAGACGTTTACTGTCACGGTCACTTCACATAACTTCAGCGATCCCAGTCACTTTAAATGTCGCTGTCAATGTCACGATCACTGTCGCTGTGATTGGTTTCTTACTTAAATTTACAACAACTAAAGTAAACCTAAAAACGTTACTCCAACTTACCTCGTAGCTATGGTGGCCGCTTGCAACATCACGCACGAGCATTACACGTGAATACACCATGGTGACATAGGTAAGCAACGGCTCTGGACCCTTTACGAAACGTCCATCAGGCAGCACCTGCGCATTTTTCATCAGTATAATATAATATTTCACTTTAATATACAGTTGAGCCATAATTATCGCCATATTAGCAGTATGTCTTATACCACCAGGCCACCATTTATAGGCACTCAGTGTTGGCGAATTTAAAATGAATTCCTCACTTCGCACATCATAATCGGCGCGTGTCTCCAAGCCGCGTATAAAAGTACCATGTCCCAATTCAGTTTGTTCATATGTTCCTATTATGCCATCCATGCGCCAACTGCGTTCCAAACATCCACTTTGCTGTGCCTGAGTCCCCTGCGCCAGTAGAGCATGCAAGAACATTGAAAAATGTAAACGCAATGGCAGACTTTGTTGAAATAAGGCGGTACCCACTATACCACTTAATAACATACGAAAATCGTATAACATTGCTATGATGGCACTCTTTTGTTGTTCTGTGATTGTATCAACACCATTGATTTGCGCCTTTGAGACTGCATACCATGAACGTAATTTAGCTAAAAACTTGGTTGCCTTTGAAACTGTATGCTCGTAAAGTTCTTTGTGCGACATTAACGATATGTGTTGTGGATCTTCTAATTCGGCATCTTCAATGAAACGCTTTTCTAAAGCTCTACGTTCGCTCAGTACATTTCAGCCCCCTGTCCACCATTCTGCGAAGTCTTCACTTAAAAGTGTTGCTCTCTGCCGTTCGCGTTGTAGGTCAGTACGGATCGTTGACGATACTTTCGCTGTACATAGACCAGCGGGCGATGACCCAGTCAATTGCATTTTCGCATACATTTTTTTACTTCTCAACACCAAACATAACAATTTTTTACAGGTTATAAGAGTTTTATGCTTATGAAGATCACGCTGGTCTAGTCACTCTCATTGTCTGTAAATAACTGGTAAATGATACTTGTTTCAAATGCTACAGTGTTTTCGCGCCTATGTTGTGAACTTTCATTATACATACATGCATACCCGGCGGTCAAGTCAACTGGGCAGTCAATTGTTTTTTAACTAGTATTGATCAGTATCGAAAGGCGTAAGTATTCGGCTCTTCAAAGTATCGACAGTACTTGTTTCTTAAAAGTCACGATTCTGAGTATTTAATCATTGTATTCATTATGTTCGAAATTCTGTTTACAAATACTGCAATGTGCTAAATCTCCACTTTTGCTGAAATATTCCTGAATTGATGATTGTGCTTTTATTATTTTGAAATGTGAAACTTACATCAGCTGTTCGCATCGCAAACAACAAAAAGCTACGAGATGTCATGAAATATAGAGCTGGCAGATTACCTAATTCATAAGAGTATACATACCGAATAACTGCCTAACACTACTTTTAACATCTTTGGCACTATAAATCTCAGATATCGTTCAGGAATATACTAGTTCAAAAATAATACTAAGTACTTCAATTATGATGGCGTTTGAAAGCTTCAATATAAAAAATTGTGGTAAGAAGCAGTAGAATATATGGAACAAATTTCGATTTCTGTTTTTGATACGTTCGGTCTAGGTGTTCAAAATGATTTCATTTTTCGGTTTTGCCCACAGCTTTGGTTTCGAGTTTGCATTCTTTTCTCAACACTATTTTGGTTTCGTTTCGGTTTGGGTTTACAAAAACTTTGGGTTTATTGGTTTCCTTCTTCAAAATCATTCCGCTTTCGTTTCGCTTTTGGATTTGCGAAAAGTTTCAGTTGTGTTCTTCAAAATAATTTCGGTTTGATTTCGAATTCGGTTTGCAAAAAGGTTTATTTTTGGGGTGTTCAAAATGATTTCAATTTCTCTTGGCTTTTCGTTTTGCAAAATTTTTTGCTTTCGATACGTATCACAAAATAATTTGGTTTCTGGTTCACAAAAAGTTTTTGTTTACTGGTTTCGTTCTTCAAAATTATTCCAATTTCGCACCGAATTTGGTTTTGACATTGAACTTATGGAACTTCTGAAATACCGTGGCCACTAGCAAACTGTTCTTGGGTAGGTGGCCCGAAAGTTGAGGGGGAAAATGTGAGCTAGTCGATTTTTCAGTTGTTCAAAGTTTTAAACAAAAATGTATTGCAAAGAATCGAAAACTTTTAAATGAAAAAGCAATCGTCCAAGGACACCAGATTGTCAATACGAACAATTAAAAAAAATAAATTATGAAAATCGGTTGAAAAGTTTTTGAGATATCGCGTTCACCGCAACGGGACTTTTCAAACAATTTAATTCCGAGTTAATCGCGCTTAAAGAAATGTGTTAAGTGCTTGTAGATGGAGCCAGCACGTTTCGAACAGCTGTTATTTGAAAACTAGTGCTCCGATATGGATGAAATTTCGAGCAGATATTTTCAAAAGTATGTACTTCCAGAATATGCAATACAAAATTGCACAATCACGTGTATATCGGTCGACCCTGGGACATTGTGTTTATCAGCCAAGAATTCCAAGGCGGTCATAAGATCAGCCCATCCCCCTTTGTCCTTTGAAGGATATAAATCCGATACGCTGTGGTGAATAGCACCTTGCGGCACCAGCCCGACTGCCGTGAGAATGATTACCTCGGTCATATTCTAAACCTTTAACCCGCAGGAGACATTTTCAAACTCTAATCGGCGTCTTCTTATCCGCAACAGTGTCTCATATCTATCGATTATGAACCAATTTCTTGAATTTAAATTATTAAAGTTTTATTTTTCAGTAATTTATTATAAAATATTAAATCATACTACTTACAAAACAATGTTGTCGATCTCAAGAACTCATTTATTTCTTGGCTCAACATTGTGTTATTACCGTTATTAGAAGCTCTATTATTATCAATGTTACATATTTGTTGTATATATATATTTCTTTTCTTTACTAGGGCACTATTATGTTCGGATTTATGGTATCGCTTTTGAATTCTTTTCGTTTAGAAAATCGTAATTAATGCAAAAACGCCATATAAAAGAGCGCACGGATAAGCAATTAGCACCTGTTGATGATCCATTGAATAGGCCGTTACAAATAGTTTCGATGCCGAGATTGCACACCAGAGTATCGCAACACCAGCGACAATTAAACCCAATGTGCCTCTGAATGAAAATGGAGAAACGAAAAGAAAAAAAAAATTTGGTTAGTAAGAATAAAAATATAAATTTAAAGTATTTAGTAAATATACAAAGTAAATTGCAAAAGTATCGACATTCAGTGTGTTCGATAGTAAAAGAAAACGTATCGATATATCGTTAATTTATATACCTCTCACTAACATGAAATGGTATAAGTTCGGCCTGATGTAAATATGAGAGGTAGAAGCGATGGGCCCATCAATAAGTTTACCAAAATGATCAGGACGATTAAACAAGGGGTGGTGTCCTATCCCCGCTTCTGTTTAATTACTACATATCGAGGGTCCCCTCCCCACTTGAGGGTGTCTCGATCGTCTCTTACGCCGAAGGGCCGTTCCGTAAATGAGCTGTGCTCAAGAATAAACTCTTACCTTCTATCCTTGTCCCGTTTCTTCGCTGGACGAAATCTGGCATTGCCACCGACCAAACCCTCGGCCACCTTATACGTGGACAGCGCAAGTAAACATGGAATTAGATGTCTACGTCGACGGCACTAAGCTTCCGACTGTCACACATCCCAAAATCTTAGGGGTTACGTTTGATAACATGCTCAACTACGGTGCTCATGCAAGTCACTAGCTGGGAGCACTTGTGGAAAAGACAAAGGAACGTTGCTCGGAACGTAAAAGGCAACTGGCCAGCCGGTTCTGATCTACGCGACGCCTATATGGTCGCCGGGGCTAGCAGACACACACTGGATGAGGTTGCTGGGCTGTCAAAACACCGCACTCAGAACTGCACGAAATGCCTCCTTATATCACCTGAACACTACCTTCATAGCGAAGCAAATATGCTCGGAGTCAAAGAGCATAGTGAAATGTTGACCTGGCAAATTTTGTTCAATTGCTGCAAACCGCAACACCCGAACAGGCGCCTGCTCGACGAAAATCCGTCTCCCAGGAGAATAGGGAGTCATCTCCGTACGCACTATGATGAGATCCGACATCATATCTTTTCGCCGTTTGATCCAAAGGTGCATCGACAGGCCCTCACACTCATCAATACAGAGTCGGTAAACGCCTTTGTCAGCTCTTGCACAGGGGTACAAGAGTCACACTGGCACAACTTCGTTCTGAATACTGTAACAGATTAAACTCTTACCTATCCAGACTGAACCACGACAAGTTAAATATCTGCCCGGCTTACGGCATGTCTCCCCGTGATGTATGTATGTCAGGTATGTCCCCTCATGATACCAAATATCTCTTCTCCTGTTCAATCGAACCTACTCTTTTAAAACCTACATCACTCTGGTCCAACCCTGTGGAAACTGCGCGTTTCCTCGGACTTCCGTTAGAAGAGCCTGATGGCAGTTAAGAGTGATCGTTCCCATTGGGCAGAGCGAAGCACTGTTAACAACAACAATAGCGATGTATGTCTGCTGTTTGAACGCGAACTAGTCCCTTTAGATGTAACGGTATCAGGCTAAAACTTGATACGGAGCCGCCATGTCATCATACATATACTTATCATTTGTCAGAACCAACAAGATCAGACCGATAAACGTGGTTTGGGTTATATATTCAATTTAATAGGTAAAAACTTATATTTATTGTCAATAAGGATCGGAGAGTGAAAATCGAAGCAGGTCTACCGGCTGTCTTATTTCCGTATTGAGTCTCCGGAACTTCGATCGGTATTAATCGAGCAGAGGCCGAATCGATATGCTTGCGGAATGCTCCTTCCAATTGTCGTATGTCAGGCAGAATGGGAAGCTTTGCTTTTGATTAAGTCCGATTGGCGATCAATTGATAGGGTATGGTATAGGTAATCTGGGATTAACATCGATCGCCGAATTAGACAGAGTTATAGGAATACAACACAGTACAAACATTGCTATTAACGCCAGAAGCACACAAATAAACTATGGTTTGAACCAACACCCTCTAAACCACAGGACGGCGCTCTTGGCACTTGACCTGTCAAAAGCTTTTGACACCGTCAACGAGTCACCGCTCCCTACCGGCTTAAAAAGGTGGACCGCTAACTACCTTAATGGCCGGCAAGCATCAGTGGCATTTAAACACACAAGATCGAAATCAAAAAGGATTAGACAGGGAATGACATTTTGTTTGATTTCTATGTATCGAGGTTTCCGGTGGAGGGAGTTTCTATAGTCTCCTATGCTGACGACTGTACTATTATGGTTTCGGTCAAGAGCCCCTCCAGTGATGAACTCTGCACAAGGATCAGTAGTTATCTCCACGACATTTCGAGCTTATTCACCAAGCGAAATCTGACCGTATCTCCGACTTAATCGACGGCGACTCTCTTTACGACGTGGAATGCGCAGATGAGGCAAGAGTTTAACGTAGATGGACTAACTCTACCTACTGTCAGCTACCCGAAAATCTTGGGTGTGACGTTTGACAACGGGCTCAACTTCGCCAATCATGCCACCGCAATAGCCGGCCGGTTATTGTTTACGCTGCGCCCTTATGGTCGCCCAATCTTGCTGACACCAACTGGAGGAAGTTGCAAGTCTGCCTAAACAGCGCTATCAGAACTATCGCGGGACGCCTTCTTATGTCATGGAACTGTTGGACAGTCTGTTTTTACTGAATAGTCACCCAAATCGATGAAGATCAGCCACCTAGAGATATAAGGAAGCATCTTCTTTAGCACTATGATGAGATCCGGCACCACATTACCCAACCGTTTGATCTGCGTGACCACAGGCGGGCTCTAAATGGCCTTCACACCGAGTTTGGAGTCAGATCTCTCAAATCTTGGCCTGTGAACTCCGTAATTGATATCCTAGCACATGCAATAGCTGAAGAGTAATGCCTCCTCCCGAGTGAAACTATACACAACTTCGTTCCGGTTATGGCAATAGGTTAAACTCTTACTTATCTCGACCCTAACCCTACCATACCAAATAATTGCCTTGCATTTGGTATGTCCCCTCATAAAATTAAACATCTCTTTAGCTGTGCAATTGAGCCTACTCTGGTTTCATTTATTCTGGTTGAACCCTGTTAAAACTGCTTGTTTCCTTGGACTCCCGTTAGAAGAGCTTGATGACGATTGTCAGAGTGATAGTGCCTATCAGGCAGGGCGAAGCACGCTTAGCAACAACAACAACATCGATCGCCGGTGTTTATAGTAGTCCTGCGCTGACTTTGCAGATGTCTGAGGAACTGTGACAATTTCCTATCATGCTTTGGATAGGGTCCATGATTTGGTCCCTTTATCAGGAGAGCTAAGATGACAGACTTCAAATGTGGGATCTTTGATCATCGGGAGGGGACTTTACTACTCAATTGCCTAGTCAGTTCGAAGTAGCACTAGTTGGGACTATTGATAGGGAGTTCGAAAGCCAGCAAACTGTATGCAGAACAATTTAAATTTAGTTAAACGCTTTTTAAAAGACTAGCAAAATCCGTTTTAATTTCAAACACCAAACTCTTTAAATTTCCACAAAAAAGTCCCATCCATATGTCCATCTCGTACACCCAAACTATACAAACTATGTGGATATCTGAACGTAGTATTTGAATAATTAAAACATTTCACTCGAAATTAACGCAAAGAGCAGTAGAATACCGAAATTGAAAAGGAAGCAACTAACTCTACCGAAAATTGCTCGTACATAAATTTGATAAAAAAAAATACTTCCTAAACTTTTTCATTTGAACGAACGAAAAAAAAGTTATGAGCAATCAGAGTGTAATGCAGTGAATATGGCCGTACTGCATAGTTGCACAGAATAGTTAGTAGTAGCCATAGACATCACGGCAACACCAAACAGAATGAACAAAGGAGAAATAAGAGTCCTTGTAGATCGTAGAAAACACTGGAGTGCGTTAGTTATAGTCATAAACATCGAAAGCAAAAACTAAAAAGTATTAGTCCAGAGCTTTTGAGAAGGCCGTGCGGCTATGTAGGACAAGCGACCGCTAAACCTAAACATAGAATACTTGATGTTAGCCAAAATAGCATCTGTCGTGCCAAGTTCCACAACAAAAATCTTCATCAAGCGTTCTGGCTGTCTACTGACCTATGAAGACGAGCGTAACTTGCAGTGGGAGCGCGGCTTACCAATGCAGCTACCCGAGCATGAAACAAAAGGTGCCACAGCGTGATGTCGATTTCAAACTTAGGTTTAACTTCTATGGGCCAAAGAGATAAGACGACACCCTGGTATGACCACTCTGAAATATTCGGTTTAAGAGCGTAGTGGGTGGTTAAATCTGCAACGTCTGATCACGATAAGGTGCGGCTCCAAGCGGGCGTCTATCTTGGGTGAAGCGGTTCGGTATATAAACGTTTGATATAACTTCACCACCTGCAGAACGGGTTGTGCGTTGGGCTTGGGACCACCACATTCGATATAAGGGAAACTGGCATACCTTACTGCGGGTATACTTTAAGACTGCCTTATGCTCACTACCTCATATTCGCACCCGTCTTTTCACTTTGCGATACTTGACAATACCACCCACGAAGTCCACCAGTCATTATATGAGAAAATGGTCCTTGAAAAACTCTTATAATTAAAGAGCCCAATGAAATGCTTAAGGGGTAAACTCAATAGGCACTTGCTAAACTCGGAACCGCCTCGAACAAAAAAGCTCATCTGATGCGTCAGTCAATTCCATGTTTAACTACCTTTCGGCGGATGCGAATCTAAATTTTACAACAACAATCAGCTTTTTAAAGATGGGATGAAACTCTCCTAACTATTCGAGATCATGTGAGGCTTTAAACAAGGTGAAGGTAAATCCAGGGAAAGGCTTCCTCTTATTAAGAATGGCGTGTTCCCAGTTAAAGTATGTTATAGCGAAGGACTGATTGCCAAGCAAAGTAGAATTATTACTTTTTCCAACGGAAAATATCTGGATTAAATTTAACTTAGTGGAGGACTGGTCACGTACAGGCAGTCTCAAGTGGAGTCCTGAAAATACTGAAATGGTCTTATTCCCTAAGGTCACAACTCTTAAATGGAGTGAGCTTCAAGCCTTCATTTAAACTAAAATACCTCGGCGTTACGCGAGACAGTAACCTAAACTGGAATAAAGATGTCGATGGCAGAAGGCTGTGACTGTCCTCAATGCTTGTAAATAAGCTGTGGGTGCAAAATGGGGCTTAAAGCAAGACATACTGCAGGCTGTACACTGCGGTTATAAGGCTGATCCTATTCTAAGGCATTTCGGTATGACGCCCAGCGCTCGGCTTAAAAGTTCATCTTTGTTATCCACCATAATCTAACCTGTCGGGAAAAAGAGCGACTACTTCGAACTTATTCTACGTCGAAAAAGTTGGACAAGGTGAATGCGTTTATGTGTGTGATGTGAATCTTTAGTTTATGTGTTAGCCATGTTGATGTTGGCGATTGCCTTTTGCGTTGGGAAGTTATTGGAGTAAATAAAATTACAAAAGCGTAAAAATTGCTAAAACAAAAACACTAGCACAGTCAAAAAAATGTTGTTGAAAAACTGATGCACAGGAAATTTACAACAAAAAATTGTTGTACGCAGAATTGCGAGTGTGCGTGCTTGCTACAGATAGCAGACCCCCAGTAGTGAAACTAGTCAGAAAATATACTAGTTTAGAAGTAGTATTTTCTGACTAGCATAAGCTAGCCTGGATCTGTAATAGCAAAAACGCAAGCTTGTGGAGTATACCATATTGTCCAGATCTGGCAAAACCCACAGTAGAGCTTTTTACTTTCACTTTCCATTATTGAATTATTATATTTAGTTACTTTGATACCGGTGCATTTTGAACTAGTTTCATACTGGTCCATTTCTGTATGAAATCTGCCAGTTGAAATTTCGTAGGACGCCACCAAAATTGAATAAATTTCTTAAGTTACATTGAAACTGTAGCATTTCGAACTGGTTACAGACTGGCCATTTCTGGACGAAATCTGAGAATTTAAATCTTGTAAGACATGACCAACATTTACTTATTATATTTAGTTACTTTAAGATTGGTGCATTTTGAACTAGTTTCATACTGATCCCTTTCTATATGAAATCTGACAATTAACATCACGTAAGACGTCACCAGTTATTTATATGGAAAAAAGACAGTTGTGCATCATACTAGTTTTCAGGTAGTTTGCAACTTTTGCCGACTCCGCCAAGAAGGCTCGAACCCATGAACTCCTCAATGTGAGCAGAGTACTAATCCAGTATATAAGATGGAATTAAATTATAGCTTTGTTCGGTGACAAAACTTGCAAAGAAGTGTCAGTAAAGTGAGAATGCCGCAAAACTCTCTCGAAACGCCCAAAGTAAAAAGCTTTCGCCGAACAGGAGTCAGTAAAAACGTGCAAGCAAGCAGATGTTGCTTTTTTGATTGGCTAATAGTTCAAATTTTTAAATTTTTGTTGTTGCTTTCCTGTGTCACGATCAGCTGTTTTTCACTTGCAAGTTTTACTGAGTGAAATTCCGCCAGCAGAAACTTGCAACTCTCTCTCTCTCAATGAAATGTCAAAATGCGTTCTCTCGCTGCAAGTTTTTTGTGTCACCCAACAATTTCCAGTAAATATTTTTTAAAATTTTAACCTCAACGAACACAACTTATATCTACTTTGCATTTTTAAACTAAGTTTCTTGGTCTATTTGTAACTAGTTGGAGATTGGCGTATTCTTCACTAGTTTTAGCCTGGTCATCTCGTGGAAAAAAACAGTTACCTGACATACTACAAGTAGTTTTTAGAAAATTTGCAACTAGATGATTTTACTACAGCGACAATAATGTGTTTTTGAAGACTATTCGGCGAGTGTGCGTATGAGAGGCGAGTATAGGTACGAAAGATATATAAACTTGGTACAAGCTAAATTACATAGGACATAGAACGAACCACAGATCTCATGGATACGCTGTATTTTATTGACTTTACTCTAAAAGCACATGATGGAGCATAACAACAACAACTATAAGTAACTAGCTGACCAGCCAACAACTCTAAATATTCGTTTCTATAAACCAGCAACAAAAGCTAAAATAGGAAAAAAACTTGGTGATAGCGGAGTGTCGAAGTGCATAGAATACACACAACGCTTTTGTGTGTTGTATCAATTAACCGCCTCTGTTGAAATTTAAAAGCACTGAGACAATCTGGCGCCCAATCATACATCGCACACATTCACTAAATGTACTCGCATGTGTGCCCATACTAGGGTGATTGACTCGTTTTTTGTTTTAACTTGAATTAGAGGAAACGGAACAGTAGATCGGCTGTTTTTCTTTGACAAAAATTTTGGTTTTGTTTGGTTAGCGAAAGCCTAATCTGTCGTTTTCTTCGCTAGATAAGCTTTCTATGAAGACTGGAAAGTGAACCCGGTTCTGCACCCTTTGTTGTTGGTTTTAACGGCAAAAACACTCCCCGAAAGTTTTGGGAAGTGTTGTCGAAAGTGGCACACATTTGCCGGATATGAGCCCTGTACACCCCGGTACTCTCTCCCAGGTCATTTAACCCCTCCTTCCTTCCATTCTTTCCTGGAATTCTTATAGAACACTGATTTCAAAGACACAGAACTGGTATATAGTCCACTTTATGTGGCTGCTGATAAGAATCCCACTAAGACAAAGTGTCCTGGTAATGAGCATTGCTACTAATCTTTGCATTTTCCTCATGGCACTGCTGTTCTGAAACTCTAGCCACCATACCGTACGTGATAAGGCAAAGAGGAGGATAAAACCCGACCTTACAACTTGTGATGTAGACTGCACCTCTTGCCCTTGTCTATTGCGGAAGCATACGGACCAATAATACACTTTGAGGAACTGTCCTCCACGTGCTTGTCTAAGTTTAGCTTAAGCTCCAAAAGTATTACAACTTTGATTAAATATTTAGGTGCTTTTTAGTAACCCAGTTTAATCGAATACCACAAAACCGGGCTTTGGAAAAAATCAAATAATCGAATACACTAGTGAGTGCGTACTCGTACTAAAAATTGATTGGAGAAATTGCCACTAGAAAACAGCAAGAGTACGAAATGGAATGCCAAAAGGGAGCAATATTGCACTTGTTTTTTTTTGTTGGCATTTTTCCTAAAATGGCTATTTTAGTTGGTAGCGATTTTTTGGAATCACACTTCTTTAACACAACATATTTTGAGTCTATTGAAATTCCTAAATACTGCATTACATTAAAGGGTCGGCTGGATTTTATGCGTTCGGCTGCTAGGCGCGATGAGATAAATATTTTGGATAGAGATATAAGCCAGAGCAGGTTGTGGGACCAATGCCATTTCTTTCTGGCAGCAAATTACAAAAATTAGATTTCTGGCTTATTTGAAAAAGAAAGAAAGAACAATGGAGAGAAGCAGACATTTAAGAAAGGAGAGAACTGGCTATACTTACGAATCAAAATGGGTTCTGGGAAAAATAATATAGGGTTTCCTACCTTCAATAATCCCATTTAGTTGCATCCTTGAAGTTAGAAACGAAAAGATCCGATTCCCCATATTTCTTACATGCTTAAGGTCTGAAAGGTCCTCGAAGAAGGGGTTTCAAACAAATTTTTATTCCACTTCTTTAGTGAGCTGCATAATGGTACGGTAGAAGCTGAGAAAAATATCCACTTCCACGATATCAAAGGATCAAAAATCAAAAACCATTTAAGATATCATAACACAATATACCCTTATTACAAGGAATGTGCCGGAGAGAGAAATCGGTTGATGAGAACGCCCACTTTTATATAAAGGATTTCAAAAATGAACAGAGACAAAAGCCAATATCTCTGCGAAAAGTCACTTTACAAACAATTTTTTAACTTCAAAAGTGGCGGTTTACAAAGAAGTGCGAAAAATATAAATATTCAAAATAGGGAGTGGCCTTCCCCTTATATAGCGGATCATTCCACAAAAATTTTAAATCCATAACTCGAACAAAAATGTGTTTATAAAATTTAAAATGCGTTCTATAACTTTGTAAGTTATATAAATAATACTCAAGTAAACAGCTGTGGTGTGGCGGTGATCTTGCTGGCCTACCATATCAAAGGTCCAAGGTTCGAGTACCGAGACAGGTAACATCAAAAGAGGTTTGGCAAACTCCCCGAGTTTATTTCTGCCATAAAAGGATTCTCAGCAAAAATTCGTCTGTATTTGCAGATGCCGCTCTTTAGCAGACAAATTGTGTATTTTTCGAAGGCGATTACTAATAACTCTATCAAGAGGTCCAAATTAAAAAATAAGAGAGCCAGCTATCTTTGGCATATAGCATTTGGTGTCAAAAAATAAGCAAATCGGATAACAAATATTCTGCTTATTTACCTCTAAAAATGTGACATTTTGTTGTGTAAACATCTTTAGGCTCCGTATAGGCCAGTGCAGCAAAGCTACGCGTGACAAATTGTGACATGTGACTGATTTATAAGTGAGCCCGCCTATGGTTCCGCAGATCAAACGGCAAAGAAATGTGGTGCCGGATGTCATCATAGTGCTTACGAAGATGTCTCCTTATGTCTCTGGGGGCGGGGCTTCATCTAAGAGATGTCGATTTGGATGACTGGGTTTATGACAGTTCATAAGAAACTGTCTACTCAAGAGTTCCACGTGCTTTTGAACATTGAGCAATTTAGCCTCTTGATGGAGGTGAGACTCAGATGACATAAGCAGACATCCCGTAACAGTTCTGATGGCGGTGTTTTTGCAGACTTGCAATTTCTTCCAGTTGGTGTCAGCAAGGTTGGGGCACCAAATGGGCGCAGCATAGTCAATGACCGGTCGGCCTATAACCTTATATGTAGCAAGCAATGTTTCTTTATCTTTTCCCTAAGTACTGCCGGCCAGTGACTTGAGGATCCTATTGCGGCTCTGTATCTGTGAAGCTATTGCAGTGGCATGACTAGCGAAGGTGAGTCCGTTGTCAAACGTCACACCCAAGATTTTAGGGTGGTTGACAGTAGGAAGAGGTACAGGGTCGCCGTCGATTAAGTCGGAGGCTCTTAATCGGGAAACAGACGAGTAAACCCCCAAACTGCGTTTATGATAAATATACAGTGTTTAGAACAACAAAAACTCACATGTTAACTTTGTGGTAAGTGATAAGATAAAATAAAATAAAATAAAATAAAGTAATGGTGTATTTTGAAGCTGGTAAAGAAAAAAAAAAACTTTGTGTTTTTTAATTAAACTTTCCGGACCTCAAGCTAGTTTCAAAATACACCATTAAACAATCAGAAAGGTTGCCAAAAAACAAATATTGAAATAAAAAAAAATAAAATTAAATTAAATTAAAAAAATAAAATAAAATTTATTAAAAGAAACTAAGGTAAAGCGAAGAAAAGGAAAGGAAACGTTTCAGCCGAACTTAGACTTCTTTACTTGTTGTTGGTATAATAGTTTTCCACACAAAAATAGTTCGCACATATCGACGGCTAAGTGAAAGATGATATCTCCGCTGCCTGTTAAAGTACGCACTATCTCAGAAGTGCCCACTTTCAGAATCTGCGAACGTACCGGTATTAATAATTGAAGATATCTCACATTTTACTTCAAACATTTTCTATCCGCATCAACCCACAATATAATATTTTTCTGTGATGATATTTTTCAGTTAAGCCAGGAAGTTGATGAAAAAGTATAGTGTTTTTTGCTTTGCGCCGTAGCGTTATTGTTTTGTTGTTTATTTTTACTTTGGGTGTTACGTTCATGTATTGTTTTACTGACCATCAGCAATCAGCATTGGCAAACAAATGAAAATATTATATGCGAAAAAAAATAATAACAATGTAACAATAACAATTAAAGCACATCGGCAAACAGGAAGCTCATGCAAACGATGAAAATTGTAAAAAACTATTGCATTGTATTGAGGCACGGATGCGAATTGAAAAATATGGAGTACAACTCTTGCAGAAACATGTCTACATACTATGTTGCAGGAATTATTAAGGGGCACGGAAGGAATCAAGAAACATATTCAATTCTAAGAAAAAGTGTACAACTGAGCTGGATGACGTCCTCGTTAAAGCAACTCTGCCATCACCGCCCTACAGGGGATTCCTCTGCGACCTCTACTGCGAAAACCAGACAGGGGACAAATACAGCGTTGGTGTTGAATTCGTGGTGGGCCAAATACTGGCGTTCGCGGCCGTGTTGAACGTTTACCTGCTATCCGCATCAAAGCGAGGTTCTTCAACATGACCAAATCACTACCACGACAGTCGGGCAGTACCACAACGGAGTACCGGAGCGTACCGGATTCATATCCGGCCAAGGACTGTCAGTTCGACAGCATTCCCCAAAACCTTCGGGGAATGTTTTTGTCGTTACAACAACAACGCCGAAGGCAGACGACGCGGATAAGATTTAACGCCACTGCGGGCAAGAAAGGCGTCTTTAGTCCTATATTCGAAAAATTCAGGGGTTGCATTACCACATACGTTCCTCGATCGTAAACTGTTTTTTAAGTCACAACAACTTTTAAAGTTTCCAACATTTTAAAAGAGTAGTAATGCATAATTGAATCGACCGGTACTTTCAGCCAATATTTCACGTATGACGTCATTCCGAATTACGGGTTTAGAGCAATTAAGATTTAAAAATTCGTTTTCGATCACGGAACGTATAACGTAGTTTGGGCCCAGGTATTGCCACGAGGTTTCTGGGACTTCCGTTAGAAGAGCCTGATGACAATGTTGGATAAAAGAGGTGATACTTTAGGCAGGTTAAATAGTCGCTACCACAACAACAACAACAATTTTACGCAAGTATGAACATATTGCAAAGAATTAACGCCCAAATGTTCAGCGATCTTAGTCATTCTATGACAATGAACAAAAAATGTTTTCCTACGACACCTGAATTCGGGAAAAAAGGAAAGGGAGGCCGATCCTGTTACAAACAGAAGTAGGGTGACTTCTTCTCCTTTGGTGCCCAATGACGTTAGTTATTTATTTTTAACACTCGTACATGTGCATCTGTCATCTGAGAAAAAAATTTTTTTTTTGTAAAACATACATTTTCAAAACTGCTCTCATTTAAGAAAATTCAATTTTTGGAGATACAATTAAAACGACCATGTTCACGCAAACCTTTAAATGTTTTCTTAATATTTTTACAGGGATCTGAAAGCATACCAAATTTCGTGATTTCAGCGGAACAAGCGCAAATTGTTTTTTCTGAAGCACCCAAATGTGCATACAACTTCCTTACAAATAAAAAAACATATGAATAATAAACAACAAATCACATAAATACTCACTTTATGGTGATTAAAACGTTAATTCCGGACAACACTACCATGGGCAACAAGCAATAACCAAGCACCGAGACCACAGCACCGAATGTTACCTGCGCCTGAGTTGCCATCAGCGACAACAGACAATAGAAGGCAATACAACCCATCACACCGATACCATAAATATATGAAAATGTTACTTTTCCACTCTAAAAATGAACGCGTTGAAATTAATGAACGTAGCCAAAGTAATACCGGCATCATCATCAACATTACAACAAAACATTACAAGAATTCCAAAACATTGCCAAAAATGCATAGCATTATAGAAGATTGGTTACGTTGGTTACATGTTGGCATGTTTGGTGAGTGGTTTGGTTTGTATAATGAAAGCGTTGGATAGCCAAACGAATGATATTGTAGCAAATGTGATTGTGAGTGGTTCGTTATATTCGGTTATTGATGGTTGCAGGTGTGATAGACATGATCAACATTGTTTTTGTATTTGTAGTTGTTATCATAGTCCATATACATTTATATGCCATGTACACAATCCATTTTATTTAAGAGCAACGTGTTGATGTTGAGATACCGGAAAAAAAAAGAATTTGAAAAGTTTGTTTAATAAATGTATTTTTAGCAATAAATATGTATGTTGTACTTAAAGTGGCATGTGCATAGTTGTTGCTTTTGTTTTCGCATTCTGTTTCAATTGCTTACTTGCTTTCACACGATTTTAAATTCATTTGAAAATACATCCATGGTTCAGAACCACGTAATACGGAAGCAACAGTATATTGTAATTACGACATCTAAAAAAGCATACAAATGCATGCACAAAATTGCATATGTTAACATACCAAAAGAAGAAATCCTCCAAGCGCCAAGCAGAAGACCAATGGACCAGCCATGTCAGTGTCTTGGAGTATGTTTTGATCTGTGGCGCGCATGGGATTTAAAACAGCCAACGTCTATAATTAGAAGAGAAAGTACTTAAAGGCTATTTAATAAATAGGAAACTAGGCTATAATTTATATGTAGCATTTTTAAATTAGAATTAGGGTTAGTAATAAATTGAAGCTTCTTTTAATAAATCTCATTAAAGAAAATATAAAAAAATGTCAGAAGGGATATCAAAAGATGTGTTTCGGTATTATTAAACATTTAAATGTTATAAACGTTTTTTGCGTTTATATTTTATTTTTATTTTTAGCAATTTTCATTTAGTACTTAAAGATAAAGTGGTGGTTACGAGTGGTCTTTGGGTTACTTGCACAACATCCACAAGGGATAGAACTTAGGCCTCCAAGGAGATAAAAAATAAGGTATTACTATGGAATTTACTTTATGGAAAAAGTAATGGAGCCAAGTGGATGCCGAGTGTCGCCCGATAACTGTACCAAAACTTTAAGTTAGTGTCATAGTGAAATCTTCAAAAACATTTTCCATTTACTAAAGAAGCTTGTTGTTGTTGTAACGACAAAAACACTCCCCGAAGGTTTTGGGGAGTGCTGTCGAACTGCCAGGCTTTGGCCGGATATGAATCCGGTACACTCCGGTACGCTCCAGTACTCCCTTGCGGTACTGGCCGGCTGTCGTGGTAGCGATTTGGTATGACCAGTGGAACCTTCTAGGTCATGTCCCCCTTACGGAAGGAGAGATGGGTAATGAGAGGTGAGAAGCATTATGTCCGTAGATCAACCACCAAGTTGCACTTCATTACCGTTGTGCATATTAGTCGCCTCTTACGACCGGTATGTTTACCTCGGGGATATTCTAAAGCCCTAACCCGCAGGGGCTGTCGTTAAGCGTAATGTAGAACGTTCTTTTCAGACCTCGAAATGTCTCCAAAACCTTTTTTCTGGACTCAACTGGCGAAGTCAGATTGAAGGTTCGAACTACACCTTTTCCAACTGTATTTGAGAAAAAGTCAAATGTATTTGAGAAAAGGAAAATGTATTTGAGAAAATGCCAAATGTATTTGAGAAAAGGAAATGTATTTGAGAAAATGCCATTGTATTTAAGAAATGGGCAAATGTATTTAAGAAGATGACAAATTGGTTTGAGAAAGGGGCAAATGAATTTGAGAAAAGTCCAAACGCATTGAGAAAAGGTCAAATGTATTTGAGAAAATTTGAGAAAAGGAAAATGTATTTAAGAAAATGCCAAATGAATTTGAGAAAGGGAAAATGTATTTGAGATATGGCAAATGCATTTGAGAATAGGCCAATTATATTTAAGAAATGGGCAAATGTATTTAAGAAATGTCAATGTATTTAAGAAAATTACAAATTGGTTTGAGAAAGGGGCAAAACAATTTGAGAAAAGTCCAAACGCATTGAGAAAAAGTCAAATGTATTTGAGAAAAGGAAAATGTATTTAAGAAAATGCCAAATGTATAAGAGAAAGGGGCATATGCATTTGAGATATGGCAAATGTATTTGAGAATAGGGCGATTGTATTTAAGAAATGGGTAAATGTATTTAAGAAAAGGGCAAATGTATTTAAGAATAAGGAAATTTTGTCAGAGGAATATTTTTAGTTACTTACATTTAAGACAGTGAAGTATAACCTTTTAAAAGAAACATAATTCATAATTCATTTATTTCATTTTCAGAGTATGTACATAGTACAGAGTAAGACTTGAGTCTCTTAATAGTACTTCAACAGTTATATAATTAACAAACGTAACTTAGGTTCGTATCTCAGTGGCCGAGAAGGGTCTGATGAGAAGTTGGGCACTTCGAAACATGTCATCCCATACCATCGCTGTGCATAACGTTGTAATTTTTCCCCTAATATCAATTAACAAACAAAACATAAAAATTCGAGCTTTGCTCCAACAACAATCACCATAACTATAATTGTTACAGGTCCAGTGCGCGTGCAAATGAAAATGAAGAATTAATATAATTTTCTTTTCAAAATTTATTTAATATAAATAAAATTTCACATGAATGAAAGTTGAATCAAAAACTGAAGTCTATCCAAAAACTCAATGCTCTTTTTATACATTTTTTTTATTACAATTTCTTCAAGAAATGTTATCTTTGATTATTCTAAAAACTATTTAAGTATTTTTTTAGAATATTTTTCAAAGTATTTATTTGAAATAAATCATTTATATCAATTAAATTGACCATATATTAACTACTCCCCCTTTTCAAATCGGAACGTCCCCGTTTCGACAAATACTTAAATAATCTTTAAAAATCAAATTCTTAAAAGCTAAAAATGTGTAAGATTAATATTTTAATAAAATTTCAATTTAATTTCACATTAATCATTATCAACGAACGTTATCTTTATGGATTTTTTTTCCATTAATTAAAACTGTTGTTCCAAGATCTTTTTGTACAGTATTTTGTTCATATACCTTATTTAGTTTATTACCTAAACGTTTATTTCTACGTACGAAAACTAATTCTCCTTCTTTAAAACTCCTTCTTTCATTTGACCGTTTCAAAATATTGTTCTGTGCTAAGCTTAGTAATGCTTTTATAGAACTTAAGTGCTCCTTTGAAAACGAGTTAATTACATCAATAGGTTTTGCCTGTATCACTGAATGAATTGTGTTATTATAATGATATGTTGCTAAAAGAACTAAATCAGTTACATCAGTAATATTTTTTTCTATCTTCAAACACCTTGCTATTTCAATTAATGTAGAATGAAGCCGTTCTATTTGTCCATTACTCTTACTATGAAGAGGTGGTATAAAAAATTGATCCACATCAAAGTGATTTTTTAACATGTTACTTATTGTATTTGACTGAAACGACTTTTCATTATCAGAAACAATAAGCTTAGTTTTTTTAAAATGATTTAATAATACAATTAATGCAGGTTTTATATCTATTATCGATCTAGATGAGATAGGTACTACTTGAACAAAATGGTTTTAAGGGTATTTTTCATATCAGGAAAGTAATATTCTTCTATTAACTGCTTGTAATTTTCCTGTAAAGCACGATGTGCCCTATTATGTTCCATCGTTACGGTTTCTATTTGATCAGCTTTATTCGTTAAATCTATTACTAATTTCTCAGAATGAATAAATTTTGTGCCTGGAAAATTCGATAAAATAATAGACTGAATTTTTGCCAAAGTTTCTAAATTGCAGCAAAGTCCATTAACAACATCTGTATTAACACAGTGCCGAAGTGCTTGCAGGAGATATTCAGCAGTTTTGAAATTAATGGTATGTCTTGTAAAATTTTTGAAAATAGTTTTCGAAGATTTGCTGTTATGATTAGAAGTGAAAAAAATAATTTGATTTTTAAATTGATTAACTGGATTTTTTATTGATTTTATTGCATCTGAATAGGAAATTTCACTATGAACTGTTTGATTACTTATAGAATTTTCAAAACTATGAATATACTGTCGGGAAAGAGCATCAGCAACCTTATTGTCTCTACCAGGTTTATAAAAGAATTTTGGAGCATAAGAATTTATAAAAGCCATCCATCTTTTAATTTTTGAATTCGGGTTTTTGTCAGAAATTGCAAATGTAAGTGGTTGATGGTCAGTATATATATGAATATTTTTTATACCGTACAAATAATGGCGCAGTTTTTGAATTGCCCAAACAATTGCAAGGAGCTCACGTTCATTTGTGGCATAATTTTCTTCAACTCTTGAGAGAGTTCTAGATATCATTGTAATAGGTCTACCATTTTGGGATAATACAGCTCCTAAGGCAACTGAAGAAGCATCTGTTGTAATTTCAAATGGCTTTGAATAATTAGGATGCTGGAGAAGTACATCTTCAGAAGCCAAAATTGACTTTAATTTTTCAAAAGATTTTCTTGCTTCATCATCCAAAGAGATTTTTACATACTTCGATTGTTTTATATGACCATTATCACCTCTCAAATATTTAGTTAGGGGTTTAGATATATGAGCATAATCTTTTATGAATCGTCGATAATAGCCCAAAAGACCTAAAAATGACCGTAAAGATCTAAGTGACTTAGGTTCTTCATAATTCACAATCGCATCAATTTTATCACTACATGTACGTATGCCTTTTCCCGAAATAATAAATCCTAAAAACTCTACCTCAGACTTAAAGAATTTTGATTTTTCAAGCGACACACGCATACCTGCCTTTTCTATTTTTTTAAGAATAAAATCAACATGCTGAAAATGCGAGCGTTCATCAGATGAAAATATGATAATATCATCAACATAGACATGGCAGATTTTTCCAATGCTGTCACGTAAAATATCATCAATGGCTCTCTGAAATATGCTTGGAGCATTTTTTAGTCCGAAAGGCAATCGACAGAATTCATATTTGCCATTGTTAATACTGAATGCAGTTTTATGTCTGTCTTTTTCCGCAAGAGAAATTTGATGAAAACCAGATTTAAGATCCAAAGTAGTAAAAAAATTTGACTGTCCTAAATTTGCTAAAATTACAGAAATATCCGGAATGGGATACCTATCTGAAGTAGTGTGTTCATTAAGTTTTCGAAAATCAATTACCATTCTTAGTTTTTGATTGCCTTCATCGTCCAACCCTTTTTTAGTAACTACATGTACCGGTGAATTATACGCAGAATATGATTTTCGAATTATACCATCAATAAGCAGAGATTCTATTTCCTCATTTATGAATCTTGCTGCAGATATGGGATAAGGATAGCTTCTAGAAAAAATTGGCTTATCTATGGTTGTATCTATTGTAGCCTCAACACGAGTATTATAAGGTAAGACTCTATTAGGTTGCGCAAATGCATCAAAATTTTGTTGAATTAAATCACGAATTTTGATAGGCAACTCGTCATTGTTTAGCGTATTTACTTGTTGACATTCAAAATGACTAATTTTCTCCTTTCCTAACTTGTGATAGAGAAACCCTTCTTTGATATTTATTTGAGCCTCAATTTCACTCAAAAAATCATAACCAATGATTGCGTCGAAGGTATTCAATTTTGATAAAATATAAAATGTTGTGGTCATACCTAATATATTAATCCGACATTTTTCTGAAATTTTATTTAATCCATTTATGGATTTTATTTGAAAAGGTAAATCTACTTTTTTTATACCTTCTAAAAAGTCAAAAGGTTTAATATAATTTTTTGATGTTCCAGTATCAATAAGAATTTTAAGAACTTGTCCATTCGGAAGTGTTCGAGTAATGAATGGCAAGTTCGATTTTATCCTAAAAAAATTAACTTCTTCAAAAGATTCATATTCACAATTTTCAGACCCTTTTTCTGAATAACAAGCTTTATTTTCTATGGCATTAATCCTTTGAAGCTTGTGAAATGGAGATTGAGTAGAAGTATTGACTTCATGTGTTCTTTTGGGATTATTATGCTTAAATAATCTAGAAGTAGAATTCTGTTGAAAATTTGATTGTATTGGATGATTCTGTTGGTTCTGCGGATTTTTCATAAAATTATTCTTGAAATCAGTTTCCCTCCTAAAGTTCGAGCTTTGATAATCTACTTCCATAGGGACTTGTTCTGTACCCGTTTGATTAAAGGCGCGGTAGATAGGTTGATTATAATTGTTACGACGTATAAAAGAAGACGAAGAATTTTGAAATGAGCTTGCAGCAGCAAACGTATTTGCAAAGTCATACCTTTGCCTATTATGTTGTAGCTCTTGAGCTGTGGCAAGTGCTGTGGGTAAATCAATTGGACTTACAGAAAATAATGTATCACAAAGCGGACGCCTTAACCCTGATATAAAAACTCTAAGTGCGTTTTCTCTAGCTTTTTGATTAAAGGCATTTGTTAAAATTTCATTACCGCTATAAGTCATAATATTTTTATTTATAATTAAGGTTAATTGCTTATCAACGGTATCATAATATTGATCAATTGTTTGATTTCCTTGCCTAAGCGTATTTAATTCATTTTCCAAAATGTGCAAAGGTCTTTTATCAGCGTAAAGAAGATCTAATCTTGACAATATTGCCTTGAAATTAAGTGGCGTATTAAAAGAGCTTAAATTTTCATTCGCGGAAGCCGTTATTTTATTACGAAATATACCCATTGCAATATAATATCCTTCCGAACCTTCATTATAATAATTTAATGCAAACTTTGCTGCTTCCCTCCACGCAGGGTATTCAATAATAATTCCCTTAAACTCAGGCAATGATTTAATTAAACTTAAATCGGTGTGAGTATTTTGAACTCCGGGAACTATAGAGACGGGAGTATGTATTTCGACTCTTGGTGGACTTAACCTCTGAAGAGATGCAGATAATTCCCTAATCTGATCTCCCAACTCATCTTTAGCTGTTTCTATTGCAGCTTCTACTAAGCTCAGAACAGTTCCGCGGTCAAATTTATTTGAAATAAATCATTTATATCAATTAAATTGACCATATATTAACTTGCATAACAAATAACACGGAAGTGTTGATATGCAAAAAAGCCCTTCTGTATCTAAAACTGTTCTATGAACGGGCCTAAAAATATTCCACTTTCCTTGAGTTGACATATAAAATATATGTACCAAAGAATGTATAAAAGGAATAAGCAAATGGCTCATTAGAGGAAAAAATGCATCGTGATGCTACAGGGCATCATAGCTTAGTTGTTAGCGGCTTTGGTGCAGACATTTGGGTTCGTATCTCAGTGTCCGAGAAGGGGTCTGATGAGAAGTTGGGCACTTCGAAACATGTCATTCCATACCATCGCTGTGCATAGCGTTGTAATTTTTCCTCTAATATCAATTAACAAACAAAACATAAACATTCGAGCTCTGCTCCAACAACAATCACCATAACTATAATTGTTACAGGTACAGTGCGGGTGCATAACAAATAACACGGAAGTGTTGATATGCAAAAAAGCCCTTCTGTATCTAAAACTGTTCTATGAACGGGCCTAAAAATATTCCACTTTCCTTGAGTTGACATATAAAATATATGTACCAAAGAATGTATAAAAGGAATAAGCAAATGGCTCATTAGAGGAAAAAATGCATCGTGATGCTACAGGGCATCATAGCTTAGTTGTTAGCGGCTTTGGTGCAGACATTTGGGTTCGTATCTCAGTGTCCGAGAAGGGGTCTGATGAGAAGTTGGGCACTTCGAAACATGTCATTCCATACCATCGCTGTGCATAGCGTTGTAATTTTTCCTCTAATATCAATTAACAAACAAAACATAAACATTCGAGCTCTGCTCCAACAACAATCACCATAACTATAATTGTTACAGGTACAGTGCGGGTGCATAACAAATAACACGGAAGTGTTGATATGCAAAAAAGCCCTTTTGTATCTAAAACTGTTCTATGAACGGGCCTAAAAATATTCCACTTTCCTTGAGTTGACATATAAAATATATGTACCAAAGAATGTATAAAAGGAATAAGCAAATGGCTCATTAGAGGAAAAAATGCATCGTGATGCTACAGGGCATCATAGCTTAGTTGTTAGCGGCTTTGGTGCAGACATTTGGGTTCGTATCTCAGTGTCCGAGAAGGGGTCTGATGAGAAGTTGGGCACTTCGAAACATGTCATCCCATACCATCGCTGTGCATAACGTTGTAATTTTTCCCCTAATATCAATTAACAAACAAAACATAAAAATTCGAGCTTTGCTCCAACAACAATCACCATAACTATAATTGTTACAGGTCCAGTGCGCGTGCATAACAAATAACACGGAAGTGTTGATATGCAAAAAAGCCCTTCTGTATCTAAAACTGTTCTATGAACGGGCCTAAAAATATTCCACTTTCCTTGAGTTGACATATAAAATATATGTACCAAAGAATGTATAAAAGGAATAAGCAAATGGCTCATTAGAGGAAAAAATGCATCGTGATGCTACAGGGCATCATAGCTTAGTTGTTAGCGGCTTTGGTGCAGACATTTGGGTTCGTATCTCAGTGTCCGAGAAGGGGTCTGATGAGAAGTTGGGCACTTCGAAACATGTCATTCCATACCATCGCTGTGCATAGCGTTGTAATTTTTCCTCTAATATCAATTAACAAACAAAACATAAACATTCGAACTTTGCTCCAACAACAATCACCGTAACTTAGTAAAATTAAGTATTTAAAAGCTAAGGTAAGATAACATGTAATGTCGTGGTTTATTGATAACATAGTGCAATTATATGCCAACAGGCATGCCCCTCAATGCCAGAGCATCTGGAATAAAAGCTGAGGCATGCTGAATGGCACGACCACAATCTGAAGTCGATATCACTTCTATCCCTAAAGTACTAATGGCCCCAATCAGGTGTACGTTCGGCCCTCTGGACGGTGGCAACGTTAATACTGCGCGTGTTCCAATCCTCGAGCGACCTTTGGTTCGGCGAAAAAATAGATTAAAATTCGTCTCGTCAAAATAAACAATTTGCTTCCCTTCTTGTATATATTGACTCAACGACGTTACAAAAGCGCACCGTTTTCGTTTGTTTTCGTCCGTGTTCATGGTAGCTGGCATGTGATGCACATTTTTGACCGTAAAAAACCTACCGTCCAGGTAATTCGAAATCGTCGACCTGCATACATATTTCTGGCGCTCTGCTCTTATTTTCACCACTAAGCCTGCCAAGGTTATGGTGGGTTCCGCCTCCACCCATCGTATTATGTAATCGATATCCTCCTCATTTAGCTTCTTGTTGTTACCTCCTCCCCTGCCCTGGCTTCGAACTTCACCTGACCGCACCCAGTTGTACGCAGTTTTGTAATTAATACCAAGGGGCCCAGCCAAGCTATTCCAGTCCTCGCCTCTGTTGTCAGCGTCATTAATACGAGCGCGGTCTACCTCGGTGTATGTAGCATACTTCTTCCTTTCCAAAATTTCGTTATCTATTCAAATGAAAAACAAAAGTATTAACGTCAAAGTTCACTGTTAATTCACTGTCAATTTAACAGCCACTTCATTTGCCCTTTATTTTAACAGGAGGATTAACTGGGCGACAAAGTTATAGTGAGCGTTAAAGCTGACGGCTAGTCTAGAAATCGGCCCTAAAGCTAGCATTTTTAGTAATTATAATTATCAGTCATATCGCCTCGGCATATGGGGCACTTGAGCGAATCAATTATTGGATTGCTACACTTTTGGTGCAATAAATAACCACATGGAAGCAGACGAACTGTTGGTTGCCTGCGCATGTCGCTCCTACAAACTACACACTTGTCTCTAAATTCCATTTTTTTTTGTAACGAATATATCTCCATGTTTTAAATGCACAATTTACAAATGATTTTTTTTTTCGAAGCTGTCTTCTACATAAAGCAAGCACCCTTATGTCCAAATAAATTTTTTAGTACCACAGTGTTTTATGTACATATATTTGCACTATGTTATCAATAAAACCACGACATTACATGTTATCTTACCTTAGCTTTTAAATACTTAATTTTACTAAGTTACGTTTGTTAATTATACAGGGTGGCGCAAAAGTAATCCTCCTATCAGAAAATGCTATAAATTTTGCGATTGGCCCCTAAAGTCAGTTCTGTTTTGACATTTGTGTAGTAAACACATGCGAAATACACGTTAATAAACAATGTTACACTACACTGCTCCAGAACGCGGAATATTGCTGACTATTTATTTCGGTCGGTGAAAAACGGTTACTGCGCAAAAGTAATCCTCCTATCAGAAAATGCTATAAATTTTGCGATTGGCCCCTAAAGTCAGTTCTGTTTTGACATTTGTGTAGTAAACACATGCGAAATACACGTTAATAAACAATGTTACGCTACACTGCTCCAGAACGCGGAATATTGCTGACTATTTATTTGACCAATAATCGGTCGGGCCAAACGGTTAATGTGAATGTTGAGCGCTACAGAGCAATGATGAACGAGTTCTTTTTGCCGCAACTTGTTTTCCAATCCCAATTCATCAAGTTGCGGCAAAATTTATAGCATTTTCTGATAGGAGGATTACTTTTGCGCCACCCTGTATAACTGTTGAAGTGCTATTAAAAGACTAAAGTCTTACTCTGTACTATGTACATACTCTGAAAATGAAATAAATGAATTATGAATTATGTTTCTTTTAAAAGGTTATACTTCACTGTCTTATATGTAAGTAACTAAAAATATTCCTCTGACAAAATTTCTTTATTCTTAAATACATTTGCCCTTTTCTTAAATATAATTGGCCTATTCTCAAATACATTTTCCATATCTCAAATGCATATGCCCCTTTCTCTTATACATTTGGCATTTTCTTAAATACATTTTCCTTTTCTCAAATACATTTGACTTTTTCTCAATGCGTTTGGACTTTTCTCAAATTCTTTTGCCTCTTTCTCAAACCAATTTGTCATTTTCTTAAATACATTGACATTTCTTGAATACATTTGCCCATTTCTTAAATATAATTGGCCTATTCTCAAATGCATTTCTCATATCTCAAATACATTTTCCCTTTCTCAAATTCATTTGGCATTTTCTTAAATACACTTTCCTTTTCTCAAATACATTTGACCTTTTCTCAATGCGTTTGGACTTTTCTCAAATTCATTTGCCCCTTTCTCAAACCAATTTGTCATTTTCTTAAATACATTGACATTTTCTTAAATACATTTGCCCATTTCTTAAATACAATGGCATTTTCTCAAATACATTTGACTTTTTCTCAAATACAGTTGGAAAAGGTGTAGATGATTTAACTATTTATTTTATAATAACTTTTACAGCTTTGAGATTATTTTGTTTTTTTTATGGGTGTGATATATTTCGTTTAAATCAGTTTTTTGATTAAATGACTTTTAAATAAAAATAAAAATAAAATTTGTAATAACCCCCTTAAAAAATGCTGATTTTAAATTTATCGACATGATAAAACCAAATTTTTTACAAAACATTCAGGTCTTCAAAAAATAAAAACCCCTGCGGGTTAGGGGCTTAGAATATGCCCGAGGTAGGCATACCGGTCATAAGAGGCGACTAATATGCACAAAGGTAATGTAGTGCAACTCGATGGTTGATGTACGGATATGATGCCTCTCACCTCTCATTACCCATCTTATCCTTCCTTACGGAAGGAGGGGTGACATGACCTAGAAGGTTTTACTGGTCATAAATCGCTACCACGACAGTCGGGCACTACCGCAAGGGAGTACCGGAGCGTACCGGGTTCAAATCCGGCCAAGGACTGTTAATTCGACACCACTCCCCAAAACCTTCAGGGAGTGTTTTTGTCGTTACCACAACAACAACAACAGGAAACTATTTTAGGCGCCGATTTGATTTGAGTTTTTTATAAATCAAATAACTTTCGTTTTAAATAAAAAAAAGATCAGATAGTTTCCCATAAAATTTTTTCAAGCGCGTGGAGATTAAGGTCGAGCTTAAGGTCCAGGATAAGTAAGAGTTTAACATGCTATAATATCTAGAACGAAGTTGTGGACACGAAGGACACGCTGATCTTCAGCTATTTCAGGTGGTTGGATATCAATTACGGGGTTCACAGGCCGATATCGTCAAGTTGCACGTCATTACTTTCTGGCTTTTAGTCGACCGGCATACCTTACCGGGTGTATTCTAAGCCCCTAACCCTCTCGAGTGTACGGACGTGTTAGTTGGATAAGCATTCAACTGGAGTATCATCCTGAGTCCAGTGGGGCCACTAAAAAATATTCATATATCTATACTTAATTGCAAACTGATATCAATTGATGACGATTCTCAGAGCGATCGTGCCCATTAGACAGGGCGACTCACTGTTAACAACAGCAGGCAATCATGCATTTTTAGTAAAAATAACATGTTTGAGAAGAGTTTACTTTGACACTAGTTTAGGGCGTGCAGTTGCTGCAGGACATTAGCGAACCAATTATCCTCAATGGCAACACTTGAGTTCAACTGCTTAGAATGCAATACCTTACCAATCTTCCAAATGCTTTAATTGCATTATAAGACAGTAAAGTATTACCCCTGCGGGTTAGGGGTTTAGAATATGCCCGAGGTAGGCATACCGGATGTAAGAGGCGACTAATATGCACAAAGGTAATGCCGTGCAACTCGATGGTTGATCTACGGATATGACCCCTCTCACCTCTCATTACCCATCTTATCCTTCCTTACGGAAGGAGGGGTGACATGACCTAGAAGGTTTCACTGGTCATAAATCGCTACCACGACAGTCGGGCAGTACCGCAGAGGAGTACCGGAGCGTACCGGGTTCAAATCCGGCCAAGGACTGTTACTTCGACAACACTCCCTAGAACCATCGGCGAGTGTTTTTGTCGTTACTACAACAACAACCACTCAGATAGGTGTCGTCTCAACCAACATCGTCCATATGACAGGACCGTGCTAGGTGCGCTTGACCTGTCGAAAGCCTTCGACACGGTCAATCATGCACAACTCATTAACGACCTGGAGGATTCAACTCTTCCCCCCTGTCTAAAGCGTTGGACAGCCAACTATCTGAGTGGCCGGCAGTTATCGGTTGAATTTAGAGAGCGAAAGATCAAAACCACGTATAATTAAACAAAGGGTGTGACGGGGTCCCATCCCCACTTTTGTTTAATTACTACATATCGAGGCTCCCTATACCACCAGAGGGTGTCTCGATCGTCTCCTACGCTGATGACTGCACGATCCTGGCGACGGGCCCTTCTGTAGACGAGCTCTGTTGTTGTTGTTGTTGTTGTTAACAGTGCTTCGCCCTGCTCAAGAGTTAACTCATACCTTCCACCCTGTCCGGTTTTTTCCACCTTATTTACGAAGTAGACAGCGCAGGTGAACATGGTATTAGACGTCTACGTCGATGGCATTAAGCTTCCCACTGTCACACACCCCAACATCTTAGGGGCACGTTTGATAACATTGCGATTGCCACCAAAGTACAAAGCCGCAACAATATCCTCAAGTCACTAGCTGGCAGCACTTGGGTTTCTGTGACTTCCATTAGATGACAATGTTGGATAAGAGGTGATATTTTAGGCAGGTTATATAGTCGCTAACACAACAACAACATGGACCCTAGCTGGTCAAAGGCCAAAACAACTAGATAGCTGGTCTAAGCCATTATAGGCTTTCGAACGAACCGAACCAGAGAGATGGGCCCATTGGGTAATCTTGGCTATTTGTTCCTAACACCTATATTTTTTTTAATAGCATCAAATGATAATAGCGATTAATAGTGAACGGCTGAGGTTGTTGGATCAGTGAACAATGCAGTTTTAATAATTTCTTTGACATTGAATGTCATTTGAATGAAACAAAGCTAGAACGATCACTTGTTGTGGGAACAAAAGGTGTAGCTTACCTTCAGAAAAATATGCTGTGGATTTATGCCCAGCTCTGGAAGCAAAAAATTACATACTTTAAAGCAAGAACGTATTAAATTAAAAAATTCCGTATTACCTTCCAATAATGGAGGCTCATCATCAAATTCATTTCCAGTAGCATTTGGTTTAAACCCGGAATCTTGATCATATGATTGATTCACATATGCATTAGGATCATAGAAACCACCCAGCCCTTGATTGCCGCCACCATAGCCAGTATCATAATTAGGCGGAACGGGAGCCTGTGTATTGTCGAATGTTTGAAAATTCCTAGAACAGACATAAACTACAAATTTAACACATAACAGAAACGAATGATTTACGTGTACTCACAATTCTTGTCCAAATTCTGGCACTTCAAAATTAAACGACTGATCTCCTCCGCTTGTATAGAAATCGTTTTGCCCGCTGCCACCGCCACCGTACGACATTTTGGCTTTGACTATTTAGGAGGAAATTGAATAGAAAATAATTTGGTGAAAAGATAAATTGCAAAAGTATGAAAGATGACATTCAGATGTTTGTCTTTCATTTCATATATATATACACATATATCGTATTGTATCACCCAATTGCTTTACACTTACTTGTTATACTCACTGCTTATTTTATGGTATTTATTTTATATTAAATAGTTTTAATTCACTAAATGTAACTAAGGAAAACTAATTCACAAAATAATTCAAGCCAACACACAAAACACGGTTCCAATTGGCGCTGTCAATTTTGACACGTCAATAAAATTTAACACAGGGTGTTAACGAACAGCTGATAGCAAAGTATGATTTACAGTGTGCTGTGTTGGTGGAAAACACAAGAATATTTTTTTCTAGAAGATATATTACCATAACTCAGCAACATGACGCATACCGGATTTATATCCGGCAAAACACTGTCACTTTCGATAACACTACCCAAAACCCTTCGAGGAGTGTTTTTGTCGCTAAAAACAACAACAACGAGTTTCGCTTTTTTTATAATCTTGCCGAACCTGACATTGTCACTGAAAAAATCTCCCTAACATGCTCGTGTTAATGGCTAGCAGTCTTCTGCACTGTTTTGAGCACCGCGTAGCTAAAATAGTAGCTGAGTATAGGAGACACATTGTAAGAAGATTAAGGCCTGTAAGAACACAGGTCTTGTTTGATTTGTTTGTTTGATAAGCGGCGAAAACTCTGCCCGAAGGTTCTGGTGAGTATTGCCGATGTTGACAGTACTTTGCCTAATATAAACTCGGTAGGTTTCGGTATTAGAACCTTGCGGTACTAGTAAGACTGTGGCGGAACGATTTGATATAACCAGTGCAATGTTCTAGGTCATGTCACCCACTCCATCCGTAAGGAAGTAAATTATTGGTAATGAGAGGTGATAGGCAGAATGTCCCTAGATCAACAATAAAGTTGCACGTTATTACCTTTGTACATTTTATTAGCCTCTTCCGACAGGCATACCTACCTCTGGCATATTCTAACCCCCTAAGCCGCACAGGACTACTACGGGCCAGGACATCATTTACAATAGTGAGACAGTTCAATGTGCAAACGAACAATTAAATTCTAGAACGTTGTAAATTACATCATCCTATACAGTTGCCTGAAGCTGCGCCGCTTCCACGCGAAAAATAAACGTCTTCTTCCTTCAAACACAGTCGGTAATTTCGTTTCTAAGCTCCTGTCCAGTGAATGCCGTCTTAAAGATGCAAACACCACCTGTTTCTGCAAAGGGACTCGATCTTTATAGGGAAACGTAAGTTACTATGGCTCAACTTTTTCCAAATAATGATCGGATCGTACCGGACTGCCTATATTCGTAACACGCCACTTCACCTTCGGGGATTGCTTCTGCAGTTACAACTACAAAAATCGAAACAAATGGGTATTGCGAGCTTAACGCAGATATGAGCATAGTGCTCGGAGTACAAGGGTTCTCTACCTAGGTCATGTTATGTGAAGGAAAAAAAAAGCTTCTACCCCGATTTTCCTATCGATTGAATTGAATTTGAAAGAGGGGAACCCCTGAGAAAAAAACATTTGGAAGCTAATGGGCCTTTCCCAAATCCTACTGATGTCTTGTTGCAATAAGATCTGTGTTTCTTTATGACCCTGAATAAGCGTGGCATGTTTGACTGAAGCGACAGCCTTCTAAACATTGTGCGCAATGCAAAACGTTTTTAAGAATCTTTGGTTGTCAGTAATTTAAGCACTATATCAGAGACCCAATGAAGCAAGTGATACGACCTTGCAGGTTTGATTTACGTGTGAGATTCATATCCGGCTAAGCTATGTCACAACGGCAACATTCTGCATAAAGTTCGGAGAGTGTCTTTGCCCTATACCAATATTATCTAGAAATTTCGCTCTATCAAGACTACCTAATGTTTTGACAAAGTACCGTAATATCTCAACTCTTGAAAAATATACTAGCACATCTGACCCGGTGGGTCTGAAACCTTTTTTAAGCATAGCAAAAGAACACGGCGGCCGCCGTGGTGTGAAGGTAGTGTTGCCGGCCTACCACACCGAAGGTCCATGGTTCGAGCCCTGGTACAGGTAACATCAAAAGTGATTTGAAAAAAGTTTTTCAAAACGGGGTCGCCCCTCGGCAGTGGTTTGGCAAACTCTCCGAGTGTATTTCTGCCATGACAGGCTTCTCAGCAAAAATTCGTCTCCTTTGTAGATGCCGTTCGGAGTCGGCAAAAAACTGTAGGTCCCACCAATTTGTAGGGAAAATTCAAATCGGCACACCACAAATTGGAAGAGAAGCTTGGCGCAAAAATCTCTTAGGAGGTTTATGATGATATACCTGTTGTATATCGCGCCATAGAGATAGAGAAAAGAACATTCGGTATTACTTGTTTTGCATATTAGAACACGATACTCTTAAAAAAAACTCAAGACATAATTTAACAAAGAAACAAATTTCATTTTTTACAAAAGAAAATAATTCAAAACTTGTCAGGCTGATTATAATAATTTTAAAGACGATTAGCAACAAAATTCGTCGATATAACTGTTATTTATTTTGTTTTACTCTGCCACCTCATCTACATACATACAAATATTCAAAAACTATGCCACCTATTATGGTACAAAATATTAACGATGATCAACAAATACGCGATTTTAAAGGATTGGGTAAGTTTTATTATAATCGCATTCCTAAACTCTTTTAAGTATTATCAAAACTCAAAATTTAGATGCTGATGCAAAAGAGTTAATAAAAGCAGCTGTGGAAGCACGTCGCAATGCTTACTGCCCATATAGTAATTTCCAAGTGGGTGCAGCAATACAAACGGCTGACGGATCAATTTATACCGGTTGCAATATTGAAAATGGGTCCTACCCGGCTGGTATATGCGCCGAACGTACAGCTGCTTGCAAGGCGGTTAGTGATGGTAAACGCGATTTTGTGGCATGCGCTGTTGTGGCACAACAGGAAAGTGGATTTACTACACCATGCGGAGTTTGTCGCCAGTTTTTGGCTGAATTTGCACAGCAGAAAGACTTCCCGTTATATTGTGCAAAGACCGGTTGTCCACCAACGAAAGTATTGGCGACAAGTATACGTGATCTTTTGCCACGTAGCTTCTCGTTTTTGGGGAAAAAAATAATAAATTGACATTGCGATAGGATATGACCCGTTTGTATGTAGATAAAACTTATTTTTATATAATAAATTTTGCATGTTTGGCTGTTATTCATGGACACTTTTGAATTATTCTTAAGGAGTCAAACACAACCTCCTCCGAGATCACTGGAGCAATTAGATCTTTCTATACTTTTAAATTTTCAAGGACTTCAGGCTTGTCACGGCATCAACGGAGAGGCTTTTGATCATCTTCACAGCGATGCTTATTTTTTCCTAATTTCCTATTACTTTAGTAAATATAATTTCGGCCATCTAATGGAGGCTGAGTAAACTCCTAGGAATTTCTGTAGTAGCTACGACTGTTTATATGAGTTGAGTACTTACATAAACAGCAGCTCTAATCACCTCCTTGATCTGAATCATTACAATCTAAAAATTAAAGGCATACATTTGTATTGTCCAGTTCCTTGATGATGGGCCAAAGATGACCTCGTTGCGGGAGCTTCTTGCTCCGATCCACGAAAAAAGGAAGCTTTCACGCATCGTTTGTGTCCCAGGCTCCGATTGAGGAGCGATTCTATCAAGGCCACAATCTATGTTCAAGATCCATCTCTTCCACGTAACAAAAATAATGTAATGAGGGACATGAATGTCGAGCTCAAAATCTCTTTGAAGGGACAAAAAAAACACCATAACCTCCTTGGCTGTTCTCTAACTAGGAAACTTTAAACTAATACGATAATCTTGCGATACAAACCATGAACTTATTTTTCATCAGAAACTACTGATAACAGCAGAAAAATTAGAAGCATATTTTGCGATAGAAAGGACAAACTTACATTTTTGATATTTCTAACTTGCTACAGAAATAAATATTAAGAGATTAGTGGATAAATATGTAAGACTCGGCTCCAGTCGTTTGGTCGACTAAGCGATAATAGAAAACGAGACCTGTTAATATCACTAACTGGTTGACGGTCACGCTGTTCAAGCAGCAGTTTCTGGGGCTCAACAGAAACAGCATAAGCCGCATTGCGCTCGCTAGACCTAAGAAATAGCATGCAGGTCGATTTGTTTATCGTTGATAGACGTATAAATAAATAAATAAATATGGTGGAAGCGAGTATCAAAGGACCGTAAAGTTAAACTACAGGATGTGTCGCAAGTATTACACCGTTTGGAGCGGTATGAATGCCGTTGTTGCTAGGGGCGGTTCAACGGTCTGGAGTTTGCTGAAACATGACCAACACTGCTCTGAATAATTCATTCAAAAAAGATCAGTCCGTATGAATGAATTTTCCCGTCGGGTATTTCATGCCAAACCACCACCATGCACTTTGAGCACACTAACTCTCCCAGCCAACAAAACACCGATAATTGGCTAAAAGATTTGTTTGTCTTTGTCGTTTACAGAGCGCGCTGATAAGGAAAAGAGATTATCAAAAAGCGAAAACCCCATATGGTTTTTTTTCCTTTGATGGATATTACATTAGACGGCTTTTGGCCAGAAGAAAGATACATATTTGTGAATGAAAATAAACATTTAGTTGGTGAACAAAAATCGAAGAGAGTAGAACGCGCACAATAGTTGGATTGACTTGGAAGTTGTAAATACGTATCTAAATTTCGTTCTTCGTATTCAATTTATTAAAATAGTTAAAAATAATCTCACTACATTTAGTTTAAACAAAATTTAACATGGATGTATACGAAGTCACGGGATTAAAGAAACCAGAAATTGTAGAACACATTGAAAAATACTGTGATTTGGGTGAGAACATAAATACAATTGGAATTGACAGCGAAATTTTCTTGTTTTTTTTTTATCATGCTAACCTTACGAATCTTCATACATACATATGTATGCACTCAGTTATATGTTTTTATGTACATTGGGATGTAGCGAATATTCGAATTCGCCAACGGCAAAGTTCCGCATCAAATTTAACATTCGAGAAAATCATAGTAGGAATTTTGCGAATGGTATACAAAACGTGACGTGGTAAACAAAAATATATAGAAGGGGTTCTTATATTAATCATTTAGGGCCGTTTACTCAATGTCTGATTATCGACGATTCGCTGATTATCTTCTGATAAAAGTTGTCAAAGGATGGACCTCTGATTATGTGCTTAGAAAAACAAAAAGTGCCAGCTGAAAGTAAAAGTCTGATTTTGTGATAAATGGTTTTGCTAACAAACGATGCGAGTAATAGAATTTAAAACAAGTAAGGAAGGGTTTTAAGTGTCCGATCCTAAAGTTGAAGTTATTGGTGCGTTTGTCGTATCGCTGTAGTCGTATCCTTAACTTAAGAGAGAAACCATCATGCAGTTGGTCCGTAAGGTTACATTACGGATAGCGAATTACGATGTAGCATCAATAATTGATGCCATTGTTTTTCATAAGGTTGGTCAAACCAGCTGTTTTATAAGGTTACCGATAACGCACCAATAACTTGGCCTTTACTCACAAATAGTATAAACTCTGCAAAACTGTTAAATTAAAGATACATAGCCCAAACCCCATTTATCGGAAAAATCGATTATATGGGAGCTATATGTTATGTTGGCCCGATCTGGTTGTTTTTCACTACACACGTTACATACTCGTATATGATGTGTACCAAAACTGCAAAATTTTACGTTCCTAGCTTTTTAATTGCAACAGTTATAGGCCAAAACCCGTTTATCGGAACAATCGATTGTATGGGAGTTATGCGTTGTATTGGTCCGATCATGCTGGTTCCGCCAAATGATTAATGCTTTACAAAATGGCTGCCTCTTACCAAATTTCATCGACATATCTCTAAAACTGAGGGACTAGTTTGCGTTCAAACAGGCAGACGGACGGACATTTGGCATACTTATTGGTGGGTCTTTCTCTTCTTCTTCTCATACTTACAATCGGACCAAAGTTATAATACCATTTCATGTTCATGAAAGGTATAAATATAATAATATCCATATAATGTGATAAAGTTTAGGATAACCAGACATTGAGTAAAGGGCCCTTAACCACTATATAGGGATATGTCATAAAAAGTGTTCTGACTTCATCATTGTAACAAGTGGTAGCACTGGATAGTGTTCTGTAAGTAGGCCAATTATACAAGATACTTCTGGCGGCCGCTGTAGTGTTGCTGGCCTCAACCGAAGATCCAGGTAACATCAAAAGCGGTTTGAAATGTTTTTTTTCAAAACGGAGTCGCCCCTTGGCAGTGGTTTGGAAAACTCTCCGCGAGTATTTCTACTATGTACCATGGAAGGTTTCTTAGCAAAAATTCACTTGCTATGCAGATGCCGTTCGAAGTAGGCTAAAACATGTACCTGGGTCCCGCTAATATGTATGTAGAAGAATATTAAAAACAGCACACCATAAATTGGAATCGAAGCTTGGCCTTAATCTACTCAGAGATATACCATGCCAAATTATTATAAGATCTCTCTCTATGGCGCGATATACAACAGGTATATCATCATAAACCTCCTAAGAGATTTTTTGCGCCAAGCTTCTCTTCCAATTTGTGGTGTGCCGATTTGAATTTTCCCTACAAATTGGTGGGACCTACAGTTTTTTGCCGACTCCGAACGGCATCTACAAAGGAGACGAATTTTTGCTGAGAAGCCTGTCATGGCAGAAATACACTCGGAGAGTTTGCCAAACCACTGCCGAGGGGCGACCCCGTTTTTGAAAAACTTTTTTCAAATCACTTTTGATGTTACCTGTACCAGGGCTCGAACCATGGACCTTCGGTGTGGTAGGCCGGCAACACTACCTTCACACCACGGCGGCCGCCATAAATCGTAAAATTTATCTTCTTGCAGCAAACGCAGCAAATCCAATCACTTGGCCGGGATAAGGTACGATAGCCCCCCAGGGGCAGAAAAGTAAAGATCAGCTGCAGAGAGAATTACAATTTTGGGTGGAATTGTGACGAATTTTACAAGGTTACATCGCAATAACAGCCCTTGGTCGGGTAAGAAAGCCCGAGTCATTCCGGAACATAGAACCGGCTATTGTCGAAATCAATTTGGAGGCCGTGAGAAGCTTCAGTCACTAGAGAAATATCCCAAAAACCCTCCCATTTAGCTATCAGTATGTATCGAATGATTTCCGGTTTCTATGGCTCCGTTGGGAAAGTTAGTTTTTGTTCCGATAAGCTTATAGAGAAGATACATAACTTCTGGGCCGAAAGCTGAAAACATTGGGAGTAACTTTTCACTCCCTAAAGAAAATACAGACCCTGAAGGAGAAAAGATCTGGGAAAGGAAAAACCTAAGTTTATGTTAAACAATTATTATTTTTATTATTATTATTATTATTATTATAAGGTGATCTTCCTGACATCCATTGATATATCTACAGTTTTCAAAAAGTAGTTGGTTCCCCCTGAATTTGAATATTATCTTATATCCATATTTAGAAAATTGTTTCTAAATACTCTTAAAACATTAATGTCAATGCTTTACTTTTAATAGGTGAAGCAACTAAGGAATTGATACAGGCAGCTATTGCAGTACAAAAGAACGCCTATGCACAATATAGTAATTTTTACGTTGGTGCCGCATTCCGGACTAAAGATGCACGCATTTTTACCGGTTGTAATGTTGAAAATGCCAGTTTTACACCCACATCATGCGCTGAGCGTACCGCCCTTACGAAGGCTATCAGTGAGGGATATAATGAATTTGTTGCCGGTGCTGTAGTTGCCTATCAGGAGAATTCCTTTACAACGCCTTGTGGAGTATGCCGGCAATTTATTATGGAATTTGCAGAAAATGATATACCGTTATTTATTACAAAATCGAAAGTTGGTGTGGAGAAGGATAATGATGACTTAGTACTTGCAACTTCAATTTATAATTTGTTACCTCATGGGTTTCGAACGTTTAAGCCGCAGAATTGATGAATATTGTACTTTGTCCAAAACATAACCATATGCATACATATATACCCAGTGGGAATGTGGGGAGTGCTATACATTTTACTTATAAGAAAAGACCATTGCAAGAAAAGTTCTTACCAAAAACATATGAATTGTGTTGAATTTTTATTAAATTATCTTTATGATTCGTTTATAATGTTTCTCTTAATTTATAAAAGCCCTGCAGGAACAGTTGCGCTCAGTTAATATATAATATGCCGGTCAGCACTGAAACAATGTAATCAGCTTCTATTAAAATATTAGGGCCATAGTGCAAACGTTGATAAAAACAATCACGCATGTCTTGTGAGGAGGTAATGCATGCGGTAAGGTATATTACGTCACACACTAAACCATTTCCAGTTGTATTTTAGAAAGCGTCAATGGGATTTTAGAAAACATCAATTGGGTATACTTTCTAAAATCCCATCGACTCTTTCTGAGTTTTAATTTACGCCCATTAGAAAGTGTGATATACAGACAATTGGATTTTAGGAAATGTAAGTTGGTTTTTGGAAAGAGTAACTTGAATTTATTTTACGCTTTCCAAAATCCAATTGACGCTTTCCAATATATAGTTGACTATTTTAAAATGATTATAATTAACTGACGCTTTCCGAAACCCAATTGACTATTCTAAATTCCAATCAACGCTTTCTAAAATACAACTGGAAATGGTGTACTACTGGAAGAAGCCACAATCTAATATGTTTTCACTTTGAATAGCAATGGATTATCCAGCTCACCGGAACGATCTGGGTCAGTGACAATTGGAGCCCGCCTATTGTTATTGCGTTGATTTATAGATGTTCTTTCTATTGCCACAACAGAAAATAATGGTTGCATTAATAAACACTACAAAGCAGCTTGTCGCTCTTTTTCTAAAAATGGCGCTAAAACTCTTTAGGGAATTTCGTATATATAAGTTAAATAAAGTAAAAGACAAACTTTGGTTTTAGTTAATTTATTTCTCTGACGATACGTCAGAGGAGCCGATTCGGTTGGATAAGTTACTATGACTGACTTTACATTGTCGGTGACTGCACCTGAATATCTGATTCCCTAACTGTAGCTGTCGCCTGTGAAATGCTGATTCTGCAGTTGCCGTAAGCTGGTGTTATTGGTTTTCATTATGAGCGGTAGCCGTGTCAAGTTGCGCATTTCGTTTTATCGTGGGAATGGCTGCAGTTCTCTGTTCACCTGTAATTGCTGACTCAGCGGCTAGCTTATGTTGGCTTAGCCGCTGTTGTGCTTGTGTTGTTGTTGGGTGCTAACTACTCCCCCACTTGGAGTGAAGCTGTCCGCGGCTTCTATTATAGCCTTGCTTAACTTCGCTTTTTTCTTTTCTCTTGTTATAGAAACAACCATAAAGATTATGAGAACCGCTGCTGCGAAAAAAAGCAGTGTGCTTACTGTTTGTATTGAGCGAGTATGGATGAGATTCTGCAAGTGCGATATGTGCTTGAGATTGTTTAGGTTAATCTTTTGCAGGTAAGGTAGTGATAGCAGGGTCATGTGATCGGTAAAATTTATAGTTTGGGCAGGAGTAGCCTCGGGGCGAGAGCGGGCTATTTTGTTCCAATTACTATAGGTAGTTGTGTTAATAGTAACTTCTCCATCAAATGTCACCAGAAAGGTTCCCTTTGCCAATTTAGTTAAATTTCCATCATACAGGGATGCTGGTTTATTGTTTATTAACACAATGCCATTATCAATTTCCTGGATGGCAGCAACGTGGTCAGCTGATGTCGTTTTGCAGGTTGATGAGTGCAAGTTTAGCAGCTGCATTACGCATGGACTTTCCTTCAAAGGTTGGCAAAAGCTTGACATAATAGTTTCTTTGCAATTATGCAGTGGTATGTAGCTTCCAGTGCATTCAGCTACATCTTCTGTTTCCAGTGAAATAATCCTTTCGTCATGTATCACAGGCAACAGCTTTAAGAAATTACAAACACTAGCTTTCTTTGGATATTTTATAAGGAAATAAATCATTTTGAAATATTTTGCCATTAGAAACTTGTAGTAAATCGCTTACACTAACGTTGGAAGAGTGTTCAGCATCCAGCATATCTTTTATTTCTACACCGTTTAGCAAAATAGGATTGATTATATTTACCTTTCCCAGGGTGACGGATGTTATGATGTTTTCTAATTCCATCACTGCCCTGTTCCTGGCAGTTGCCAAAGAAAAAAGGTTGCCAGTATCTATTTGGGTCCGCTCAGCGTTCTTCAGCAGTTCGTTAACGGTATTTGTCAATTCATTTATTCTTTTCTGCATTTTAATTAAAATTTTCTGTTAATTAAAATTTGTTGTTCATGTGATTCTATTAAAGTTTCAGTTCTCGTTTCAATCTTTAAAAAGTCATCAAAATCAGGCGTTCCAGCGATGTATTTCAAGGCAGTCCCTAAAACGTTTATGCTACGTGCATGTCGATGGTGAATTCTAACTGCATCCAGCAGTAGCGTCATTTGTTCTGCGTCATTTTCCAGAAGTCGTTTTATATGTGTTTGTGGGAATTGTTCCAACAGTCCGGCAGTATCGTCAACTATTGTCTCATAAACGGATGTTTGTTTTATGCAATTAGAATCTGTGTTGCTCGTGTATGGCCACTTTTGCGGTAGTAAGGGGAAAGTAGTAGGAACTGGTGTAATTAAATATCCTTGCTTCAACCGAGAGGCCGAGCAAAATTATAGGTCTGTAATTATACGGAAAGGGAATTTTTTAGTACTTCAAATTGCTTTTGTGAACTTTCCTGCCGTCGATTAGAACAGTGGACCCTAGGTCTTTCTGAACCGTTTTTTCAACGTAGAGCTTTGTGAATTTATTACCTATTCTTTTGTTAGTCTTCACGAAGTCCTTCTCTCCCGGGCTATAGAGTCGCGATCTCTTTCCCATGTTGTGTCTTTCTAAGTCTGACTGTTGAGTCTTTAACAGTTTGAGCCGTATTTCCTCTCTAAGTTCGTCAGGGATAGAATGTATTATGTCTATAGGCTTTCTTCTAGTTACAGAGTGGACTGTGCGATTGTATTTTGCCGTTGCGACAAGGATTAGTTCAATTGTGTCGGATATTTTACCTTCTAGCTTCTGACAGCGGGCGATTTCAGTCAGGGTGCTATGAAACCTTTCTACCTGACCATTCGTATTTTGGTATTTTTATAAAAGTTAAGAAGTTCGTATATGGGTTCCTTTATGTCGATTATAGCCCTAGACTTTATTGGGAATACCACGACAAACTTTGAAAATTTGTCTATGGATGTAAGAAAGTGAGTTTTGTCCGTGGAATAAATATCGACATGTATAACCTCTCCTGGAAACGAAGGGACGGGGGTTTCGCCTATCCCTGGGTTTGGGGGATGCCTTTGGTACTTAGCCTCATGACAAATTTTGCAGTTAGAAATTATTTCCTTCAACATTTTTCTCATGCCAGGGAAGTAGTAGCATTCGAGGATCTGTTGCATATTCTCACGCAACGATCGGTGGGCTCTATTATGTTCTGTTTGTAGTGTTTCCAGCTGGTCATCTCTATTGAAAACATCTATGACTTGCTTCTCTGTGTGTCGTATCCTGACAGCAGGAAATTCGGTAAGTAATCTGTCCTGAACTCTAGCAAGAGTCGGTAAGTCACACAACAAACCATTGACAACATTGGTATTAATGCACTGCTTTATTGCGCGTATAAGTTCGTCCGGGTTGAAAATTATTTTTGAACTTTTCGGAAATGATCCACCCTCCTCAATGATAATTTTATTCCGGAAGCAGTTTACGGGATTTGGCACAGTTGGAATGGTCTGGGTAAGGGATTCTTCACTGTTTGCGATCACGCTGTCCGACTTCTGTTCGCAATCCAACGCATTTATATGTTGTCGGGAAAATGCGTCAGCAACCAGATTTTCTTTTCCCGGTTTGTAATGGAATTGTGGAGAGAACTCCTCTACAAAAGCGCGCCATCGCTTGAGCTTTGCATTCGGGTTCTTGTCCGAGATCGCAAAGGTCAACGGTTGGTGGTCAGTGAAAATTTTAAGGTCTTTCACGCCGTATAAGTAGCTCATAATCTTTTGTAGAGCCCATACTATTGCTAATAGCTCTCTTTCGTTGGTGGCGTAGTTCTCCACGGTGTGCGAAAGTGTTCTTGAGACCATTGTTATAGATCGTCCGCTCTGGGACAAGACAGCGCCTATGCCATGAGATGACGCATCAATGGTCAGCTCGAATAGTTTATCGTAGTCGGGGTATAGAAGTAGTACATCCTCAGATGCAAGAATTCTTTTTATTCTATCAAATGCGTGGAGTGCCTCATCGTCCAGAGTTATTTCCACCCTCCGCGATTGGTTTGCCTTAATGTGTCCATTTTCACCACGCAAATATTTTGTTAGCGGCTTCACGATCGCGGCAAAGTCTTTTAGAAAACGTCGGTAATAACTCGCGAGTCCCAAAAATGAACGTATGTCCTTGACCTTGTCGGCGCAAGTTCTTCTTGGAAAATATGATGACGTCGTCAATGTAGACGTCTTTCCAATCTCGTCCCTCAGGATGTCATCGATAGCCCTTTGAAAAATGCTCGGGGCATTCTTCAAACCGAAGGGAAGTCTGCAAAACTCATATTTCCCATTATTTATCGAGAAGGCTGTTTTTTCTCGATCCTTTTCGGCTAATTTAATTTGATGGAAGCCCGACTTCAAAGCTATTGTTGAAAAAATGCAGAGGCTCCCATATTCGACAATCCGGCATTGGATACCTGTCACTAATGGTTTTGCTATTTAGTTTCCTAAAATCTATCACGAGACGTGACTACCTCTTGCCCTCCTCATCATATCCCTTTTTATCCACAACCCAGATGGGGTTGTTGTAGGGAGAGCGGGATGGCCTCAAAATCCCGTTCCGTAGCAAATTTGAAACCTCCCCATTGACAAATTCTGCTGCCGCCATGGGGTATGGGTAGCTTTTAGAGTAAACCGGAAGGTTGTCAACGGTTCTAATTGTTCCAACAATGTTAGTATTGTACGGTAAAGCTTCGTCTGGGTCAGCAAAAACCCTAGCATGCCGCTCTAGAATTGATGAAGCGTATCGCTCCACCTCCATTGGGCCTTCCACCGATGTTGTTAATCTATTTACGTCTGGGCAGCGGTAACAAAACAACTTGTCGTTACCTCCCTCATATCTCAAAATTCCGTTCTTCAAATCAATATTACCGTTTACCTCCCTAAGGAGGTCAAAACCAATGATACCATCGAAGGTATCGAGGTTAGGGAGGATAAAAAATTCAAAATTCCTATTAAAAATATTTATTGTGCAATGCTGTTTTACTTTCTCGGTGCCATGAATGGATTTCACAGTAAAGGGTCTCAGTAAACTTTTGATTCCCTTAAGAGTGCTGAACATTTTAATGTAACTTTTGGCGGCACCTGTATCTATCAGAAGTTTTAGACCTCTTCCCCCAAGCATCCTGCTGACATAGGGCAAGAGGGACCTACCTCTAAAAAATTAACGTCATTAGTTTCGACTTCATTCTCTCCAAACCGCTTGTCATAACTATTATTGTCATAGTCATAACAAGTTTCATCCACGTAAAGGTCACTCTCCTCGTTGTTTATCCCATGTGCCAGACGGTTAACACGCTGAATCTTCGGAGCGGTGAGGCGATCACTTCCGTGTTGTCTCTTTTGGGCAGCCGGGGTCGGCTGCGAGTTACTTTGGACGCGTGCGAGTCCAAAGGGGTTGCCTATGTTCCTGTTATTTGAATCGTTCTGATTTCGATCCAAGTTTTGTCCCCCTTGTCGTGCACCACTATATTGCGGCAATTGTAGTCCAGTTTGCCTAAAACGTGAAAGGGACGGGTCCACTTCCATTGGGGCTGGATGCTGCCGTAATTGTAATTGTTCGTTTGTGACCCTACGGTACTGTGGGGAATATTGATAGGTACTGGGGCCCTGAAGTGTGTGATTTGATTTTCCGATGGAATTCATTATGGTAATTTTTGTCATCCTTGTTCGGTTGGCCTCTGATTCCTGGGCTAATGCCAGTGCAGAGGGAAGATCGGATGGTTGCGACGAGAAGAGAATGTCGCATAGTGGCCGATTAAGGCCCGATATAAAGACACGGAGAGCATCTTCACGGTATTTTTTGCTATATTAGCGTTCTGTTTTCGGCATGAGTCATTGACGTCTTATTGATTATGAGGGTTAGCTTCCGCTCTATTTCGTCATAAAATTTAGCGACAGAAACTGACCCTTGGCTCAGCATTGAAAGCTCTTGTTCAATTAAGTACACCGGTTTTTTATCTGCGTATGTAAAATCTAATCTTGAAATTATGGCATGAAAGTTCAGCACGGTATTAAAGGAAGACAATACCATATCAGCGGATCCTACGACCTTATTCCTTATAATACCTACTGCTTGATAATGCTTGGAGCTTCCTATGTAGCCCTCGAAAACTTTATATGCGGTGTGCGCAGCCTGCCTCCTGGACACGTAACGCGCCTGGTCGCCGTTAAATTCCGTCATGGTTTTCACTAAATCTAGTGACTCGTCACATGTAACACCAGGCTGGATCGTAACAGCCTGATATTCTTCCAAACTTGCAGTGGTTTCCATTTTAATAAGTCTCCTACTTAATTCGTCCACCTTCGTTTGGAACTCACGTCTAGCCTGATCGATCGCCGTACGAACTGCTGCGTTCAAGAGGGCCTGCATTTGTGCTTGGTCCATTTTAAAAGCAGAGTAAACCAACACGTTCTTATAGACCAACCTTTTTCCTTTAAACTAACACCTTTTTTCACAAACCACACTTCACAAAAAATACTATTTCTATTTTTATTTTTATTTGTTAAATATGCTGAACACTCTACTTACATGCAAAAGTTCATCATTTTTCTTATACAGGGTGGCGCAAAAGTCATCCTCCTATCAGAAAATGCTATAAATTTTGCGATTGGCCCCTAAAGTCAGTTCTGTTTTGACATTTGTGTAGTAAACACATGCGAAATACACGTTAATAAACAATGTTACGCTACACTGCTCCAGAACGCGGAATATTGCTGACTATTTATTTCGGTCGGTGAAAAACGGTTACTGCGCAAAAGTAATCCTCCTATCAGAAAATGCTATAAATTTTGCGATTGGCCCCTAAAGTCAGTTCTGTTTTGACATTTGTGTAGTAAACACATGCGAAATACACGTTAATAAACAATGTTACGCTACACTGCTCCAGAACGCGGAATATTGCTGACTATTTATTTGACCAATAATCGGTCGGGGCCAAACGGTTACTGTGGATGGTGAGCGCTACAAAGCAATGATCAACGAGTTCTTTTTGCCGCAACTTGATGAATTGGGATTGGAAAACATGTGGTTCCAACAAGACGGTGCAACAGCACACACTGCACGTGCCACAACCGATATGCTGAACATCGGAAGCTTACTTTTCCGCCACCTTGTATAAGTGATCGACAGGATCCGTGCGGTGTTCTTCGTTCTCTGGTGGTTGGCTTTTTCGAAATTGAATTTCAGCGGCGTTTCTGGATTCGCATTACATGCGTTATTGATGGTTTATTTGTTTAATTTGTACGTGTCACACACGTTTGCTTTTTAGTTCGGCCACACGTACTTCACGGCGAAACTCTTAAAAAATTGCTTAACCAATGATTGGTTTAAATTTTATATTTAAATTATTAGCCGTGTTTAATAAAGTAAAAGACAAACTTTGGTTTTAATTAATTTATTTCTCTGACGAGACGTCAGAGCAGCCGATTCGGTTGGATGAGTTACTATGACTGACTTTACATTGTCGGTGACTGCACCTGAATATCTGATTCCCTAACTGTAGCTGTCGCCTGTGAAATGCTGATTCTGCAGTTGCCGTAAGCTGGTGTTATTGGTTTTCATTATGAGCGGTAGCCGTGTCAAGTTGCGCATTTCGTTTTATCGTGGGAATGGTTGCAGTTCGCTGTTCACCTGTAATTGCTGACTCAGCGGCTAGCTTATGTTGGCTTAGCCGCTGTTGTGCTTGTGTTGTTGTTGGGTGCTAACTTATAGTTGCAAAGTCCTGCCATGCATTTGAAAAATAAGACGAACTCTATTTCCCACACTGCATATCATACAATATCTTTTTATAAGGAAAACGTTACAACGTATCACCCGTTTGGTTTGATCTTTTCTTTCAATGGTTTCCATGCCTCTTTTCTTATAAGAAAAATCGAATACATACATTCCTCTTTCCCACTGGGTTATGTGTGCGACAACAACCAAAATCCAAAAGTAATTATTATGATTTTGTCAAAATATTAGACTTAATGAGCTATAAAAGTAGTAAAGAAACAAATGTGATTAAAAAATGTGTTTCCTTTAAAAAAAGACTCAAAAGTTCCGTTAGGTAATGGAGAACAATCGGTTATCCGGCTAGTCAATTATTCGGATGGCCGAATATCAAATTTTTCCGTTGAATTGATAGAAGGTGTTAAAACAAACGGTATAGAAATTACATTTATTACGAAAGTTGTTGTTGTTGTTGTTGTAACAATGCTTCGCCCTGCTTAGTTGTAACTGTAACTTTCCCTTACCTAGAATTGTCATTAAAATCTTCTAATGAAAGTCCCAGGAGCCCAGCGGCTTCAATAGGGTTGAGTGTGAGATTGGTGTTAGAAGAGCCTGCTCTGTCGAGCATAAATGATAGTTAAAATGAAAATAATAGGAGCCTCGGAACATGCTCCAAAACAACCTTCAACTCATGGCTGTGCTTTAAAAATCAGTAGTGTTAAATAATTAAATTAATGGTCTTGATACAAAAAAAAATATTGTTATGTTTGACTTTTATAAATTTTAACGGTTATTCTAACTTAAAACGCAAAAGTTAAATTTAAATAGTGATTTTCTTTTACATTTTTTTTTTGTAAATTTACGAAATAAAAATTATTTTAGATAAATTATACTGTGAGATAAATATTACTCTGGTCGATAATGGCGTGGTTTCCTCGAAAGCGATGCCGCTATATAGCGGCCGTCACATAGCAGTAGAGTAGGTTGTCAAAAACATTGCAATCCAAAAGTAATTACGTGTAAACTGAGAAGACGGTGAAATTCACCGTAACGTAATATAGCGGCAAGTATAAAATATTACGGCTGTAGTGACGGTGGCAATTTTTTCGGCAACGTTTTTTCCCCCACCGTCATATTTAAAACGGTGAGAATTCTATCAAATATTTCAAATATTTTTAAACAAAACAACAATTCTGACATTTCTGTTCTTTTGAAAAAAATATTAGAAATAAATTAAAATCAAAAACACAGAACAGGCAGCAAAATAGTTGAAACAAATTTGGTGAAATTGACCGCAACGCTCATCACACTTTACAGGAAAGCCGTGCCGCTAATGACGGTAAGCATAGCGGCCGCTACATAGCGAACGTTACATTGCGGCACCGCTTTCCGAGGAAACCAAAGCTTAACACTGTATCGCGATGCAAAACCAAATGCTATTCGAAAGCTGTCAAATTACATAATTTTTTTTTTATTGGGTGCATGCAAATGGATTGATTTGAAATTTCGAAAATAATGATACTTAGTAATGATCTATTATTATATCAAACTCTACGCAGGTCTATCTGGTTTCATTTCATTCGCATCGCAATACAGAGTAACCCTCTAGGTTGTCTTCGAAAAGTGTCAAGTTTTTATACTGGAAAATGGGCGGCCTATGCCTACTTCCACAAAATTTATAGCTTACAATTAAAAAAAAAAAAAATTTAGAGCAACGTTGAAAATGTGGGCGTTCCTTATACCGATTTTGCACATTTCCACAATCAACATTTTCGCCAAATTTCGTTACGATAAATCAATGGCATTAAAAGTTTATGAGAGGTGCGGGCCAACATTATTTTCTTAAACTTATATGTATTTTTAGAATTTCTTCGCCGACACTTTGGAAGTGAAATATAACATAATATAACAAAGATATTGCCTATCATTTTTGTCTATGATTTTTTTAAGATACTTTTATATACAAGTGGGCGTGGTCCTTACCCCATTACGTTCATTTTTCTCCGAAACATTCCCTGTACAAGCCGAATTTTGTTCTGACATCTTCAGCGGTTTTTGATTTGTGATTAATTATGTTTATAAAAATAACTTTATCTAAAGTGGGCGGAACCCCACCCATTTTCAAAAATTTCTAAACAATCAATTGGCTGCCTTAATTTTAATATACACACCAAATTTAGCCATTATTATACTTACTAAGTAATCACTGTTTTAGCCAAAATATTCGATAAATAAACATCGGACGTAGCTTTTATCCAATTTCGCACCTTTTAAAAAGCTATGGGAGATGAGTGCCAAGGAACCTACATACTAATTTCAATAATATACTATATATCAAAATTTGATTAAATCATCGTGTTTACCAAAGGACAGACATGGCTTAAAAATTCTCTTCAGGAGCATTTAGTTAGGCGAAAGGGGTGTCAAGCTCGAGATATAAAATGTTTACTTACCACTATTTCCTGATCGACAGTGTTGCACAAGCACAAACTGAACAAATAGACAACGACAATGACTCATCCACATGGATACATACATCACTGTAGTGAGTTCCTAATTATCTCTACGGTCAGCGTAAGCCGTCTACTTCTAGCATCAGTTTTACTTATTGCAATCTTCACAATTGAGATGCCGAACTACAGTAAGATAGACTTAGACGGCTTTAAAATGTAATCATATACCTGTTTCGCTTCCTCCCTGTTCCAACAAACACTGAGGTGGCAATTCCACGGGATCACAATCATTATTCGGATTTGTGCTCCTCGGCATGTAGACTACCGAAAATTGTCCTCTATTTCCATATCGAGATGACTTCAGCCAGAGACTAATGGATTACAGAATTAAGGACTTCGACGCAATAACGAGGACACTGGTAGAATAATAATAGCGAACACAATTCGACGGACACTTTAGGAACCTGTCTCTTCTCTGCAGCCTAGCGTTGATCGATAGTGAAAGCCAACTCGTTGACTAGGTGTAGGACGCAACACGGAGGTTTGAGCAGCTATAAACAAGAGCAGGACCACAAAAGACAGTCAGGCTAGTGAGTGTATGAGCTAGTACCGGATTTATATCTAGCAAAGAACTGTCATTTTCCCAAAGTTAATACAACCATAACAACACGGCAATATACGACCGAATAGGATCGCTCAAAAATGCTGGGTGGTCTCTCTACCTTTCCTAATTTCCTATTGAGACCAAAGCATAGAGGTGCTTCAAAGTCCTTTCTAATCACTAGCTAATATTCTTCATGAAAAGAGACATAAAGTCACTTTGCTCATTTAAGCATACTCATGTTACACCTATCTCCTTTTGGTCTCGCCCTGTCGCACCACCATATTTCATGGGCGTACCCCTCGCTGACTTGAACTCCTTTCTTTACAACAATCGTCGGTATCTGGCTTCCATTCATTCACGGGACCCTATTGTCAAACAAGCTCGTCTTGTATGATAAAATCACTCTACAGATACTTCGGCTCAGAACTCTGATTACTTATCTTGATTTATTTAAAAAAAAAAAATAAGAACCTGTATCCAAATTTCATCGCAAAATACCTTTAACTCTCCCATTTACACGTGCTGCAGTGTGCGTTCTCCGGAACCATAAACCTTATATTCAGTATCCTTGGGTGATGGTGTTATAGGATCATAAACCAAACAGTTTTTTATATGCGCCGTATGAAAGTCTATAGCACGTTTAAGAGGATCCACATAATTGGCACGCACCTCTGTTGTCATACCCGAATTGGGTACACGAGGTATTACACTAGGAAATTCACAACGCCGCTTCGGGCATTCCTTCGCAGCCATATCAGTGCACATTGTTTCATCACTAGCGAAGAATACACGTTTCGGTGTTGTGCTCTGCTCATTCCAATTCCAAAATGTAATGTTATCATGTCGGGCAACACTATTCATCAACTCATCGGGTGTATAATGGACAAAAGCCAAACGTGACGTGGTTGCAGCCGGATCTAGCATTTTCGTATAACCTGGCTTAGCACGATTGATAGTGACATGCGTTGCAGCAACTGGAACGGGTAAGGGTATAGGACTGGGTGGATCCTGTGCTTGTTCCGGCTTCCAAATGTAGTCATTACGCATAACACTACGAGCCGGACGCATTGGACGACTTATAAAACGTAAACGACGCTCATCGAAACTTTTCATGCAATCCATTTTCGGTCCAAGTGTGGGATTGATTATTTTACTTGAATCCTCATACTGTCCAATGATGATCTCGTTTATAAAAAAATCGACTAGGTTTAGTGACTTATGGCTAAACTTACCTTCCATATGTAGTTTGCCTTATAATCACTGGTACGTAAACGTTCCAAGTTCGGATCAAGTTTATAGGGCTTTGGTTCTTTGATTTTCGCATGCATAAAATTGCCCATCATTGTATCGGTCATGTATGCATGACTGCGATTGTTCGATGTACGCATATCATCCTTACACTCACCAATGGGCTTTTTGTAATCGATGAACCCGAAGTCATTCATTTTTGCAAAAATTTTACTTACGGTACTATCGTGTACAAAATAATATTGAAATATGTATGATTAAAGTTAGACGAAATAAAATTATGTAGAAAACCAAATTTTGTATTTGCTTCTTTCAGTCTGGCCTGGCGGTAAATACAATATTGCCTAAAGGTTGCTATGGTTCCTATAGGGTTGGAGTGTAATCAAAGATAATTTTTTTTCTGGATGGATTATGTTCTAACCTGGTTATTAAATCTAGTTACTAGAAACCATGAATGCAGGATTCCCTTCTTCTTTTGAAGCTAGATAAACTCACTTATTCTAACCTCCAAGAGTTGTTATTTTTTAAACATCGGAAACACGGTTTAGCATTACATCAGCAAAGGGAAGCTCACTTACGCACGTACCACCGCAAATGGTTGCATAGCGTCGATAAAGTTTGAGATAAGTCAGATCCTCGGTATATCCTCATAAGTCTCAAAAACATCCACACCGAGATATTTAATCCTTTCTCTTGCAAAATCTGGACACCTGAGCATGAAGTGACTTGAAGATGCCATTCATCATTCAAGCATCTTACACTGCGGAGACGTTTGGCTTGTGTGAGCCTGAGCATCTGACAAGAAGAAGTGCCACCCCAGCGCTTGTTCAGCTGACCAGGATGCCACTTGAGCAGACGTAGGGTACATATATCCACTGGAATTCCAAGGTCCTAAAATTCAATGTCGGAATTGCCAGCGATGCCGAGATGCCCTGCTACCCAGATTATTTTTTATCGCAAAGTGGTGCGAGGCAACCACAATGGAAAGTATTACAATTCAGAAATATTTGACGATCCTGTGGCAAATCGACTCGACACCTGAAGTTAATAACACTTTTTCGATAGCCACTGGCAAGACATTGTTGAAAGCAGACAGTCACGCAGCACGAATTCTATATGCTTAACTAACAACAACGAAGAGCAAGTACTGGAGTACCTCAACAAGCAGCACGGGAACATAAAATTCACAATGGAAACCGAAAAAGACGGAGGAATCAATTATCTGGACCTCACAATAAGTATTGATAAAACTAGCAATAAATTCAACTACGAAATATATAGGAAACCAACGGCCACCGACACAATAATACATAATACCTCGAACCACCCACAACAACATAAAAATGCAGCGATAAGGCACTTAGTACAAAGATTGGAAAGAACACCTCTTACACAAGAAGCATATAGAAGAGAGCTTGGAATAATATATAACATCGCTACAAACAACGGATATAAAAAAGCACTAGTGGATAAACTCAGGAGAGACCTTAGAGAACAAAAAAGAAACAATGGAGAAGAAAGTACAAAAACCTGGACTACAATGACATATACTGGAAGGGCAACATATAAATTAGCAAATTTCCTTCGAAAATACAACATCAACACAGCGTTCAAAACATCGAACAATTTAGGACGGAAGCTAAGAACCAAAACTAACTCAGAAGATCCATTTAGCAGCCATGGTGTATACAAGCTCACTTGTGAATGCCAGCACAGTTACATAGGACAAACCGGACGACAAGTAAGAACGAGGTTCAGAGAACACATTAGAGATTACAACAAAAAGATACGGAATCCAACCATCATACCAGAGTCCAACTTTGCGAATCACATGGCGGAGAATAAATGCCCCCCCGGAAACATCAAAAAAACAGTCAAGGTCCTACATGTACAAGCAAAAGGCAGACGTTTGAACGTACTCGAAAACATGGAAATCTACAAACAAAAAACATTCGACGGTAGAATAATAAACGAACAGACAAACACTGTTTCCGACACATTATTCGAACTTTTAAAATTGGTTTACAAAAAACAAAGCAACCACTCAGGTACAACAAACACACACGCACCGACAAATAAGCACAAAACAGCAAAAGATCAAAAACAACAAACAAGCAAAAAAGGTCAAACAACAAAAATCACCAACTTTTACCTGCCTCAGTCAACCACAAAAAAACCGATCGATGCAAACCACCCCCGTTTCTGAATATACACACACAACACATGCACACACATACACAAACAGACACCCATGCTGACGTTACCTGCTACCTACTATAAATACAAGACAAACGACCACAACAGATCAGAACGAAAATCGACACTGATGATGGCACAACGCCGAAACCGGTTTGTCTCAAAACCAAATTTGACAAGGGATGACGAAAAATCGTTCCAATATACATCAATCATTCACCCTGTCGGAAAAACAACAAAACAAAATAAAAAATTCTATATGCCTTTTATAAGTAAGAAAACCGGATAGTTTGAGTTGACCTGCCTTTGTAATAAGTAGGTTGTAATGTCGAAAACAGCTCCCGAGAAATTGTACAACGTATTTAGAGACTAATCATGCAGTTCAATGTTTTTAAAATAACCACGGTGAGACTAATTTACCTAAAATCCTTGAGAGCTATATGTAAGCATTTTCCCACATTTGGAATAAAGGTAGCTTTGCCCATATTCCAAGAATCAGGGACACATCCCAACCTCAAACACTTGGTGTTGATCGAAACCGGACAGCTATAGGAAATCCAGACAAATGTCTGTAGTTGCTCAGGAGTTAAGTATGCCATTAGGCCCCAGAGACTTGTAGGGCTTAAAAAGTTAATAGCTCAACAAGAGGCCTAAAATCTTAGGGGTAACCTTTGATAACATGTTAACTTTTGCTGCTAACTCAAGCGCGATCGGAACAAGAGTACAAAACCGCACAAAATCTACGGAAAAGATAAAGAAATGCTACTGGCAACGTAAAAAGCAATCGGTAAGCAGAGTCTGAGCTACGCGTAGCCAATATGATCGCCGGGAAGGTGCAGGCCTTTAAAATCTGATACGGTGTTAAAGAGTATAACGAAATGTTAAACAGGCAAATAGGGAAAGTAAGGACTCATCTGTACAGTGGCGTACCCAGGATTTGGGGAAGGGGGAGATAAAAGTTGTTTTTATCGAAACCTGAAATTTGAAACACACAATAAACTTTGTTTCAAAAATGTACGCAAAATTCGTAAAAATGCAAATCAACTTTATCAAAGTAAACTGAATGTTTTTAGCGACCTTTTTATATATAAGTATGTTGAACTTTAGCTGGCTCGAGGTCAATAATACTATTTTTATTAAAACCACAGGTTTTTTTAATAATTTTTCCAATATATTTCGGTTATTCCGCGATAACCGTTCTCAAGACGTGTAAAGGAATGTATGTATATGCAAATATTGTTTATATATTTTGTTATAAAGAAAATTGTTTATGTTACATTTATAGATCCTTGAGAACGGTTATCGCGGAATAACCGAAATATATTGGAAAAATTATTAAAAAAACCTGTGGTTTTAATAAAAATAGTATTATTGACCTCGAGCCAGCTAAAGTTCAACATACTTTATCAAAGTCTTACACTTTTTTTCAGAATTTTTTAAATTTTTTGGAGTATGAAGTTTTGTAGTTCATTAAATTTTAATATAGTAATGAGTAAATTTTAAGGTCGTGACACATTTTGCTGATTTTTGGATATTTTTTTTCTGAAGAGCTAAAGTGTTTTCAGCAGTCGAGACGCTCATTACCTGCGCTACTGCGGCATGTAAAGCAAAGCTGTCTAATACTGTATTTAAGATCTATGCAATCTGTTTGTTTTTTTTTTTTTTTGCATTTTACTTTGCATTTGAAATTTGTGAAATACTAATGCCTACTATTATCGAATATCTTCTAAAGTAAATTCGAATGAACTGCAGAGTACCGATATGTACTAGAATCAGGTTTTGCTATCATTTCATTTTTCATTTATTACAGATTTAAATTAGTACAAGGACATCCTATACAGAGTAAGGGCCCTAGAAACTGAAGTATGATTCGGAACAAGTGTAGAGTTTAACAAGTAAGGAAGTCTAAGTTCGGGTGGAACCGAACATTATATACCTAGTAGTGATCTATTATGGCATACCAATTTACACAGGTCTATTTTAATACATTTCAGCTCGTATTATAAAGCCAGCTGACTGTTTTCAATAAAAACACTTCTGTCATGAGTTTTGACGGGTAAATTAACTAAAAAAAAAAGTTTACTTATGGCGCGATATACAACAGGTATATCATCATAAACCTCCTAAGAGGTTTTTGCGCCGAGCTTCCCTTCCAATTTGTGGTATGCCGTTTTGAACTTTTTCGTTTGCTGAAAAGCCTTCAAAAGCAGACAAACCACTGCCGAGGGGCGACCCCGTTTTGAAAAACTTTTTCAAACCACTTTCGATGTTACCTGTCCCAGGACTCGAACCTTGGAGCCTCGGTGTGGTAGGCCGGTAACACTACCACCACACCACGGCGGCCGCCATTAATTTATTTGTATATAAATAGCTTCCCTACCAACAACTGCTAACCACATTTTTTCAAAATACCAATACATGCATATTTTATGTTTGAAAAATTTGCGTTCAAATAGACAAACGCACAGACATACAGACGGACATTGCTAAATCGACTCAGCTCATAGTCCATATTATTTCAGTTTACTTATTGATGGACCCATTTCTTCTTCTCCTACTTACAAACATTTCATGTTCATTAATGGTATGATAATCAAAAAATATATATAACTTCCCTGTTGTAGTTGAGTATTAACAACTTGTCCGGATATTTTACTTGTTTGTTAATTTTTGGTAGAAGTAAACTACATACTATTGAGTAGCAACTGATCAATTTTTATTGAAATATCTATTTAGTTCAAAATACAAGCAATCGCCTTTGAAAATAACAGAATTTTTATGCTGAAAAGTGAGCGGCGCCACGCCTACTTCCCCAAAATCCACAAAATTTTTTTGCGGTTGAGTTTTGCTTAAAAAGCTTATTATGTATGTAAGATCTTATTGATATAGCTTGCATGGTTATAAAAATATCGCGTTTTACATTTTACAAACAAATTTTGCAGAACTATGTTAAAAAACTGGACAACAAACATTTCCCTTTACATATTCAACGCCAAATAGCGTTTTGATTAATCAATTTTTGCGGAGTTATGGCATAAAAAGTTTTGTGGAATAATCCACCATAAAAGGGGCGGGCCACGCCAATTTTCAAAATTTTATATTTTTCGGACACTTTGAAAGTGAATTGAAATGATATAAAGCTTTTGTACGCAAAGTTTTTGCCTATTAAATATATCTATAATCCTTTTCAAAATCTTTCGTATAAAAGTGGGCGTTGTTCTTAATTGATTTCACCCACTTTTTCCGGAACATACCTTATATTAAAATGAATATGTGTACTACACTTCGTTTCAATATCTTGGACGGTTTTTGATTTATGATTAATATTATTTCTAAATTTTACTCAACCAAAAGTGGGCGGTGACAGTCCCATTTTCAAAGATTTTTTGAAAAACTTATTTGCCGCCTTAACATTAATGTACACACCAAATTTCATCTATATAAGTGTTTTATGTACTGAATAATCACTTTTTTTGTATTTTCGAAAAGATTCTATACATAAAAAGTGGGCGTGGATATCATCCGATTTCGCCCATTTTAAATAGCGCTCAGAGATGAGTGCCAAGGAACCTGCATACCAAATTTCAATAAGATATCTCAAAATCTACTTAAGTTATCGTGTTTACAGACGGACGGACGGATATGGTTTAATCAATTTCTTTTTTCCTCCTGAACATTTTGATATATATAAGTCAATATCTATCTCGATCCGTTTATGCCGTTACATACCACCGTTACGCGACTAAAGTTAAAATATCTTGTGTGCGTAGCACTACTAGGTATAAAAATTAGCATAGTCTTAGGGTATGTACGAACAACAGCATAAAACGTATGTTTTCGTATAAAACACTTCACATAAATCGAGTACGTTGACACGTGCCAATGTCAATGGCAGCTTACTGCCTTCCTGCGAAAGCAAATTTTGGCGTACTTTATTATAACAGAAAAGTTCATCGTTTAATATTTCCCAAGGTGATGAAATTGTCCATGAGAGGAAAATAAATTGATAAACGGTTGCCAACAATTTTGAAAAATTTAAAGAAAATTCAGATAAAGGGGATTCATTTTAACCTTATAAATGCCTTATAATACCTGTAAACGCATAATTTTATCAAGTATATGTCACTTTTCATACAAGTTTACGAGCTTTATATAGTTTATAAGCTTTACGGGGTTTTATAGGCTTAGACGAATCCCCCTGTTTTTTTTTCAGGTAATTTCTCGGCAAGTTCTATGGGTTTCGTTTCGATGGAAATTTTGTTGGCGACGTATTTGGCAACATGTATGTACAATTGGCGACTTTTAAGGGAGAATCTGGCGACATCTTTAAAAAAATTTCTGGCAGCCCTGTCCGGTGTTGTTTTGGGGTAAAACATGCAGGTTTCATCAGGTTTACTGAAATAGGCACATACCTCAAATATTATTGTGATCGGTCCAAGAAGAAGAAGCGGGCTCCAAAAATTGTTTTGTTTACAAAATAGAGTACTTTGCCAAATTATAGAAAATGTATGTATTATAAACAAGAGAAATGGTTACACAAATGGACGATATTAAATTGATAAAATTGGTCAAGGGGAACCCTATTTTGTATGATAAAAACCTTGGTAGAAAACCTGGAAGCTCTTCAATGAAAGACGATATTTGGCACAAAGTTTCCCAGCAGATGAATTGCTCAGGTATGCAGTTGGCGTATAAAATTAATAGCTCTAATATTAGTTATGTTATTCTAATATATATGTATAGAACGTGCATGCATAACGCGCTGGAAAAGTTTGCGCGATCGATTTGGTAAAGTGTTTAAAAAGGCACAAGAAAATCCAGAAGAAACGGTTATCTGGGACATGTTCGAGCATCTTCTCTTTCTAAGAGACCACTATAAGCATGGGTAAACATTGGATTACCACTATACTTTCTTCTCAAAAACTAATTTATTTATTACTAATAGGGCTACTTTCGTCAACATAAAATATGAACCGAAAATGCTAAAACGAGGCCGAAAGCGTCTTAAACAAAGCGAAAAAAAGGCGCGTAAGCAAGTATGTGATAATGACGATGTTGAACCAGAAGAATTAATCGAGAACCAGCAATTAATTGAACTCGTAAAGGGCCATCCAGTACTGTATGATAGGAATAAAATACGCGATTCGAAAAACTTGACGGTGAAAAACGATGCATGGCGTAATATTTCTGAAACTATGGGAATCTCAGGTAAATCTTAATTAAAAGTAATGAAATCGGTGAATGTAGTTTTTTAATTACACATATGTATACGCATATAGAAGAAGTATGTTATAAGCGGTGGAAGAAACTACGAGAACGTTTTGCCCGCGAGTATCGCCAACATAAATTAAATCCAGAGGATCCTGTAACGTGGGTGTACTTTGAAGACTTGCTGTTCCTGGAAGTGCATTATAGAAAGGGGTATTTAAGCTGTTATACGTATATGTAAATATCAAGTTCATATCTAACACTTAACCAATTTTAGGATACCTTTGCCGGTACATGCTATCATGCAAACGAGGAACAAAGCAAAAACCGCAGCAGAAAACACTGACGATAGTACATTAGATGAAGATTGTTCTTTTACTTATGTAAAAGATGAACATTATGACGAAGTAGATTTGGAAAGTATTATTGAACCCGAGTTCACAGAATTAAACACATCTTCGCTTAATGAAATTATTATATTACCTAACAATAATCTCAAATTAACCGACGATGTCAAAATTTACAATCCGCCGAAAATCGTGTTAACATCACCAGTAACTACATCGCAGGAACTTCAACAAAATATTCAAGAAGTTAACATCGTAGAAGAACCAGAGCAACAGCTTACTTCCTTAATAACTGGCATTCAGCAAGTCTTAAATCAATCTCAGGACTGTTTGAGAACTTTACAGAAAAAGCAAGTTGAACACAAACGTGAATTGCAATCAAATACAAGTGCTTTAATTAATACGCCAGCAAGCATGTTACATAAGGTACATATACTACTCGAAGGTTTGGATGTATCACAGCGTACATTGGCAGAACGGCGAATCGTAAAATTTTTATGCGAATGTCAAATTAAGACGTTAAATAATGATGATATTGATGATGTGTCTTATACGCAGATTCATTAATTGCAATGTACAAAAAAATAGACTAGATATTAAATGGTATGAGCTTTTCGTTATAAGTAAGGTTACATATATTAATTTCGATGCTCTTTGAACGTAATATAAGCTTTATTCGGTGACAAAACTTGCAAAGAAGTGTCAGTAGAGCGACGTAAAACTCTCTCGAAACGGACAAAGGAATCAGTGAAAACTTGAAAGCAAAACACAGTTGCTTTTTTGATTGGTTAATACCTAAAATTTTAAAGTTTTTGTTGTTGATTTCCTATGTCACGATCAGCTTATTTTCACTAGCAAGTTTTACTGAATGAAATTTCCGCAGCAGAAATTTGCAGCTCCCTCTCCCAATGAGTTTTGCAGATCACTTTGATAAAATAAGAATCCTCAGCTAAGGCCCGGTTTTTCAGTCGTTGGTTAAGCTCAGTTTAAACTAGAAATTTTCAAACTTTGACTGTAAATAACTTCAGAACCGTTTAGGCTGGTATACCGAAATTTCGTAGAAGTCATACTATTGTTGTGGTAAATGCACCCATAAGCGAAATCGCTTTTCGACTTTTCATAAAAGTTATACGGAAAAAAGGTAGAAATATTGAACTGCCTATATCTAATTAGCTGATACAAGTATAATAATATAATTTGGAAGTTACCTCAATTTTCTTATTCTTTATACGATTTTTGCAAAGTTTTGGAAAGTGGGTGTGGCGTGGAATTTCGCAGTTACAATGACCTGGGCGTGGCACCGCCACATATAAATGAACAAAATGTCAAATTTCAGCTATTATTAACTTCAGAACCATGTTAAATAAAATTACGAAACATTATACGAGGTATACATTTTTCAAAATTATATATAACCTATACTGTTACTAGTGAACCCAGGAATCTTCTGTGAAAATTTCATAAAGATCGGTTAAGTACTTTGGACGCCAGACACACAGACACACATTCATTTGGTAATTGTTTCCTTTAGGAGACAACTGCTAAAACACGTCCAAAAATATCGGGAGAAGTATCAAACAACGCGTTTTGACTTCGGTATCAACAATCCGAAAGCGGATTTTCAATTTTTTGTTTCAGTGAAAAGTTACTCGCAAAAAACCAAAAAATTACCCAGGTCCGATCCCAAATAGGGGGCTTGGTCCAAGGTATTTATGTGCAGAACACCTTTCTGCGTAGGCGTGCTTCAAAAAAATAACCCTTAACCGGTCCACAGTATTTCTGTACAGAACACACTTTTTGCACTTTTCGGTACACCCTAATCTGTGATTACAACAACCACATGAAAATAACAGAAAATTTTAAACTTTGATTGCAAATATCTCTTCACTGAAACAAAAACACGAAAATCCGCTTCCGGATTATTGTTACCGAGGTCAAAACCCGTCTTTTCATACCTTTCCCGATAATTTCGGACGTGTTTTAGCAGTTGTCTCTTAAAGGAAACAATTACCCAGTTGTCTCTTAAAGGAAACAATTACCAAAAATACGCCGTGTCCAAGTTAAATAAAATATCTAAATATAAATAAATTAAAAATGTTTAGAAAATATAAAAATATTGCTCTTTTTTAATTGCGTTCAGTTTAATGCTTCACAACCAAAACAGTCAAATATGCAAACAGCTGACAGGTTAACTAGAGTTTACCCCTGCCAGATTGGCCGCTTAAACTCCGTTTAAACTTCGTTTAAAGTTGACTGAAAAACTGCATAACAAGTTTAAGCTTAGTTTAACTGAAAAATTTAGTTGAACTTGTACTGAAAAATCGGGCCTAAAAAGGATAAACTCGTTGATAGGTAAACTTCCTCTTGAGTTTTACGGTTATGTACAAATTTCCGAAGAAACACATACGGCCAACATTAATTTTTGAGTTTAAAATTGCAAAAAACAAATCTTTTAAAATGTATATACATATATTTGCAAGTCGTGTATTAAAATATGGCCACTGTAAACATAAAGCGAACAAAAGTTGTTATTGTGTTTACGAACCCTGTTAATGGTGACATAACCATATCCATATAAACAGCTGATCCAATCAACCTTATAGAAATCAATGTAATCGATTAATGGTGCCATTCCATAACTCTAACGCCATAACCAACTAATTGAATTTTGGTTCTCTGCTATATCCAGATATACAAAGGACAATAACATTGTGTATCATGTCAAGTGTGATATCTAAGGCAAAGACGTCAAATTTCGAAGAGATTTCGTCACCTGTTTTTTTATATTCTATAGTGGTCTCATCCTGCATCCCTTTCTATCATTCGTTAAAAGATAGGAGTGCGCTTTGTACTGGATGCGTCGCCATGTTGAAGTGCCTTAGATGTAAACAATGACTCCATGTTGATGTGCCTTTGCAAATAACATATCCTACTTGTTTTGATACACAATGGACAATAATTACAAATACAACAAGTAATGAAATCTAAGCTCGGGTGGAACCGAACATTAAATACCCAGCTGTGTAAAAGCGGTCGTGGTAAATTGTTGTGGAGTTATGACCTATAGAGGTTTTAAACTTTTTCTACTACCATGTGCGCAATTTTATGAATAAAAATGGTAATCCATGCTGAAATGCTCTATGGCGTCCATAGAACTTAACCGGTGTTTTATTTTGTTTTGTTGTTGTTCCGACAGGGTGAATGATTGATGTATATTGGAACGATTTTTCGTCATCCCTTGTCAAATTTGGTTTTGAGACAAGGGATGACGAAAAATCGTTCCAATATACATCAATCATTCACCCCGTCGGAAAAACAACAAAACAAAACCAAATTTGACAAGGGATGACGAAAAATCGTTCCAATATACATTAACTTAACCGGTCTTTATAAAATTTTCACTGGTTGCAGTAAAGGCTATATATAATTTGGAAAAGTGAGCGGTGCCATGCCCCCATGCTATATAAAATGTTAATCTTTTATAGGCGTCCAAGGTACTCAACTGATCTTTATGAAATTTTCACACTAGAATCTTGGATTTACTGATTACAAAATAGGCTATATATAATTTTGGAAAACGTAGATAGTATGCCTCGGAACAAGTTTCGTAATTTTATCTAGTCCAATATTTTAAAAAAAATCTGCGGCATCAGTGAAGGAGATATGCATGTTTCGGTTTCCCACCTCTGTTTTATAAAGCTTTAGTACAATCGTGGGCGTGGTCGTCCACCGACTTCGCTTATTCTACATAACCATAGGAAACCTCTTCCCAAGTTTTGTAAATCTATCTTACACGGGTATGAAGTTATTAACAGTCGAATTTGAAATTTGCTTGACTCATAATAGGGCGGTGCGACGCAACCTACCTTGCCCAGAAAGTAACCTGTGTGCCAAATTTCATTCAATTATCTCAATTTTTACTCAAGTTATCGTGTCCACGGACGGACGGACATGTCTTAATGTATTCCCCTGTTCATTCTAAGAAATTTGATATATGGAACTATATCTATCTCCATTATTTTGTACCGTTACAGACCACCGTTATGTGATCAAAACTATAATACCCTGAGTACTAGTACACGCTGGGTATAAAAATATGGTATTGGCTCCCGTAACCCCAGCAATTCAGGTGGGCAAAGCTGGGGAAGATGAGCAAGATGAATGCCCCGTAATCTCTGTGTCACAACTCGCTACGTGGACGGGAAAGATCGCTTGCTGACTGTGGATACTGGTGCATCACATTCCATCATTCGGATTGACTTGGTCAGCGGAAAGGTGAGACCATTGCGGAAAGCTAAGTTGTGGACAGTAACTGGTGACAGTAACTGGTGACAGCAAGCAAGTCCTGGGAGAAGTGACATGCAAGGTTGTGACTAGGAATGTGGCTACGTATCACAACTTCTTGGTAGCGAATATTGTCGACGAAGTCATCATTGGCGTCCATTTCTTAGCTGAGCGAGACATTCACATCAACGTAAGGAACAGGGTTATGACTTACAACGGCCAAGAAGTTCCTCTGATCTTTGGACACAATAGTGGCTATACCACCAAGGGAGTGATCTTGAAGATGAAGCAACAGCAGCCTCGTAAAGCAGAGGTAGCTCCTCGACCAAAGGCTTTCACGGACAGGTACCTCCTGAAGAAGATTCGGCAAGGCCCGGAGAAAGATCCAGATTTGGCACATGTGTTGAAAGGACTAAAGGAGTAGTTTGAAGCTAATATCTGGTTGTTTGCATCGGATATGGGAAAGTGAAGATGGTCGGAATCATCGAGCACTTATTGTTGTAATCACAGATTAGGGTGTACCGAAAAGTGCAAAAAGTGTGTTCTGCGCAGAAATACTGTGGACCGCGTAGGCGGTGTTGGACGGGCTAAGGGTTATTTTTTTTAAGCGCGGCCGAAGGGCGCCTACGCAGAAAGGTATTCTGCACATAGATACCTTGGATCAAGCCCCCTATTTGGGATCGGACCTGAGCCATTTTTGGGTTTTTTGCGAATAACTTTTCACTGAAACACAAAATTGAAAATCCGCTTTCGGATTGTTGATGCCGAAGTCAAAACGCGTTTTTAGATACCTCTCCCGATATTTTTGGACGTGTTTTAGCAGTTGTCTCCTAAAGGAACCAATTACCTTTTTCACTATTCCACTGACGTGGTAGTCCAGCAGACACCATTTCCATAGTTTCTCTCGTCTCGCCCTGTTTCAAGAACTTAATGAAACCATCGCCATCTTTAGTTCATTTATATAGATTTCAATTATTGTAATACTTTTTTATTTCAAAACCCTAATTCATTTTAAATGGTATATATTTAACTCGCCCAAATTAAGCCTAAAAAACGTATATCTTTGTACAAAACAACAAAAAAGTATTTCAAACGATAATTCTTTTTTTTTCTAAGTTTTAAATTCTTATAAAATACACTTAAGTTTATTCGTTTGTACAAAAAAGAGAAAAATTCAATGGCGGAATAAAAATATTTTTTATATTATACAGGGTGTTTTTTTTACTGGTTTGTTTTTCGAATAGAGATAAAACTGGCATTTTGTGGTCAAATCTGGCAACTCTAATGTCATTTATGTTCAGTTTGGTTTGCCATTTCATCATGAACAGGTTGACAAAAGAACAACGCTTGCAAATCGTGCAAATTTATTTCGAAAATAATGGTTCAGTTCGCGAAGTTTACCGTGAGCTCCGTCCATTTTATGGTCGACATAATCGTCCATCAGAGCAATTAATTCGGTTAACCATGGATCGTTTTCGTACTACGTTTACTCTATGTGATAATACGCATCCGCAGAGACGTCGAACAGTGCGCACCGAAGAAACAATTGCCGCTGTAGAGCAAAGTGTTGAAGAGGACCCGAATGAATCGATTCGCCACCGTGCACAGCAATTGGAGCTTTGTCCATCAACTTTATGGAAGATTTTGCGCAAAGATCTTGGCTTGCGACCTTACAAGATCCAGCTTGTGCAAGAATTAAAGCCGCGAGACCATGCAATGCGTCGTGATTTTGGTGTATGGGCCGAAAATGAGATTGATTTCGATGCTGATTTTCATCGCAAAATTTTGTTCAGTGATGAGGCTCATTTTTGGTTGAATGGCTACGTCAACAAGCAAAATTGCCGCATTTGGAGTGAAGAGAATCCACATGAGACCCTTGAAACGCCATTACATCCACAAAAACTGACTGTTTGGTGTGCTCTATGGGCTGGTGGAGTCATTGGGCCATACTTCTTCCGCAATAATGCTGGAAAGGCAGCTACCGTTAATGGAGACCGGTATAGAGCCATGATAACCGACTATTTTGTTCCCGAATTGGATGGCATGAATGTGGATGAGTTGTGGTTCCAACAAGACGGCGCTACATGCCACACAGCGCACGTCACAATCGATTTATTGAAGGAAACATTCGATGAGCGCATAATTTCGCGGAATGGACCTGTCAATTGGCCACCAAGGTCGTGTGATTTGACACCATTGGATTATTTTCTTTGGGGATATGTGAAGTCGCTCGTCTACACCAACAAACCAGAAACGTTAGGGGAATTGGAAGCCAACATTCGTGGCGTGATTGCCGACATACGGCCCCATATGCTCGAAAAAGTGGTTGAAAATTGGACCTGTAGAATTGGCTTTATTCGAGCCAGCCGCGGCGGTCACATGCCCGAAATCATATTTAAACATTAATGGCATAAAATTATCCTTCCAATAAAGCCAAATTGATGGACCTTAAAACGATTTTCTTTTGTTTTATTTCAATTCGAAGTTCTATACCCCTAAAAAAACACCCTTTATATTAGAATTTTACAGTTTGACTTTGCAACGCTTATACTTATAAACAAAATGTATCATATTAGGTATACCCTTTTTTAAAATCTACTCAGCCTCTCCAGCAAGGGATCATATCAAAAGTTTGATAAGGATTACATATTTTGGCAGATTTCGTACAATTACTTTGAGCACTACAGGTAAATTGGCTTCGAGCAGTCACAGTAAAAATATCTGGTAATTTTTTTTATTTTTGATGGGCATATTGAGCTAAGTTTCCAGGTTATCAATTAAAACAAAACTGACCAGATATACAAAGTATTTAAACAATTTCACTAAAATGTTGTTGGGATGCGTTACAAAAATATAACACAAATACTGACGTGGTTGTCGCTCAGATATCTGCTTCATTACTGACGTGGTTGTCTCTCAGATATCTGCTTCATTACTGACGTGCTTGTCTGCCATGATCAAATAATTTATATCGTCGTCGCAATCGGCCAACAACACGAAATTACCGTTTGACGTCGGTGAATTCTTATGTCAAAATGCACATGTGAGAGGGAACGCGCAAAAACGATTCGCCTAAAAATAAATAAAACACGAAGCGAACTCAATAGCTTTTCCAAGAACTGTAAACAAAGAATGTAAACAAAAAACAAAGATATGATAGTTTGACATAAGGTGTGGATGAGGAAGAAGAAGACGCTATGTCATGTGAAACTACCATATAAATTATTGGATTATGGTTGTCTGCCAGACACTTTTCCGCTCTCACCGAAGCGTGTGCTCGATTTGACCCTTTTCGCCACAGTAATATACGCATGAACATACAATAAAAAGGAAAGGAAACCGCGGGAATCGATTATTATAAAATAGTGGCGCAAGAGACATTTTTCCGTTTATTGGTGTCTGCCAGACTACCACGTCAGTCGGAGAGGGTTAAGTTTGTCTGTGAATAAAATTGTTGGGCGTAATCTGAGCAATGGCAGCGCCTGGAGGTTAATGTAGCAGTCCCCCACCTTGTGTAGTCCGCACATCTATTCATGGAATGGGGCGTGACGGACCTAACAGGGTTATACTGATGTTGACAATCCTTTGCCAGATATGAATCCGGTCCAAGTACCTTGCAGTTACGTACGATCGTAAAGAATTCCCAGATGTACGATCCCGGTATGTTGGACGATCAAAATCAACCAGGCGGTTAGATGACAATTTAAAGAAGAAAGAAACGGAGTTACACTGGTTGTCAATTTTTCTTTGCCATTTTTTTTATAGTTATAGCTATTATATGATTATTAGTATAATTGGTATTTGTTTCCTTTAGGAGAAAATAGCTAGAGCACGTCCAAAAATGTCGGTAGAGGTATCAAAAGACCGCGTTTTGAAGTCGGTATCAATAATCCGAAAGCGGATTTACGATTTTTTGTTGTACCCTGCATTAGAAATATTAACTTCTTCTTCTTTAAATGGTCATCTAACCGCCTGGGCGATTTTAACCGTCCAACATAGCTCGCCAGTCGTTTCTTCGTTGCGCCAACTGTCGCTAATTGGAAACACCGCGGGATCGCAAATCGGTCTCCACTTGGTCCTTCCATCGGAGTGGTGGTCTCCCTCTTCCTCTGCTTCCACCGGCGGGTGCCGATAAGAATACCTTCTGGGCTGGAGCATCTTCGCTCATTCGCACTACGTGGCCTAGCCAGCGAAGCCGCTGTGTTTTAATTCGCTGAACTATGCCGGCGTCTGCGTAAAGTTCATACAGCTCATGATTAAATCTTCTTCGGTACTCGTCGTCGCCAACGCGTAGAGGTCCACAAATCTTTCGAAGAACCTTTCTCTCGAATACTCCCAGAGCCGCCTCATCAGATGTTGTTAGTGTCCACGCTTCTGCACCATATAGCAGGACGGGTGCGATGAGTGACTTGTAGAGTGTTATTTTCGTTCGTCGAGAGAGGACTTTACTTTTCCATTGCCTACTCAGTCCGAAGTAGCATTTGTTTGCAAGAGTAATTCTAGGCTAACATTATTGTTGGTGTTAATGCTGGTTCCCAGGTAAACGAAGTCCTTTACTATTTCGAAATTATTGCTGCCAACAGTGGCTTGGTTGCCAAGGCGCGAATGCGCTGACTCTTTGCATGATGACAGAAGGTACTTCGTTTTGCCCTCGTTCACCACCAATCCCATTTTCTCCGCTTCTTTTTCTAATTTGGAGTAAGCAGAAGTTACGGCGCGGTTGTTAAGGCCAATGATATCAATATCGTCAGCATATGCCAACAGTTGCACGCTTTTATAAAATATTGTTCCAGCGCGGTTAAGTTCTGCAGCTTGTATTATTTTCTCCAGCATTAAATTAAAGAAATCGCACGATAGGGGGTCACCCTGTCTGAAACCTCGTTTAGTTTCGAACGGCTCGGAGAGGTACTTCCCAATTCTGACCGAGCTGGCGGTGTTGCTCAAGGTCATTTTGCATAGCCGTATAAGTTTTGCGGGGAAACCAAATTCAGACATAGCGGCATATAGGCAGCTCCTTTTCGTGCTATCGAAAGCGGCTTTAAAATCAACTAAGAGATGATGTGTGTCGATTCTCTTTTCACGGGTTTTTTCCAAGATTTGGCGTATTGTAAAAATTTGGTCGATGGTAGATTTACCAGGTCTGAAGCCACACTGATAAGGTCCAATCAGTCTGTTCACATCAGGCTTCAGTCTTTCGCACAATACGCTTGATAGGACCTTATATGCGATATTCAAAAGGCTGATTCCGCGATAGTTGGCGCAGTTTGCAGGATCGCCCTTCTTGTGGATTGGGCAGAGAACACTTAGATTCCAATCTTCAGGCATGCATTCATCCGACCATATTCTGCATAGAAGCTGATGCATGCGCCTTACCAGCTCCTCGCCTCCGTGTTTGAATAGCTCAGCAGGCAAACCATCAGCGCCAGCTGCTTTATTGTTTTTCAATCTGGATATTGCTATTCGCACCTCATTATAGTCGGGTTGTGGAACGTCAACTCCATCATCTTCGATTGTGGGCTCGGGTTCGGCATCTTCTCTGGTTTCTTGCTCAGTTTCTCCATTTAAAAGGGCAGAGAAGTGATCCCTCCATATTCTGAGTGCTCTCTGAACATCGGCCACCAGGTCGCCGTTCTCATTCTTACAGGAGTTTGCCCCGGGTTTAAAACCTTCTGTCATTCGCCGAATTTTTTGATAGAATTTTCGGGCATAATTCCCTTTGGCCAGCATCTCAAGCTCCTTTATTTCACGCTTTTCTGCCTCTCTTTTTTTCGCCCGGAAAAGCCGCCTCGCTTCCCTCTTCAACTCGCGGTAGTGTTCACACACACTCCTCGTTGCATTCGATCTCAGCGTTGCCTTGTAGGCTTCGTCCTTTCTTTTCGTTGCAGCGCGGCACTCTTCATCATCATACCAGTTGTTTCTTCGCGTTCGCCGGAATCCAATTACTTCTTCAGCAGCGGTACGGAGTGCTCCTGAGATATGATCCCACTGCTCATGCATTCCACTAGGTTAAATTGTGCTCTCGGAGAGCAGGTGTGAGAGGCGATCTGCGAAATAATTGGCGGTCTGTTGCGATTGCAGCTTTTCGACGTCCAGCTTTCCCTGCGTTTTTTGTTGCACCTGTTTTGTCGTACAGAGGCGGGTACGAATCTTGGCTGCTACTAGGTAGTGATCAGAGTCGATGTTAGGTCCTCGTATTGTGCGAACATCTAAAACGCTGGAAGCATGCCGTCCGTCTATCACAACGTGGTCGATCTGGTTGCGTGTTTTTCGATCGGGGGACAGCCATGTAGCTTGATGGATCTTCTTGTGCATAAACCTAGTGCTGGATATGACCATGTTTCGGGCACCGGCGAAGTCGATCAGCCTGAATCCATTTGGCGAAGTCTGATCGTGGAGATTGAACTTCCCGACAGTGGGGCCGAATACACCCTCCTTACCCACCCTGGCGTTAAAGTCGCCAAGCACGACGGGGGCAGCGCTCGTATGCTTCTTCCAGGCCCTCGTAGAATGCATCCTTTTCCACGTCGTCCTTCTCTTCCGTCGGTGCATGAGCGCAGATAAACGATATGGTGAAAAATCGTACTTTTATGCGGATTGCAGCGAGACGCTCGTTCACGGGTGTGAACGACAGTACTCGGTGACGGAGCCTCTCTCCCACCACAAATCCCACGCCGAATCTGCGCTTGTCTTCATGCCCACTCCAGTAGATGTTGCAAGGTGTTTTGATCGTGTTTCCTCGCCCCGTCCATCGCATCTCTTGTATGGCGGTGATGTCAGCTTTTGCTTTCCTCAGGACCTCAACCAGCCGGGCAGCGGCACCTTCCCCACTAAGGGACCGGACATTCCAGGTACATGCCCTTATCTCATAATCCTTATTTCGTTTGCGGGTGTTGTCATCTAAAAAAGGAGTTCTCATATCCGAGGCTTTGTTGTTGAATTTCATTGGAACGTTGTTTTATGTGGTGGGTCCCAAACCCAACGCACAACCCGTTTCACGGGAGGTTGAATTCTATTACACGTTTGTATAGCGAGCCGCTTGATCAAAGACAGACGCCCGCTTGCAGCCGCACCACATGGTGATCAGACGCTGCTGTTTGAACCCCCCAGCAAGCCCTTAAACCGATTATGTCGGAGTGGCCTTACCAGGTTGTCGCCTTCTCACCCAGAGGATACTTGGGCGCAAAGCCCGGAAGTAGTGAGCTGCTTGAAATATATATAGAAATATTAACATTATTATTAAAAATGCTGAAATTATTGTACTTACCTGGTTTTGTAATGAAATACAAATGTTTGCCAAAAAAACTAAAAATAAATTTTTCTTTGATTTTGACAGCTTTTACTCTCCCTTTGTTATGACTTTCTTTGCAATTATTCAAATTAAACTATTTCATTCACACTCATAGGAGTAGCAATATCGAAGAAAGAGAACGATTGTTTGGGAAATATATTGCATAAATATGTGTAGGTGTTGGTATGGAGGAGATAAAAAAAATATTCCTGTGGGTTAGGGGTTTAGAATATGCCCAAAGGTAATGACGGCGGCCGTCGTGGTGTGGCGGTAGTGTTGCTGGCGTACCACACCGAAGGTCCCAGGCTCGAACCCTGGTACAGGTAACATCATAAGTGGTTTGGAAAAGTTTTGGTTTGGCAAACTCTCCGAGTGTATTTCTGCCATGGAATACTTCTCAGCAAAACTTCATTTCCTTTGTAGATGCCGTTCGAAGTCGCAAAATATCTGGAGGTCCCGCCAATTTGTAGGAACAAATTTAAAATCGGCCCACCACAAATTATTAGAGAAGCTCGGCCTTAAACTCCCCAGAAGGTATAAATAGCTCAAATTTTTTTTTTTTAATGACGTGGAACTCGATGGCTGATCTATAGATATGATGACTACCTCGCAAGGGTATAGGTGTTACGTCGTTCGTCGTAGCTACGTCGAAAAGTTGTCGCGGCGAAAATGTTTTAGTCTTCAGGGTGAACATCGTTTTGCCTCCTCTTTTAGTTTTTGCCCTGTTCTTTTGTTAGCTGAGAATTGAAGAAGTTGCCAAAGATTGTACATTTAGTGCAATTTGCGGTGTAAAGTATAACTTTCGTGCGTAATTGGGCAAGTTTTACAAGCCAAGGCAACATTTCTTTTTTGTACGAATAAAAAATTGACATACATACACCAACGCACTTTACCACACTCGACGCACCTTCCAAGTTCTCAGTGCAGGAGTTGCATTATTTGTGAAAATTTTAATTGCAAAAATTTTGCTAATAAAATAAGCGTGTGCTTGCTAATATACTAACTAAAGTGTTTTACGTTTATTTTACCATTGTTTAATCCTCTTCAAGTCACCAGTAAACGTCTCAAAGAAGGGATAATCTTTTATACTGAAAAAGTGAAACATCTATCTGGACATACTTATAAGGGGAAAAAATGGAATGTGGTATGGGAGGGCAATGATATAGCAAAGTGTAGGAATTTAAGATTTTAAGTACTATAATAAAGTTGCTATTGTTATCAAGGCAGAGAAAAGCCAACGTATCACGTCAAAAATCAAAGATTCAGGTGTCATATTTGTAGCCAACGTTGGCACGGATCCCCTACGACACCCATGAAAGACGTATGCGTAATCGTATCGTGAAGAGTACACGCGGAATCTACACATACGCGCAAACCACTTTGTATTGCGGCTTGTGTGTGAATTTAAAAGAACGAGTCAGAAGTGACCAGTAGCAAGTGTGAAAGAATTACGACGGGTGTGGGACGATAAAGGAAACGATTAACACAACATTAACCTAGTATAATTTACTTATCTCCTAATTATTACAATTGACAAAGTCGGCACACTGATCAGCATTTGGCGGACGGTAGATTGATGCCGTTTTCGCACTTAAACAGCAAAAAGCAAAGTGGAGGAGAGTCAAAGTGGGTAAGGGAGTACGAGAGTAGGAACACTTGCACTCACGCGCATCAGTCACAATATACTTTTTAGGTTATAACATGATTCTACTGGAAATCAATAACCGCATCGTCGAAGAGACACTCTTGGTTAAATTTCGTAATGCACTTGCTGGGTAGGTTAATTATTAATTACACATATAAAATGTTATTTCTATTTTCTTATTAATTAAAAGTAGCTAAGTATTTTTGAATGGTCCTTAGTAGCATACGTACATATTGCTTGCTTGTGCACATTTGTATGCACATCCGGATTTGCTATTAAGTTGCTCTTGTAATGCCATTAACATTGAATCTACACCTATCCGCACTACACCCTTTTTCTTTAGCATGGCTGAATGCATTAATCATCAATCGTGTCAAGACTTCTGAACGTCAAGCCACACAAAAGTATACATTTTATTTATAAAAAGCAGCTGTGTGTCCATAGTGTAATTCCACTATGCTGTGTGTCAAATAACTACACGGCCAATGACTCATTTGCTTTTGTATTTTAAACTTGCATTATGTGTTCCGTTTTCCTTCAAAATTCATATATAAATTATTACATCCTATACAAACTGGGCCAGCAAGACTTTAACCAAAATTGTATACAGGCAGACACATGCATGTACTTCCAAACACACATACATATTTATATAATACTAGCTGACCCGCCGAACTTTGTTCCGCCTTAAAAGCACAAATCATAGTCACCCTGGGTCCACATTTAGGTCTATAAATTGGGACCCGGGTAAAATATCGAGGTGAAAGATATCTTAAATTTTAGGAGAGACGTCTAGAGAAGGATTATTGAAAGTTTCATTCATTTCTATGCAGTCGTTTTTGTGTGACGCGGGCGTTATGGTAAAAAAACCACATTTTTGGTCACATTTTGGTCAATAACTCTGGAACTGGATGAGATATCCAAATGAAAGTTGTCCTAAATTTTAAGTTAGACGTTAAGTGATAGAATGGTGAAAGTTTCATGCAATTCTATTCAGTAGTTTTTGCGTGATACGCGCACAATCATACAGACGGACAGACAGACAAAAATTCTAAAAATTGTAGATTTGGGTTCCGCTGGTCCAATAACGACCTCTCCTATCAGTTTTTCTTGAATATCTTCATACAGACGGACAGACAGACAAAAATTCTAAAAATTGTAGATTTGGGTTCCGCTGGTCCAATAACGACCTCTCCTATCAGTTTTTCTTGAATATCTTCAATGTACAGACATCGACCTGTTACAATTTTATTATATGTAAAGATGTTGGATTTGAAATATTTTTTTAAGTCTTCATGTATTTACATACATATCGTTATCTAAGTACTGATAAGATTTTTAGAAAGCAAGCTATTCGTCGATAAAGTATTGGCGTTTGATAAGCAGACTAAAAGTATGTATGTTGTTGACATATTCTTTTGCTAATACTTAACGAAACGTCCTGCTAAGTTTCAAAACGTTCAGCTGAAATGGAGACACTACCATTTACAATAGCCCAGAGTGCGGCGCTGCAAGGGTTCTATACTTCACCTAGTGCTTTAGTTGTGTGAAGGTAGAACTTTTTGTTAACAGAAGTTAACCACACGCTATGAGCTCTGACATTCAAACTTGCCGGTGGATGGTAGCGGCAGGCGCTTACAGAATAAATAGAAGAATCGATTTAGTGAGCTGAGATGCCCCTACCAGAGTAGCAACTGTCACAGTTCGCCTGACATCTCCATCGTAAGAGAAGGGTTATTACTACATCATAACATCCAAACCGTACTTTTATTATTATTCGATGCGGCGTGCTTAATCATAGCTCCATTACCTATATATAAGATTGCATGCAGAGTTGACGAGGTGAAGATACGGTATCTATTTCTATAAACTGAAACTAAAAGACCCAATTAAATGACATATTTATATCAGCTAATTTAATTACTTTCTTCTTCTTTAAATGGTCATCTAACCGCCTGGGCGATTTTGACCGTCCAACATAGCTCGCCAGTCGTTTCTTCGTTGCGCCAACTGTCGCTAATTGGAAACACCGCGGGATCGCAAATCGGTCTCCACTTGGTCCTTCCATCGGAGTGGTGGTCTCCCTCTTCCTCTGCTTCCACCGGCGGGTGCCGATAAGAATACCTTCTGGGCTGGATCATCTTCGCTCATTCGCACTACGTGGCCTAGCCAGCGAAGCCGCTGTGTTTTAATTCGCTGAACTATGTCGGCGTCTGCGTAAAGTTCATACAGCTCATCATTAAATTTCTTCGGTACTCGCCGTCGCCAACGCGTAGAGGTCCACAAATCTTTCGAAGAACCTTTCTCTCGAATACTCCCAGAGCCGCCTCATCAGATGTTGTTAGTGTCCACGCTTCTGCACCATATAGCAGGACGGGTGCGATGAGTGACTTGTAGAGTGTTATTTTCGTTCGTCGAGAGAGGACTTTACTTTTCAATTGCCTACTCAGTCCGAAGTAGCATTTGTTTGCAAGAGTAATTCTTCGTCGGATTTCTAGGCTAACATTATTGTTGGTGTTAATGCTGGTTCCCAGGTAAACGAAGTCCTTTACTATTTCGAAATTATTGCTGCCAACAGTGGCTTGGTTGCCAAGGCGCGAATGCGCTGACTCTTTGCATGATGACAGAAGGTACTTCGTTTTGCCCTCGTTCACCACCAATCCCATTTTCTCCACTTCTTTTTCTAATTTGGAGTAAGCAGAAGTTACGGCGCGGTTGTTAACGCCAATGATATCAATATCGTCAGCATATGCCAACAGTTGGACGCTTTTATAAAATATTGTTCCAGCGCGGTTAAGTTCTGCAGCTTGTATTATTTTCTTTAATTACTTTACCTACTATAAAAACAATTATCAAAAGAAAAAAGTTATAAATAATTTAACTATTCTAGCGCCAAAGCCGAATCCATTGATGTGCGAATTGCAGACTTCGATGGTGTGCTCTTTCACATTTCGAATGTTAATGGTGATAAGACTAAAGTTAGGGTAAGCCATTAATATAATTTAATAATGAAATTCTTTGCTAACTTACCAAATTCCTTCTCCTTTCAGACAAGCATTTCGCTAAAATTCTACAAGCAATTACAAGAGCATGGTGCTGATGAATTGCTGAAGCGTGAATATGGCGGTTTACTCATAGACACTGAAGAGGGTAAACATACAAAATATACATTTGAACTCAAACGAGGTTCTAATTTTCATTATTTTCTCGCTCTTATTTTACAGGCTATAATGTGTCCGTACTTATTGATTTAGAAAATATACCTGCTGATTGGGAAGCAATCGCCAAAAAAATTGGTTTGTTAAAACGTAATTGTTTTGCATCAGTTTTTGAAAAGTACTTTGATTTTCAAGAACAAGGGGAGGAGGGTCAAAAACGCGCTGTAATCAATTACAGAAATGATGAGACGCTGTAAGTAGCATGCGCATATTTCTTTTTATAGAGTAATATATTATAGTTCAGTATACGTATTCACTTTGTAGTTATGTTGAAGCCAAATCAGATCGTGTAACAGTCGTATTCAGTACGATTTTTCGTGATGAAGACGATGTTATAATTGGCAAAGTATTTATGCAAGAGTTGAGAGAAGGGCGTCGAGCATCGCACACGGCACCACAGGTCCTGTTCTCCCATCGCGAACCGCCTATGGAATTGGCTAAGACGGACGCTAGAGTAGGCGATAATATTGGATATGTTACTTTTGGTAAGTAAAATGTAAGGTATAAATATTTATTTTTGAGGTAAGGTTGAGTAACTAAAAACAAGTAAAAGAGTTCATTGATTTCAAGATGGATTGACATGAGCGAAATATAGGGCCTACAGCTGTTCAGGTCGCTTGGAATATACCCCGCAAGGTAAGCCTGTTTGTTGAAAATGGATAATGAGAGGCATCATATCCGTAGATCAACCATCGATATGCACGTTATTACCTTTGTGCATTTTAGTCGTCTCTTACGACAGGTATGCCTACCTCGGGATGACGTTGTTGTTGTTGTTGTGGTAACGAAGGTTTTAGGGAGTGTTGTCGAATTAACAGTCCTTGGCCGGATTTGAACCCGGCACGCTCCGGTACTCCCTTGCGGTACTGACCGACTGTCGTGGTAGCGATTTATGACCAGTGAAACCTTCTAGGTCATGTCAGCCCTCCTTCCGCAAGGAAGGATAAGATGGGTAATGAGAGGTGAGAGGCATCATATCCGTACATCAACCATCGAGTTGCCTTTGTGCATATTAGTCGCCTCTTACGACCGGTATGCCTATCTCGGGCATATTCGAAACCCCTAACCCGCAGGGGTTCTCGGGATGACGTAATGTGTAACAACACTTGGTTTTAATTATTGCCGAAGGTAGAAAAATTCAACAATATTCCTAAAGCATTAGATTATTGGGGTCTCAAAGTAACCTGTTCTTTTATTGACTTATGTGTTTAAAAGAGTTCTGAATATATCTGTTAATATATAAAACAAAGAAATTAATTACATTTTATCTCAGATGACTTGTGTTTGATTACAAAGGAATATCTTTAATTCTGTAAACAAAATAAATTGAGTAATATTACTTTGGAGTTAAAAGTGGGATGCAAACTCATTCATGGCATGTGTCTCTCAAATGCTCCTATATGAAAATGTAGAACAAACGGCATCCTGAATAATATACATGTTATCTCAGATGACTTGTGTTTGATTACAAAGGAATATCTTTAATCCTGTAAACAAAATAAATTGAGTAATATTACTTTGGAGTTAAAAGTGGGATGCAAACTCATTCATGGCATGTGTCTCTCAAATGCTCCTATATGAAAATGTAGAACAAACGGCATCCTGAATAATATACATGTTATCTCAGATGACTTGTGTTTGATTACAAAGGAATATCTTTAATCCTGTAAACAAAATAAATTGAGTAATATTACTTTGGAGTTAAAAGTGGGATGCAAACTCATTCATGGCATGCGTCTCTCAAATGCTCCTATATGAAAATGTAGAACAAACGGCATCCTGAATAATATACATGTTATCTCAGATGACTTGTGTTTGATTACAAAGAAATATCTTTGATCCTGTAAACAAAATAAATTGAGTAATATTACTTTGGAGTTAAAAGTGGGATGCAAACTCATTCATGGCATGTGTCTCTCAAATGCTCCTATATGAAAATGTAGAACAAACGGCATCCTGAATAATATACATGTTATCTCAGATGACTTGTGTTTGATTACAAAGGAATATCTTTAATCCTGTAAACAAAATAAATTGAGTAATATTATTTTGGAGTTAAAAGTGGGATGCAAACTCATTCATGGCATGTGTCTCTCAAATGCTCCTATATGAAAATGTAGAACAGACGGCATCCTGAATAATATACATGTTATCTCAGATGACTTGTGTTTGACTACAAAGGAATATCTTTAATCCTGTAAACAAAATAAATTGAGTAATATTATTTTGGAGTTAAAAGTGGGATGCAAACTCATTCATGGCATGTGTCTCTCAAATGCTCCTATATGAAAATGTAGAACAGACGGCATCCTGAATAATCTACATGTTATCTCAGATGACTTGTGTTTGATTACAAAGGAATATCTTCAATCCTGTAAACAAAATAAATTGAGTAATATTATTTTGGAGTTAAAAGTGGGATGCAAACTCATTCATGGCATGTGTCTCTCAAATGCTCCTATATGAAAATGTAGAACAAACGGCATCCTGAATAATCTACATGTTATCTCAGATGACTTGTGTTTGATTACAAAGGAATATCTTTGATCCTGTAAACAAAATAAATTGAGTAATATTATTTTGGAGTTAAAAGTGGGATGCAAACTCATTCATGGCATGTGTCTCTCAAATGCTCCTATATGAAAATGTAGAACAAACGGCATCCTGAATAATCTACATGTTATCTCAGATGACTTGTGTTTGATTACAAAGGAATATCTTTAATCCTGTAAACCAAATAAATTGAGTAATATTATTTTGGAGTTAAAAGTGGGATGCAAACTCATTCATGGCATGTGTCTCTCAAATGCTACTATATGAAAATGTAGAACAAACGGCATCCTGAATAATGTACATGTTATCTCAGATGACTTGTGTTTGATTACAAAGGAATATCTTTAATTCTGTAAACAAAATAAATTGAGTAATATTATTTTGGAGTTAAAAGTGGGATGCAAACTCATTCATGGCATGTGTCTCTCAAATGCTCCTATATGAAAATGTAGAACAAACGGCATCCTGAATAATATACATGTTATCTCAGATGACTTGTGTTTGATTACAACGAAATATCTTTGATCCTGTAAACAAAATAAATTGAGTAATATTACTTTGGAGTTAAAAGTGGGATGCAAACTCATTCATGGCATGTGTCTCTCAAATGCTCCTATATGAAAATGTAGAACAAACGGCATCCTGAATAATATACATGTTATCTCAGATGACTTGTGTTTGATTACAAAGGAATATCTTTAATCCTGTAAACAAAATAAATTGAGTAATATTATTTTGGAGTTAAAAGTGGGATGCAAACTCATTCATGGCATGTGTCTCTCAAATGCTCCTATATGAAAATGTAGAACAGACGGCATCCTGAATAATCTACATGTTATCTCAGATGACTTGTGTTTGATTACAAAGGAATATCTTTAATTCTGTAAACAAAATAAATTGAGTAATATTATTTTGGAGTTAAAAGTGGGATGCAAACTCATTCATGGCATGTGTCTCTCAAATGCTCCTATATGAAAATGTAGAACAAACGGCATCCTGAATAATATACATGTTATCTCAGATGACTTGTGTTTGATTACAAAGGAATATCTTTAATCCTGTAAACAAAATAAATTGAGTAATATTATTTTGGAGTTAAAAGTGGGATGCAAACTCATTCATGGCATGTGTCTCTCAAATGCTCCTATATGAAAATGTAGAACAGACGGCATCCTGAATAATCTACATGTTATCTCAGATGACTTGTGTTTGATTACAAAGGAATATCTTTAATTCTGTAAACAAAATAAATTGAGTAATATTATTTTGGAGTTAAAAGTGGGATGCAAACTCATTCATGGCATGTGTCTCTCAAATGCTCCTATATGAAAATGTAGAACAAACGGCATCCTGAATAATATACATGTTATCTCAGATGAATTGTGTTTGATTACAAAGGAATATCTTTAATCCTGTAAACAAAATAAATTGAGTAATATTATTTTGGAGTTAAAAGTGGGATGCAAACTCATTCATGGCATGTGTCTCTCAAATGCAACTATATGCAAATGTAGAACAAACGGCATCCCGAATAATATACATGTTATCTCAGATGACTTGTGTTTGACTACAAAGGAATATCTTTAATCCTGTAAACAAAATAAATTGAGTAATATTATTTTGGAGTTAAAAGTGGGATGCAAACTCATTCATGGCATGTGTCTCTCAAATGCTGCTATATGAAAATGTAGAACAAACGGCATCCGGAATAATGTACATGTTATCTCAGATGACTTGTGTTTGATTACAAAGGAATATCTTTAATTCTGTAAACAAAATAAATTGAGTAATATTATTTTGGAGTTAAAAGTGGGATGCAAACTCATTCATGGCATGTGTCTCTCAAATGCTCCTATATGAAAATGTAGAACAAACGGCATCCTGAATAATATACATGTTATCTCAGATGACTTGTGTTTGATTACAAAGAAATATCTTTGATCCTGTAAACAAAATAAATTGAGTAATATTACTTTGGAGTTAAAAGTGGGATGCAAACTCATTCATGGCATGTGTCTCTCAAATGCTCCTATATGAAAATGTAGAACAAACGGCATCCTGAATAATATACATGTTATCTCAGATGACTTGTGTTTGATTACAAAGGAATATCTTTAATCCTGTAAACAAAATAAATTGAGTAATATTATTTTGGAGTTAAAAGTGGGATGCAAACTCATTCATGGCATGTGTCTCTCAAATGCTCCTATATGAAAATGTAGAACAGACGGCATCCTGAATAATATACATGTTATCTCAGATGACTTGTGTTTGATTACAAAGGAATATCTTTAATCCTGTAAACAAAATAAATTGAGTAATATTTTTTTGGAGTTAAAAGTGGGATGCAAACTCATTCATGGCATGTGTCTCTCAAATGCTGCTATATGAAAACGTGGAACAAACGGCATCCTACATTTTAGCTCAGATGACTTGTGTTTTTTTGCAGCAACATACATTCTTTTAATTATATTGAAAATATGAAAAATGTTTATTGGGCGCTAAAAACTTCTTAAGTTTACTTTTTCGGCTTTGAGATCCATGTTAATTAGTGTGTCAGATTATTTGTAAAAAATGTAATTATTATTTTCTTTTACAGTACTCTTTCCACGGCATACTAACAAAGAAACGAGAGATAACACCATCAATCTAATACATATGTTCCGAGATTATTTACATTATCATATTAAGGTAAGCTTGCATATAGAGATGCCAACATAATAATAATTCCAAATCGGTGCCTTGGATTGCAAATCGGTTAAATCCGTTTTGTAATTACATACTTACTTTCTGATAATTTGATGATAGAACAATATAGACTGTATCCACCAATAAAGACTAGTAGTATTCTGTGATTATAAACAAACTAAATTCATTTATTGAAATGTACAATTCTTGTTTATTAGCTAACACGGTTCTTCTTTCAATCGACATATAACGATGCGGTGTTCGGAGATGCCCGAAATCCTGTAGTCACTGGCCGGCAGCAGGCAATCGACCAACTGGTATTGAGCTACGTATCGCCTTTTTGGTTGCCTAAGTTTGGCAGACATCTCTTGGAGGAATGAGTAGGCTTGTCAAAACACTCCGCGGAGGACTACCTTAACATTAGCTCTGTCAGGCGAGCATAACATTTTTCATTCCCACAACAGCCGGTTCTATCGTACCGGAATGGTTCGGGTTTTACCCTTCCAAGGGCTGTTATTTCGATGTAACCCTGTCTAACTCGTCACATGTCCCCCGAAAACTGTCATCCTCCGAGAAGCTGCTCGCAGCTGGGCTGCTCAATACTATCTTGCTCCGGGCTGGTGTTGAACCCAACCCGGCACCAAGACACTGGAACTGCTGCTTTTTCTGGAAGAAGATTTATGTCAAACGTGCATACTCCGTTCAATGTTCCAAATGTAAAAGATGGCTGCACAAAACATGTTGAATCCCTCCACACACAGACCCGCTGTTTTCTTCAAACCTCCCACTGCAGCTCACAGCGTAGTACCTCTGCGTAGCAACTCCCGAACGATAGCCCACCCCTACCCAACTAACAATTTCCCCTTCCAGCACTACCACGATTGTAAGCCAAGGCCACCAGCTCCCAGTCACTTACACGACGTGCACTGTTTGTCGGTTGAGATTATATTCACGGGCGGCATCAGTCAAATGCAACTCATGTCTTGGCTTATGTCACCTGCTTATATGCTCTGAACTTGGAAACAGGAATTTATAGACTAATACGTACGTTGCGCCATGTTGTCGAGCTGCGCAGCCTGCAACATTTGTTTGTTTGTTTGAGTATTTGTTTGAGTGTTTCAGGGCTTGCAAACAACAATAGGAAAAAGACGGGCTAGCGTAGGAGTGGAGGAAAAAGAGGTGAAAAAATCTTAGGGCAGAATGAAATGTACTACTTAATTAAAGATCTCCTAATTACCTTGATGTTCATTCCGATTACTATTTAAATAAACATATTTTCCATTTTCCTATTTGCAGTGTTCAAAAGCGTACATTCATTCTAGAATGCGGGCAAAAACATCCGACTTTCTAAAAGTACTGAATCGTGCTAGGCCAGAAACGAAAAATACGGAAAAGAAAACAATTACGTAAGTTGGTTTCAATGAAATTATTTATTTAAATACTTAAGCTCGGTTAAAAAATTAAAAATCGAAAAATCTAAAATTTTAATATTTTTATTTTTCAGGGGGAGAACTTTCATTCGCAAGGAATGATTTGTGGACAATGTCTATTTGTTTTTATATATTTATGTATTAATTATTAATTAATATTAAACATAGCTTGATGACAAACGGTTTTATGAAAATAGAAAACTGAAATGTATGCAGGTAAAAGCAGTATACAATTAAAAAAATTAATATTAATAATTGCCAAGGAATATAGTTTGTATAGGCGCAAGCAAATAAGTAATAAAGAGTATTAAAAATAAAGTAAAAAAAACACGAAATTGAACTGTTAAAACACCACAAATAAACAATTAAAGTTGATCCTACTACTCGAGTGGGAATAACATTCATAATAACTACTAATTGAAATGTAACTAAATACAATATACAATTAAGTTCCATACCGGAGATAACGTGTTAAACATTGGCTCGCAGTATATAAGCGTAGTAATGAAATTAAATAAACAATTAATTAAATGAAAAAAGTTGAGTATACTAGGCAATGAAAACTAAAACAAAAATAACAAAAACAAAGGATGCAACTGTGTTGCAGTTGCATTTAGTATATATGTATGTATAAAGCTGCCGATTAAAGAATTTGATATGGAATCCACAAATAATAAAACAAATGCAATATCGATAATCAAAAATGCATTCGCATTGCTGACAGTATATATGTATATTTGTTGTTAAATGTGTAAGTATATAAGTATGCATCTATCTATTTACTATATAACACTGCATTTACACAGGCACTTGTATGTTGCTTTTGAATTTCAGATTTCTATATGGATCTTTGGCTGCTGTTTGGTCGCCATCGCTGGTGTCACAGTTGTTTTTGGCTGACAAGTATTCTGATTGAATATGCGCAATAGCTGAAAATGGATATGCAAACTTATTTAAATATTATACAAGTTTATTATAAGATATGTTTTTTATTCAATTTTAAAACTTGTGACTTAATATTACAGATATATGTATTTATGAATGTCGGTAGGTGTGTTTGGAGGGAAAACTTGCAAGTAACATAAGTGACGAGAGAATTGTATACCTATATATAGATATATCTAAAAAAGCAAAAGTTTTCCCCGAACAGGAAAGCGTAAATATTTGCGGGCAAAATATCTGTTACCGTTTTCATTCATACAATCTTGCTGCGTGGACTTTTCCCAGCAGCAACTTGCAACTTCCCCTCCAAATGAAATGTCAAAATGCTCTGTCCTTGTAATTTTTTTGTATCACCTAACATTATTTAAAAAACTTTTGTAAAAAATTGTACAAATTGTTTGCTCGCCAGACAAAGCTTGTATTTATTATAGTACATGCACGTTTCAAGCTACATACATAATTGCATATGCATGTAGATATGTATGTGTGTACTTACTTTTCATAGTTGTAAGTTAGAGTTAAAAGATGTACAAAGCAAAGGCATGCAGGCACTTGTACAATATTTGTGGAGTTGCTATGGTACTTCAATATCTTCCAATTTGATAGAATGCAGTGCTATTTGTTTTAAAGTAAAAGAGATTGGTTTTGGGTTTATAGAAATATAGGATAAGGAATAATCAGTTTTTGGGGTTATTCAAAGAAAAACACAGCATGCATGAGCGTGAATACATACAAATCTTTACAAATATGAATAACACTACAACAAAAGTTTGTACAGAAGCTATTGTGTTCTTGAAGCTATAAAGGTCTTAAAATATATCGTGTGCACTTCGCTTTTAGACGTCGTCGCGTAGAGTCATCAAAATATACCTACAACTCAACCAAATTAGAAAAACAGACTGTACTTTTGGTTGAGTTGAAATTATTGGACCCTAGGGATATTTCTTGATGTCTCTAAAATAGTTTTATCGTTAAACTTATAAAAGTACTAAGCTAATTAATTCAAATAATGTTTGAACTGAATAATAATAATTAAAGTGAAGAATTCGTGGAAAATGAAAATACTGTAAACCGGTGAATAATATATATATATATAAGGGATCTGACTTAACAAACGGAACTTTTAATAATTGGGGATGTCGTCTCCATGAACACGTGATTAAGTATAACCAAGTTTTTGGTGTCGTTTTTATAATAAAGTTTTTCTTTTATGAAAAATTTAATTGAAATAAATTGATGCATACATACGTTTAGTGTAAAAATTGAAAAAAGAAGCAGAAGCTGCTACACAGGATTCTTGCCTTTCGGTATTATGATTGTGTACTAGTGAGCTAAATAAACATTTGGAACTGATCTTAATGCTAAATTCATATCTACATTGGAATATAACCTGTCATATGAGGAGCTAATCCCAGCCATAGAAATCAAACCCAAAAAGAAATATATATTATATATATTGTGCTTCAAATCAAAATTGCAAATACGTTAAATTGATATGTACAGTACGTGCTCAGAGAATGTTGTTGTTATTAAGAGTGCTTCGCCCTGCCTAATGGCAACGATCATTTTGAGAATCGTCATCAGTCTCTTCTAACGGGAGTCCAAGGAAACACGCAGTTTCAACAGGGTTGGACCAGAGTGATATTGGTGTTTGAAGAGTAGGTTCAATTGACCAGGAAAAGAGATGTTTAGTGTCATGAGGGGGGTTTAGTCTGAATAAGTAAGAGTCTAACCTGTTACAATATCCTGTATCCCTGCTTAGAGAATCTCGACCGACAGTTTTTTTTTTATAGAAATTTACAGCTTGCTATAGCACGGGTGTGGAAGCTATTTTGAAGACAATACTTATCTTTGACACGGATTAGTGAGAAAAAGAGTACAAGATCACTTTCGTCGTCCCTATGGCACTCTTCTATGGTCCACGCCATGGTACGCGATTTAACGGTGTTCTAAAGATCGATTTTTAAGAAAGCCTACACATTTCGGCAGATTTAGCAGTTGCAGTCGTGGTCAAGAGACTGGATCCGATCCAAGCATTAAACAAATATGCCGTAGGACGAATAAAATAATGTCTGGAGCTGACGAGAAATGAGGCAGAAGTAGTATTAGTGTGCTTCAAACGGTCTGTACAGGAAACGGGGCGATATCAAGTAGTATTTATCAACCGTTGAATAGAGAAGGATGCTATTTGTCCAAGCTGCACCATCAAATTGAGAACAGCAGAACTCATCATGTCACATTGGCTTCGTGTTCATGTAGAAAGAAACACTGTGTACATGATTTTTGAGGAGCAACCTTGCACGATATAGTTTTTGTATATATAATTTGTCACATAAATTTGTTGAAAAGGTTATTGTGACGAAAAATTAACTCATAGGGCAGGTGTGAGAGCGGAGTAGAGAATCTATTAGCAGTATCTTTAGCCAACAGCGAAACGAAACGAAAGTTATCTCTGAAGGTGTCAAAATCGGTAACTGCTTAGTGAGTTTTCTGTAACAGGAGTGTACTTGATTGAGTAGTTAAAAAGATGATCTTTGTCATGCTGGGAAAGCATTTGGTGTATCGGGGTTTAGATTGGATAAGTACAAGTATAACTTGAATACTGTATCGAAACCGACGTTGGGCCCGAGAAAGTCTGCAGGTACAGGTGGTGACTATGTCTAAGTAACAGAGTTCACCGGTCGGTAGTTCATAAAAGAACTTACTTTGAGTCTTGTTGAGAGGCAGCCAGTATATCCTTTGTTCAGGGCTTGGCAGATGTTCAAGAGAAAAGTTCTAAAGGTCTATGAGAAAAAAGAAACTTAATTCTAAAATTGTGATGCCAAAACTTAAAAGTGCTGTGAAAATAATTTGCGCTGACAATGCAAACAACTTGATTGAAGAATTGGAGGTATGTATTTGGTCTAAGTCTTTCACGTGCTGAAAAGTGTTGTGCGTAGTGCTGCTGACTTGTGAACTTACACATAACATAATCATTTTTTCGCTAACAAAATCAGTTAATTTTTTTTTAAGTTACAAAAACTTCGACTCACCTTTTTGTAGGTCCATTTCATCCATATCGGAATTTTTGATTTGCTGAAGTTTTTCACGAAATTTCTTTGTGATTTGCTTACGTTGGTAGTCGGCTTCTATTTCTTGCTTTGTACGGGGTATCCGAAAGCGAATGCAACAGCATACCATAATTACTAAATAAAAAAATTATCTTTACATATAATAAAATTATAACAGATCGATGTCTGTACATTGCATATACTTAAGAAAAATCGAGAGGAGGGGTCATGATTAGCCCATAGAAACCAAATCAACAGTTTTAAAATTTTTGTCTGTCTGTCTGTATGTTTGGTCGCGCATCACTCAAAAACTGCTTAATGGAATTGAATGGAACTTTTACCGTTGCATTATAAGATGTTTAACTCAAAATTTAAGATATCACTTGTTCCGATAGTTTGACCAGTTTTGGAGATACCGAACAATTTGTGGACCAAGATGACCCAAATGTGTTTAGTACAATATGGGTATCAAACGAAAGGTGCTAATGAGTACTGCAATAAGCGACGTAATTAAGTTTTATATCTTATCTGATATGGGATATAATGATTAAAATCAGCTATTACAAGTTCTGAGACGCGGGAAGAAATTCGAAAACTTAGATGTATACACTAGATATTGTCTTCCCCGAATATTGATTTACTTCTCACTATGTTTGTTTGTTTGTGTAGCGACAAAAACACTCCCCGAAGGTTTTGGCGAGTGTTATCGATGTAGACAGTACTTTGCCGGATGGAACCTTTTAGATCAAGTTACTCCCTTTGGTAGTGAGATGCATATACGAGGTGTGTTCAAAACGTATCGCGAATTTTGAATTTTCGCTGGTTACGTATATTCGAATTTCGAATTTTTTGTGGCGTTATCTTGGTACTCATGTCTCTCACTTATGCCGACAAGCTCGGCCATTTTGAATGTTCAGTTAATTGTTGACAGCTGCTTTGATTGCACGTGTTTTGGATCATCTTCGATTTTTACCTATTCAAAAAAATGGATCAAAGAACCTGTATCAAATTTTGTGTGAAAAACGAAATTAAGTGCGCGGATGCATTCCGAATGTTGACTGTGGCATACGGAGAAGCTACCTTGGACCGAAGCAACGTTTATCGGTGGTACAAAATGTTCTCAGAAGGCCGAGAAGATGTGCAAAGAAGAACAAAAATTGGCTTCTGCACCACGATAACGCCCCTGCTCAAGCATCGTTGCTTGTGCGCGACTTTTTGGCCAAAAACAACACACTAATGATGCCGCAGCCACCGTATTCCCCAGATCTGGCCCCCTGGCCCATAAAAGGACAACGTTACGCTTCTCTTGACGAGATAAAGACGGCATCGAAGGAGGAGCTGAACAAGATACAAAAAAATGATTTTTTCAAGTGCTTCGAAGATTGGAAAAACCGTTGGCACAAGTGTATAATATCTCATGGGGATTACTTTGAAGGGGACAAAATAGATATTCATGAATAAATAAATAATTTTTGAAAAAACACAAAATTCGCGATACTTTTTGAACACACCTCGTACGTAGATCAACCATTAAGTTGCACGACCCGTTGGGAACTTCACACTATCCCTCACTTCACCTTGGTCATCCTCTCTCTCTAGCTCTCCCTCTTCTTATGCCTCCTTTTCGCGATTTCAGCGCCACATGGATAGTGTAATTTTAATCAAACCAAAATGTTTTTATTTACATATTATTTACATAAACATGTATATATGTAGAGTATGTACGAGTATACATATTGTGTCCTAAATGGATTGACTCATCATAACCAGATTCAGAACACAAACTGAAAACCTTTCCGCGATGGTCATGGGCAGAAAATAATTTAGATGCCGAGCCTTAACATCCATTTTAGTATAACAAACAAGAATAAAATTTTACAAGAGAAGATTTTTTAGATTACAAATATCGAAAAGTTGAAAGTAAAATGTTACTTCCTAGCAGTGTTGGACAAATTATAATTGTTAAAACAATTAATAATCTACAATTAACAATTTTTAATTGTTATTATTAAGAGTTACAATTAATCAATTGCAAAGCTCGCAATTAACAGTTAATAAATTATTAATTGTGTTTTTTTATGATTAACAATTTTTTAATTAAATTTGCAACCGGAAACCATTTTTTTATATTGCGACAACCCCGTAGAAGTTGGTTATATCTGCGATATTTCCCAAAAAATTGCTTAATTTCTTTCAAATGTTACTTTCGTGAAAATTCTGTGCCCCTGATAAATTGTAGTGAATATTTGATTAATTAGAATTACCTCTGGTAATTGTAAAAAATGGTTAATTATTATTATAAATTACTTCATAATATAATTAAATAATTAACCATAATTTTTTCAAATTATAATTAGTATAATTTTAAAGTACAAACTCTGCAAAAGATGCATAGCCCAGGCCCCATTTATCGGAAAAATCTGTTGTATGGGGGCTATACGATATATTTGTCCAAGTTTGATGATTTTCCGTACACGCATTACATATGTAATAAGTACTGTAGCTGCCGAATTTTGTGTTCATCTCTGTCAAATTGCAATAGTTACACCGCAAAACCCGTTTATCGGAACTATCGATTGGATGGGAGCTATATGTTATGTAAGTCCGATCTGGCTGATTTTTTATTTACCACATTACGTATATAATATGTACCAAATCTGCAAAGTTTTACGTTCCTAGCTTTTTGATTGCAAAATTTATAGCCCAAACCCCATTTATCGGAACTATCGATTATATGGGAGATATATGTTATGTAGGTCAGATCTGGCTGATTTTCACTAGCCACATTACGTATATAAAATGTATGAAACCTGCAAATTTTTAAGTTCCTAGCTTATTAATTAGGAGCTATGTGTTGTATTGGTCCGATCTTGGATATGCGTTCTATTCACAGAGATAAAACACATCGCCAAATAATTAAGACATTTGAATCGAAAAAGAACATTTTCTTTCAGCATAATTTTTCGTGTAATCGTTAACGAGTTTTTTTCAAAACTTTAGCGATTTCGGGAATTGCTCGTAACAACAATAGCTGTGTTCGGTGACAAAACTTGCAAAGAAGTGTCAGTAAAGTGAGAATGACGTAAAACTCTCTCGAAACGCAAAATTGTAAAAAGTTTTCTCCGAACAGGACTCAGTAAAAACTTGCAAGAAAAACAGCTGTTGCTTTTTTGATTAGTTAATAGCTCAAATTTTGAAATTATTGTGGTTGCTTTCGTATGTCAGCTGTTTTTCACTTGCAAGCCTTACTGAGTGAAATTCCCCCCGCAGAAACTTGCAACTCTCTCTTCCATTGAAATGTCCAAATGCGCTCTCTCGCACTTTCCACCGAAGACTTTCCAGTAAAAATTTTATAAAATTTTAAAAAATTGCATCCTCACCGAACACAACTAATGTTCGCCAACCATACATTTCCTTGCTGGATAGGTTACATCTTAATTGTCTTTATTTTTGTAATTGTACTTATTGCAGTTGTGGGATGGCTTAAAATAAACAGAATTATCGATATCTGTCAAAATACGGATTTTCAAGTTTTGTTGGCTAGGCCAAAAGTTCGAACATCTCATCATTTAATTTCCTCCGTTAGATAACTTTGGCATCACGGGAGGTATCGTAACTCTTCTGGAGAACATTTCTCTGCAACACTCAAGAGTCATCGCATTTTCGCATCGCATCCTCGCATCGCAGTCGGAGAGAAGTCTTTACCTAAAACGCTTACTTAGTTCAAAGAAGCATCTGTTAACACTGGCTTCCATATAGACGAAGTCACTCACAGTTTTGACATTACACTCATTTCTCAGTACGATTTTGACTTTAAACTCACAAATTACAAAAACAAAATACATGGAAAATTTTTGTGTGTCTGTATGTTTGTCGAGCTGCTACGACCTGTTGTAGTTGGATTATGAAATCAATGATATCAAAACACCGCGTTACACACATTCTGTCCTATGAACCAAATATCCTTTTTCGGAAAAAGAAAAAATAAAAATACACGTGTATCGGCGATTTTCATGTCTTTCCGAAAAAGTATATTTGCTTCATAGGACAGAACTAAAGCTCGTTTTTGTAACGCAGTGAAATCAACGGCATACGCCAGCAAGTGTCCACTCACAATAAATTTTACTATGCTGCTCGAATTATCTTGTCCAGCTTGAAACTACAGAAATCGTTCTGATAATAAATTTGTTATATTAGGATACTTATTGGCGATAAATGGCCTCATTCGCGAGTTCACCATTTTACGGTCCTTTATTATTTTTGAACTCCTCGGCGATTGGAGTATCGGTTTCATTATCAATTTAGCAATGAGGTAATGAGAATAGTTCCCTATATATCCTAAACCTTTCCTCATCAGCCGGATATTTTCTTCGAATTTCAATCACCTTATACCCACACAACAGCGGTCAATTACACGGGGGGTTGCGCTTGGTGCATGGTGCGGCAGGTAGCGTCCTACTTTTCCAAGACGGAGGGTCAATCATGTCCTAGAGAAAAAATTAACTGAAGTCTTCTCCGGGGAGATTACATGCTCAATTTGTTGCAAAGAGAGCTTTTAGTGCTAGAAAAAAAACCCTGTATAGATTGAGACCGCGAATCAGAATAGATCTGCTTACAGCTAAGACACACTCATGTTTTTAAATATCGCTGCAATACATATTTTTATAGTTCAACACGTACAAACACTCAAAGATATTCCCAGACAAATAGCAATAATATGCCACGCGCGAAATCCACCAAATGTAATTGTTTCCAACCAAGCAGTCTCGGGATCCTCTTCTATGTTCATAGTTCACGAAGAAGATTATGCTTTTATATATTTTTAAAAGAATTAACTGTTTTGAATTTTCAGTTAGCCAACTTTGACGATTCGAAACTTTTAGTTAATGAACGCCAATTTTAATAAACAATTAAATACTGATTTAAATACCAAAATGTGGTGTTAGGTAATACTTTCTATATTTTTTTATATTATTTATTTATTTAATTTTGCATTTTTTTTCTTAGGAAGCGCTAAGTACTAAAGCTGAAGAAATACTGAAACTTAAATATCCTTTACGCGAAATTTCCTTAGACATTTTGATGGGAATGAGCCACTTATTTATTGTTAAAATGTGCGAGTGTAGTGCGTATACAAATTTAATACAGGGTGTTGATGACGACTAAGTTTAGACTTCAAATAATTTCAAATTACTAGCAGACCCGACAAACTTTTTCCTGCGCAAAAATTTACTTGCCTAGATTTAAAACATTGTACTCTATCTCCTCTTCAGTTGCCTTCCTATCAGCTATCCCGATCAGTATCACGTTCAAGATCTCACGGGAACGATACGGATAAGTTGTATGAGAGTTTCTTGTGTATATATGTATGTCTGTGCTACCAAGCAAATGAGGGTGGGCTGTCGAACAGAGCTTCTATACGGATCCGAAATTGATCCAGATAAATATCAAGATCACAACGTTGTTGCATTTACATGCAAAATTTCTATCTGGATCACTCCTGATTGGAACACGCCTTTCGCCTCTCTCTTGCTTCCTCTTATATGGCCTCGTTATTCATTTCCACCCATTCTTATTGCGTTTAATCTGCCACATACCTTTACACCACTGCTGCTCTTATTTTTCTTTCTCCTATTGTGTTTCTTTCCTTTCCTCTAACTCTTCCTTCTCTACTTTTTACTCTCACCCTTCTTTTTCCTCTCCATATATTACAAGGCCACCCTCAGAAATCACAGAGTGAGTTTCGCTATAAATGTGCTTCCACCGGTGGGTGTTTCTGGGCATATTAATTTCTTCGCAAACAATACCTTGCTAATGCAGCCCCTGGATTATAATTCATTAAACTATATCGATATTTGTGTAAAGCTCATACAGCTTATCATTAAGCATGAACTACTCATAAATCTTCCGAGAATTTTTCTCTCAAAATTTAAATGCATCATCACAGATTTTTCGACACTGACCATGATTGCGAGCCATGAGACACCTAAAAAGTGACGACTTCTCCACTCAATTGCCTACTCAGTCCAAAATAGCACTTGTTTGCCAGAGTGGTTATCCTTTGAATTTCTCGGCTGGTATTGTTTTCGGTATTCGCAGTATCTCACAGTTTGAAACTTGTATCTGTCCATAGTGGCCTGATTATCAAAGTGTGTATGCGTCGGTTGTTTGTTTGTTCACCAGAAGATCCACTTTTTTGCCTCTTTATTCAGGTCATCGAGCAAACAGAGCTTAGGGCGTGTATTTTAATGCCAATGATATCAATTCCTTCAGAATGCCACAGAAATTATAGGACCCTGTATACACCTACAACTACGTTAGTGTGTTTGATATTTATTATGTGTTTGTACATACATTAATGAGTTAGAATGGCGGGTGGATGGACGTAACTGGATCCGTTAAGTTAGTGGCAAAATAAAAAGGCCAGCAAGTGACACCAGAATATCTGAATAAGGAGTGCCACAGTAAGCAACTACTCGTATATAAAAACATACATCCATACATATTACTAGCTAGCGCCATTCTTATGCTTTAACTTTCCTCGTTGTTATTACTTTTTTCTTTCAACAAGAACTTCTTTTTTACTAATAATAGGACAAACGTTGACTTTGAATTGTTCATAGGTGTGCGACTGCTGACCTGAAGCTCTTGTATGTAGGCGAGGCTACCGGTATGTAACTTCTCCACATTTATCTATTTTCTTTACCGGCCTTTCACGTGGCATGCATTGATGCGGTCTATAAGGCACGTTAAGCGAACAGGATAGTGTGTTAAAAGCATGATAGATATGACTGAACTACGAGGAGATCGTTTTATCTTGCTTGTTTACGCTATCCAAAGTTACAATCTTAGAACAAGCTGGAGCACTATCGGCCAGGCAACACGTTTTCAGGCCTGGGCAAGGTTCAATTCTTGGTTCTGACCTATGAAATGTCAGCTACGATGAAATATTTAACTAGAAATGCTCTATGATACCTTCTTAGTCCGATTCGCGGAAGGCATTGGCACAGTCATTACCGCCAGGAACAGAGAAGAACCACGCAGGGGGCACAACCAGGTTATGATACGCACAAAAGCTTGGTTTGACCTGCGCGACCTCCAACAGGCGTCAGAAAAAACTGGGCTGATACTCTTAACAAAAAAGTAGGTCCCGTTAGAAGTTGGTTTCGAAACCTTCTCCGGAACTATAACATTAAAGAAAGTAAGATTATATTCCCTACTAACATACTAAGCACAAATTCAGCATACGACAAAGAAGGCAGGTAAGCAGGTATCGTTACTAAGTAGACTGATAGCAAACATCGGAGGACCTATGGAAAGCAAAAGAAAGCTACTGATAGACATTACCCTATCCACTCTACTTTATGGCTTCGAGCTATGGGCAGACACATTTAAGATAAAGAACCGCTGTAAACTTATAACATCTGTACAGCGAAAACCAGCTTTGAGAGCGACCTCAGCTTATCGAACCGGATCAGGACCAACCGTTCAGGTGACAGCCACAGCGGCCCCCATCGACCTATTGGCGCTGCAAAGAAGAAGACTATGGGAAGCTAAAAAGCACACGTATAAAGAGCGCATTAGAGTCGCTCACCAAGCAGTCAACGAGAAAACGTTTAGACTTTGGCAAGAGCGCTGGGAAAGTGAACACCGAGGCAGATGGACAGCAAGACTGTCCGGTGTGGGCGACGGTTCCAAAACTTGGGGAAGTTTTTTAGTCACGGACACAAGGTTGATGCGACGGTATCAGCTATGGTGCATAAGACATTTTTGCATTCTCACCAGCCGACAGTCTTCTGCAAAGTTCAGGAAAAATCAAGATCCCTCAGCCATCTTAAACATGATATCATGATATTAGATGGCACCAACTACCGACTGACAACCACCCTCATAACATGCTCGTCTTTGCCGGTCATACAACTAGGACGGCCATCAAGGTACAAAGCGCAGTAAACTTCCCAAGTAAAAGGTGTATGCAGTATGTGGGGTAAAGATAAAGCAACGCTGCTTACAACGTACTAGGTAAGGTGCCAGCTACGTCAATATGCTCGCAGCGTTTAGCATATTAAGTTGCAGGCTTGCCATAATACCGCACTTAGGACTGATACGGGATATAGTATGTTCTGATACAAAAATAGCCAGAGTGCAGGGCCATAATGAAACATTTTCTTCAAACTTTACTGTTATAAACTACAATATCCAGGCATAAATTAGGTTGAAGCTAAGTACCATCCATGGTAAATAACGAAACATCCGCCTACATGTACAAAGCCATTTGATTCAAAGATGCGCCCAATTTCGTAAGAAATAGTTTAACCTATTATATTGTCCAGACTAAACCGACATGGGGTGTGCTCCTTCGATACCAACTATCTTTTTAACTGCTAAACGGATCAGACTCTTTTGACACCAACTTGGACCAAACCGCATTCGTAACTACCAGTTTCCTAGGACTTTCGTCAGAGGAGATCAGCTTCATTTAATCATGCAAGTCCCGCTAAACACTTGTGGGCGCCAGGGCCTTGCCTGTTTAATATGTCTATGTAAAATTCACATCTATGACAAAATTCACTTATATAAGGTAATAGAATAAACTCTTACTCCTGGAGATATCCTTGGACGTATGCCCTGACGAAGTGTCTGCGTTCGTCACATGCCCAGTTAAACAAATTTTTTAACGAAGCGATACACTGTGCAACAGTTTCACGACATGCAACGAATGGGCACTCCTTGTTGATGGTATTAATTTGTTTTGTCTTGCTGAGAAGGATGTGTTGAATCAAAATACACACACCAATGCAAAGCTATAGAAACAAAACCACCCAGTAGGGAAATTATAAATTCACGTTTTGGTGTAGCATTTTCGAAAGCATTCGTTACCGTTAGCATGAGAGCAACATAAACCGTAGCTATAAGCATTATCTTAACCGTACATACCCATACCCTTTACCATAACCACAACTTTAACCAAGGACATGATAACATTATTATAAGAATAACCGTAACCATAACCATAAATAATCATTCTGAAAGTGCATGGGCAGAGATCGGTATTTACTCGAAATCTTGCAAGAAGACCCCAGTTGAATCAACTTAAATGACAACAACTGACACGGCAGGCCCATATACTCAGTGCATTTCGTACAAAAAAAGAAAGGAAAATGCTCCTCAGGAAAACATGGGTTAACGGGGTGCGCTCATTTTTATGATTTCTTTAAAATCTAAAACCATTGGGTCGGTGTCCTAGTAAAAATTAAGTAGTTGAATTAAGTTAGGTGCAGCTTTTCTGGCAGACAGCCTATATAAAATTATGTCAAAGAGTTGCAAACTAAATTTAATTTTACTTAATTTTGACTATGAATATGCTCCATTAAGGTTTTGAAGATTTTTTGGTATAATGTACTGTTGTACGTAAAGTAATTGTTGTCACGTAAGCAAAACTCAAGCATTGTCTGAAATTGAGAAAATTGTTATATTTTTTATTTATTCCTTGAACTGGAATGAGTTCTTTATGTTGTGATCCTCGGATATTATATTATTCAAGCTGCCCTCAAGAAATTTGGACAGTTTGTAACATCGGACGGTGGTGAAAGCACATATCGCTCACAGCGGTGTGTTTGGCTTGTGGATCTTGTGAAGGCCATAAAGTCGGGGTGCGTTTGCAGCCGAGGATGTCAATTGTAGTTTTTGTTTAGCGTCGAGTTTATTTTGTTTGTATAGATCATGAATAATAGAATTATTCTTTATTAGGAGTTTTTGCGTAGAATTATTTCTTCTTTTTATAAGTTATATCAAGCAGAGTGATTCCGCGATTATAGACACAGTTTTCGAAAACCAGAGCATTCTTACAATTTAATCGGAACTTTTGAAAGAGGATTAAAACAAAATAGTATTTAAAAAACAGGTGTCCAGGCCTTAGATATCAAACTTGTCATGATGCACTAAGCACCGATTCCTCTTTTTACCTTCAGCAAGACAACATAAGCTCTAACAGGGTGTCCTGGTTTTATTCTCATATTTTATTTTATTTTATTTTATTTTATTTTATTATTTTTAAGAATCTTCCGTTAGTCAGACAGTAAACGTACGAGGCGTGCTAAGCATAGCTGATTGTTAAGAAACGTCGCTTCCAAAGCTAGAAAAGTGGGGCTTCTAGCATATCATTTTATTTCATCGCTTTCCGACAGGGTATTTTATAACGTAAAAAATATGAAAATACTTCGCATATCTTTGAGATATTGAGCAAAGTGAAAGTTTATTGAAACCGTTCGTTGAGGCAATGAGGAAGGTTGCATTGATATGTCTAAACATGGAACGCGTATGGGAGAAGTTGTTGTTATGGTGCTTTATGGGTGATAAACAGGTACTGTGCTAATATAAAGTTTGTTTTACTTACGATTTGTTTATTTTTTTCTTATTCTGGACTTTTTGTGTTACTGGTTGAGCTTAGTAGTGGGACTATTTCGAATGATGAATAATAATATTCGTTTCAAAAAATTCGAATAGTAATTTATCCGTTCATTCGAATAATATTATTCGAATAGTTGTATTGAAATGCTAGAGATATCGGAAGCAAAATTCACTGTCCTCATCGCTTGTACCCAGTGGCGTAGCTAGGGGGGGCGGATCTATTCCCCAAATTCTCCCCCTTCGTAAATGAACTACTATTTTTTAACTTTCGATTGAATAACACAATAACATTTTATGCTTCTGATTTTCAATTTTCTCATTTTAGACTAATGAGAAAGTGCATTTTTATGAATATATGAAATTATCGGTTAGTGGATTTTGCATTTGAACATTAAGCCCATATATGAATATTAGTTTTTCAGACCTTCTACAAATACTTTTTTTTCGAGACGACGAAACCGGTTTCGAGGTATGCGTACACATTGGTTCTGGTAGTAATAAAATAACAGATCGAATCAAACCGTAAAACTGCTAAAACTCTAATCGTTCCAGATAAATTCATACTTCTACCCTGTCGGAAACAGCAATAATAATAAAAAGGAAAAACTCTACTCATTTATCTGTCACGTCTTTAAAAACCTGAATTCAGGCGGTCTAAAAATTTAAGAGTAAGCAGGTTCATTAATTTAACCAAAGCAAACAGTGGCGGAAAATAGATAGCGACGAGAATTTTTTACACATTTTTTATAAAAGTATAGCCCATTATCTAATAAAAAATATTCAAGAACAAATTTCAAACTTTGTTCAAAACCTAGGAAAATTTAGTCAAGTTTCATAGAAATTTGACAATTTTTAGTCCGAGTCTTTATAAAAAATTTGGATTTGTAGTTCTATGAACTATTCAATTTTAGTATTTCTAATAAAGTGCCAGGGTGAAGTTGGCAAAAAATAGGGGCGATTTTGGGTATTTATTGATAAACTTATGGTGTCAGTTTTGCTATGCGAAAGGTTCAAAATTTAAAAAATTTCAACATTTTCGCTTTGCTTAGTATTATAAAATTCGTAGGCCAACATTAAAAACTATTTTTGTTTTTAAATAATAAACGCAGTCTCACACAAAACTAAAAAATCCTTCACTCGAAAACGGCGCGTTCTGCCTTTGTGTAATAAACTTCAACAAATATAGAAAGACTTAGCGCTTGAAGTGGATTTCACAAAAGACTTAGTACTGGAGTTACGACGTATTCGTTCCGATGCACATGATTTTGAAAAATTGCTCAGACCTTGTGAGATCAATATTAAAATCAAACAGAACCGATTCGAATCTAGTCAAAGTCTGCAAGCATGTAACCTAGATGTTTATTTAAAGATTTCTATTTTTTATCCATTTATGTATTGATCACATAATAATAGAAATAGATAGTCGATTCACTCAACATACAACTATCTTTAGTGTTTTCGTTTCGGGTTTTCAACAAACCACAGAGAAGAAAATGACAAAAATGTATATAATCTTGTTTAATTTTGGGAACCACTTGTTCAAAGCCAAAATATAGTGGCCGAAACCAATTTATGGAGAAGACTCTTAAAGTGACATAATCTTCCGCCAACAACTGCATTCTACGCACTTCAGAGCTGCTCGTTACGTCTTTCTGCCAATTGGCGTCAATTGGAAACACCACGAGCTTACAAATCGGTGTCCACTTCGTCCTTCCATTGGAGTGGTGGTCTCCTTGTCCCTCTGCTACCACCGGTGGGTACCGATAAGAATACCTTCTGGGCCGGAACATCTTCATTCATTCGCGCAGCATGGCCTACCCAGTTAAGACGTTGGCTTTTAATTCTTTGGACTATGCCGGTGTCTGCATATGGCTCATACAGCTCATCATTAAATCTTCTTCGGTACTCGACGTCGCCAACACGTAAGCGTCGGTAAATTTTTCGAAGAATCTTTCTCTCGAATACTCCCAGACCCGCTTCATCAGATGTTGTCAGTGGCCAAGCTTCTGCACCATAAACCAGTACGTGTACGATAAGTGAGTTATAGAGTGTTATTTTCGTTATTCGAGAGAGGACTTTACTTCTCAATTGCCTACTAAGTTCGAATTAGCACTTGTTTGCGTGAGTGATTCTTCGTTGGATTTCTAGGCTGACATTATTGTTGGTGCTAATGCTGGTTCCCAGGTTAAAAACTCTAACGAAATATTTTCTTGGGAATTTCTGTATTTTCCTCAATAAATGGTTATAAAAGTAATTTCTTTTATATGAAAGAAAACACTTTAGCTCTTTGGAAAGAAAAATTACCAAAAATCAGCAAAATTTGTCACGACCTTAAGATTCACACATTACCGGATTTAAATTTGATGAACTACAGAACTGCATACTTCACAAAATTCAAAAAATTGTGAAAATATGTAACACTTTGAAAAAATTGCTATGAGTTTTCGCGAATTTTGCGTACATTTTCAAAACAAACTTTATTGTGTCTCAAATTTCAGGTTTCGATAAAAAAAAATTTAATCCCCCCTTCCCCAAATCCTGGCTACACCACTGATTGTAACTATGAGCATGCATTCACGTTTTGTATGCATGTATGTATGTTTGCGTGTACAAAAGTGTGCAAAAGCTTTAGTGAAATTTGTTTAACGTTTCGAATAGTACTAGTATTCGAATAGTAATATTCGAATAAAAGTATAAATTATTCAAATAAATATTATTCGATTTATTTATACCCTTCGAATAAATGGATTTCTTATTCGAATAGTCCCACGCCTAGTTGAGCGTGATCATACCATTGGCTGTTTGATGATTTCTTTTGCGTTTATGCACATTAAAAACTTTTAACGGAGAACGTAACTTAGGTCTAAACTATGTAAGTCACGGTTTTAAGCCGTGCTAAATTTTCATAAAATTAAGTTCGGCAAAGTGTTGAGAATCACTGCAATTTTAGCCATTATCTCGTTCCACTTATACACGGGTCGTATACTGGCCTTGTAGGTAGCGTAAATTGTCTTGTGGTGGAGTTACATTTCGCACTGTACTAGTTCTTCTTCCGGTGCCGCTGGAACCGTATGCCTTATACACCGTTGAGTTGAAAACGGATTTCAGAAAGCAGATATAAGTGCCGAAACTATCAGTTTTCTGTGCAGTAGTGCAATTTCTCTCCGCCACACTTTCCTTGCGTTCACACAGAGAAAAACTATTGTAAAATTACCTAAAAGTTCCGTATAGCATTAATTAAAACTTCGTAATCTTAACGAAAAAACTTCATTCATTCATTCATTTTTATTCATTATTATCTTATAAAATTCTAAGAAATTAACAATAGTACATGAGCGAAAATACAATAAACTAAATGTAATAAGATAATAGCTAATGGCGTTGAGTGTTCAAAATGAGAACAGTGATGACGCCTTTTCTTGTAATGATTACAATAGAAGTTGAGAAATGTGGGGTGCAAACAAATTACATTTAAACGGATTTATAAATATTTAAAATTAATGATAAATAAATGATTAAAAAAAGTATTTGAAAATAAAATAGCAATAAATTACATACATAGGTGGATTTCAGAACAAGTGAACTTATTGAAGAAAAAAAGAAAGAAGTAAGAAAACATGTTGTAATGAAATTATATGTTGTTGTTGTTGTTGTTGTTAACAGTGCTTCGCCCTGCCCAATGGGCTCAATCACTCTAAATTGTCATCAGGCTCTTCTAACGGAAGTCCGAGGAAACGCGCAGTTTCCACAGGGTTGGACCAGAGTGATGTGGGTGTTAGAAGAGTGGGTTCAACTGAACAGGAAAAGAGATGTATGGTATCATGAGGGGTCATACCACATGCAGGGCATGTATTTGGTATGTTGGGGTTCAGTCTGGATAAGTAAGAGTTTAACCTATTACAATATCCAGATCGAAGTTGTGCTAGTATGACTCTAGTCTCCCTCGGAAGTACACGCTCCTCTTCAGCCAAATCAGGTGGTTGAGTATTAATAACGGGATTCACAGGCCGAGATCTGAGGGATCTGTCTACCGACTCAGTGTGGAGGTCATTTAGAGCCCGTCTATGGTTCCGCAGATCAAACGGCAAAGAGATATGATGCCGGATCTCATCGTAATGCTTACGGAGATGTCTCCTTATGTCTCTGGGGGGCGGTGCTACATCCAAAAGATGTCGGTTTGGATGACTAGGTTTATGACAGTTCAGAAGGAACTGTCTACTCAAGAGTTCCGCGTGCTCTTGAACATTGAGCAATTTTGCCTCTTGATGGAGGTGAGACTCAGATGACATAAGCAGGCATCCCGTAGCAGTTCTGATGGCGGTGTTTTGGCAGACTTGCAATTTCCTCCAGTTGGTGTCAGAAAGGTTGGGCGACCATATAGGCGCAGCATAGTCAATAACCGGCCGGCCAATAGCCTTATATGTAGCAAGCAATGTTTCTTTGTCTTTTCCCCAAGTACTGCCGGCCAGTGACTTGAGGATCTTATTGCGGCTCTGTACCTTTGAGGCTATTGCGGTGGCATGACCAGCGAAGGTGAGGCCGTTGTCAAATGTCACACCCAAGATTTTTGGGTGGTTGACAGTAGGTAGAGGTACTCCATCTACGTGGACATTTAACTCTTGCCCCATCTGCGCATTCCATGTAGTAAACAGGGTCGCCGTAGATTTAGTCGGAGACAGGGTCAGATTACGCTCGGTGAAGAAGCTGGAAAGGTCATGGAGGTAACTGTTGATTCTAATTCAGAGTTCATCAATGGAGGGACCCTTGCCCGAGGCCATTATCGTGCAGTCGTCAGCGTAGGAAACAATGGAGACTCCCTCTGGTGGGGGGAGAAGTCTCGAAATATAGAAATTAAACAAGAGGGGAGAGAGAACACCACCTTGCGGCACCCCTTGTTTTATTTTTCGTGGTCTAGATTTCTTGTTCCTAAATTTGACTGTTGCCTGTCGACCATTGAGGTAATTATATGATATGCCGTAACAGAACTTCAATATCGTCATGGGTTAAACCAAGAAGCCATAATTTCACCATCTTTAGGAAAACGCCTATGTTTCGAATTGATTGTATATGGTTTGGAAGTTTATTGAAAATCATACACGATACGATGGTATAGAAGTTTCGATACAGAGTTGTGCGTGAAGCAGGAACTGTAACATTTGAGCGAGAATTGCTCCTTAGCATGAGTGAGGTGAATAATGGACTTCGTAAATAACCACTTCTCATAAAAAAATTTTTTAAATCTTTAAAGTAGTAAAAGTGCCTTACAGGAAGAATGTTTAATCTTTTAAAGAGATTCATGGAGTGCGTTAAACGACTAGCATTACAAATTCTACGTATAAGACACTTTTGCAACATTAAGAGTGGACGAATTTTATTAGAGTATATACTACCCCAGCAGCTTATGCCATATTGTAGTTTAGATTGAACTAGTCCATAGTATATCATTTTCGGTACACTGCTTGCACATAGCTTTTGAAGGCGATAAAATGAGCGAACAGTTGCTAGCAAGTAGGAGGGTGGGGCCGTGTGCAGAAGTCCACGCAAGTGGGAAAAGTTTCTGATCGCCATTCACCTGGGAATGGCCAGAGCGATTCTTTTGCATGCGGTTCAAGCAGCTCACTACTTCCGGGCTTTGCGCTCAAGTATCCTCTGGGTAACCACCGAACACCCGTTTGGTGGTGAGCTAAACGTGAGAAGGCGACAACCTGGTAAGGCCACTCGGACATAATCGGTTTAAGAGCTTGCTGGGGGGTTCAAAGAGCAGCGTCTGATCACCAGGTGGTGCGGCTGCAAGCGGGCGTCTGTCTTTGATCAAGCGGCTCGCTATACAAACGTGTAATAGAATTCAACCTCCCGTGAAACGGGTTGTGCGTTGGGTTTAGGACCCACCACATAAAACAACATTCCAATAAAATTCAACAACAAAGCCTCGGATATGAGAACCCCTTTTTTAGATGACAACACCCGCAAACGAAATAAGGATTATGAGATAAGGGCATGTACCTGGAATGTCCGGTCCCTTAGTGGGGAAGGTGCCGCTGCCCGGCTGGTTGAGGTCCTGAGGAAAGCAAAAGCTGACATCACCGCCATACAAGAGATGCGATGGACGGGGCGAGGAAACACGATCAAAACACCTTGCAACATCTACTGGAGTGGGCATGAAGACAAGCGCAGATTCGGCGTGGGATTTGTGGTGGGAGAGAGGCTCCGTCACCGAGTACTGTCGTTCACACCCGTGAACGAGCGTCTCGCTGCAATCCGCATAAAAGTACGATTTTTCACCATATCGTTTATCTGCGCTCATGCACCGACGGAAGAGAAGGACGACGTGGAAAAGGATGCATTCTACGAGCGCCTCGAAGAAGCATACGAGCGCTGCCCCCGTCATGATATCAAAGTCGTGCTTGGCGACTTTAACGCCAGGGTGGGTAAGGAGGGTGTATTTGGCCCCACTGTCGGGAAGTTCAGTCTCCACGATCAGACTTCGCCAAATGGATTCAGGCTGATCGACTTCGCCGGTGCCCGAAACATGGTCATATCCAGCACTAGGTTTATGCACAAGAAGATCCATCAGGCTACGTGGCTGTCCCCCGATCGAAAAACACGCAACCAGATCGACCACGCTGTGATAGACGGACGGCATGCTTCCAGCGTTTTAGATGTTCGCACAATACGAGGACATAACATCGACTCTGATCACTACCTAGTAGCAGCCAAGATTCGTACCCGCCTCTGTACGACAAAACAGGTGCAACAAAAAACGCAGGGAAAGCTGGACGTCGAAAAGCTGCAATCGCAACAGACCGCCAATTATTTCGCAGATCGCCTCTCACACCTGCTCTCCGAGAGCACAATTCAACCTAGTGGAATGCATGAGCAGTGGGATAATATCTCAGGAGCACTCCGTACCGCAGCCGAAGAAGTAATTGGATTCCGGCGAACGCGAAGAAACAACTGGTATGATGATGAAGAGTGCCGCGCTGCAACGAAAAGAAAGGACGAGGCCTACAAGGCAACGCTGAGATCGAATGCAACGAGGAGTGTGTGTGAACACTACCGCGAGTTGAAGAGGGAAGCGAGACGGCTTTTCCGGGCGAAAGAAGAGAGGCAGAAAAGCGTGAAATAAAGGAGCTTGAGATGCTCTGCTTTTAACAGTCTTTTCAAAAACTTTAGAGATCGATGGCAAGAGATAAATGGGTCTGTAGTTATTTTTATCTTTCCTATTCCCTTTCTTATGTAGTGGTATCACAATAGCACATTTTAGATCGGCTGGAAACACTCCTGTGACTATACTACGATTGAATAAATGCTTTATAATGTCAACAATATAGAAGGCAATGTTCTTTAAAGTACGATTTGAGATACCATCACTTCCAGCAAAATCAGTATTTTTTAAAGAATTTACTAAACTTAAAATCTCTGACCCAGAAATTGGGTTAAAGAAAAAACTACAACCAGGGGAAGAATTTACAAAATAAATTAAGCGGTTGTTACAATTGCAAGGTATATTACTATTACTTGGAGCGGACTCTTTTCCAATTGTAACGAAGAAATCATTAAGGTGATTGGCAACGTCTAATGGGCGAGAAACAATTTCGCCGTCGATATCCAAAACAAACGAATTAGTTTGATCTTCTTTATTACGATTTAGAATGTCGTTGACCACATTCCATTCTTTCTTCACGTCACCCTGCGCAGCTAAAAATTTATTCTTATAAAAACTATCATGCCTAAAACGACATTCTTTATTAATACTGTAAGTGAGGAGTTTCAGACGCTTCCGGAGGCGAGTGTTTGTAGGATGCTTACGACATTTCACTCGTAATTTATTTTTAAGTTTAATTTTCTTAAGTAGAACATGATTGATCCAGGGCTTGAGAATAGTTTCCGAACGTTTAGGAGACGTAACAAAGGTAGATTTTGTTATATGTGCTTCAAGCGTAGTCAAAAATAAATTGTAAGCTTTACTCACGTCTTTTTCAGAATAAACAGTTTCCCATTTTTCATAACGAAGCGAACTCTGGAAGCGAACTTGGACTCTTATTATCAAATTTACGCACATTATTTAGTGAGCTGATTTTTAGTCCAACCATACAATGGTCAGAAACTCCAAGATCGAAGTTCAGACCAATAGATGGGCTAAGCGTATTATTATCAAATCGACCATAAATATGGTCTAAATTTGTACCAGAAACTGGCCGTGTGATGCTATTGATATGAGATGTCAAGCCATGACTGACCAACAGTTCAAAATGATAATCTACTGTAGCGTTAGTGCTTAATAAATCGATATTGAAATCATCTTATTAAAAGCTTGGTAAACTTTCTTTTTAGGTAATTTAGACAAAGTATCATTTAATTTACCCAAGTTAGTTTAGGTGAATTATTACAAAGTTTCTTGGTAATTTTGAACGCTACAACTAAGGTAACTTTTAACGAAAATACTTCGGTAGCTTAACCTCTGCAATTTGTGTAACATTAACTAAACCTCTTTTGCAATTTGCACAAGTTTTCTGGTTGTTTTAACTAATTTAATTTTGCGTTTACCTTAGAAATGCTGTATCTCGGCTGAGTCGATTTAGCCATGTCCGTCTGTTTGAAAGAAAACTAGTCCCTCAGCTTTAAAGATATCTCGCTGAAATTTGATATACATATATATAATATTTTTTAATATATTAATCATTTGTCTGAAACAACAAGACGGGACCACTACAATGCATAGCTCCCATACAATTGATTGTTCCGATAAATGGGGTTTGGGCTATAACTATTGAAATTTAATAGCGAGTAACAAAAAAAATTTGGCAACTACAGTACTTATTACATATGGAATGTGTGTATTAAAAATCATCAAGATTGGACCAATATATCGTATAGCCCGCATACAAGATATTTTCCGATAAACGGGGTTGGGTTACGTATCTTTAAATTAACAGGGTAAGACCATAAAATTTTGCAGAGTTTGTAAGTAAGGATCGGACACTTAAAACCGTGATGCGTAGTCATAAAAGGTATAAAGACTTCGGCATAGCCGAAGACAACGCTTTTCTTGCTGTTTTTTTTAATTTTTTTATTTTCAGAATAAATAAGACATATTTTTATATAAATATGGAATCAATTCATATGTACAGATTTGTGCATCTATCAAAAAACTGTTCTTCTTAACTTTGAAAAATTATTCCAAAAGAGGCATATCTGAGTATTTTTCAGCAGTCTCGAACATTGGTCGTTGCCGTTTTTGCGTAAGTTGTCGGTGTAAACTGCACAAGCCTGTCAATATTAACGTTGCTTACGTTTTACTGAGACGGAAAGTGAAGAAAAACGTCACTAAAAGTAAGCAAATATTTCGAAAGTCAACAGTGTGAGCTGGGAAAAATTATACGAGGTGTGTTCAAAAAGTATCGCGAATTTTGAACTTTCGCTGGTTACGTATATTCGAATTTCGAATTTTTTGTGGCGTTATCTTGGTACTCATGTCTCTCACTTATGCCGACAAGCTCGGCCATTTTGAATGTTCAGTTAATTGTTGACAGCTGCTTTGATTGCACGTGTTTTGGATCATCTTCGATTTTTACCTATTCAAAAAAATGGATCAAAGAACCTGTATCAAATTTTGTGTGAAAAACGAAATTAAGTGCGCGGATGCATTCCGAATGTTGACTGTGGCATACGGAGAAGCTACCTTGGACCGAAGCAACGTTTATCGGTGGTACAAAATGTTCTCAGAAGGCCGAGAAGATGTGCAAAGAAGAACAAAAATTGGCTTCTGCACCACGATAACGCCCCTGCTCAAGCATCGTTGCTTGTGCGCGACTTTTTGGCCAAAAACAACACACTAATGATGCCGCAGCCACCGTATTCCCCAGATCTGGCCCCCTGTGACTTTTTCTTGTTCCCTAAACTGAAGAGGCCCATGAAAGGACGACGTTACGCTTCTCTTGACGAGATAAAGACGGCATCGAAGGAGGAGCTGAACAAGATACAAAAAAATGATTTTTTGAAGTGCTTCGAAGATTGGAAAAACCGTTGGCACAAGTGTATAATATCTCATGGGGATTACTTTGAAGGGGACAAAATAGATATTCATGAATAAATAAATAATTTTTGAAAAAACACAAAATTCGCGATACTTTTTGAACACACCTCGTACATTAAATCTAAAACAATAAAAATGTATCAAGGTTAAGTCCATATTTCGGGGGTGTCTGCAAAATTTAATAATACGATTTTCATTCTAATCTATTCGAATTACAAAAAAATTGCATAAATTTCAAAGTATAGCTCCTTCTTTTTTTTTGTCACACAATGATATTAAAATATAAGGAAATTAACAAGAGATGCATTTACTTAAGAAATTTAAAATAAAAATAAAAATATCCCATTTTAATTTTTAGATATGTTACATACATTAAATAGACCTTTCTGAAAATTAAAAAAAAAACTTCGCCTTTGAAGTGTTTTCCCAGTATAAAGTTTTATTTTTTTTAATTTGCCGAGAAAGATTTCAGCGCAATATAAAATCTTTACGGTGTATGTTTTTGAAAGCTGATTTAAATACCATTCTAACGGTACAAAGATCTTTGAAATCGGTTAAGCTATTCGGTAGTAAAAGTATCAACTACCGTAGTTTTTCAAATATTTCGATACATTGCCACGCCCACAATTAAAAAAAAGAAGCAATTTCTAAAAGTTAGGTTGCGTTTATATAGGTAAAATCTAGGTGTGTTACATCTTATCTGAGAATGTCGGGTTCAATGCATATCGGTTTTGATATGAAATTCATCATATGCAGATGTTCGAACATACCTGATGTTGCTTAACCCACAGGCTGCAGCTACACTATCCTAATTTAAAAATAAATTTTAGGAGATATTTGTAAAAATTTGTGTAGTGGGCCACCTAACATTTTTTTCGAAGGTCATGTAAAGGGTGTTTTTTAGGGGTATAGAACTTCGAATTGAAATAAAACACAAGAAAATCGTTTTAAGGTCCATCAATTTGGCTTTATTGGAAGGATAATTTTATGCCATTAATGTTTAAATATGATTTCGGGCATGTGGCCGCCGCGGCTGGCTCGAATAAAGCCAATTCTACAGGTCCAATTTTCAACCACTTTTTCGAGCATATGGGGCCGTATGTCGGCAATAACGCCACGAATGTTGGCTTCCAATTCCCCTAACGTTTCTGGTTTGTTGGTGTAGACGAGCGACTTCACATATCCCCAAAGAAAATAATCCAATGGTGTCAAATCACACGACCTTGGTGGCCAATTGACAGGTCCATTCCGCGAAATTATGCGCTCATCGAATGTTTCCTTCAATAAATCGATTGTGACGTGCGCTGTGTGGCATGTAGCGCCGTCTTGTTGGAACCACAACTCATCCACATTCATGCCATCCAATTCGGGAACAAAATAGTCGGTTATCATGGCTCTATACCGGTCTCCATTAACGGTAGCTGCCTCTCCAGCATTATTGCGGAAGAAGTATGGCCCAATGACTCCACCAGCCCATAGAGCACACCAAACAGTCAGTTTTTGTGGATGTAATGGCGTTTCAAGGGTCTCATGTGGATTCTCTTCACTCCAAATGCGGCAATTTTGCTTGTTGACGTAGCCATTCAACCAAAAATGAGCCTCATCACTGAACAAAATTTTGCGATGCAAATCAGCATCGAAATCAATCTCATTTTCGGCCCATACACCAAAATCACGACGCATTGCATGGTCTCGCGGCTTTAATTCTTGCACAAGCTGGATCTTGTAAGGTCGCAAGCCAAGATCTTTGCGCAAAATCTTCCATAAAGTTGATGGACAAAGCTCCAATTGCTGTGCACGGTGGCGAATCGATTCATTCGGGTCCTCTTCAACACTTTGCTCTACAGCGACAATTGTTTCTTCGGTGCGCACTGTTCGACGTCTCTGCGGATGCGTATTATCACATAGAGTAAACGTAGTGCGAAAACGATCCATGGTTAACCGAATTAATTGCTCTGATGGACGATTATGTCGACCATAAAATGGACGGAGCTCACGGTAAACTTCGCGAACTGAACCATTATTTTCGAAATAAAATTGCACGATTTGCAAGCGTTGTTCTTTTGTCAACCTGTTCATGATGAAATGGCAAACCAAACTGAACATAAATGACATTAGAGTTGCCAGATTTGACCACAAAATGCCAGTTTTATCGCTATTCGAAAAACAAACCTGTAAAAAAAACACCCTGTATTTTAATAAAACTTGGTGGTATGGCTCACAACAATTAAACAAAAATACGTATTTCACAATTTTTCGAAATTCGAATTATTTTCAAAGTCATTTGCTTTAAACATCTTTTCGAAGCTGCAAGTGTTTTGTTTGATTGATCAATCCGATAAATATATAGACAAGATGGTATTGTCTTCCAAGCTGCATTTCTTTTTTTGCCATATTGTTTTGCAAAATTATTCACAAATTTTTAATTATTAGCGGCTTCTTCATCGCGGCCAGATCGCGTTTTGGGATAATGCTGTTGTCATTACAAACTATGAAAGTCAAAAAATGGTCCTCTGTAATAGGAGTTATTTACATTTTCAAAGTCGAGGATGTAATAATGAAAACTCTTTCTAAACACATAATTTTATTAAAAATTATTCATGCTATAACTCAGCGCTCATAGTACACAGTACGTGCCGAGGAAATTGTTCGTACAAAGTTTAAAAATTAGTACAAAAAATTTAAATAACTCGCATCTCATTGTAGGGCCCCAATTTTTTCATCTGCTAAAAATGTGAAATAGAATGCCCAACAAGATTATACTCGAATTCGAAAAACTGGCCCAAACGTATTTTTTTGTTGTTGTAAACTATACAAACAAGTTTCAGTAGGAAAGTCGAATTTCGAAAAAAGTATTCCACTTCACAAATTTTGACTCATATGATAATCTAGGTATCAAACGAGAGCTATTTGCATCGTATTTCAACAAAAATCCCTAAGGTTTTGGGGCGTGTTGTCCCTTGCGGTACATGCCCGGCTGTCGCGGGAGCGAATTAATTAATACACACGGTTGGTAAGTAAAACTCTATATAAAAACAACCATCATCTATCAACAACAAACTAAATTATATGAAAAATGGAAAAAACGGCGAGCAAAGCTCGGTCGGCCAGGTATTATATCTTATGTGTGCAGCATTACTAGGTATACAAATTAGCCTGGTCACCTCAAACATATTGAATGCATTTTAGCTTCATCCGTTTCCGGTTTCTATCATCCACTTAAATGCACTGTTATCAAAGATTTATTTACACATTTGATATTTAAAATAGCTAACAGAAACTAAAGCTGTGCGCATGCAAGCTAAATTAAGTAGATATATCTAATACAGTTGTTTGTAAAAACAAAAAAAAATATTTTATTTATAAAGGAATATGGGTGAGCTGGGGCAAGAGTGATTCATTTTGGCGAATAACGATAGCAACGATTTGTCTTTTTATGTTGTATTCAAACACGCCTACATTCATTCACCAGCTCAACTCGTAGTTAGTTAGGACATGACGAAAGTCGATTTGAGTTGCTGTATTATAAATAGTATTACTGGCGAATAGCGAGTAAGAATTTGTTACTTTTAACCAGAGTTTTTCGAAAATATATGCCTAGTTGATGCTGCTGCACTCCACTACGAAACGAATAGGTGAAAACACGAAAAGTAAAGGTTCACGGCTGCCTGCGAGTGTCTGTTTCTGTCTGTGTTTGTTCCAAAAGAAAGTTGAAAATTTATTGAGCTCATAATAAGCTATTTGAAAATTAAACCACAAAAAAAAAGAAATAAAAGAAAACTTCGTAAATTTTTAATAGATATGTATTGAAAATTAAAAAAACGGGTCAATTGGCCTAGAAAATTATTCACATGTATGGTTGTTTGTTGTGCGAAAATAGATGTGCTCAAATAAGTCGGTTAACCGAAAAAATACATATATACAAGTAAAAAGTGCTTATACTAGTTTGAAAAGCCATTTGTTTAAATATAAAATATGTCAAAGCATTAAATAATATAAAAATTAAAACTAAAACCCGTATCCAAATGTAAAAAGTGTATCGAATGAAAAATAATAATTCATAAAAAATTGTGAGAATGCATATTTTTTTTAATTTTCAATAGCGAATGAGTACTAGTACTGCTTTGGCCGTGCTTCGTGAATGAGCGAATGCGAGTACGACGTAAACTACATACAAACCTAGTTATATCTATTTGTAAGTGTATATGTTAACACATATTCTAACTGGATACAAACAGGAGGTGGTAAAAGGGCCACACGACACGTTAACGTACCGTAGCTGCATTATTTACAGCTCTGCAAACCACTTCACAAATTGACGAGGTTGGGTTTAGTCTATAGAACAACTTACGAAAAATAATGTGCCGGCATAAAACCACGCTTTGTGAGTACCAATGAACCGAAGCTTAGTTTTGTATTATTCCAGTTATTGGTACTATATATATAGTATAGCCAGAAAAGATTAAGAGAGCACCACATCACAAAGTCGAAGACACGTTTAACCTTAGTCTTGTCGGATATAGCTTCGTCAATTATTATTATGTATTTTATTACTAAAAGAAGGAAGATAATTCTTCCTTTGACTTCTGTTCTAAATAATATTACTCATATGCATTTTAGAAAAGCCTTAACATCTTTTTATTTTTATTCAAACTTTTATTGCCAACACTGTGTAAAGTAAGAGTAAAATATTTCACAGACGTCGATTTTTTAAAACTTTGTTGTGTATAAAGATTACTATTTTTTATTCGGTTCGAACCCGGTTTGCAGCGCTGGTTCTTACACTGTTATTAGGCAACGTTCTCGTTTAGTGTTTGTAGCAGCATACTTTTAGGCAATATAGCATGGCAGAGTGTATGGGAATCGTACACGCGATGAACGGGCGTGTTTGTGTATATGTGTGCATTCACAACCAGAAAAGTGTAAAATGTAAAGTGTATCGCAGAAGAAGAAGAAGACGAACAACATATTGAAGTGTGGCTGAAATTGAGGAAATAAAAGTAAAGGCTAGAAGAAATGTGTCAGCACCGCGCTGTGCTAAAGTAGTGCCAGAGAATACCGAGTCACAAGAGCACACACAAAAAGGAAATAAAGAAAACCACTAAAACGTGTTACAATTCATGTACAGGTGAAAGACACCAACGCGAGAAGCTAATATACTTATAAACGCATAAATATTTACATTAGGGTGATTCCAACTGTTTTCTTTAAATATGTGTTGTTTATAAACCTACCACAAGATAAATTCAACAATTCCACTCTGTAACAACTTCAAGGTCGATTCCTTTTCATGAAAACCCGTTAATTTTCCCCCATCAAATTTCATTTGAATATTACAATTTTTACTCTCAAGTTATCGAGTGACGGACTATTCAAACCACGAACTTTTATTGTACATGAAAATTTGTATATATCTAAATTCTGTTATCCCTTTACGAATATCTGTTATGTGGTCAATGTATTATCCTCTGTATTATTACAGTTCTATTGCAAAAATCAAATTTTTATGTCTATTTTACCATCTCCTTTTAAGGCTTTAAGACACTTTATTTCACATGCCAGTTAGTTCAATTAAATGATAGTTTACTTCTAGTTCGTTCAATCCATTGAACTAGTTCTTTAGGTTCTTAGTTTGATCACTTATAGAACTATAGTTCAACTAAAAGTGTATGCACATAAGCCTTTGTTAACAAAAACAAAAATTAAAAAAGTTAAGCACTTACTATTACAGATAAATTACTAACTTTAAGAAATATAATAAATGAAACAATTGTGCAAAATTACAGTGAAATTCGATCAGCTGTTTCGATGAGTTGCCATACTTTTAAAATAACTTACACATATTTTTATTTGCAAAGTAGCCACAGAAAAGTTGATCCAGCTGGTTAAGTTAATCGATTTACTTCAATAGTTCTTTAGTTTAAAAACTACCCATTCCTAATGTTAAACATAGAGCATTTCATGAATTAATCCTCCTCTGTATATTTTTTCAGAAGTGAGTTAAAAAATTGCAAAAAATTAAAAAACAAAAACAACTGCAAATACAACTACAGCAAACAATAAATTCTACGACAATTGTAAGTTGCAGTATTTAGAAAATCAAAGTACCTAACGCATTCATAGCTAGCAAGTGAGTTTAATTTTGTTTTGTGTGAATGTGACACTGCCACGCCTACTATTCTATGCATACGACCACATCTATGTATGTTTCAATAACATAACGCATAAGTAAACGATATAGTAAACTATGTGACAAATTAAGCAAAAAAATAAAAAATTTATGCCCGAGTTACCAAATTTAAATCAACAAAAGTGGCAAAAAAAATCATATTCACTCTGAAAATTCCACGCCTTATTGGTCGCGATCGAAAATCTCACCTATCGAGTTTCGCTTGTTTCGTCGCGTAATAAAAGTGTAAATGTGCAAAATTTGTAGATAAGTATGTTGAAATATTCAAATGTATGTCACAAAATGCAGGCAATCAATTCAACAAAGCAGCAGTCAATACGGCAGCCTTTTCATACAACCACCATCACCTACTCGTCGTTCTCGTCCTCCTCCTTGTCAACGCCGCTCACACCCACTTTCACATCATCGGCAAATTCAGCCAAATTGTGATCGAAAATCCGGCTGTTAAAGAAAATGAGGAAAAAGTAAGTCCCCAATTGCATATTATGAATTGAAGTAAGGAAAAGCATGAAATAACAACTAAAACAAACTGTCGACTTTACGTCAAGTTATAATTATCCTCACCTTTAAACTAAGTTTACATATTCATACATCAATACATTATGTATTCAAACATACAAAAGTGACAATAAGCGATCAAGGTTTTGGGCAATACAAAAACTCTTTTCTGTTTTTGTTCTTGTTTTTTTTTTAATGAATTAAGTGCTCATTACTGTAATCTAAAAAATGGTTTTTACAATTCAGGAACTTTTCACATTTCTGTGTTGCCAAAGTAGGATAAGATGACTTATCCAAATAATCAATGTCAGACATTTAGGGCTAATAAAGGAAAAAAAGTGAAAAGAAATTTAAAAATTTTAGAGGGGTGTACCCAAACGGTGTGATTGGTGCCATCGATTTTCTATCCTTCTATATAAGATGTTGCAGGACGAGTGTCAGCATTTCCTTTAGATAAAATCTGGAAGAAAACTTGGAAGTTCTTACTTTCGTAAAATCTCCGTTCATTGCCAGTTTTCAATTTTTACCTCTACCTTAATACATACCTCTACGGTTGTTTTGATACGAAAATTCAGCGAATATGTACACCAAGCTCTATTTGATAAATATTTCAATAACCTATTTAATTACAGCACTTCAGACAACTCCAAACTTAAGTCACATTTGGTAACAATTTTTTCTTCTATCCCCAATAATTAGGTGTTGCCAAATTGACGAAGCGACTAAAAATGGGCTGAAGCTGGTTCTTAATTAGATGAAGTCCTCACTGCTTCAAATCTTGAAAAATCGTGACTGCTACGGATTCCGTAATAAACCGAATATCTCTTCCTTCTTCCCCTCACGATAGCAGTCACTTACACCGCGATCTTTTCCGCGAAATTCCGCATTGTGCATCATTACATCGTTAGGACAAAGACGGCTATCAATGACCAGTTGTGAGATCCTAGTTCCCCTAGGAAGCTTGATTTTCCGACTCCATTCTAGTGACAAGTGGCCCCTAATAACTTGGTAAACGTTCACAGACCGAAAAAGCAAGCGGATTTCAGCCTACCTACATATATGAAGGGACTCGAGCATAGTTATTTGAAAATAATAAATTTAATTGTGAATATTGTATAAAAATAAAAGTGTTATAACCATTAAAATTCGCGAATTAAAGGCCAATTCTTCCCATCGCGAACCTGCTTTGTGTTCTATCTTTGTTCTTTGGTTTTACCCATAGTCTAATCAACAAGGTGATGTAAATAAAAAGAGACAGAAAACGTACGCTATCTGAAATGGTACGGGTGTATTTCCAGGTACGCAGGAGGGTAAAATCTCAAAGAATTTTTGACCGTTTTTGTAAAAAATTAGTAAAAAAATTAATTACTTTCTAACATTAACAAGAGCAGAAATTTAGTTTTTGTGTTTTAATCTAACGTAAAGAATAAACAGGTGATCAATAGCGAGAGGTGAAAGGGGTCACATCCATGGATAAGCCATTGACTGGTACTTTACTACCTTTTACGACTCTTGAATGGATTCCGGCCTTTCACCCTGGTATAGAAAATGACACAATTAAAATATGTAGATTTACAGAGGCTTCTCGGCTGGAATCGATCCAAATAGTTTCTTACTAAAACAATTTCAAGAAAGGTCTGCGAAGATGGTAGATCTTGTTCTTAGTCGATAATAACATGTATTTAGTTCCAATCTTTGGAAAACAAAGACCATACCACCACAAATTGAATAAGAAGCTTCTCCATAAAAGTTGTCACACTTGCCTTATGAAACCATTACTTATTATTATTTTGTTTGTTTTATAATTATTTGGTTGTTTGCGTATTGATAGAAGATATTTCTGACTGACTTTTCACATCAGCTTTTTCATATATAAAGCGTCGTTTGAAAATGTTGTCTTTGTGAGGTACTGTTAAGCGCATCGTCAAAGATGCCGGATAGGGCTACCATATTCTTTGGTTGTATCTGAATCGGAATCGTTGCACTGTTTAGGTCCTGTGAGGTGAAAAAATTTGCTTTTCCATAGGCCTAGATACATTTTTTTGTAAACTCCTTAAAACCTTGCAGAAACCTAGAGTTTTGTGATATCGTTGAAGGATATCTCTAGATATAAATTGCCTTTTTCATGAAAATATCTTCCACGATATGATTTTGCTGAACTTTTCTTTCAAGAACTACCAAAAAAGTTATAACCCGAAAATAGGACCGTTGACCGCGTATATTTATATAAAAAATAGTAGTAAAATAGTAATAAATTTAGGTACTAAAACGTACTTATTTTACACAAAACATAACGCTTTTGCGGGTACAACATTTGCTCCACTTTTTCAGATAGCCGAATGACAGAACAAAGAAGAAATTCGAGCGAGACAAGTGACAGCTTCACCTTGTTTATTACACTATGGGTTTTACCAAATATTACACGTACATAAGTTGTAAGTAATTGAGGACGTCATGTCGTATGAGTAACATACCGGCAACACTCTCAAACTTATGTAAAAGAAATTTGAAGAGAACCTAATTTGTAGGTCCAACACGGGTAGTTAGAAACAGATTATACTTTAATGCTGGTAAAGCTTTTATATACAGACTTCAGACTTGAATATTTTAAAAAGTGTAGAAAACGCAAATGATTTTGGTTACAATTTAAATATTTACAAGCTATGAAATAAATCACTTCGTTTTCTATATATCTATAGTTAAGTAGAAGACACATTTAACCAAAACCACCATGTGATACCACACATCTGATCAGCCAAACCGAGCAATGAGTTTTATTTGAAAAATTGGCTGAAGCTGTCCAAATGGATCAGTAAATCGGGAAATGTGAAAAAATTGTGCGATTAATCTTTGTGGGCTATAATCCAATGTACATAAGCAAAGAACGTATAATAGACTGAGTCGATTTATTAACCGATATCGCGCCATCGAGTTTTCGATAGGTTTTGGGCTCAGGAAAAAAAGTTCCACTGCGCATACCCAAACAAATAATTTTCGAGCCTGCGAAATTAAATTTTTTTGACTTTGATTTTTAAGGTTTTTTTCATGACCTACTAAAAAAGTTTTCTTTTGATTTTAAAATTTTCATGTATACCCTGTCCGACCCAAAAATGTCCGCAAGTTTTTTGAAAAAAAAAAAAAATATTTTCTGGGTTTTGGGGAGTGTTTTGGTCAAAGAATTTACCCTTTCGCCATTTTTTTCTAAGCGGGTTTTCAGCATACATGCAAAAATGTTTTTATTTGTGTATCATACTCATAGCGGTATAAGCAGTGTTGCCATTTTGGTTATTTTTAAACGAAATTGGTAATTTTTCTCACCTTAAAACGTTTTGGGTAATTTTTTTCCTGTTTCGTAATATTTTCGATGCGTTGAGGCCAAAATATAGTTTTGGTAAAATATACCGTAAATGCAGGAACAATGGAAAATATAATGGGCCAAAAAAATTATTTTTATTTATTTTCTTGAAAAATATATATTGGTTTAAGAAAACATATAATTTGTTAAAGAAATTCAAAGAGGTTTTGTTGATTTTTCTTTTTAAAATTCCACCTAAGATGCATTATTTGTATATTATTTGATTGTCGTATCTAATTTCAAATAAACCTGTATGTTTTTATAAAATGATAGTTTTTGGTAATTTATTTTTTAATTTTTGGCTAGTTCTTTTTTATTGCTGTGGCAACACTGCGTATAAGTCAGTTCTAGCTTTCTTAGCATACTCATAGGCATGGTTCAATAATAAGGTCGTGTCATTTCATCAGCTGATTGAATATTTTCGAACACACTGGCGTATACATTGTCAGAAGGAGATGCAAACAGCAGAATCTAAACCAGCAAACTGTAAGCAAGCGTGATTTGCATTTGCAATTTTGTGGTTTTTTAACGTTTATATTAAAAACAATTGCAAATATGGCGACATTATTCAATAATAATCACTTTTTAACCATGCTTGAGCCACATAATTTCTCACAAATTAAAATTTTTCTGGTTTCTTTTCCCTTCATTCGCTAACACCAGACAGTTGCTTTTGACAATCTTTACGCCAGTATGTTGTTGCTTTAGAGTTGACTTTACCTTATAATTGTACCATGCTCATAGGAGTATAAATAAAGCCTGAAAAGTGCGGGTTGATGCTTAAAGACATGCTTGTCTTTTTAGGCCCTACCAGCGAATACAGTCTGCTTTATTAATAAGCCTTGCTGCATTACCATCTTTATTAAAATCTAATTTACTTCTCCTATCAGCTTATTACTGTAAGTGAAAGCTTTTCATTAATTCAAGTACCTCTTCGAATGTGTTACTTCATAACACAAACGGATTAAGAGTCACACCACCTAGGTAGGCTGGTCCTTTATCGAACAGTTTGAACACGGAAGGAGTATTTAATGATTTAGATATATATCCGGTACGTTCCGGTACAAGCACCTTGTGGTACTATCCCGATTGCTGTGGTACAGATTTCGTTGTCCCCGTAACCGGAGTTGATGTGGATTTTAGTCGCGTCTTACGATAGGCATGCCTGCCTATACACCATCTTCATATGATGCAGGAGTTTTACATGCGAATCGAATAGTTGCCTCCTTGTGTATAAACCCCAATTATTCTGCAGCTAAAATGAGCCATCTTTCACTAGGGTCACATAAGAGGAGTACACACTTTTGAGGACATCGTCAGAAGGCCAGTAGCCCGATTCTGTAACTTTTAGCCACTCGCCGAGCGTTAAGCTTATCGCCAAATTTCGGCGTTTGTTCTTAACAAAAGTGCGATTCTGTAACTCTCCTTTAACGCCGCTAAACAGCTGACTCTTGATGGTGATACAATATGGCAATACTTCTCTTTTCGCCGTATTTTGCACTAAATTACATTCAAAAAACTCAAACCAAATTTTTTTATTTTTTCCAAACGCTAAAACACTTGCAAATATATTAACGCTATTGTTAACACCACCACACAGTGTTAGCTAACACTTTTCGTGTGGTTAAAAGTTAGTGAATAGCGAAAAGCGTTAAAAGAGGTGTTAAGCGAAGTTAACGCTAACACCTGGCGTTAAAATAGTTACAGAATCGACCTACAGGTAATATTTTCTTCCTAGCAGATTTTCTTCTTTATATCATAGACAGCACCCATCGATTGATCTTCGGGCTTTTGTCTTTGCTAATCAAAGCTGTTTCCTGTTTGTATATTTCATTTACTTTCTGGAATATACAAATTTCAAAGGTAAAATACAGTAAATAAGCTCACATTTCTATACTTATTGAAACTTTTTACATCGCTCACTTATCAATCCGAAAAACATTTATAAAAATACTTGAAATAAGTTTTGACACCTTTATACAAGGTGGCGCAAAAGTAAGCTTCCGATGTTCAGCATATCGGTTGTGGCACGTGCAGTGTGTGCTGTTGCCGTCTTGTTGGAACCACATGTTTTCCAATCCCAATTCATCAAGTTGCGGCAAAAAGAACTCGTTGATCATTGCTCTGTAGCGCTCACTCACAGTAACCGTTTGGCCCCGACCGATTATTGGTCAAATAAATAGTCAGCAATATTCCGCGTTCTGGAGCAGTGTAGCGTAACATTGTTTATTAACGTGTATTTCGCATGTGTTTACTACACAAATGTCAAAACAGAACTGACTTTAGGGGCCAATCGCAAAATTTATAGCATTTTCTGATAGGAGGATTACTTTTGCGCAGTAACCGTTTTTCACCGACCGATTATTGGTCAAATAAATAGTCAGCAATATTCCGCGTTCTGGAGCAGTGTAGCGTAACATTGTTTATTAACGTGTATTTCACATGTGTTTACTACACAAATGTCAAAACAGAACTGACTTTAGGGGCCAATCGCAAAATTTATAGCATTTTCTGATAGGAGGATTACTTTTGCGCCACCCTGTATTTGTCCAAATTTTCCTTCAACGTTAATGTGAAATAAAAAGCGAGCGAAGAATGACAGAGGGAAGAAAACCTTGCGCAAATTTTTTTTTACATTTGGGCTTTTTTGGGAGTAAAGAAATGATATTCACCTCCTGAAGATTTTAAGGGGTCAAAAAATCGTTTAGTACACCGTGGGACTAGTACGGGAGCCATATAATACAAATGACTGTGCACATTGGCAGCATTCCCTTGAACAACATGAAGTTCCATGGATGTTCGAAATCGAAGTCATTTCAAATTTGACCAGTACATCGGAATAATAGGCCACTGTCAAACTACCGATTGCGAGTTCGAAAACAAACTAGTTATCCGCATGCACGTTGGATCAATTCGTAGAAATCAAAGCAACGAGTAGCAGCAAATAGCAGCACAAAAAGAAAAAGGAAAACGAAGTGCAAAAAATTTTCAGAACTGTCAAATACTGTGTCAGTTGGTCGAGAAGAAAATTTTTAATGTGCTAATTTTTTCCACTTGATTTGTTACAAGCAATAAATAAATACGGCATTTTATACAAGCAAATGGTTAACAAGTGAGTGTAGATTATTGCGCAAAGTAAATTTTTTTATAATTTATGCAAGAGCTCTGGGACGTCGGATTGTCTATAAGTGTGCGGGTGTGTGTATGGTCGTGGCGTGCGGTGACCTACGCGCACTGTTATGTCAATAATTAAAAATTTTTACAATTATCAAATCAGCTTGTGGGCAAAGGTGGACAACTATTTTTGGTAATACTTTACATCCAACGTCAACTGTAAAAACTGCACTAAGAATGTCGATATTGGTACCCAGAGATGCGTTTCGGTCCCAGAAACCCTAATCCGGTGGGGGAAACCCATTATTTTTAGTACTTGAAAAGTTATTGCCAAAAAACCAAAAAAAATTACCTAGGTTCGATCCCAAAGCGGGGGCCTGTTCCATGGTATTTATGGGCAGAACACCTTTCTGCGTAGGCGGCATTTGGCCGCGCTTCAAAAAAATAACCCTTAGCCCGTGCAACACCGGCTCCGCGATCCCCAGTATTTCTACGCAGAGCACACTTTTGCACTTTTCACCTATATCTTTGTCTACAACAACCACATGAAAATGACAGCAAATTGTTAACTTTGCTTGCAAATATCTTGCAAACTACTAACAATATTGTGTTTCCCTCACCAGATTAGGGTTCCTGGGACCGAAACGCGTCTCTGGGTACCATTATCGACATTTTTAGTGCAGTTTTTACAGTTGACGTTGGATGTAAAGTATTGCCCTATTTTTGTGTAGATATTTATAGAAAATTTCAATATTTTGCTTGTGTCGATTGCTTTATCGCTGGCGAGATTAGCGGAACATAGTGTACAAAGCTTTTTGTATATTGCAGAAAGGGTCAAACGTTTATCATTGGCCCTGTGCTTAAGGGTTTATGGAGTTTTTTGAGCTTCAACTATACAATATTGCAAAATGTTCCTTTTGAAGAAATTGATTTTTATAAATTTTGGCTAGCATTTTAGTTCTGTCAATACTGCTCCATTCTGAAAAGACGACGAAAGTAGTGCGCCTGTGTATATTATTTTTTGTTGTCCATTCCTTTGAACATGCTACGTATATTTGTGTGCATGTTTGTGGGAACTCCTTGAAGGAGCCAGCTCGTTTCTACTCGAGTTATTGATGCTACTATGCAACTTAAATAATGTACCATCAAATGGCAATTAGGGCGATAAGGCACGAATTTGCATTTGCGGCAAGTGCCTGCAGCATAGACAATATGGTTTTTTCGATGGCATCGTAACACATTTCCATGTGCTTGCTTTTATGCATGTGTATATTTGTATCTACTCGTAGGTATTGTTTATAAATTGAGCTCTCCCAAAGTAAGGCACACAATAAAGGCCAACGACACACTTGAAACAAAATAAACGAAAAAGCGCTCATTGTGGAAAAAGCCTAAATATTTAAAAGTTCCAAGTAACTCAAAACAAATTCTGAGTCACTATAATGTAACTTAATAAAGAGGCCTGTATTAGTCCTCCATAACCCCCTGCGGGTTAGGGGTTTAGAATATGCCCGAGGTAGGCATACCGGTCGTAAGAGGCGACTAATATGCACAACGGTAATGACGTGCAACTCGATGGTTGATCTACGGATATGATGCCTCTCACCTCTCATTACCCATCTCTAGAAGGCTCCACTGGTCATACCGCTACCACGACAGTCGGGCAGTACCGCAAGGGAGCACCGGAGCGTACCGGATTCATATCCGGCAAAGGACTGTCAGTTCGACAGCACTCCCCAAAACCTTCGGAGAGTGTTTTTGTCGTTACAACAACAACAACAACAACAGTCCTCCATCACTTCAGGCATGACAGTCGAAAAATATGGAACAAGAGAATCGTATCGACCGAAATATTGCTCAATGAAAACCAATCCAAGTCTTAACCTCATCTGTTGGAGGGTGTTTTTTCAGGAAAAATTTCGTACTAACTCCTTTAGTTCATTTCCATTACAGCAATACATTCTTCGTAGCGAAATGACTCGGGCTCTAACCATTCACGAGCTGATTTTAAAGTATAAGCAAAGTACTGCGGGCGGCCGCCGTGGTGTGAAGGTAGTGTTGCCGGCCTACCACACCGAAGGTCCATGGTTCGAGCCCTGGTACAGGTAACATCAAAAGTGATTTGAAAAAAGTTTTTCAAAACGGGGTCGCCCCTCGGCAGTGGTTTGGCAAACTCTCCGAGTGTATTTCTGCCATGACAGGCTTCTCAGCAAAAATTCGTCTCCTTTGTAGATGCCGTTCGGAGTCGGCAAAAAACTGTAGGTCCCACCAATTTGTAGGGAAAATTCAAATCGGCACACCACAAATTGGAAGAGAAGCTTGGCGCAAAAATCTCTTAGGAGGTTTATGATGATATACCTGTTGTATATCGCGCCATAGAGAGAGAAAGTACTGCTGGCGGAATAATTGACGCAATCTTTAAGGGTCGGTTCACCGTCGCATGGCTTGTGTATTTGAGAAGCTACAAAACACTCGCAGAAATGGCAGCCTTGCCAGATGATACCAATTCTTTATTCTCAAGCAATAGACAGTCAGTACAAAATTTGATATGACAGATCTATGATGGATATGGTTTCATGTTTATTTGAAATCCATGGACCACCCCTACGGGCTAGGGGTTTGGAATATGCCCGAGGTTGTTGTTGTTGTTGTTAACAGTGCTTCGCCCTGCCCCAGATTGGACAGGGGTTACACTGAAATATGCCCGAGGTCGTAAGAGGCGACTAAAATGCACAAAGCTAATGACGAGTTACTTGAGTGTTGATCTACGAATATGATCTCTCTCACCCACCTTCACCTTTTCTCCGGAAGGAGGGGCGAATATGTCCTTGATCACCAGTAGAAGTCATATTTTCTAGCATCAATTTCACACTGGTCCAACCCTATTGAAGTCGCCAGGTTTCTGGGACCTCCGTTAGAAGAGCTTGATGACAATTCTAAGCAAGGAAAGTGACGACTAGGCAAGGCACGTATCGCTAAAATAACAAGTCATATTTTTAGATTTATGAATTGAGACTGATTTATAACCCCCTGCGGGTTAGGTCGAGGTAGATATGCCTGTCGTAAGATGAATAAAATACATAAAAGGCAGTCGGGTTGGTACTGCAAGGAATCCGAACTTACCGGGTCCAAATACGACGAAAGATTGTCAACATCGACAACGATTCTCAGAACCTTCGGGGTGTTTTAGTCGCTACTTACAAATCACTTAAAACTAGTATCGGCTTAGTTCAAATATAAGAAAAATTGTTCGCCTTTAACTTTTGAAGCATTAGTAGATTACTTCAGATGGATATTGGCAATAAAAAAATATGTAGTTTTATAACAATTGTAATATTAAGTACATTATGTAACCGTTAATTTATGTAATTGTTATTTAAAAATTACCTACGATTATCAGATCGTTGTTGTTGTTGTTGTTGTAGCGACTACTTAACCTGTCCAGGGTGTCACCCCCCACCAACATTGTCATCAGGCTCTTCTAACGGAAATCCAAGAAACCTCGCGGCTTCAACAGGGGTGGACCAGAGTGAGATTGGAGTTAGAAGAGTGGGCTCGGTTGAGCAGAGGAACAGATGGTTAGTATCGTGGGGAGACACGCCGCATGCCGGGCAGACATTTGGCATGTCGGGGTTCAGTCTGGATAAGTAAGAGTTTAGTCTGTTACAATATCCAGAACGAAGTTGAGCCAGCGTGACTCTTGTCTCCCTGGGCAGTTCGCGTTCCTCGGCGGCAACAGGTGGAGCTTGTGCCTGTAGGACCACATTCACTGGACGAGACCTGACAAAGGAGTTTACCGACTCCGTGTGGATGAGGTTGAGGGCCCGCCGGTGCACCTCTGGATCAAACGGCGAGGAGATGTGATGCCGGATCTCATCATAGTGCTTACGGAGGTGACTCCTTATTCTCCTGGGAGGCGGATTTTCGTTGAGCAGGTTCCTGTTCGGATGCTGCTGATTATGGCAGTTGAACAGGAATTGTCTGGACAACATCTCGCAATGCTCTTTGACATTGAGCATTTTTGCCTCATTATGAAGGTGATGCTCAGGAGGCACCCCGTGGCGGTTCTGAGTGCGGTGTTTTGGCAGGCCTGCAACCTCCTCCAATGTGTGTCTGCTAACCCCGGCGACCATATTGGCGTCGCGTAGCTCAGAACCGGCTGGCCGATTGCCTTGTACGTTGCCAGTAACGTTTCTTTGTCTTTCCCCCAAGTACTGCCAGCTAGCGACTTGAGGATTTTGTTACGGCTTTGTACTTTGGTGGCAATCGCGGCTACATGAGCACCGTATTTGAACATGTTATCAAACGTGACCCCTAAGATTTTGGGGTGTGTGACAGTCGGAAGCTTGATGCCGTCGACGTAGACGTTTAATTCCATGTTCGCCTGCGCTGTCCACGTCGTAAATAGGGTGGCCGAGGATTTGGTCGGTGACAGTGTCAGGTTCCGTGCAGCGAAGAAACTGGAAAGGGTTGGAAGGTATGAATTTAGTCTCGAGCAGAGCTCATCAACGGAGGGTCCAGTCGCCAGGATCGTGCAGTCATCGGCGTAGGAGACGATCGAGACGCCTTCTGGTGGGGAAGGGAGCCTCGATATGTAGTAATTAAACAGAAGCGGGGATAGGACACCACCCTGTGGCACCCCCTGCTTAATTATACGTGGTTTTGATCTTTCGCCTCTAAATTCAACCGATGACTGCCGGCCACTCAGATAGTTGGCGGTCCAACGCTTTAGACAGGGGGGAAGGTTTGAATCTTCCAGGTCGTTAATGAGTTGTGCGTGATTAACAGTGTCGAAAGCTTTCGACAGATCAAGCGCAACTAGCACGGTCCTGTCATTTGGGCGAGATTGGTTGAGACCGTCACCTATCTGTGTGGTGATGGCGTTTAGCGCGGTGGTAGTGCTATGCATTTTGCGGAAACCATGCTGATGTTCGGCTAATCGCAGGTTAGCGGTATAATAAGGGAGCAAGACCGCCTCCAAGGTCTTCACTACTGGCGAGAGGAGTGATATCGGTCGATATGACTCCCCCACGTTAGCCGGCTTGCCGGGCTTTAGTAGTGGCACCACCTTTGCCTGTTTCCATCTTTCTGGAATGACAAAGGTGGTCATGGACAGATTGAAGACGGTTGTTAGGTACCTTACTCCCTCATCGCCGAGATGTTTTAGCATCAGCATGGATATACCGTCTGGCCCAATGGATTTAGAATTTTTGGACCTCCGTATGGCCTCCTGAACCTCTGTGGTGGTGATGACAATGGGCGCTTGGTTGTTTTTGCGTTTGTGCGCTTCCCTGATGGCGCGCCTGATTTCCTTGTCAACCGGAGGATGCAGCACGAATTGCCGGCAGAAAGCGCTCGCGCATCTCTTTGGTTTCGACTGTACCTTATCACCAAAGGTGATGGATATTTTGTCGTTAGGTTTGGTCGGATTAGACAAGGATTTGACAGTGGACCATAATTTGCCAACACCAGCAGAGAGGTTGCAGGACCTTAGGTGCTCCTCCCATTTGGCGCGTTTGTGTTGATCGACTAGCCGTCTGATCTCCGCATTGAGATCTTGAATTTGGGGATCCGTAGGGTTCAAGCGTCGCACGTGGTCACGTTCATTAGCCAGGGCCGCTGCCTCTGCGGGGAAGTACGGACGTATCTCCTTAATTCTGCCTGACGGAATGTATTGATTGGAGGCTGAAGCTATGACCATGCGAAACGCTTTTTCCCCTTCTCGTACATCAGACGGGATGGGAAGAGCAGCGAAGGTGCTCTCAGTGAAACCAAGAAAACCAACCCAGTCAGCTTTGTTGAAGTTAGTGAAGGTGCGCTTCTCAGAAGTGACGAAGTCATTGGGGCGATCGATTGAGAGGACTATCGGCAGATGGTCAGATGCAAGAGTGAGCATTGGTCGCCATTCAACGCAGTTTATGAGACCTGCGCTGACAATTGTGAGGTCTGGCGAACTGGAACAATTTGCCGCAACTCTCGGGGACGCCCCCCGTTCACAGTGCAAAACGTCGAATAGTCTATTTGTTCAGCCAATTCCTGTCCCCTACCATCGGCTTGTAGGCTTGAGTGCCACAGATCGTGGTGTGCGTTGAAGTCTCCGATAATTACACGGTTATCGCCCCTGAGTAACGCACTGATGTCAGGGTGGTAATCTCTCGGACAGCAGGTGGCAGGAGGTATATAAATGTTTATAATTTCAAGGTCGACGTCTCCTGTCCGGACAACCATTCCTTGACGTTCCAGGAGGTTGTCCCTCGGGTCGACGTCAGGCTCAAATGTACGATATTGCACGGATTGGTGGGTGATGAAGGCGAGTCCGCCCCCCAAGTCCCCTCTCTCGGTCACGTCGGTGGATGTTATAGCCGTCACAAGTCCGAAGACTTGATCGGGCGTTTAACTTCGTCTCCTGAATGGCAGCGATCTTGATGTTCTGACGCTTCATGAAGTTCACTATTTCACTCACTTTCCCAGTTAGGCCGTTGCAGTTTAGTTGTAGGACGCGAAAGTGCGAAGGGGGAGAAATATTCACGCTGGGAGTCAGGGACTGGTGCGTATGCCTTGGTGGAAGCAGGCTGGGTCGCACACTACGTCGCACTCTAGAAGTCGAGGGATCCGAAGCACCAGAAGGTGGCGAATCAGTTGACGTTGTAGGTTGCGTAGCTCGACAGCATGGTGCAACGTACGTATCAGTCCATAGGTTCCTGTTTCCTAGTTGAGAACATATAAGCAGGTGAAACAGGCCAAGGCAAGAGTTGCATTTGACTGATGTCGCAGGTGTATATAATCTCAACCGACAAACAGAGCACAAGGTGTAAGGGACCAGGAGCTGGTGGCTTTGACTTACATTTGTACTAGTGCTGGAAGAAGAAGGGGAAGTTGAAAGTGGGCGGGGGGTAGGCTGTCGCTCGGCATTCCTCACTTCTGAAACAGAGGTGCTACGTAGAAAGTAGCTGTGAGCGGCTGTGTGAGGTGTTGGCGCCTGTGGGCGTGAGCGGCAGCGGGTGTTACACACTACTTGCTGGGCGTTGTTTGTGCTATTAGTCGTGCAGACTGTTACAGAAGCTTGTGACGGTGCGATACTAGATCGTCGTTGGCCACGGGACGTCCGAGGGCGTGAACAGCAAGGGGCCACGAAAGTTTTGTAGAAACTAGGGGGCCTATGTGTGGAGGGATTTAGCCCGGAGCATCTGGTTTTGTGCAACCATCTTTTGCAAGAATTGCATTGGACGGAGTGTGAACGCTTAACATAGATTTTCTTCCAGCAGACGCAGCAGATCCATTCTCCTGGACCCGGGTTGGGTTCGACCCCAGCCCGGATAAGGAGGGTTTTGAGCAGCCCTGCTGCAAGGAGCTGCTCGGAGGATGACAATATTAGTGAAAAAGGTGACAGGTTAGACAGGGTAGAGTCGAAATAACAGCCCTTGGTCGGATGTAGAAATCCGAGTCATTCCGGTACGTAGAACCGGCTGTTGTGGGAATGATTATCAGATCGTAATCGTAGGTAGCTAAGTTAATGCAGTAAACGTAATTTAAAAAAGGTTGTTGTTGTTGTTGTCAACAGTGCTTAGCCCTGCCTAATGGGCAAGATCACTCTAAATTGTCATCAAGCTAGTATCGGCTTGGTTCAAATATTAGAAAAATTGTTCGCCTTGAACGTTTAAAGCATTAGTAGATTACTTCAGATGGATATCTTTACATATAATAAAATTGTAACAGGTCGATGTCTGTACATTGAAGATATTCAAGAAAAACTGATAGGAGAGGTCGTTATTGGACCAGCGGAACTCAAATCTACAATTTTTAGAATTTGTGTCTGTCTGTCTGTCTGTCCGTCTGTATGATTGTGCGCGCATCACGCAAAAACTACTGAATAGAATTGCATGGAACTTTCACCATTCTATCACTTAACGTCTAACTTAAAATTTAGGACAATCTTCAATTGGATATCTCATCCAGTTCCCGAGTTATTGACGAAAATGTGGGAAAAATGTGACCAAAAATGTGTTTTTTTTTTATTTAACGAAATACAACTGTATATAATTGCATTACATTTCGAGGCCCATATCTCTTTGCCGTTTGATCTGCGGAACCATAGACGGGCTCTAAATGACCTCCACACTGAGTCGGTAGACAGATCCCTCAGATCTCGGCCTGTGAATCCCGTTATTAATACTCAACCACCTGAATTGGCTGAAGAGGAGCGGGTACTTCCGAGGGAGACTAGAGTCATACTAGCACAACTTCGCTCTGGATATTGTAATAGGTTAAACTCTTACTTATCCAGACTGAACCCCAACATACCAAATACATGCCCTGCATGTGGTATGACCCCTCATGATACCATACATCTCTTTTCCTGTTCAGTTGAACCCACTCTTCTAACACCCACATCACTCTGGTCCAACCCTGTGGAAACTGCGCGTTTCCTCGGACTTCCGTTAGAAGAGCCTGATGACAATTTAGAGTGATCGAGCCCATTGGGCAGGGCGAAGCACTGTTAACAACAACAACAACATTTCGAGGCCCTAGCTACAGGCGCTATCGGCCTATTAAAATAAATAAATAAAATGAAGTCAGTACCAGTGGTGTTTTATTTCGACGCTCTCAAAAAAATAATTATGCTGTTGCTTCATTGTTACTTTTACGCATACGAAGTCGCGGGCATCAGCTAGTTGGCAATAAAAAAGTATGTAGTTTTATAACAATTGTAATATTAAGTACATTATGTAATCGTTAATTTATGTAATTGTAATTTAAAAATTACCTACGATTATCAGATCGTAATCGTAGGTAGCTAAGTTCATTCAGTAAACGTAATTTAACAGTGCTTCGCCCTGCCTAATGGGCAAGATCGCTCTAAATTGTCATCAAGCTCTTCTAAGGGAAGTCCGAGGAAACGCGAAGTTTCAACAGGGCTGGACCAGAGTGATGTTGGTGTTTGAAGAGTAGGTTTAATTGACCAGGAAAATAGATGTTTGGTATCATGAGGGGACATACTACATGCAGGGCAAGTGTTTGGTATGGTGGGGTTCAGTCTGGATAAGTAAGAGTTTAACCTATTACAATATCCAGAACGAAGTTGTGCTAGCATGACTCTAGTCTCCCTCGGAAGTACCCGCTCCTCTTCAGCCAATTCAGGTGGTTGAGTATTAATAACGGGATTCACAGGCCGAGATCTGAGGGATCTGTCTACCGACTCAGTGTGGAGGTCATTTAGAGCCCCCCTATGGTTACGCAGATGAAACGGCAAGGAAATGTGGTTCCGGATCTCGTCATAGTGGTTGCGAAGATGTTTCCTTATGTATGTTAAAATGTATTGAAATATCCTAAAATATAGACTTAAAATACGATTTATTTCAGTATTATAAAGGGTGTTTTTTTAGGGGTATAGAACTTCGAATTGAAATAAAACACAAGCAAATCGTTTTAAGGTCCATCAATTTGGCTTTATTGGAAGGATAATTTTATGCCATTAATGTTTAAATATTATTTCGGGCATGTGGCCGCCGCGGCTGGCTCGAATAAAGCCAATTCTACAGGTCCAATTTTCAACCACTTTTTCGAGCATATGGGGCCGTATGTCGGCAATAACGCCACGAATGTTGGCTTCCAATTCCCCTAACGTTTCTGGTTTGTTGGTGTAGACGAGCGACTTCACATATCCCCAAAGAAAATAATCCAATGGTGTCAAATCACACGACCTTGGTGGCCAATTGACAGGTCCATTCCGCGAAATTATGCGCTCATCGAATGTTTCCTTCAATAAATCGATTGTGACGTGCGCTGTGTGACATGTAGCGCCGTCTTGTTGGAACCACAACTCATCCACATTCATGCCATCCAATTCGGGAACAAAATAGTCGGTTATCATGGCTCTATACCGGTCTCCATTAACGGTAGCTGCCTCTCCAGCATTATTGCGGAAGAAGTATGGCCCAATGACTCCACCAGCCCATAGAGCACACCAAACAGTCAGTTTTTGTGGATGTAATGGCGTTTCAAGGGTCTCATGTGGATTCTCTTCACTCCAAATGCGGCAATTTTGCTTGTTGACGTAGCCATTCAACCAAAAATGAGCCTCATCACTGAACAAAATTTTGCGATGAAAATCAGCATCGAAATCAATCTCATTTTCGGCCCATACACCAAAATCACGACGCATTGCATGGTCTCGCGGCTTTAATTCTTGCACAAGCTGGATCTTGTAAGGTCGCAAGCCAAGATCTTTGCGCAAAATCTTCCATAAAGTTGATGGACAAAGCTCCAATTGCTGTGCACGGTGGCGAATCGATTCATTCGGGTCCTCTTCAACACTTTGCTCTACAGCGGCAATTGTTTCTTCGGTGCGCACTGTTCGACGTCTCTGCGGATGCGTATTATCACATAGAGTAAACGTAGTGCGAAAACGATCCATGGTTAACCGAATTAATTGCTCTGATGGACGATTATGTCGACCATAAAATGGACGGAGCTCACGGTAAACTTCGCGAACTGAACCATTATTTTCGAAATAAATTTGCACGATTTGCAAGCATTGTTCTTTTGTCAACCTGTTCATGATGAAATGGCAAACCAAACTGAACATAAATGACATTAGAGTTGCCAGATTTGACCACAAAATGCCAGTTTTATCTCTATTCGAAAAACAAACCTGTAAAAAAAACACCCTGTATGTATAAAAAGGGGCATAAACATTCGCTTTCATATAACACATGCGTATATCTAAACAATATTGGTTCTACGCTTGCTTGAAAGCGACTGAAATTATTTTTGATTCGCAAGAAGTAATTACACTTCGCTTTTGAGTGTCGTCAAATCAAGATCGTACAAAATTTCGTGTATGTAAAATATGAAAATATCGAAAAAATGAAACGGGACAACGGTTACTGTTAAAATAACAAAAAAGGAAAAAACAAAAATGTACTAAACTAAATAATTAATTAAATTCCATGTAAATTGGATTCGTTTAATATGAAAAATACATAAAAATTAAATATATGTATACTCAAGCAAACAATAAAAACTACAACTAAAACAAAGTCAAGAATTTACACTACATGGCATGTGTCATTGATACGGACAAAGACATTAAAACTTACACTTTACTCCAAGGTAGGACCAGGACAATTTACACCGACAAAAACAGGGTTCTAGACAACCAATCTTTTTTATAAATCAGACGAACAAAAATCAAATTTGCGTACAATTCAAAGCGGACATAACACACTCATCTATAACAAAATTCAACCAATGGAAGAAAAATGGCTTTCTAACAAAAAATTGCAAAAAAAAAACATAAACCTGCACATAAAAACATAAGAAATACCAAACATAACCGGACATAACACGCATATTAATATTAATTCCAATAAATGGAACGAAAATGGCTTTCTAACAAAACAACCTAAAACTGTGGTCACACACACATCAACTTATAAAGAAATAACAGAAACAGTCAACAAAGGTGAATTTATACCAGCACGGATATGAAACAACAAATAAATGGAACGGAACAACACCAAAATATGATTTATATTGTGAACAAAGTTGGACAAAAATTTATAACCTAAAACCAATACTTTTAAAAACACTCACTTGCAAAGGCTAAAATCAACTGGACCGAAGTCTCAAAACCCACAGTGAAACACTAAATAGTATACAAAACAAAAAACTAGTGTATGATATAACCGGCACTCTGAGGGACAAGAGAACATCCCCGCCTAATCACTTTTCCACACGGAAGTACTCAAAGTCACAAAAAAAAGTTATTAAAGAAGCGAAATTCCTTGCACTATGGGAGTAAGTGAAACAGAAAGAAAGGACCTAAAAATATTATTTTTAACGCACAGGTGCAGTAATTGAACTAAAGCTATATTTTTTCTAAATTTTTTTTGATTTTACGCAAACTTTCATTCATGAACGCAAACGCACCAAAAACTTCGTCCATTCATAAATTGTCATCAATTCTTGTCGAAAACCAAATAAATTTCTGGACTTGCATCGAAATTTATTTTCAGGTTTCACATATTTTTCAGACAATTTGGACAAGGGGGCTTGCGAGGAAGGAATCGCCGATGCTCTAAATCTCATGCACCAGGCGCTCATAAAAATTAGCGCGTGTCCAGTCACCCTTTGGAAGAATTTCATTTTGCGACAAAATAATTTGATATTTCTTGGTTTGCTAGAGTGACGCCTTGCCACAAACAATAGACCGAAGCAGAAAAAAATTTGGTTTGGTTTGTCTTTTGAAATGTATGATACATAGATGTTTTCTCTACTCAAAAGCTACTTTTAATATTATAAGTCCGATTTACATAGAATTTTAATCTCATAAGTTTATGCAAGCTACAAGTAGGGTATAGTTATACAAAGCTTGTTAAAAGCAAAAAAGCAAAGGAAAAGAAAATGTTGAGCAATTCCGAGCTTAAAGTAAAAATTCTATGTATTTCAGTTAACGGAAGCATCAACTAAGAATAAATGGGATACTTATGATAAATAGAAGGATCTGCACTACTGGATGTACGATGCGTACGAATTTTTAGTCCAAAACTGTGCAATTGACAAATGCAACAACTTGCTTATTAATCAAATGCACTATGTTGTATCAAAAAGATTTTTTACAATGGTTTTAGTCATGGTATAGTATATTGCCTCCTTTAGTGTATGGAAAAGTACATATTGTTAAGTTTCAATGTGTATAGCATGACTATTGTATGTAGTATTTAAAACCTAAAACAAATCCTGGCGGTGTCGGCTTGTAAAACGAAACCTGGTACGGTCTACCTAATATGCACACAAGTGCATTTATTTGTGTACATATATGATCAGCGTCCTTTAAGTGTGTTTGTAAATTTGTTCAGGAGGAATATGAGGGGCATTCCAAAATCGCGGCAAGTGACGAACACAAATTCTAGTAGGAAGTTTCAGATTATTCCCTTTAATATGCACAAGAAATTGAGAAAACGACTGATATAGCATTCAGATTTTCAAAGTTGAATTTAACCGAAGTTCGGCTGGTTTGGGGCGATACCGAGCCAAATCTAAATTGAACTTTCGTGGTCGATGTTGAAATATTACTCCTATTTAATCGAATACCTTTATTGAGGAAGAAATTCTGTCATATTGACCAAAAAAGCCCACTTTATCCAAGAAAACAAATCACTTTCATATGTTAGTTATTATCTTCTCCATAATGGTAAAAATGGAAAAAAGAAAAATTACTGTTTTTGGAAATGCCCTGTTTGGCGTAGGAAAATATTTTTATTTTTGGCAAGTTCGATACTTTGCACAAGAATCAAGAAGAAGAATGGAAAAAAGCAATCATACATATCTTATGTTATAACTTTAAACGAGTTATTCTTGTATATTTGTATATTTGTATAGTTGTATATTTGTATATTTGTATATCCACTACTATCTCAGGAACGACTTAACCGATTTGGATGAAATTTGGTATATGGGCAGTATCCTTTGTTTTAAGATTTTCTACTTTGGTGTTGCCACTTGGGGTGGTATTATTATTAAGCAATATAGGAATATGGGTATCAAATGAAAGGTATTTTAGGCCGTATACCAACCAAAGTATTTTCGAGTAGGGTTGCCACCTGACCGCATTTTATTTATTCCTTCAGATATCGACCACTATCTCGGGAACGGCTAAACCGATTTCGATGAAATTTGGTAGATGGATAGTATGCTTCCTTCTAAGATTTTCTACTTGGATGTTGCCACTAAAGGAAGCTTAGAGGGTTTCCACCTTTCCGATTTTTTTTTTTAAATATTAAGCAATATATGGCAATATGGGTATCAAACGGAAGGTATTTGAGGGCGTATACCAACCAGAATATTTTTAAGTACGTAACGGCATAAACGGATCGAGATAGATATATATCAAAATGTGCAGGGCGGAAACAGAAATTGATTAAGCCATGTCCGTCCGTCCGTCCGTCTGTCTGTGAACACGATAACTTGAGTAAATTTTGAGATATCTTAATGAAATTTGGTACGCAGGTTCCTTGGCACTCATCTCGGAGCGCTATTTAAAATGGTCGAAATCGGATCATATATATAGACTATTTTCGAAAACACAAAAAAAGTGAATGCTCAGTACATAATACACCTATAACGATACAATTTGGTGACTACATTGAGATTGAGGCATAAATAAATTTTCAAGAAATTTTTGAAAATGGGCGTGGCACCGTGGGCACCACTTTTGATTAGGTCAAATTTAGAAATAATATTAATCATAAATCAAAAACCGTTCAAGATATCGAAACGAAATTCAGCACGCAGGTTTCCAGGTATGCAAAGAATGTTCCAGGAAAAATGGGCGGGATCGGTGAAGGTCTACGCCCACTTTTATATGAAAGATTTTGAAGAGGATCGTAGATATATTAAAAAGGCAATAACTTTGCGTAAAATAGCTTTACATCATTTATATTTCAGTTTTAAAGTTTCCGTAAACAAAGAAATCCAAAAACTTAAAATTTTTGAAAATGGGCTTAGCCCGCCCGTTTTTTTTTGGACTATTCCACAAAACTTTTTATGCCATAACTCCGCCAAAAATTGATTTGTCGAAACGAAATTTGGTGAGAATGTTCTATATATAAAGGTAACTGTTTGCTGTAAAAATGGGCGAAATCGGTTTAATGTCCAGGCCCAGTTTTTTAACATACATAGTTCTGAAAAATTTGTTTGTAAAATTTAAAAGCGATATTTCTGCAACTAAGCAAGTTATATCAATCAGATTTTGCACACATAATAAGCTTTTTAAGAAAAACTCGGCCGCCAAAAAATTTTGTCAATTTTGAAAAAGTAGGCGCGGCGCCGCCCACTTTTATGCATAAAATTTCTGCTATTTTTAAAGGTAGTCGCTTATAATTCGATTTTGATATTTCAAGGAAAATTGGTCAGCTGCTTCTCAGTAGTATGTTTTATACTCCTGCCAAAAATTGGCCAAATCGGGAAACACACAAGCAAAATATTCGGGCACGTAATTAATAGACAACTGCAATAGCGAAGTTATATATCTTTTTTGATTTTCATACCTTTCATAAATATTAAATGTATGTAAGTGTTTGCGCCTAATTGGCATCTCTATATTTGATCCATCATCGATCAATCATATCAAATGTCAATTAGTGGCATTGGCAGCACTAACTGTCAGCCGTCAATGTTCATTTCCTTTTTTCTTGCTTACAATTAAACAAACCAAAACAAGTGCAAGTGTTTTTTCTAAATCGGATCTAATCCTCGCGTAAGTAAAACTTACAACCCGCAACCCGCTATTTAACGCCCACAAATTTGGTCCATCGAGCCAAATCACGCAATATTTCCGCGAAATACAGTCCACATCGCGTTATTTTTAATATTTTATAAAAACCCGCACATAAAAAATGTCTTCGCTTAAAGTTCGCGATTCTGCTTTAAAAGCAATAAAGCGATATTTGCAAACAAGCAAATCCGATGCGCTTGCAGTCGATGCAGAGGCTGCAACTACATATTTACAATTGCTAGAAGAGCAATGGGAACGCTTCGGTGCAGCACAAGAACAGGTGGAGGTGTCGTGTGGTACCGAGAACGTCGCAGTGGAAGAGGGGGCACGCATTCAAGGTGAGGAGTGGTATACTCTCGCTAAATCAAATTTTAAGCGCATCCTTGCGCCACAAAAGCAACCAACTCCTGAATTGCCTCCGACTACACCAGCACGCATGCCACTACCGAAGCTGCAACTACCATCATTTAGTGGCGATCCAACTGAATGGATCACTTTTCATGACGCATTTTGTTCGCTAGTGAATTCCAATGCAAGTCTGTCGGACGGACAGAAGTTGCAATATTTGCGCAACTGTTTGAAAGGTGAAGCATTGGAATTAGTTAGTAGTTTTGCTGTAAGCGACAGCAACTACAGTGAAGCCTGGGATATGCTGACAGCACGTTATAAAGTCATGCGTATCATAGTGGACAGTCATATTAAAGCATTATCATCGATTGAAAAAGCATCAAAAGACTCTGCCAAAGCAATTAAACACGTTCTTAATTTAACATTACAACACGTTGGTGCGCTACGTGCCCTTAAACGTCCGGTTGAGTTTTGGGACGACTGGCTCGTCCACTTAACTGTTTCAAAATTAGCCTACGAAACCCGAAAACAATGGGAATTATCGCTTGTGATCGACGATGTGCCATCATTCACATCGCTTCGTGATTTTTTGGAAACGCGAGCCCGCTCGTTGGAGATGGTGCCCGCAGCCGCAAGCGCACGTACAACCGCAAAGAACGTGCTACATTCAACGTGCAACCAGGCAGAACCAAATAATAATTTATCATCAAAAACCGCTAAAATCGTATCCTGTACATACTGTAAGGGTGAGCACAGAATCTATACCTGTGAGAAATTCAACCAGCTCGACGCAAGGGCAAAGATATCAACCATCAAATCGCAAGGTGCATGTTTAAACTGCCTTAGTAAAGGACATGCTTTCGCAAACTGCCGCAGTTCATCATCATGCCGCATATGCCAACGCCGGCACCACACGCTTCTTCATGCTGGCCTCAATACAAATGAGGCAGCCCCCGCTATTCAAAACGCCGTCCAAGGCACCAATGTAACTTCGCACTACGCCGATGCTGAACGAGTGGTATTACTGGCCACTGCTGAAATTCTACTGCAAGACAACTCTGGTCGCTGGCAGCCAGCCAGGGCACTCTTCGACAACGGCTCACATGCGTCGTTTATCACGGAGCCCTGCGTTCAACGCCTACGTTTGCCAAGAAGTACATCATCAGCTTGTGTCACGGGCATTGGATCAGCACAAGGAGGTCGCACAAAGGGTGAGGTCAAGTTAGCCATAGCTCCAAGAACACTAAACTCTACATTTCACGTGAGTACATTCATATTATCTAAAATTACTAACGACCTACCAACAAATACACTGTCCGAATCACGGTGGCCACATGTCAGTGGCTTACCCCTTGCTGACCCCAACTATTTCAAACCTGGTCCGATAGATGTCTTGATTGGCATGGACGAAATGGACAAGTTTTTACTCGACGGCCTAAAAAAGGGTCAAAATGGTACTCCGATGGCACAGAATACCGCGTTCGGTTGGGTGCTGTTTGGCAACGCCACTCCCTCACAAGTAAAACCTGGTATAATCTCAACGCATTATTGTAACACGCAACTAGCTGACCTTCTCACAAAGTTTTGGGAGCTGGAAGAGCTACCACCAAGAAAGTTCTATACGCCTGAAGAGTTACATTGTGAGAAGCTATTCGACGATACAACTCGGCGCGCATCAGACGGCCGATTTATTGTACGTCTACCGCTCAAACCGGAGGTTGTGATTGGTGAGTCGCGTAACGCAGCCGTTCGGGCATTGCTGCGCATGGAAAAGAGGTTCGCCGTTAACAAAGGTCTTTACGAAGAATATAGCAAATTTATGAAAGAGCTTCTTGACTTAGGTCATATGGAGCTGGCCAACCCAACAACGCAAACCGCATACTATATGCCACATCACGCAGTGGTAAAGGAAACAAGTTCCACGACCAAGCTTAGGGTCGTGTTTAACGCGTCAATGAAGACGTCGTCAGGGCACTCGTTGAACGACGCGCTAATGGTTGGTCCACAGCTCCAACAAGATCTTTTCTCGATTTTGGTTCGCTTTCGCACCCATCGCTATGGTATAATTGCTGACATCGAGAAAATGTATCGACAGGTCTACGTCGATAAACGGGACGTCGACTATCAACGCATTGTATGGCGCGAACATCCATCGCAGCCTTTACGCGACTATCGTCTATTACGGGTCACCTATGGGGTAGCCTCCGCTTCTCATCTCGCTGTCAAATCGTTACATCGCGCGGCACAACAAGCTGGCGCGTCGTATCAAAATGTCGCAAAGATCATTACCGCAGACTTTTACATGGATGATTTGCTCTCCGGGGCCGACTCTCTTCAAGAGCTGACAGCGCTTCAACGTAACATCTCAAACGTTTTATCTCAGTGTGGATTCGAGCTCCGGAAGTGGGCAACAAATTGCGAGCCATTGAGACGACAGATACCTCATGCGTCTACACAGGTGTCTCATCTCTTAGCTGATGGAAATGATATCCGAACTCTGGGATGCATTTGGCATACAGAAACTGACTCGCTTTCGATTGCTTTCAACATAGAGCCACTTCAGTGCGAATTAACGAAACGCATTTTCTTATCCGATATCAGCAAGATTTTCGACCCTCTCGGCCTCATTTCTCCATGCACCATTCGCTCAAAAATCTGGTTGCAGAGAATTTGGCGTTCCAATGTCGATTGGGATGAGTTAGTTCCACCTGAGATATCTACAGATTGGTTAGCACACAGAAAGGAGCTGGCCACGCTTTCATCGCTCAAATTAAACCGCTGGCTTGGTATTAGCCCAATCACTGACGCAGAGTTCCATGTTTTCACTGACGCATCAGAAGCTGCCTATGCAGCTGCTATTTACTGCCGCACTCAATCATCGGACGACGAGGTAAACGTCGTGCTCATCGCTGCAAAAACTAAAGTAACACCGCTAAAAACTACTTCGCTACCCCGCCTGGAACTCTGCGCAGCTCACTTGGGGGCTAAGCTGGTCCGCCTAATTCAGCAAAGCTTTGGTCACAAACTCGAAAAGCTGTATGCGTGGTCAGACTCAACGATAACGTTGGCGTGGCTGCAATCAAACCCAAATCGTTGGGCAACATTCGTCGCAAATCGTGTAGCCGATATACAAGAAGTCTTGCCGTCATCGAATTGGAGACACGTCGCCTCCGAGCACAACCCTGCAGATTGTGCTTCTCGAGGTCTCACACCTGCACAGCTCCTCGATCACCGCTTATGGTGGCAGGGCCCCCACTGGTTATCCGAAACCAATCGCTTTTGGTCGCAACATTTAACGCAACATACTACGAAGTTGGAGCTGAAATCAGTCAAACCTAGCGCTCATGTAACGCAAACGCACGAAGATTGGAATTTACTAACGAAATTTCACTCATACAAAAAGCTCAAACGAGTGACAGCATACATACTTCGTTTCGTAAGCAACGCTCGCACCTCTGTTCAGAAGCCGAATGCACAAGCACCAATATCGGGACCATTAACTTGTTCCGAAATCCGCAAAGCTGAACTATTCTTGGTAAGGTATTCCCAAGCTAACGTGTTCGCACAAGAAATTTCTAATTGCAGATCAGGGAAGCCAATACCAATACGCAGTAGTCTCGTTCGTCACCAACCATTTTTAGACGACGCAGGCATTTTACGGGTAGGAGGTCGAATTAAAAACGCATCGTGCTCAAACGACATCAAACATCCGATGATCCTACCTAAAAATTCACCACTAGCTAAAGCTATCGCCGCTGAAACTCACATCGCCATGTTGCACGCTGGTCCGCAAATGATGCAAACCGCAATACAACGTAAATTTTGGATCCCTGGTATTCGAAATTTAGTTCGGAGCATATACAGACACTGCGTACAATGCAAACGTTTGAACCGCAAACCGCTACAACAACAAATGTCCGATCTACCACCTAGTCGCGTTACGAGTACGCGATGTTTTCTTCAAAGTGCGGTCGATTTTGCTGGCCCATACAACATAAAATTCACACATGGTAGAGGCGCGAAATCAACGAAATCATACATATGTTCATTTATATGCATGAGTACAGGCGCTATGCACTTAGAATTGGCCGGAGATCTCACATCAGCAAGCTTTATCGCTGCATTCAAACGTTTCACCAATCGTAGAGGATATTGCCAGCATATGTTTTCAGACAATGGCACGAATTTTGTCGGTGCCGAAAAGGAACTCCGTGCCGCGTTCGAACGGTGCATCAGCGACGACAAGTTGGCATCCTACTTCGCCGATACGCAAATCACTTGGCATTTTAACCCTCCAAGCGCTCCACACATGGGTGGCTATTGGGAGGCCGGAATTAAGCGCTTCAAATATCATTTAAAGCGGGCATTAGACTCGTCAATACTATCGTACGAGGAATTTTCAACAGTCCTAACAGAGGTGGAAGCCTGCGTCAATTCTCGACCCCTCTGCTGGATACCTTCTGACATTCAAGATTTCGAAGTGCTAACACCGGGGCACTTTATGGTCGGCGAACCTATAAAGGGGTTACCGGAACCTGATTTAGAACCTTTCAAAGGCAACCTTCATCAGCGGTGGCAAGCAATCACAGCAATAAGGCAACATTTTTGGAAGCGATGGCGAGACGAATATCTCACGATTCTTCAGCGGCGATCAAAGTGGTTTCGTCCAACGCAAAACCTACAACGAGATGACGTCGTACTTATCCACGACAACAATGCTCCTCCTACCAAATGGAAACTTGGTCGAGTTCTCGACAGCTATCCCGGCTCAGATGATCGCGTACGAATCGTCAATCTACGAACATCCGAAGGAGAACTGCTGAGGCCTATTGCGAAACTATCGTTGTTACCAACAAAAACAGATATATTTTCAATTTAAATTTTGTCAATGTTAAATCAAACGTAATGTATTTTTTTTCTAATTTTGAACTGTCGTTCAAGGCGGCCGGCATGTTTGCGCCTAATTGGCATCTCTATATTTGATCCATCATCGATCAATCATATCAAATGTCAATTAGTGGCATTGGCAGCACTAACTGTCAGCCGTCAATGTTCATTTCCTTTTTTCTTGCTTACAATTAAACAAACCAAAACAAGTGCAAGTGTTTTTTCTAAATCGGATCTAATCCTCGCGTAAGTAAAACTTACAACCCGCAACCCGCTATTTAACGCCCACAGTAAGTATGAGAAGAAGAAGAGAAAAGTTTACTAAAATGATCAGCACGATGAGCGGAGTCGATTTAGCCATGTCCGTCCGTCTGTCTGTATTTCCGTTTGTCTTTTTGAACGCAAATACTAACTGAAAGTATTAAAATAGACCTGCGTAAATTGGGATGACATAATAGATCACTACTAGGTATATAATGTTCGGTTCCACCCGAACTTAGACTTCCTTACTTGTTTTTTTGTTTACATTCTTTGTTTACAGTTCTTGGAAAAGCTATTGAGTTCGCTTCCTGTTAAATTTATTTTTAATAAAAATTCGGTGTGAATTCATATTTAACCAATGCTTTGTGATAACATTTTAAGAAATTTTGTGATTTATGTGTGTGTTATAGGTGGAAAGCTTAAAAAAAAAGGGGGATCGTTATTGCGCGTTCCCTCTCACATGTGCATTTTGACATAAGGGCAAAACGGTAATTACGTGTTGTTGGCCGGTTGCGACTACCATATATAATTGAATCATGTTTATAACTGCGGAAATATGTATGTAAAGTGTTTGTGGCATTGTTATTTGTGAGCAAGAGAAATGCGGGCGGAGTGAATTTAAATTTTTATAGAAATTGCAAGTGCGAAAAAATGAGATGTCAACGCACAATCATAAATTTGTAAATCGATATTGCTTTGACATGCATAAGTGTAAACAAGAAAGCATGTCAATCACCTAGGATTATTTCATCCCGGAAGTATTTGTTTACATTTTGTTATTAAATCGACTGTGTTCTCGCTCAAAATCTGTTAAAATAATAACAGCGTTGAGTGCGGTGAATATTTCGTCAAAAATGTAAAGTTGTGAAATATCCCTAGTAGCGTTTTGTTATTAGTTGTCTCACACTATTTTTCGGTTTTGCAACTTCTCTAGTTGTTCTAATTTCTGTGTTGCGGTGGCATGACCAGCGAAGGTGAGGCCGTTGTCAAACGTAACACACAAGGTTTTCGGGTGGTTGACAGTAGGTAGAGGTACTCCATCTACGTAGACACTTAACTATTGCCCCATCTGCGCATTCCATGTCGTAAACAAAGTCGCCGTCGATTTAGTCGGAGATAGGGCCAGATCTCGCTAGGTGAAGAACCTGGAAAGGTCTCGAAGGTTACAGTTAATTCTAGTACAGAGTTCGTCAATGGAGAGCTCGAGGCCACTATCGTGCAGTCGTCAGCGTAAAAAACGATGGAGACTCCCTTTGGTGGGGGAGGAAGACTCGACATATAGAAATTCAACAACAGGGCGGAAAGAACACCACCTTGCGGCACCCCTTGTTTTATTTTTTAGTGGTCTAGATTTCTTGTTCCTGAATTTGACTGACGCCTGTCGACCATTGAGGTAGTTAGCGGCCCACCTTTTTAGGCCGGCAGGGAGCGGTGTCTGTTCAAGATCTCTAAGGAGTGTGGCTTGATTGACCGTGTCAAATGCTCTATTTATGTCAAGTGCCACGAGAACCGTCCTATGGTTTGGAGGGTGTTGATTCAAACCATGGTTTATTTGCGTTGTAATGGCATTCAAAGCGGATGTTGTGCTGTGAGATTTTCGGAAGCCATGATCGGCCAATTGCAGATTTGCATTATAGTATGGGACGAGAGGAGGGATATCGGGCAATAAGAATATCCTTAGTTCGCCGGCTTCCCTGGTTTTAGTAGGGGAACTACACTCGGCTCTATCCAGATCTCTGGTACGACGAAAGTAGTTAGTGAGTGGTATGTTTGTGCGCACGTCGGACGTCTCTTCTCTTAGTCCTATCAGCAGGTGGATGCATTATAAACAACCGGTAAAAGGAGTTCGCCCATTTCCTAGCATCCGATTTGTAGCTGTCGCCGAATGCAATGGCGACCTTGTCATTGTATTTGGTCGGATTGGATAGGGCCTTGACAGTCGACCATAATTGGCCGACTCCGCCGGAGAGGTTGCATGCCTCAAGGTGTTGTTTCCACTTGGTCAGTTTGTGTTCATTGACTGCCGTACAAATTTCCGCGTTGAGATCTTTGATTCTGGGATCTGCGGGATTGACAAGTCTCACTTGGTCACTTTTCCGGTATTCTGCCAGCAGGAATGAAGCGGCCGGAGGCTGAATCAATGACCTTGCGAAACTCTCACCCTTGCGTACGTCTGCCGGTGTGGGCAAGGCAGCGAAGGGGCGCTCTGTATAGTCCGTAAAGCGGTCCCAGTCAGCTTTGGTGAAGTTGATGTACGTCAGTTTATCAACGGAGAGTAGGATGGGTAGGTGGTCTGAAGCTAATGTCAGCATCGGTCGCCAGTTGACGTAGTTAATTAGGCCCGCGCTCGTAATAGAGATGTCCGGCGAGCTTTGGCAGTAGCCTGCCACCCTGGTGGGGGCATCTCCATTGACTGTACAGAATGCTGAGTTGTCTATTTGGTCTGCAAGTGCGTGTCGTCTACTATCCGCTGGTAGGTTGGAGTGCCAGAGATCGTGATGAGCGTTGAAGTGGCCTAGGATTAGTCGGTTATCACCCCTTAGGAACGCACTAATGTCGGGATATATAATATTTGCCGACGAACAGTGCACGTAGTGAAAGGTACGAGGAGGTGGTGGTCCTGTCCCACGTGCAAGAAGAGAAAGAGGGGACTGACGCTCAGCGATGCTCATATCTGGCCTATTCCGGAGGGGATAGGAGTGTTGTTGGTATAAAAAAGCAATAACAAAAACCGAAAGCACACGGTAAGGCAGTTCTGATGATAAAACAGATCTGTCAAAAATCCATCATGATCACACTACTAACTGTCAAATAGCGGAAGTGGTTCATGCATATGGTAAAAGAAGAATAGAACTAGGAGTTGAGATGACATCATAACCAGCGTATTGTTTGCTTAATGGTTAGCAGTGCGTGCCAAAATTTCTCTGATGTGTGAAGTCTAGCAGCTTCCGAAATGGATCTATAAGAAAAGCTATGGCAGTTGTCTCTAAACATTTTCCTACTCTATTCAATCAAAAAACTTTTAATAATTAATTAAAAATGATTATTAAAAAATAAAAACAATAATAATTTTCATAAAAGTTCAAAAAATGAAAAATTATTATTCTTGGCCTTGAGCTCGTTTCATGAATACTTGATTTATTTTAAGTTTACTTTGCTTTTTGGGGAGGAACGATTACAGTAGGTGCTTTGTTTGATGTGTAAAATTTTTTTCACGGGAACGGAAAATAACCGAATATTCATGAGCATACTCACAGGCGTTTCTTAGATATTAGATTTTTAAAGGGGAATAAAAATTGTTCAAATTTAGGTAAATCTTTAAATATAATTAGGCTGGAATTAAAATAATAAATATTTGGCGGGAGTTACCTCCGATCCGATCTGTGGTGGGCCGCTTCTAATTTTTTTCAACAAATTGGCGGCACCTACAGTTTTCTGCCAAATCACGCCGTCTACAAAGCAGATGAATTTTTGCTGAGAAACCTTCCATGGCAGAAATACGCTCGGAGAGTTTGTCCCAGGACTCGAACCATGGACCTTTGGTGTGGTAGGCCGCAACACTACCGCCACACTACAGCGGCCGCCAGCTGGAATTATCAGAGCAAAAAACGGAAGCGTCAACTCATCTGCGGCTCCCACGTACTCGGTATCTGTACTCGCACTTAACGATCCCAGTAAAAAATTCGTGGATTAATACCAGAATGGAGCAATAAAGGGGTAATGACTTGCTGATCCCTTTAGTACAATAAGCGAGCAATACAGGAATTTATACTGATTCCTCTCTTAATTGATATGTCTTAGAGTAATAGAGGAGGTTACTAATATACGTAATAAACATGTAAATACTCGTACATGGCATACATTAATTGCTAGAATAGTATTCCTAATGTAGCAATTAAGGAGACATTATTACCGCTAACATAACTATATATTTTGAAATAGCAAAATTCAATTACTTCCAATAAATACTTCTAGTTCAATTTCATTTAGTTTTTAATAACTAAATATATAATACATATATGAAATATATTTAATAAATGCTATATAAATTATTTTCTTAATGAATTGAAATTAACTGAATGCCCTTAATATTTTCTTTCTGTGTATATTTAAATAAACAAAACATTACTCACTTTGCGCTCTTCCTGTAGACAAAAAATATTACTCCATCTATGCTCCATTTATATGTATAGACGACTACTCCCTTTGTTCTCGTTTTGGAGCTAAAAATAATACTCCCTTTTGCATCCATGAGGATCTCAAAAGTAGTGTTCGCCAGTAAGGATATGCAATGTTAAAAAGGAATATAAAATGTATGAGACGAGACTTGTGGATTAATCAAATAAATATGTATATGATACTTCTTTTTGAATCAGGGGGCATTTGACACCTCTCTGAAGTTGGCAAGACAACTTTTACGTAGCAATACACTAACTATTGGGTAATTTGCCGTGAATTATCCGTGAAACAAAAATATTTGCCGAAGACACACACAAAATATCACATAAAGTTAGCGGGGCAAACTCCAAAGAACTTGTTTAGAGACCACTTAGCAAAATAATTTTTGCTCGAATTTGCCGTAAATTATCCGTAATTAAGTGGCATATTTGAAAATTTAAAAAAATAATTGAATTCACTCACTTCCACTTTCAGATAACACTTTGGGTTTGGTTTAATAAAGCGCAAAAAGTAACTAGTTACGGAAGCATTAGTAATGAGATCAATCACGACAAACTTTCTGTATGGGTTTTTTCAAAAAGCATCATTGTGGCTTTAAAGTATAAATATAAAAATACTGAAAAACAAAAAAAATAATCAAAAGTAATCAAATCAACTTCTTTTTTGGTTATTTTTGATTTTTTTTTAATAATCGTAAAAAATCATGATTTTTTTTTATTATTTTTTAATCAATTGGAAAATAATCATTAAAAATTGAAAGTAATTGGTAATCAATCATTAAATGGATTCTCAAGTAAGGAATTAATCAAACCGGTAATCATTATGAGTAGTAATCATTATTTAGCAGGTCTGGTTAGATTAGTTTTAGTCTAGACATTTTTTGTGGGGTATTCAATTTCCTAAAAAAATATGTGCAGGCTAGTTTTTTTTTTTAACGCAAAGGTTTTGCAGTTTTACACCAAAAATTAGATCAGTCCTCAAAAATCCAAACTAGTAATGATAGATTCTAGAAATTAATATTAAGATCTGCAACTTTCTGAACTTTTCGGAAAAATAACATATATGATTTAAAAAGAATTTTTTTTTTTCATTCGGCCCAGGCCTAGGTTATTCTCCTTTTGTAATTTCACTGCCTGCGATAACAACTGCGGCAGAGAAGCTGGTTAACGGGTTCGACCTCAGAATTTCAATAGCAGTGCACCCTGCGCCATATCTCTTTCCATATCCTTAACACGTTCGCTAAAAACTGTTCCGTTTTAAGCGCTACTTCCTCGGGTTTTTCTATCAAACTGCCCACTCGCTCATGGTTTTAAATAAAGCTTATTTTATCTGACGGGTGCAATAGCATACGAAGGCTTAAAAAAATTCATGAGCATATATAGTACATGGGCGTTAAGCAATGGCTTATTGTATGTATTTACAGCCAGTTGTCAAGCTTCAACAGCTGGGGCGATTCAATTTCAGTTTTTAAACTTTTCTCAATAGCAGCTTATAGCTATACACACTAGGCTGGACAAAAAAAAAATTCGTCAAACACTTACACATATAGCTATAAAAAATATTTGTGTTTTGAAAATTATATTAATATTATATCCCAGAATAGGGGGAAAAACTGTAAAAGTTTCAGACCTTAAAAATAATTTTTGAAGTTTATACCCAGCTGTACTAGTACACAGGAAATTGAGATATCTGAATAAAATTTGGCACACGGGTTCTTCCCCCCAAGGTAGGTTGCTATTTAAAATGGGCGAAATCGGAAAAGAACCACGCCCCTCTTTCGAAATCGAAAATTTCGAAAAACATAAATGGCTACCACTCTTGTACGAAGCATACTATATTTTAAAATTTCAGAAATTGGTCCGCAAATGTACTACGTCCCAACCATATAGATGAACATTTTTGGCTTGTGGTTTGTAACGATAAAAACACTCCCCGAAGGCTTTGGGGAGTGTTGTCGAAAGTGACAGTCCTTTACCCGATATGAACCCGGTACGCTCCGGTACTCCCTTGCGGTACTGCCCGACTGTAGTGGTACCGATTTGGTATGACCAATGCAACCTTCTAGTCATGTCACCCCTCCTTTCGTAAATAAGGAGAAGATGGGTAATGAGATGTGAGAGGCATCTGCTCCGTTGAGAATCTAAAAAATATATGGTAGCACTTTAACCTATTACACTATGCTGTTAAACCCGCAGGGGTATCTATTACATTATTCAGACCTAGACTTTGAGATGGTTGACAGTTAAGCAGTATCCGGGACATTAGACCACCCTGTGACATCCCTCGTTTAATCCTACACTTTCCTTACCCGTCATTTTCAATAGGGTTGTTAGTTAGCTTCCCTCTGCATCGACATGTGGTGGCCGTGTCGACTATGTGTGGATGTTCTTTAGGGGTAATTATGTACTTGGGAGGCGTGACTCATCGCAGTTTATAACTCCTTAGTCGAGTAATCCATTCATGGAATGAGACGTGACGGACCAAGCTACGTTATACTGATGTTGACAGTCCTTTGCCAGATATGAATCCAGTACCATTCGGTACAAGCTCCCTGTCCCGTGGTTACGATCTCGTTGATGTGAATTTTAGTCCCCCCTTACGACAGGCATACCTAGCTCAAACATACTCTAACATCCTTACCCGCAGATCATAAAAACTGGTCCTTTTGCTTTGTTCACTAACTGTTCTCTTTTAATTTTATATGTATCTCCATTTACGATTACCATTACTTGACTGACACATTTCTAATTTTCTTTCATTAAAATTTTTCAGGTGCTTTCCCAATAGATTTGAGTGTGGCAACAAGAATGCAATAATTTCAAACGAAAACGTGTGCAGCATAGTGTCTTTGGCAAGTACAAAACGAGGAAACACCAGAGATATCCACCACGTGTGCACATTCACGAGAGTTGCATTTACTGTTTCTGCCTTAGACTTGGTCGAATAAAAAAACGTAAATAGCAAAAGCAACAAATTGCCACGCTTATTCGAATTGAATGCACAAACACTAGAGCTTTGAGCTGTGGAGGGCGTATTACACACTACACATCCATCCCTAAGTCGGGTCAATTGAGCTGCGCCGTTAAGCAGAAGTCAATCAATTTCGTAGCTCGATTTAAATATACTTACATACATACGAAAAGTTGAACGATAAAATAAATAAATTTAAGTGCATATAGTAAATACTAAAGCATTGAAAAGAACTAAAAAAAAAAAGATTTGCAAGCGTCTTTACTGCCAACACGTCGACACAAAATTCAACCACACTAAAAACACCAGCAACATCTGCTATTGCTGGATCAACAGCAGGTGTTCGTCGATCAAGTAAAGTAATAATAGTGGCAACGACAGCGGCAGCACCAACTGCTGCTAAAACAACGGCAACAACGACAACAACGGCGGTCCCATCGTCATCAGGTGGTGGTGGTGGTGCAGGCACTGGTGCTGGTGGTGGTGGTGGAGGCGGTGGCGGTGGCAGTAGCAGTGGTGCAGGCGCACGTAATCGTAGTGGTCGTCGCAGTCAAAGCAGCACTATTCCGCACCAACAACAACAACACACGACAACAACAATTAGTAATACCAGAAGCGGTCATAATATTAAGACAAGTGCGAGCCGCAATAGCAATATTCGCAGTTCTTCGTCCAATAGCACAATGGCATCATCCAATCACCGTGGTGGCGGCGGCGGAGGTGGTGGCGGTAGTTCGGGCCTACAAATTGGCTCGGCGTGGTTTCAACGCAAAATTAATTTACGACCACAGCATCGAGGTGTTCATTTAGTAACAGAGGAGATACTCCGACAAATGCCCGAATTAGGGCAATTTTCAGTAGGATTATGTCATGTGCAGAGTAAGTTCATAAATACTATTAAACTATTGAAGTATATATATAATTATTAAGTACATGTAGGCATGTCCTTAAAATTGATAGGCAGCTAGTCCTTCTAGTGGATGAGGCAGAGAACACTTAAGCTCCAATCTAGAGGTTTTTTCTGGTTCGATCATATTTTGCTTAAAAGTTGATACCCCGTCGTTGTTCGTCGTCTCGCTGAAAATATGCCAATGAGTGGAAGTATCGACTCCATAACTTGAGCACGCTCTATATCACGAGGTAACCATTACTGTCCTACCAAGAATTCGGCGCGGTCTAAGTCTAAGGTATAAAATTATTGTATCTGAAAAAGCGTCTCTGCCTTTTTCGCCTCACGATAGCTCCCACGTATACCCATGATACACATGTTGTATAGATACTACAGTACAAGCAGTCTACAACTACTCGTGGTATGAAGGTGATACATATGTGGTATAGATTCGCAACATGGCCCTTTTAGCGTCCTCAATAAGCTAAATAGATAACGTTTTTCTGCTTGAAAATAGGATTTTGTATGAATATTAGTCCCGGCAGATTATTCTGCCCGAGTTTTGATTCACCACCAAATTTTAAATAGAAGTTTTATCAAGAAGTTTACATTTCTCACTCTTCTCTTCTCCTTTTCTTATTATATCTTTACGTCTTCCCCTTGTTGTTGTTGTTGCTAAGAGTGCTTCGCCCTGCCTAATGGGCACGATCACTCTAAGAATCGTCATCAAGCTCTTCTAACGGGAATTCAGAAAACACGCAGTTTCAAAAGGTTTGGACCTAATGACATTGATGTTAAAAGAGTAGGTTCAATTGAACAGGAAAAGAGATGTTTAGTATCATCAGCGGACATACCGCATGCAGGGCACGTTTTTGGTATGGGGGGGGGCAGTCTAGATAAGTAGCATGACTCTAGTTCCCTCGGGAGAACGCGCTCCTCAACATATATTTAAGATAATTGGATGTCAATGACGGGGTTCACAGGCCGAGATCTGAGGGATCTTTTTACCGACTTGGTATAGAGGTCGTGTCAGCGAGGTTGGGCGACCTCTTCCGCTCCCTCCTCTACCGTATTCCCATTTTGGGCTAGGAGCCGTACTTCGAGGCATATATTTTTCCAAACACGACTGTACATCTGCAAGGGTATATACATATCGGCTTTTCTAATCAATTGTAATTGGTCCGCTTATGAAATAGCACATACCCGGTACCAATGTGCATAATGATCTAAACTTACATGTACATGTATGTATATGTCGTTTTCGTTATACGAGCAGTACGACATGATCATCACACTAAACTTTATTTATGCGGTTGTATTGTCTAAACCCCGTCCGAGCATCTCCAAATTTTTTTTTTGTACAGATAACGTCGTATTCCATCAATATGTGATGGAACCTTCACTCTTATTATTAAAGAAGCTGCTTGTCGAAATAAATTGTAATAGTGGGCCTTGAGTCTACTTTTCCCTTGGAGAAATGCCGTTAGTATAACCAAGTTTTTTCTTGGATAGGCTGATCATTTCGTCGAAGCGTTTACTGTTATAACCACCCATCATTGCTTTAGGATGCAGTCCGACGGTCTGACACCAGTGTTCCCTACAAATATTCGTCTCTCCTTTTTGAGCTCTGCTTTTGTGACCTGAGATGGTTCAGGCCATTGAGCTGCCGGTTCTATCTTATATACAAAAGGGTGAGATAGAGCAGAACCTCATTCGCAGCAGTTGGGCATGTGTGTACAGCTTTAGCTTGCATACACTCACCAGGCATAAGGTTTCAGGTCTGCTCTGGAAGCCAATCCGACCACTCCATATACTACTAACGGTCTGGCTATCAGTGGGTACACCCTACTTAGTATTCTGCACCACATCACACATGAAAGAAAAGTATTTTTACTTCAGTCACAGTCTCTAACTGTATGCATCCAAACCGAATGTTGCCATACCCGTTAGAGATCTTTTTTTATCGAACTCACTGAGGGCCGTTTTATTGGAGTTAATGTGGAATTCACCCTCATTTGCTGCAAAGGAGGTCAATTTTTATCAACATTATTATTATTACCTCAATTATTGTTGGTTCCTTAGGTGGATTTAACCAAATTTCTTTACGAAAATTAATAGCTTATTCATCAATTAGACATTTAAGATGAATACTAACTGCTATACAAAATAATGAAATAATATGAATTATATATTTTCTTTTTGGCTTTACAGTTTAAGCAGAGTTTGGCTGCAGTTCAACTCAATTTAAATAAATATTTTTCCGAGACGGTATACATACACGAGTTGTTGCTTATGTTCTTTATGCACACAGTATTACACCAAGTTTTTTTACTCCACGCCTATAAAAGATTGTAATTCATCTACAAGTACATTGTGCATATGATATCATATGATACTAAGTATGATATATCACATTTTATTTGTTAACTTTTTGCTTACTCAGAACCTGCACCGCAAGCAAATGGTATCATCCGACCTGATTTGGTCACGATACGGCGTTAAAAATGCACATTGAATGAATTTGAGGTTTCCATAAGTTGTCTTTTGCCTTATGTCCTTCGTGTTGTTTCGTTATTACTTTAAGCTCTTCCTATTCACCTCTGCTCGGCGTGCTGCCTATACTTGTGTTATGTCCATGAATCTGTGTTATTGTTGTTGCTGCTTATTTCTTTTTAATTTGCTCTTTAATTTTACCTACTACACAAAAAATTGAGGTCAAGCTTATTTAAGGGATATGCTGTGCCATTGTGGGGAGCGCAGAACGATCGAATTCTTCGTATAGCAAAAAGTACATACTACTAACCGGTTTCTTTGCAAGCGAACTTAAGTTAATTTTTAACTACCTTTATATTAGATCGCGTTCTAGTTTTGTGCGTCCAATTCAATCTTGCTATCTATTTTTAAGAAGTTTACAGGTGATCTAGAGACCTGAAACTTGGATAACAATTTAGATGCTGAAGTTCAGAACCACATGGCAAAGCAAAATATATAAAGAAAAATCTGCAAGATAGCTCTCGGATCTAGATATTTAGTATAAATCGTGCAAAATAACTTCCCAGTTAGCTAGATAGTTCAAACTTAAACATTGGTTAGAATTTGACAATGAGCCGATAAGTTAGATTAAGTTGAAAGGACTGCGCTGAACACTTAGAAAGGGCACTTAAATCAGACACTTCGATCTGCGGCATCCAGTGACCGACTTTGTGTTGTCGACACATGATTCCAAGGTCTTTAGTGCTGCCTGGCTGTCTGGAAAAATAAAATTCTATATCCCATAGTTAGGCATAAATGCCAAATGATTTACGGTACCGTTGGTTGTTAACATTTTTGCTTGCTATACCGCTGAAAAATACTCCCTCCCATCTTACGCGTTAAACTTAGAGCCATCAATGAGTATGCTGATGACACTTTTGAACAGTTTGTTGTCTGCTCATCCATTCTTGTCGTCTGGGCATACCCACTCTTGTAGGTAATAACGAACACGTTGTTTGACTTGCAATAGTCAGTGCGGGATTGTATTAAACCTAGGGCATTGGTGCGCATTCGACACGAACTTAAGTACTGGTAAGTGCAGTATAGTGCTGAGTATTAGTAGGAGTGGATCTAAGACCACCGGTTACGCAGAGCTCCGAACTCCTTTGGCCTTTTCGAAGCTCTTTAAGGTACGTATATTTTGTAAGCCCAGACCAGAATACCATAGAGTAGAATCGTACGTACTACAGATGCGGATTAAACAGGGTTACACTAAATAAATAGCCCTCTTTAGGCTGAAACCTGGGCCATTCCATCACGTAGATCCGGCTGCCGTCGGTAGGCCCGTTTTTACCCAAATTGTGGTTAGTCTTAAATTCTGGTTGGTGGTAGATTCGGTATTTTGTTCCCACTTGTAAGGCTAACTAGCTCGGTTGTCTAAGTTATTTAGTCCATTTATATAAAGGTGGGTTTAAAAACTTTTTAGTTTTAGTATTATCATTTTATGCTTTTTTTTAATTTGCTTGAATTTAGCCTAATTGGTCATATCTCCATACCTTTTGTGTATGATAGTGATGGCTTGGATGGCTTCGTGTAGGATGCTTATCCATTTGCAGGCAATATTGATTGTTTTAATTGAAATTGTTTAGTGGCCGGTAAATTATATCTTTAAAAAGAAAGAGAAATCGAACCCAAGTACTTTTACATGCAAGTACAGCACACTACTTATTAGACTACGAGTATATAACATAATGATTTTTGTTTGTTGAGATAGAATTTTACTTCTCAGCAACTCTTAGCTTCCGTGTTTGAACAGCTCTGGGCCGATTCGGTAATTATACACGACTAATCGACTGCTGAGTGGGAGACCACCCTATTTCAAAATATTTTTCAGAACTTCTTTCATGAACGCCCCACCTCAAAATTTTTTTCAATAACGCCCTATTTCAAAATTTGGCTTAAGAACGCCCTATCTCGGAATGAGTTTCAAAAACGCCCTATCTAAACGAAAATTCAATACATTTTTAGCTGAGATAGGGCGTTTTTGAATCAAATTTTGAAATAGAATTTTAAAATCGGACGTTTTTGAGAAAGATTTTGAAATAGGGTGATCTTCCACTCAGCAGTGCGATATAGTGTGGACGGTATATTGGAGCTGACAGTCCTTTGATCAACCTGGGTTGTTGAAAGTCAGTTCTTCTTCCTTAAACGGCGCTTAACCATATAAAAGATTTTTGCGCAAAAGCCAGTTAGGTCGATGTATAAAAATTTCTTAAAACTAACTATTAAATGAATTGGTATTTCACACATTTGAAAGTGCTTTGCCCTATCTACCGATCAGCACAGTTAATATTCAATAAAAAGGTGCCAATAAGAGGATTGTTCAAATCTGAAATTGTTGAATCCGGTAATTGAGGAAATAAAAGCTAAACGGCGGAAGGGAGTGCAAATCAATATTCATATGTCTTGGCCTCAATTGAATGCGGTTGAAAAGTGCAAAGCGCGACGAGCAATAAAAATTTATCTACATACATATGAACATACGTTTACATGCAAGTATGTATACGTGTTAACAACATTGACACCAGAAATTCAAATATACCCTACAGTCGAACCAACTAGTAGTTCACTATGTCACGGCTACATAGTATGAATCGCACACCTAACTTGTTTTGTATTTATCCATATAAGGTGACGATGTCCTAGGATTTGGCCGCCGTGGTACTGTGGGTTGTGGTCTCATGTAATGTTCTATCTAGCGTATTGTTTCAAAGAGTGAAGCCCATCGTCGACGAGCTGATTGGATCTTATAGTGCAGCTTCCAACCTGGCAAATCTACTTTTGACCGATATACAATATACAAAATTCCGGTAAAAACTCATAATAAGTGAATCGAGATACGGCATTTCTTGGTTAATTTCAAAGCAGATTTTGACAGCGCGTAAAGCAGTTGTCTGTATACTATCATGGCTGAGTTTAATTAAACTTCAAAGCTTATACGGATATGGCAAATAGCGTTGAGCTATGCCAACAGCTACGTCATGATTGTTAAGAACCGTTTTGAGTTTTATTTCCATAAGAAAAAGTCGAGGGCACGACAATTCAAAGTTGTTTTAGTTGGCGTACTAAGCTCCACCATAGCTTTATATAAGTAAAACCAGATCTGTTAAATTTGATTAGTAATTAGTAATCAGTTAATTAGACGGCTTTTTTAATTGGTAATGATTATTTTAATTGGACAGGAAAAGGCAGTTATTAATTGATTACGATTAGAAAAAATATAAAATAATCAAAAAAAAATATAAAATAATCAAAAAAAATCTAAAATAATCAAAAAAAATCTAAAATAATCAAAAAAAAAATTAAAAATAAACAATATTAAAAAAAAAAACAAAATTAATAAAAAAAGAATTTAAAATAAAAAAAAAATCACAAAAAATCTAAAGTAATCAAAAGTAATCAAAACAAAAATCATGATTATTTTTTTAATTAATGAGAAAATAATCATTTAAAATTAAAAGTACTTAGTAATCAACCATTAAATAAATTCTTAAGATAGTAATTAATCAAACCTGTTATTATTACGATTAGCAGAGCTAGGTGAATTCAATTCCATTACAATTACAATTACATTCCTCAGTAATTGAGAAAAGTAATCAATTCCTTTGCCTCACACAAAAGAAATTGATTACATTTCAATTCCTCAAAAAAATTTACCAAATGTATTTTCCTCTTTTTGAGGCTCGAATACAAATTTTTTTTTTGTTTGGAATTGAAAAAAAAAACTTTGCGCAAATGTAATTTCTTCCCCAATACTTTGAAAAGGAAAGAAACATTACAAGGAATCCCAAAATACTCCGAATTTCCCATAACATTCCTCAAAGGAATTGTGAAAGTACTTGAAAAGCGAAAAGTTAATTCGTGTATAAAAACGTATTTCAATGTATGTTGATGGACTTTTCGGGCAATATTATTCATTATTTCAAAAGGGATCCCTTCCAAGCGATAATTACCCACATTCAAACACACCAGGGACCATAAAGTCGTCCTGATTTTTCCAGCCAAGTAGAGGAGTTCTCTTCCGTTTATTGTCAAAGGCGTGTGCAGATAGGAATTTAGCGGATGAGTAAATTTTCTTTGAATTCATAACTTAAACAACCTAAACTATGAGAACCTTTATCTCTAACACTACAAGGCTCATATGCTACTGAACCGTCCACGATTTCTTACAAATATATCATAGCGGGGTTGAGGAACGACTTATAGAACGTGACCTTTATTCATCGAGAGAGAGCTTGACTTGTCAATTTCCGCTAATTTCCGTTAAGGCAGGTTATGCTTGACACTATCCGTCCCGATTAAACATAAACTCGAGGTTCTTCAGTATATGATTTATCTACGCCCTCGTGCTGGAGGACCCGAAGGAATACGAGGAAAGGGAGTCCTTCTATGACAAATTAGATATCAAACTTTTGCTTGACGGCTTCAACACCAGTCTAAGGGAGTCTTTCCTTCTATAGTCGAAAAGTTTAGCCTACATGGCATAACAACTTCCAACGGGAAGACACCGTGGCCAAAACCTGGTCGTTTCGATACTAAGCTGCAACATAAAAGGATCCACAAAGCTACGACTGCAACTTGATAACGTTGGGATCAACTGCAACATAGCTCCAATGTTTTCGTTGTACGTAATTTTCGAGTCCCAAATAACGATCGAGAGTCCTTGCAGTCGGTAGTGTGCTCTCACAGCATTTGGAGCAATTTTTGACATAATCACTCATACCTGTGGGTATATACCCTCACCATTCAGAGTATACATCAAGCATTTTCTGCATATAAAGACAGCCGTAAAATGGCCTTAGCCCAAAAAGTGTACGCTCTCCCCGCCTTTGGGTTGAGCCACAGCCACCACGAAACTCCCAGAAGGGCCGTTCCCAGCGAACAGGTAAGCCAGTCACACACAATCTAAGTACCGAAGTACCGCATGTGTGCTTCAGCACACACGCTAAATGCCGAAGCATGTGCTGTGGCTGCTCTTTGGGCTTGTGGGAACAAGTACCAGAGCAGTCACCTGGTAGGACTCGCAAGTACGCAGTTTATATAAAACAAGCAACATACGAGGAAGTCGCCTTTTACGACTGGAATGCCTTACCCGGATATATATGTGACAACAGTTCGTTACAGAGCCACAACAACACCCTGAATGCAGTACTTGAATAAGATATAAGAAACAAGTTGTGGCTACATAAAAGGCTATTTTTCAAGTCCGAAGACACACCACTTTGCAACCATGCCTACAAATGTGTTTGCGACTTATAAAGCTATTTCACTGTGGCAACCGATTTCCTGTGGAATTGAGCGAAATTAGTTAGTTCAAAAGTAAGGTTTAACAAGTAAGGAAAGGGCTGTCTTCGACTGTGCCGAAGACTTTATACCTTTCATGAGTAGGCATCACGGTTTGAAGTGTCCGATCCTTACTTACAATAAGTACAAACTGCAAAACTGTTAATTTAAAATAGCCCAAACCCCATTTATCGGAGCAATCGATTGTATAGGAGCTATATGTTATGTTGGTCCAATTTGGGGGATTTTCATTAGACACATTACATATCTGAAAAGTACCAAACCTGCAAAATTAGACGTTCCTAGCTTTTTAATTGCAACAGTTATAGACCAAAACCCGTTTATCGGAACAATCGATTGTATGGAAGCTACCCTTTCTATTGGTCCGATGATTAATGATACATTTTTTTTTTAGCAAATTTCAGCGAGATATCTCTAAAACTGAGGGACTAGTTTGCTTTCAAACAGACAGACGGACATGGATAAATCGACTCAGCTCATCGCCCTGATAATTTCTGTATACTTATTGGTGGGACTATCTCTTCTTCTTCTCATACTTAGAAACATCGGCCCAAAGTTATAATACCATTTCATGTTCATGAAAGGTATACAAATAAGTTGTTTGAAATGTTGGCTAAGTTGTGCGTGGTATTCATACTAGTTGTAAGGTTCTATATTGCTGTATTTGTTAGATCTTGTTGAAGTTGTCGCCGAATGGTGGGCTTAGATTTACATCGGTCTACTTTACGTTATTGCATCATTTTTTATGAAAGGCGCTTAGTAAGTACGTACATATAGTACGTGCATTTCCGTGTTAATTATGTATACTAAAATTTAGTTAAAGATATTTTCAGTTGAATTCACATGTTCAAGTTGAAACAAGAGTACATACATACATTTGTACCTACAAAACAAATAATTCTTTATCTGAAAGGTCATCGCTCATCACTATTTAGCACACATCTCACTCACTTAAGTAGAATACCAGATAGGCCAAATGGCTGCAATAAAATTTTTGAAATAATATCTTTCCGGAACCATTGCCTTCCAACAGTTTTCGATTTATCACTTTTAATAATTCGACTTTGTAAACCGAAATCTTTTACAATTAAAATGATAGCTGGACAGATGTTTATGAAAAATGATTACCTTCCTTGAACGATCGCTGAAGTAATTTAATCGCAGTGTGTAAATTTCATTGAATGCACGTGTAAGTACGAGTTTCTGAAATCGTGGAAGTGCTGTAAAATATACCTGAGCACCAAATGAAAAAAGTGGACCTACATATTTTTCAAAAAAGATACATCAAACAAAGCCTTTTAAATATATTATTGACAGTTTCATTTTGAGCATAATCGAAATTGCACTGAACCTGTAGCTGACTGAATGAATTGAATGCAGTTCATAATTGTAATTATTACTGCCCACATATATTGCTGTAAATGAAAATGCATGTTAGTTCTAGTATAAAAATGCATAAAACAGAAATATTAAAACATAACAAAAATGAAATGGTCTTTCTAGGTAGTTCAAAATGTCGCTCTTCCTAATGTTGAACCAACAAAAAAACTCTACAAAACAACTTGGCTTTATATTAGTACTTCTACTATAAGATTCCTTTTTCTTTGTTTATTTTCCGACAGCGTAAAAAGTTTATGTGCATATACAGATGTGTTCAAAATAAGAGTAGTGAAATTAATTTGGATTTCGTTGGACGAAATAAAAATGCGCTGTGTTTTTAATAAATTTTAATTTAAAACATCGCGAATTCAATAACAGAAATCACATAAAAAGAAATTTCAATGTTTACGAGCACACAAAGTTCTGAAAAGTTATTTAAACTTTTAAAAATTGACATCAAAATTTTTGGTCAAAATTTTTAGAAAATTTTTAAGTAAGCAATTTTATAGCTCATTCAATTTTAGCATAATAATGTGCAAGTTAGAAGTATCTCAATTTTTTTGTCAAGGATGTTGGGTATTTATTTTTTATACAAAATTAATTTTTTTTTTCATGCGTTGTATGGAAGAAATCACTCAACACCCTTGCTTGCACTATGTTATACTAAAATTGATTGATCTACTCTACAGAACTGCGTACTTAAAAATTTTCTAGAAATTCTGCCAAAAAATTTGAAGATTTTGATGTCAATGTTTTAAAGTTTAATTAACTTTCCTGAACTGTGTGTATACTTTGAAATTTCTTTTTATATGGTTTCTGTTATGGCATTCGCCATACTTTAAATTAAAATTATTAAAATCACAGCTTTCTCATATTTCGTGGACCGACACAGCGGTATGTATATTAGAACGGTTATCGGTCATCCCTTGTCAAATTTGGTTTTGTAAAGCACTGAAGATGGCAGAAGGCGGAAGGCGGTTAGTCACAAAACCAAATTTGACAAGTGGTGGCGGATGATCATTTCAATTTACATCTACTGTAAATAGGTATAAAATCATTACTTTTAATGGCGACATCTCTTATAGAACAATGTACTTTGGTTCAGGCCGTGTATGCATGTTGAACACCTTAGTAGTCAGTATTAAAGAACTTATATTTGCCCTTATAAATTGTTCAGACTAATGAAATATATGTGCTAATTTGGTTTTATTAATATAGCACATTATTTCCACACATTTTTATACTCCTTAAGCTATATAACGTACATGTGTTTTATGAGGGTTGAAATGAAATGATAATGAAAACGATTGTGTAATTGTCAACGTCGCACACGCATAAATACTGACATTAAAACAATTACAAATTAAAGTAGAATACCCAAATGAATTTACAAATATTTTCAAATTTGCAAATTGATTTACTTCGAGATAAATAACGCTATTTCTATTACCCAACAAACACCAGAAGCAAATTCTTAAAGTATAAAATAAAAATTCTTGAAAGTTTTGAAAAAATCTTAAGTTTTATTTTTATTTCTGATAAATAACGCTATTTCTATTACCCAACAAACACCAGAAGCAAATTCTTAAATTATAAAATAAAAATTCTTAAAATTTTGAAAAAATTTCAAGTTTTATTTTTATTTAAGCATTAAAGACTTATGTGCTTTGATAACTTTGCTATCATAATTTAGGTTTAAAACGGAAACTGAAACCGTTTAAAATCGATTCATATTTCGAAACCGAAAACATTATTTTCAGCTGAAAAAGAACGAAAACGAAACTTTCCAAACGGTTTTAACTTTTCTTTTTAATTTTTTACTTAACTTTATGGACACTTATTTTCTTTTACAAGATCTTACCCTGGCTAATTTTCATAATTTTCAGTATCAAAAAACTGAAAGAAGAAATCAAATCTTTTTAATTCTATCCATTAGTATTTGTATAAATTTTTTTTTTAAATCGCTGCCGAAGACCGCTCATTCACAGGGATATTCTGCCGAGAACTACTATCAATTTTTTGCTGAAATAAAAAAAATTTATTTCCGTTTTCGGATAATAGAATCGACTGCATCGCGTACATGTTTTTTAGAAAAAAATGGGTTAATTTTTAAAATTTATTTTGTCTAAGTTTTATAAATACATGGCATGAACAATTTTTTATTATTATATTTAAGAAAATCCGCAGGAAAAAATTAGACCTATTTTAAACCATTTGAATTTTGTAACTAAGTAATAAACTTAATACATTTTTTTGTTCACAAACTTGTGTTCGGTTTTTATACCTTTCATGAACATGAAATGGTATTATAACTTTGGTTCGATGTTTATAACTATGAGAAGAAGAAGAGATATACCCACCAATAAGTATAGATACCGAAATGATCAGGGCAATAAGCTAAGTCCATACAGCCATGTCCTTCTGTCTGTCTCAGTTTTAGAGATATCTCGACGAAATTTGGTATGTAATATATTAATAATTTGTCGGAACCAACAAGATTTAATCAATACAACGCATAGCTCCCATACACTCGATTGCTCCGATAAAGAGGGTTTGGGCTCTAACTATTTCAATTTAATAGCGATGAACACAAAATGTGGCAGCTACAGTACTTATTACATATGTAATGTTTTTAGTGAAAATCATCAATCGTATAGCCTTCATACAACAAATTTTTCCTAGGTATCCTTAAATTAACAGGGTAAGACCATCAAATTTTGCAGAGTTTGTACTTATTGTAAGTAAGGATCGGACACTTATAATCGCGATGCGTATTCATGAAAGGTATAAAGCCTTCATCACAGCCAAAGACAGCGCTTTCCTTACTTGTTTTAAATTCAAATAGTGCTGGTCATTACAGCGCTACTACCAAAAATTATTCAAACAAAGTTTTCCACATGGTCCTAGTTTGTAATTGTCGATAGCGGGTGCCCTTTTTAACTTTGGAAATATCTTTCTACTAACACTCTTTCACTCAACTCGCTAGCGATTCAAAATGCTATCTGGGTGAATCTCGTCCTAGTATCAGCATTGGCATTTTGAACATTTTAAGTGAAGAGCAGTGACAGACGTCAGTGGCACGTCAAGTAAGGCATAAATTAACAACAACCGCATAAACTAGTGTTTTTAAAACGACTTGGTATTTACTAATATATTTTGTTGCTTACTAAGTGATGCATTTACATTATTACAGACATATTCACAAATTGTACATTAAACTTTAAAAATAAAATGAGACTCTGTTAACAACATTTACAAAATAAAAGGAAGAGAGCTCGTCTTTAATTCGTGTTTCTGGGTACACGATATCGAATGTAAAGTGTCGATACTGTACAAGTATCGGGTACTCCATACTATCGAAACAAAAATACTCGATACTCAAAATATCGATACCAAATTTACAAGATACATAAGCATTTTGATATGTTGACGTTGCACCTTAATATAATGATGTCATGTTCCAATTAGGGGTTGTGGCTTACTCTCGATTTCTATGGCATATCGGAATTAAGTAGGTACTTTAGTCTAGTTTTACCTATTTTCACACAGATCTCATTGAAAGTTTTATCAAACTAAACCCTGAACATCAGCTGGTAACATAAAGCGCTGAATTAATAATCTTTATTCACTGTTTGTACTATTATGTTTACTAGAGTTCGCCCAGTGGTTGAAATTAAACCAATAAACATTATTTTATTTTATTTTTTTGCTGTAGGTATGTGTTATCCGCCTTTTTTTCTTCCTTTCTATGTCGTTCCTTTCCTCTAACATATTTTTATTTTCCTTGATTTCTTTTTTTACTCTCTTATTTTATTTTTTACTTACCTCAAACTTCTTTTCCTTTCCCTTCCCTTCCTTTTATTTTCTTTCTTTCCCCTTCGTTTTCTTACCTTTCCTTTAATTCCCTTTCCCTTCCCTTCCTTTCATTTCCTTACCATTCCTTTCTTTCCTTTAATTTTCCTTCCTTTCCTATCCTTTCCTTTCCCTTCCCTTTCCTTCCTTTTCCTTTTCTTTCCTTTCTTTCCTTTAATTATCCTTCCTTTCAATTCTTTTCCTTTCAATTCTTTTCCTTTCCTCTATTTTCCTTTAATTTTCTTTGGTGTTTAATACTCTTTATGAGTAATCATTTATTTTAGTTTTGTAAACCCTGTTTGTAGGTATCAGCAATGAATTTTACATATTTGCTCATATTTTACATTGCTTGTTTAATGTCTCCAACAAAGCAACTTTTCGTGCTCTCGGGAGAGCCCCTGACACTGGGCATCGTAGCCAGTGATCAATACAATATTAATAACTAAAGCAAGAATGCATGACACAACAGAGGCTCTATAGTGCGAATACTTATTTTTCATTGGTCCACTACCAACTCCTCGCACTCACAGTGAGAGCCGACCACACGAATAACACAAAAACATGCATGGCAAGTCTACTCACACTACTACGGCTCTTAATTTTTTCCTACAAAGCAACTCCTCGGCCATGCTCATGATTCAGCATAGTACACAAAAAGCAAGTACACACACACACCGCGTCTATAGTGTGAATAAGTAAATGTGTAGTGGTGTGACTTTTATGTAAAATTTTTTATATTAAAATGATTTTTAAAATTTTTTTTATTTACGGATAAAAGTACACCTCAAAATTTCCTATCTATACATATATAATTTGTATACCTTAGAATTATAGTTTAGCAGAAAACGGTTCTACATTGCATTCATCTTGTCCCACACAATAAAATATAATACAATAAAATAGGTTAAATACAGAGACTTTGGAAAGAAGAGAAAAGCAAAGAAAAGCAATAAATCTGTGGCAATAAGGACAAACTATCAAAGTAATTTTCGTGAGGTTTTCAATAGAGCGCTTGGAATTTAGAAATAATTTTTTGTCCTAAGATCCACAATTTTCGAGCAAAGTCGTGAAATTTTGTTTGATTATAAATCCTCACACAGATATCACAATGGTGGTACTATCTCATTTTCGACCAATTACTAGTTTTTGCTTGTTGCCACATATATTAAAGGAAAGGAATATCAGTGAAAGGAAGGAAAAGAGGGCGATTAAAAGGAACACCGAGTAGTTAAAATAAAGTTGAATTTCAACCACAGGGCGATCTCTAGTCGAATAAAGTTTATGTGCAGGATACACATTAGACTGGGTCGATTTATTAACCAATATCGCGCCATCGATTTTTCGATAGGTTTTGGGCTCAGTTGGCGATAACGGGTTTTTGATAAAAAAATTTTTTTTCAAAAAACTGTTATCGCCAACGTTTTTAGCGGACATTTTTGGGTCGGACAGGGTATACATGAAAATTTTAAAATCAAATAAAAATTTTTTTAGTAGGTCATGAAAAAAACCTTAAAAATCAAAGTCGAAAAAAGTCAAAAAAAATGAAATTTTGCAGGCTCGAAAATTATTTTTTTGGGTATGCGTAGTGGAACTTTTTTTCCTGAGCCCAAAACCTATCGAAAAATCTATGGCGCGATATCGGTTAACTTTCGTCCATACAAATCGACCCACCCTAATACACATGTTTACACATCAAACTTTACGAGTACACCAAGTACTTACACCTTTTTTGTAGAGGTAGCTAAGAAGATATCACACGTTTTATTGCAAAAACATGTTTCAATCACTAGAAGGTTAGCTCTCTAGGACATAATTCGACAATTGCAGCCATCTTGCTCCTTGAACAATTGTCTGGGTTGGCTTTTATCGAAACTACGTAAAAATAGTAGTATTTAACAATTTTAAATAGGTTTGTTTAAAAAATGGATTAATTTACACTGTTATTTTGATCAAATTTTGGCAATGTACTCGTATTTATTGCATATTGACGGATCTAAAAGCGGACGTTTAAAATCGGAGACATTCAGGTATATAGCAACGGCTGTCTTCCAGTTTTGGCCCTGCGTACTAATGTACATACTTACTAAGGTCAAACATGACTTCAAAGCTTTTCCTGTTATTTTTGACAAAACTTGACTACTATTCTCCGGGATGGATAATCAGTTCTGTCTTAATTTATGTATAAAGTAACAGTCTAAGGCAACCTCTGTTCTAAGTGTGCATGAATAAATGTGAGTCAAACTTATCTCACATAAACGTATCACTTCACTATCCACTTAGTGGGCCATATCCGATTGTCTTCATGCCCTGAAAAGTTTCCAAAAAATAGGTATATTGTTAATTTGTCATTATGATTAAAAAAAACGTAGCCCTCTTGTCAGAAGAACGAATGTGCAATTATTCCCAGTTTGAGTTGATAAGTTTACCGTATTAACCATTGGAGGTCCTATATTTGAAGAAAATCCCGGGTATCATGCTTAACGCGAAAATGCAATATCTTGCAATCCATGTTATCCGATATGAGCCGAAAATCAAAGCTTTAAACTTGTTGTATCAAGATTTTCATTTTAGCACATTCATGCTTCTGGTAGGAGTGCAAAGATACTTACATTGTTGGTTTTTTTTTTCTATTTTTTAATTGATATTAGAAAAGCTTTACAGCTGTTTACACAGTGATGGTATGCGCTGTCATGTTTTGATGTTGTATTTAGTTAACAAAATTTATTACTATTAATTTCGTACTTTTTTGATTTTTCTACTACCATTTCCTCAACAAATGAAAAAAATACTCCTACTTTCGTTCGCAAGAGAAATCTGTACAAATTTTAGTAAACGAAAGTCTCAAAAGTAAACGTCAGCTAAGTTTCTTGGGATTGAACCATGTGTAAAAAGATGTAATTAAAATTTTTCGAGATATTAAGACATATTGGCCAATGACATTATGTTCATTCTTATACAATACTCAATGAGATAGAACTGGTGGAAATATATTCCTTTGCATCCTTATTATAAGAATTTTATATAATTTCTACCTTTAACTATTTCTACTTAAGTGATTGCATTCAGAGTTATACCAGCTTTGCTCATTCGAAATTCCATTATTTTCGGATGCAATAACCCATTTATACTGATCTAAAATGCGCGATATCCGACTAGTAATTCGAATGTGTTTATATCGGCTTTGAATGCGTTACTAATAGAAAAATATATATATATATTTTTGTTTGTAGTGACTCTGAATAGTAGTGTGCTATTTATGTGAACGTCACTCTATGTTCTAGTTTCTTCTTTCACGCTTGACAACCTCATGGGTACCTCACTTACTGCTCATGCCATAAGCATGGCCAGCCAACATTTACATAGCCCTATTTAAAGAGCGATTGCATTACTGCAGTGGGCTCCTTACTGTGAATTGCCGCATAGCCACGTGTCTTCTATCTACTCAATTGTGATGGCTGTCATTTTTTGCATTAAAACAATTAATTGTATGAATTGACAAAAAAAAAAAACCGAACATCATGTACCTAGTTTCCATAAGTGTTAAAATACATTTTTTTTTAGATACACCTGTGCATGAAAGGGATATAGATATAAAATTTAAAGTAAATTTATCGTTAGAGCGAAACCGCCAATATACTTGGTGAATTTCACTTATTTAAATTGTAAAGTGAAAAATCATAGCCCAACACAAGGGTAGAGTAGGGTTTTTTTTAAAGCGAAATGCTGGTAACAACCTGTTTAATTAAAGTATTTAGTTTATGAATAATTCTATGTATAGCAAGACCTTTTGCCATTCATAAGAAATCCCACACATTTGTTCTTCATCTCAACACAGCATCAAAATACAAGAGAAAATTAAGATTAAGAGTTGCCTTCGCAATTAATCATTTGGTACATTGACCTAGTCATATCTTTTATTTTTGCAATCCGTAACCAGAACGGACCATACTATTGTGTCCTTTAAGGACTAGCTGCCGCTTAACTAAACCTTAAGTTAATGTCTGTTTCCCCTTATTATTCCCGTACATACCATGTATGCATATTTTTTAATGGAAGGTAGAATACAATGTTTTCACTTTTTCCTATTTTATCTTACAGTCCTTCACACATCAGCGAGTTTGGCGTTAAATGAGAGTTGGGATCCAGATGTCAGGTAATTCAAGACTAATTCATTTAATATAGTTAATGAAAAATTGTATGACAATTAATCACTTATAAAATGTATATATAGAGACGACATGGAAATGATGTTAAATAAAATAGTTCCCGAAGGTCTACCGTACAGGCACTCGTGCGAAGGACCCGATGATATGGTAAGTAGAAGAGGTCTTAGAAATTTAGATGTTATATATTGTGGCGAATTCGATTGCTTCCTCCTAAGCTCCATCACTATAAAGTCAAATAAAAACGCGTAACTCCACATTAAGTTCACTGTACAACACTCGTCAATAAACTGATAATCATACTTCGCTTGCTTACTGCCCTCTACAGTCAGCCAGGGGGCGTCCCAACTCACCCGGGCCATCTCCTCCCTGCCTCATACTCAAATACTAATTCTAGCCCTCCCACTTCCGCGCCATGTGCCTATCCAACTATCGCCTTCCCAGCCGTTAGTCGCAGTGTCACTAGTGGCCAGAGATGCTCGACACCCGTGTTTAAGAAAGAATACCTTAATTTGGCGGAATTCTTTAACCATCTTTTAGTACGGAAGGGAAAAAAGACGTAAAGTGTAAGTTAGACGACTGCATGGTTGAGTTGATATAAGCACAACAACAAAAGTAATTCATCGTTATTTATTGGCGCCTGACCGCCAAGGCGACTTTGGTAATTTCTTATGAAAGCACGGCACTCAACCCTTTGTAGCGATAACGGACCAATCTTATAAATAACAAGTCAGGAAGTCTAAGTTTGGCATACCAAATTACGCAAGTCTATTTTAATACATTTCAGTTCGTATTATAAAGGCAGCTGAGTGTTTTTAATAAAAACACTTCTGTTATGAGTTTTGAGTGGTAAATTAATTTAAAAAAATTTATAAATGTATGGCGCGATATACAACAGGTATACTATCATAAACCTCCAAGAGATTTTTGTGCCGAGCTTTCCCTCCCAATTAGTGGTGTGCCGTTTTGAATTTTTTCCTACAAATTGGCGGTACCTACAGATTTTTGCCGACTTCGAACGGCATCTACAAACGAGATGAATTTTTGCTGAAAAGCCTTCAATAGCAGAAAGACACTCAGAGAGTTTGTCAAACCACTGCCGAGGGGCGACCCCGTTTTGAAAAACTTTTTCAAACCACTTCTGATGTTACCAGTCCCAGGGCTCGAACCTTGAATCCTCGGTGTGGTAGGCCGGCCAAACTACCGCCACACCACAGGAGCCGCCATTAATTTATTTGTATATAAATAAGCCTCCCTACCAACAACTGCTAACCACATTTTTTCAAAATACCAATACATGCAGATTTTATGTTTGAAAAATTTGCGTTCAAATAGACAGACGGACGGAGAGACGAACCTTGGTAAATCGACTCAGCTCATAGTCCTTATTATTTCAGTTTACTTATTGATGGACCCGCCGCCGTGGTGTGAAGGTAGTGTTGCCGGCCTACCACACCGAAGGTCCATGGTTCAAACCCTGGTACAGGTAACATCAAAAGTGATTTGAAAAAAAGTTTTTCAAAACGGGGTCGCCCCTCGGCAGTGGTTTGGCAAACTATCCGAGTGTATTTCTGCCATGACAGGCTTCTCAGCAAAAATTCGTCTCCTTTGTAGATGCCGTTCGGAGTCGGCAAAAAACTGTAGGTCCCACCAATTTGTAGGGAAAATTCAAATCGGCACACCACAAATTGGAAGAGAAGCTTGGCGCAAAAATCTCTTAGGAGGTTTATGATGATATACCTGTTGTATATCGCGCCATAGAGATAGAGATATTGATGGACCCATCTCTCCTTCTCATACTTACAAACCTTTCATGTTTATTAAAAGTATGAAATTCAAAAAAAATATATAACTTCCCTATTGTAGTGGGATATTAACAACTTGCCCGGATATTTTACTTGTGTGTTATCCGATTTGGCGGCCGCCGTGGTGTGGAGATAGTGTTGCCGGCCTACCACACCGAAGGTCCATGGTTCGAGCCCTGGTACAGGTAACATCAAAAAGTGATTTGAAAAAAGTTTTTCAAAACGGGGTCGCCCCTCGGCAGTGGTTTGGCAAACTCTCCGAGTGTATTTCTGCCATGACAGGCTTCTCAGCAAAAATTCGTCTCCTTTGTAGATGCCGTTCGGAGTCGGCAAAAAACTGTAGGTCCCACCAATTTGTAGGGAAAATTCAAATCGGCACACCACAAATTGGAAGAGAAGCTTGGCGCAAAAATCTCTTAGGAGGTTTATGATGATATACCTGTTGTATATCGCGCCATAAAGAGAGAGTTATCCGATTTGATTAATTTTTGGTAGAAGTATACTACATACTATTGGGAAGCAACTGACCAATTTTGATTGAAATATCTAGTTCAAACTACAAGCAATCGCACTTGAAAATAGCAGAATTAACCGATTTCGCCCATTTTTTTCCGGAGCATACCTTGTATTAATAACTAAACTAAATTCGACTTCATCAAAAGTGGGCGGTGCTAAGCCCATTTTCAAAAATTGTGTGCGTAGCACTACTAGGTATAAAAATGAATGTGTCTCTATGTGTCCTTTATAGGCGTCACAGTCTATTCTTGGGTTAACTGGTTACAGCATAGGATAGACATAGTTTTGCAAAAGTGGGATGTGCCATGCCCACAGGCTATATAAAATTTCAATTCGTCTTAACTCTGAACTTATTTGATCTAAATTAATAATATTTGAATATATGTGTCCTTCAGTTGGGACTTACATAATTTTGGAAAAGTGGGCGGTTTTGTTTGTGCTTCATTAATGTTCAAAATTTATTGTCGATTTCTGTGAAACGGCACAGTGGGTTCAGGATTTCGCTGGCGCCATATACGAGGTGTGTTCAAAAAGTATCGCGAATTTTGTGTTTTTTCAAAAATTATTTATTTATTCATGAATATCTATTTTGTCCCCTTCAAAGTAATCCCCATGAGATATTATACACTTGTGCCAACGGTTTTTCCAATCTTCGAAGCACTTCAAAAAATCATTTTTTTGTATCTTGTTCAGCTCCTCCTTCGATGCCGTCTTTATCTCGTCAAGAGAAGCGTAACGTCGTCCTTTCATGGGCCTCTTCAGTTTAGGGAACAAGAAAAAGTCACAGGGGGCCAGATCTGGGGAATACGGTGGCTGCGGCATCATTAGTGTGTTGTTTTTGGCCAAAAAGTCGCGCACAAGCAACGATGCGTGAGCAGGGGCGTTATCGTGGTGCAAAAGCCAATTTTTGTTCTTCTTTGCACATCTTCTCGGCCTTCTGAGAACATTTTGTACCACCGATAAACGTTGCTTCGGTCCAAGGTAGCTTCTCCGTATGCCACAGTCAACATTCGGAATGCATCCGCGCACTTAATTTCGTTTTTCACACAAAATTTGATACAGGTTCTTTGATCCATTTTTTTGAATAGGTAAAAATCGAAGACGATCCAAAACACGTGCAAGCAAAGCAGCTGTCAACAATTAACTGAACATTCAAAATGGCCGAGCTTGTCGGCATAATTGAGAGACATGAGTGCCAACATAACGCCACAAAAAATTCGAAATTTGAATATACGTAACCAGCGAAAATTCAAAATTCGCGATACGTTTTGAACACACCTCGTATGCATATAGTTTTTGGAAAAGCCGCAGGCTATTTAAAGTAGCAACTCAGCATAGCTAGGAATTTATTTGGTTCAAGTGAATGATATTTTATACATAGATATGTGTTCTATATATCAAAAAAACCTTGGAGTTAGAAAGCGGTACCAGGATCAAATTAAAGTTATTTCGATATATCTTCGAAACTATGGACACATCAGTACCCGTAGAGGAAATGGGAGAATAAGGGGAGTACGAATAGAAATTTGAGATATAGAGGTGGTGTTAGAGGAAAATGAGGAGCGTAGAAAGAAAAAGAAAGATATAAGGATAAATGTAGAAGAAGCGCCATGTGGGTGGGAAAATAGTACAATTTGTTAAATGTAGGCAAGTCAAATTTTAGGCAGAACAACGTCTGAAATTGATATAGAGATGGTGTGTGTCGATTCTCTTATCATGGGTCTTCTCTAGTATTTGGCTATCGTGAAGATCTGGCCGATTAGACTTAACGACGATGGACTTTAGTCTTTCGTACCATAAACTAGTTGCAGATCACCAATCTGGTGGAGCTATCACCACAGTTTCGTGTCTTTTGATAAGAAAACATCTACTACAGTAAACTTGGTAGTACAGATGCCCATATTTCGAGCCGCTAGCGACAGACTCCTTCGTTGCCAACCTAGCATTAAAGTGACCAAGCACAATTTTGATATTATGTTGGGACAGCGATCATATGTCGTTCTAGGTTATGACCCCTTTGATGTTACTCGGTGTTCATCTTTTTCCTGCCATAAATCGAACGTCACGACACCTCTTCTTCTTGAAACAGTGCTTCTAATCATCTTGGATGTATCGTATTTTGCCTGGGCCCACCGCCGTAAGTTTTTTGTACTCTCACGAAACGAGGTTGATAATTCAGACTCCGCCGAATTTCCCAACATACAAAAGACAATTCACTTCTCTCTCGTGTTTATTTTTAAAATAATTTTTGTATTGTAAATTACAATTTGTAACAAATTTTGTTCTTTGCAGCCGGCACACGTGAAAGCCTGCTTCCTCGGTAGTTCATTGACAATCCCTATAACAGATGGTAAATTATCGCTTGGCACATGGCAAGGCGTTTGGCTATGCGAGCATCGCGATCAAGCGGGTTCACGCAAATTGGTTATAACACTATCCGGATGCCCGCGTGAAACGGCGCGCAGTCCGCTCTCACCAGTATCGCCAATCGCTTCAACATCCAGTTAGGGAAGGCCTCGCTCCACTCGCGATAGTCGGTAATCGCGGGGGAGCGACAATAATGACATCATTTCGTCAAGGAAATTAATTTTTAATAGAAATTTAGCTAATACCAAAATCAATGCAACAACAACAGCAACAACAACCATGGCCGCACTAAAGCGTATACCAAACGCAGCAGCAGCAGAAGCAGCAGCGGCAATAGCAGCCAATAATACAACTACTATTTATGCGAAAAGAAATACGACTAATTTAATAAATAATATAACTACGACGACGACGAACACGACGTTATTAAGTAATAATAGTAGTAGTAGAAGATTGTTAATGAAAAATCAATTACATTTAAATCTAAATGTAATCGAAACATTGAATGTTGATAATGATGATAATGAATTAAATTCGACGATGGAAACGGGCGTAGGAACATTTGGATTGGAACAACCACCACTAACGAAATTAGAATGGGATGGTGTTAATATAGAAACCGTCACAACAGTGCCTCAACAACAACAACAACCACAACCACATGAACCAAAAAAACTATTAGAAGAAGAATATAGTAAATACGAAGCAATTTCAGTGGGACAGTCGTCTACAGTAGCAGGAGCAGCAGCAACAGTAAGACGAATGGCTGCGGCATCATCGTTATCATCATCGCCGTCATCATTATTACATTCATCATCAACGGCATTAGCTAAATTTAACCGAATCATCGATAGTACAATGCCGGTAACAAATTACTATATGCATGAACAAGAACAGCAGCAACGACAAATGCACACCGACGATCCTGCATCGACAGCAGTATTGAGTGAAGCATTACAGCAGCGCTTAGCGCTCGTATATCCCGGCATTGTATCGACTGATTCGCAAACGAAAAAAATTAATTTCATAACAACAAAAACAGCAGCAGCAACAGCAGTAGCGGCAGGAACAGCGCAAACAACAACACATGCAGCAAAACCGAAAGCAAAAGTGAAAGGAAAGTCTGTTGCGTCGCAAGATCGTCTACGTTCGACGCGTAGGATAGCGGTGCCAGATGAAACAGTTGATGCTGCAGCAACAGCATCTTCAAATGACGATAATCAAATGAAACGAAATGATGTGCATTATTTGTTGAAACAATTAAATAGTTTTAGTGATATAGAAGAAATAGAAATTGTTGATATGGAGCAAAGGCAGCGGCAGCTGGATGAACAACAACAACGATTGTCAGTGCAACAACAACAGCAACTAGCGCAACACTTGGCGCAAGAACAGCAACAACAACAACAGTTTATGGGAGCACATGGGGGTGGTGGGGGTGTGGACAATAAATCACAATCACCGACAGCGCAATCGCTTGTGATAATATCACCATCGTCGTTATCGCACAAAGGCATACGACGTTACGCCTCATTGCATCAACAACAATGTAGTAACTACTACTATACGCTTGATAGCGACGAGGCGATCGACAACGTCGAACAGCAACAGCAATATTTATTGCAACAATTCGACGATTACCTTTTTCAGTCCTGCCATTATTTGGAGACAAATTCATTTGCTGCAAATTATCGCACTGCCATGGTCGAGAGTAGTTCACATGAATTTCGGCCATCGACGACGACGCCTTCGACAACGGCGACAACAACGCGTACGGGGACATCTGGTGCAGCATCAATCTCATCAGAGCAATCCCTTGAGCTGCACGAAACTGAACCGCCAAGCGTTATATGCAAGGCAACGCCGCTTCCAACAACTGAGTCAGCGGTATCACAAGTGCCCATTAAAACGCCTCCAGCAACGGTCACATCACCACCATCAACATCTGGCATCAATGTGACAACATCTGTAACGCTGCCACTTTCGCCACCAAAACGCTACGGCATGCAAGCACGTTTAACCAGCAGTGGTGTACAAACTGAACTCACTGCTGCCAACACGATAACAACAGAATCGTCATTGCCAAAGAGCACAAGTAGTTCGGCTAGCTCTTCCGAAGATCAACGTCGTCGTGCACCATTTTTCAAATGCTGCTACACACCTATCGATCGCTGGCGTGAAAAGCGTAATGCAGCGCATACGGCCGCAGCGGCACAAAAACGTAGTAGTCGGCGTAGTGCCGGCAAGCCATCGGAGAGCGAAGTTGGCATTGCATCACCAGTGAGTGGTAACGATGGGCGTGGCAGCAGCACCGTCGGTGTTGTCAGCCAGCAACATACTCGCAAAAATGGTCATGCTGTCTGACAAATCGTATGCACAACGATGTGTGTAGGCTTTAGCATAAGCACGATTTTGAAGATCACTAACTTAAATGTTAAAGCGATCAATGGTGTTGCTGTCTACTTGCGATATCAACAATTTTATTCTATTTCTATAATTGCAGCTTGGGATGTTTATCTAAGATACACACATACATACATTCCAACTATGTAGTAAACAAGTATATACGAAAATGTCTCAAGTTAAACATATACATATGTTTGAAATGTTAAAATGCAAATCCCGCTAACGTACAAGAGATTTACGAAATCAATTGTCGTATGTACTACAGAAAAAATTTAGTATAGAGAAATCTTAAAAAAAGTGTTCTAAATGTTAAAGCTTTTATAAACCAAAACAACATATGAAAACTAGAAGCTCAGCTGTTAACCACTGCAAAAACTTCAAGAGTCATTATTTGGGTGCGTAACCTGTCAACTCGAGTGCGTAAGATCTACATGCACAACGTCGCCTTCATTCACAAAGATCCTAATCGAACAAATTGTTACATTAAAACATTAGCTGCATACAGATAGGACCTTTTTTTGTTGTTAGTGCTTGCACTTTGAAATTTATAGTAAAAGTGTATTTTACTACTTAAAATACTAGAATACTACGAATGGAGTAGTTTCGAAAATGGGTTTGTTTAGAGCGTCTGTAAATTAACTTCTTCCTCACTTCGCTTCTATACACACGATTTTTTGTTGTTTGTAAAGTTTTAGTATACTTGTTTGATGATTTTTTTTTTTGTATAATATACAGCAATTTGTAATTTTTGTGAAATTTTTTCGTTTTGAATAACGGTATAATCCACTATTTATATGGGATAATTGCGTAAACGTAGCTGTTCTATCGTGCGCGAGTTGAAATACATCATTCCCAAGAAATGACTGTTGCACTATGTGTAAGCTGAATAAACCAATTTCTTAAACCAAGCTATCTTCAAAGATATAATATGTAGTAAACAGCCTCTGAATTGAGCTTAGCTTAGACTATGAAAGTTAACGATGCAAGTTCTTTTGTTTTAGTTTTTTTAATCTTTGAATTTGTTATATAAATTTATGGTGGAGGCACACGCGTTATAAAATAATGCTTAATTTTTATATATTTATGTTTAAATTTTCTTATAACATCATAAATACTTGCCTTAGTAATTTTTTTTATTTTTTCGCTAACATTTATTGTTTAAAACTAATACTATTTTTTGACATTTTTTTGCTATAAAAGCAAATATACAGTGAAATTCCTTATAACCGGAAACTTACAGTTGCAGTGGTTTTGCCCGCGTACTGTCATCAGAAGTGATCCTTTATTTGAAATGTTTTGTGAACTTAATATTATCTAAAAACACAGAGCTCCAGAAAATCCGAAATTTGTCTGGCTATGAAAGCAGTTAGATTGTTAGGAATAGAAGTGATGAGGAATTTTACTGTAGTACATTTTGGTAATTTAGTACGTATTTTATATATCGTTCATATTTTTTAATTGTGTTTTTCAATAATTTTTTTCTGAAAGTTTTGTTACTTATTTCGGAACTTTTTGTTTCTTCAAATTACTAAATCACAGTTCAATTTTTGCTTACACTTTACTTTCTTTGTGAATGAACCATCTTCAATTGCACAACCGTACTTCATATGTCCACACCTAATGGCCGTAGCAGTTCCATTATTTTTCCAAAGGTTTTCAGTGAATTCGAGCCAAAAACACGCAAATAAATCAATATGAGCAAACAAAAATTGTAGTAGCTTGTTAAACTTTTTTTACATACATAGCTTTATCTTATTTTTGTAACTAGCATGTACTACCAAGAGCCGTTCAGTGAGTTCCAATTGCTTTTGTTTCTATATTGAATAGAAGCATTTCTAAATAATAATTAAAATAATCCCATATTGTAAGAACACCGAATGTCAACTCACAATGCCTACACACACATACAGCGATTTACTAAAATAAAAATAAGCCGAGACGTAACGAAAGACCGCACACGCAAAACACCATAAACAATCACCTGCATTCTGTATAAGTTAGGGTGTTACATTTTCAAGAGGTTTTGTCTTTTCTTTTTTCGACCTTAAAAACTGATTTCTTAAAGGAAAAAAAAAGAAACTAAAAAGGTGCTAAGTGCTTTAGCTTTTTCGAAATTGCATGAGGAAAATTTGCGGTTTGCTTCGTAATGATTTTACGATATACACTTTTAAATTAAATAATCCACTTGCCACTGAATTCAAAAAGAAGAAACCTAAAAATTACAAAAAAAAAGGTGTCAAAAAATTTACATATATTATTTGAGTCATTCGATAGGTATGTTTCAGCTCTATAACTCAAACACTATTTGTCGGACGGCATTTACTCTGAGCATTTTTTTGTAGTAAACTCCATGTCTTATAATAATTGAGTACTAATTTTAGTTTGCAATACCCATTTGTATGGAAAATTAAAATGTTGAAACCGCCAAGCCTATATATATATTTTTTTGTTTGTTATTGGTTTTACGGTGTTGTCATTTGTTGACCAGTTGAAAATAATTATGCAATTATTATTTTTGAGTGTTATATTAAAAAATATAATTTTTATAAGGAATCAGATTTTCAGGTAGGACAAGGAAAAATAATGAACCTTAAAGTCTAACAAATAAATAGACATACACATATAACACATTTAGTTTGCGAGCCTCACAAAGTTGCATAATAAACAACAACAAAAAACTAAGAACTAATACTACTAACAAAAACCCATAATAATAAATAAATCGAAATAAAAGTGTGAATGCATAAAGAGTAAATAATAGCTTATAATATTTAATATTAAAATAACAAAAAAAAAAAAATATGCCGTCGGTAGGTAAAAAAATTAAAAAAAAAAACAAACAAATTTCAGCAGCAGCACATAGCATACTACACGAATGTTTATGAAAAAAGCAAAAGTAACAAAAAAACTTTATAAAATTATAACTAAAATTGTAATAAAAATGATAACGCGAGCGTTTAGTCTTAATTTATATATTATATAATAAAAAATAAATGCAAATACTAATTATAAGTAACTTTTTCTAAAACACAAATAAAATTACAGACATACATATAAAATACAGATTAGTAGAAACGCAAACAAAAAAAAAAAAAAAACGATGCATAAAAATATAATAGACAGAACCAGAACCAAAAAAAAACACGTTCTTAAAGCATTGAACAAAATAGAAAGAAAGCTAAAAATATGCATAAATTACTTATGCATAAAAAATATGAAATGAAATAAGCAAAAACAACAAACAAACCAAAATCACATGAAACGCATATTAATAATATAAGCTATGAACTAAAGAAAAAGCGCATCAAATACCAGTAAATAAATATGTAATTAATTTAGAGAGCTTGTATAGTAAATGAAAAAATAAATATATATACATACATATATAGAAACGAAAAACTAAAACCAAAAATTATTTGCAAATTTCATTACAAAAAAAAATAAAAAACTACTAAAAACCTAAAAAAATCTCAAGAAAGTAATATACATACATAAATCAATTTTAAAGCTCTAATTTTTAATTTCCAACGCATTCTAGCAATAACTTATTAGATAAAATGCATAACAATTACATATACCTACACGAAGCAGGCGTAATGCAAACGAAAAGCAAAGCAAAAGAAATACATACCACATCAAACTCTGTTATATTACTTATTACCATAAATTCAAAAAAGAGTATATGACAAAATAGGGTATTAATAAGTATACAGTCGGTTAACAAAAAAGTATACAAATCTTTTTATATATTATTATCAGAGCGATTAACTGCAACATTCTCTATAATTACTTATTCATTTACTTAAATTCACTTCATTTTTATCGAATAATTCAAATTAATTGATTACTCAAAATGGGGTGTAATCACTTTTTTATTTAATAATTTAATCAAAGAATTTGGGTTAATTGGCTACTAAATTTATCGAATTGAAATAAATTTTTTTTCTTTGTCAAGGCAAACTTTAAGCGAAATGAACAGTTTTTGAAATATTATTTTGCAAAGCTCGCATTATCAAATTTTTAGCTTATAGTACAATTTTGGGTTCTCAACATGGTAAGTATCGATACTTTTGTGGTATTTGATACCATGAGCTTGATGCCCATGCTAGTACTTGGGGTCAATAGCATTTTTTTTCGTAAGTATTTCGCGACACATGAATAAAATAACGAAGTGATTTTTTTTTTTAAGATTTGAATTAGCAACCAAAATTGTAATCGCGTATAATTCTTTCTGCTTCCTTTATTTTTTGTTTTAATTCAAACATTTTTTTTTGGCAAGCAGAAAAAATGTAATCTAGCATCGAAATGACGAATAAAAAATGGTCTATGTAATTTTTCTTTAAAACATTACGTTTTCTTTATTTTGCTATTTTATAACTCTTGGGTTCACAGTGTTCAAAAACAGATAAAAACAATACAAAAAAAAAATAAAAAATTAATTGCATAATGTAAACGTTGAATTGTATACTTTTTTCTATGCTTAACTAACTGTATAAAAAAGCCACAATGTAAAGCAAATAATTTGTAACTCATCGTATAACAAAATACATAGTATATACACACACATGCATACATACATATGTGTAAATTAACCCATAATACCAGTTGTTAAGTTTGAATTTTTGATTATTCGAATTTCGAAATGTTACGTACGATGCTGTTAATTTTTTTCGTTGATTTATATAATATGTACAATATATGTATAAATACATGCATCATATACATACATAGAAACTATGTAGATACGAATGTGTAAGTGAAATTTGCAGATTTACAAGGAATTGTTAAAACGTTTTTTGATTTGGTTTGATAAAAAAAAATAATAATTTATAAATGAAATGGTTCTGTTAATATAATAATGTATGTACGTGCATTTATCATAAATATACATACCTGTAACACAATGCAATATGCAAAACTGTTTAAAAACCAGTATATTCAAAGCTTGACGCGTTTTTATATTGAATTTTTTTAATTTGAAATTTGTTTATTATAATTTTTGTTTTCCAAGGCACGGTTTTTCAAAACAAGTTGTTAAACTTATTATACAGGACTTTAGTCAACTTTCAACAAACTATATACATCGAGTTGTCGTTAGTTTGGCAGGCCTAAACTATAGTTAACCTGTCAGCTGTTTACGCAGTTTTTTGAACGCATTCATAATTCTTTAACTTCAGTAATTTGTATTCATCGTCTGATTAGTATCAAATCATGCCCAACTTTTACACTTTGCTTCAATCTAGAATGCGTTTGGGCCTGTTCATAAATGCAATATGTGCAGTGTTGTAAATGAAGTCTTTCTCCATGTTCAAATTTATAGAAATGTGTGTTGTGATAATCGAACGTTTCTAACTTACTTATTTCAGGAATTTTAGATCCGTTTTTTCTGAAGTACTGCAAAAAGTTCTTGAATTTATTTGTAGTCAGTTAATTGAATTTACTTATGCACCGGGTATTTTACTTATTTGTTCACAATGGTTTTTTATTAGGCAATGGCATCGAATATGTAAATAAATGTCAGCTATTGCCGTAAGAAAGACCAGTGTTGCAATGTAAAAAATAAATCTGGGATGCGGCCTCTTACTAAAAACCGGTTTTGAAGTTGAATCGTAGTTTAAAATGCATCTGAGTTTAAGCAAACCCTGTTTAAACTGAGCTTAAGCAACAACTGAAAAGCCATGCCGTATTGATTCAAGTTTTCTCATTATTATCAACACTACAAACGCTTACATATGTACTTCTGTATGTTAGTACAAACTGTATACTTATGTATATAGTAAATAAATTCATAAATTTACTACTACACTAAACAATTAACAGACATAAATACACACATGCATAAACAAACACATAGTTATATCAAAAGTAAACTTGTCAATTTTGTTACTCGATCCCTTTAAAAAACAATGGGGGGGGTCAGAGTACTCCAACACTTATCCTCATTCACATAAAAAAAAGTGGTCCAATTTACATGGCGATGTCTGCGTTTGGATCACCTAATCCATCTTGGAGTACTCCATTACTTTGCTTCTGAATACTCTATGGAGTACCTACGTGAAAGTACTTTCAAAATGCTACCAAAGGATTACTCCATCTAGTATTCAACACCAAAGCGAGAGAGGAAGTAGATGTCCTCTTGAGTGGGAAGTAGCTGTACTTTTGAGGACCACCTACTCCCTATCGCGCTTTGGTGTTGAATACTCTATGAAGTAGTCCTTTGGGAGCATTTTGAAAGTACTCTCACGTAGGTGCTCCACAGAGTACTCAGAAGCAAAGTAATGGCGTACTCCAAGATGGATTAGGTGATCCAAACGCAGACATCGCCATGTAAATTGGACCACTTTTTTTATGTGAATGAGAATAAGTGTTGGAGTACTCTGATACTCCTTAAAGAGTATTATTTGGATGATTGAACGGAGTATTTCCGTTTTTGCAGGGATACATGTATGAAATGCATGTGTACATACGTACATAAGAATTTTCTATTGCGAAAATCGATGTGAAAGCAAAAAAGCAAAGAAATTTTACATAATTTTTTTTTTTATTATTACCAAACATTTTCTTATATAAAATCAATAATTCTTATATATTATCACTAGTACCACAATAAAACACGCATACACACCACATACTAAATATACTTTATACTCACAAAATGGGCAAATAAAAATGCGAAGAAATTATACACAATACAACAAAAAAAAAAAAATATATATAACAAAAATATCTTAACAAATAACGGCGCCTTTGTGTTGTATCTTTTCCAATGGTTTTAAAGTCTTTGATAAGTTTGTCAAATTTGATTTGGGGACAAACAGGTTGCGACGTTGTGCCATCTGCGGTGTCATCACCACCTTAATCGATCCCATTTGGACGGAAAGTCATTCCAATATGCTTACATCGTCTTTAGACGCTATAGCTAACAAAACAAAAATCATCTTTGATTATGATTAGTTGGAATCCCGTACGAAGCAGAAGTTGTCTGAAATAGTGAGCGGCTACTAGAAATCATCCTGTGTACTCGGTTCTCTTACTACTAAGTGCACAAAAAAAGAGTAAATAAGAGTATTAGTTCATAGTCAGAAGTAACCAATTTTAGTTAGGAGACTATAAAGCTTTAAATTTACATAAAAATACAGTGGGCTGGTTTAATCGTTTTTAGATGACCTTTGCTCGGAAAGCATAAAATTTTTTTTATGTCCGGCGACATCAAACACATTTAATTTGGAGAGAAAATTATAAGCACTATTTACTCCTACTAGTTTGGCATCTTCTTGGGCGAGTGGGAGTGGAAACCGCGTTCAGAGTTGTTGCAAAGTAAAAATTATAACTAAAAACTTTAATTTAAACTGAAATTTTCATTCTATAGTAACTGATAAGGTGTTATAACTACTTTTTATTCAATAACTTGGGAGTTTTATGTCTCTACGTTCAATATTGCAGTATTTAAATTTGTTTGTTTTATTATCGAACACAGCGCACTCTGTGTGGTTTGTCTGTGTGTGCAGATTCGGAGTAAGTTCCCTGCAACAAATGCAATTAGTCTAGGAGCATGCGACCAATTCCAGTTTTAATCTCTTTGTGTGGGTTGAAGTGATCTCTTTTGTTTGAGCATGTCCTATGAAGATACTAATTGGTCCCTTTCATGCCCAAAAGGGTAGTGTCGGACAGATTACTTTTGTTCCCCTACCGGCACAGTCGGAAAAGTTTACTTCCAACACCTAAAAGTAGGATCCAGAAATAAAAATCTACTTATCTCAACTATGCCTATAACGGAATAGTTGGGACCAATTGTAGCCCACTAGCAGATATATACTATGGTTATAAGTTTCTGCTAGAAAAATTGCACTCAGTAAGATTTGTAAGTGGAAAACAGCTGACCTTAACATAACAAAAAAACCACAACAAAACTTCAAACTTTGAGTTATAAAGCAGTTATAAAAGAAACAGTTGTTTTGCTTGAAAGATTTTACAAATTACCCAACTACACTACACCCCCAAAAGTCGATCTAAATATTTTAAATTTTGTATAATGTATTTTTACATAATTTCGATAAAAGGCAACCCAGAATGTGAATGACAATTTTTCAGGCAGCAATATGGCGGCAATTCTCAAAATATGTCACTAGAGACCTAACCTTTTAGTTATTGAATCATGGGTTATATTTTTAACTCAAAATTAACATCAAATTGGGGGTTAAACTCATATGTTTTTAACAAATTTTCAAATGAACTCTGAGTTAAAAAGATAATTTGCAAGTGAGGTTTAGAGGGAGTATTATTACACAATTCTTCCTTTACTTTTGCTAGCTTCAAGTTTTCTCAAAAAATACATCTACGACTTAAGTCCCCGCAATGTGTATATAAACTTTGACATTTATGTTGAAATTGACAGAAGGGAACTATTTTAGAAATCAGATCCGTAATTCTTAGTACGAATTTGTGTCCAACGGTGAAGACTGTATTCAGGCGTCATAGGGCGAGTAGCCATCTAAGATCCTGTAAACTCTCTTGTGAAGGTTGGCAAGGCTGAACCTGTCAAAATCCTTCGAGTAGTTAAGTTCCAGATGAACCGCGCCGGCCTTCAATTATATTACTATTGACAGGCATAGAAACGAAACAATCAGCATGGATAACAGGCAACTTTTGTTGGCTGGCAGTACTTCCTATGGCACCAGTATAGTTCAAAGTGAGTAGCATTTTTTTTCCAGTTACGTTGCCGATCACTTATAAAGCTAAGATGAGTTCCCATAAAATAGAGAGTAAAGGGAATGGTAGAGAACACAGCCTCAGGTAAATATAAATATGTATATTTTAGCCTGTAATTCGTTCCAAAAGCTTTCAAGTCATACATTTTTTCACAGGGGCTAAAGGATAATTTTATTTTTAATAATAAAGACACAATTTAGACGCTGACTACAGCCAACAAGTAATAGAAGTTTTTGAAATTATAAAATTTTCTTGTGACTTGTGCGTGAAGTGAAATGTAAAAAAATGCATAACTCCCTAATCGTGCTTGAATTCACTGGCAAAAACAAAGATAGACTCGCAAATGAATTGGTGATATTGGAATGCGCTCTAACCCGATTTTAACACAGGGAGTTCATAGGACGCCGTGGGGCTATATACTTTACTCAAAACTGACACCAGATGCCTTTTGATTTCTGCTCAACCTGCAGACAGTACGTCGGAAGTGATGAGGTGTAGTCTTGAGTGTAACCTGGTACACGACAATAAACAAACTATGCGTGTCACACTGGCGTAACTCAATCCCAGATATTGTATCAGCTTAGTTCTATCCATACTCTATATCTTGATATGTTTATCTAACCCTAACTGCACTATTATTAGCCCCATGAAAGCAGCTCATTTAATTAGGAAACACTTAACCCAAAAAGAGACAACAAAACGTATCCAAAAGAGAAGTCTCAAATTAGAATGTATTGGTGGTTTAACTATTTATTAATATAACATTGGTTCATCAACTTTTGATACTGTCATCTGGATTGTATATGTGTATAAAGAAAAAATGGTTCGTTCCCCAGGAAACTATTTGGCGAATATTACTTTAGTCTAAGCTAGGGTACTTTAGCTACAGCAGTATGTATTGGTATACTTATGAATACTATGACTCTAATATTAGTCAGATAAGAGTCAAAATATGAACTGTTACTGAGGGCTGTTATTTCGATGTAACCCTGTCTAACTCGTCGTCACTCCTGTTCATGGTGTGTGAAATTAGGCTCTTATCTGACGACTAAATCAAGAAGGAGAATTTTTAATTTCACTCTAATTTTGTATATAATTGTGGCACCAAACACTTTATTACAAATCTGGCCAGAGATAAGTCAAAAACAGTTAAAGATATCGTGACAAAATTTAGCTCATAAATAACTAGCGAATTGACTTACTCGTTTCACGATCATTGTTCGGTATAAATACCGATACTATTATGTTTTTTGATCTCACTTAAAAGCTTAAAGTATTCATCGCAAATCGACGGTTAAGTGGAAGATCAACATGTTTCAGAATATTTTTTAATAATGCTCTATTTCAGAATTTGTTTCAAAAACACCCTATCCCAATTTTTTTTAATAACGCCCTATTTCAAAATTTGGTTGAAAAACGCCCTATCTCCGAGTGATTTTCAAAAAAGCCCTATTTCAATAAAAATTCAATATATTTTCAGCTAAGATAGGGCGTTTTTGTATAAAATTTTGAAATAAAGTGATCTTCCACTCAGTCGTCGAAATATTAGACAAAGTCGGCGGTGGTACGCCTTCAGCGTGATGAAAACTTTAAGTCTTAAAAAATCCGAGTTAATTGGGGTTAGTTAATGAAATCTAGGAAGAAGTGAGTGAAGCTGGCCCTTTCTAAAGAAAATATGAAGTACCGGTAATTGTAGATGTAGAATTGAAAGGTATAAAAAGCTCCAACTTCAACCTTTTCTTTATTCGTGTATCAGAGCCACTTGCAGAAGTTGGGACCATATCTTAAATTTCAGATTAGCAACCATTACTTCTGTTTCGATATTTTTCAGCACCAATGGTTACTTGGAACGAGTACCACAACTAAGTTTTTGTTGTCATCTAACAGCCTAGCCGACTTTGAACGTTCAACATAGCTCGCCAGTCGTTTCTTCGTTCAGCCAACTGACGCCAATTGGTGACAACATGAAATCGCAAATCGGTCTCCAATTGGTCCTTGGCATGGCAGTTTATCTCTTACTCTGCTTCCATCGGCGGGTACCGATAAGAAACCCTTCTGTGTCAGCACAACATGGCCTAGCCCGCGAAGCCGCTGGGTTTAGATTAGCTTTACTAAGTCGACGTCTGCGTAAATTTTATACAGCTCATCATATCTTTTCCCTAACTCGCCGTCGCCGTCCGTAAATCTTTCGAAAATCCTTTCTCTTGAATACTCCCAGAGCTGGCTCATTACATGTTGTCAGCGTCCAAACTTCTGACGGACGGGCATGATAAGTGACTTTCGTTCATCGGGAGGAGGAGATGGAGGTTGTTTGTACCAAGAAGTTATTTTCCCATTTATCTTCATCCCCTAGTGATCTCTTCGAAATGTTGCGCTTATTCTTCTCAGGGTTACACTTCTCCGATTTTGGATAGTGATTGCCGACAATTCTCAAATCTCAGTTTTCACTTCCACTATTATAGATTATAGAAAAAAGTTGAAATATAAATATAAGAAGGCAGTCACTCCAAGCCAGAATAGGGGTGTACGTCTTGCGATATTTTTATAATCAACTTAAAAGTTGTTTGGCATTTACTGCGAAATCAGATTTATTGAGCACTAACCCTAATCGTATTCTTATTGCAGACTAGTAAACCCGTCCCCGCTTCGATGCGTCTCAAAACTTATAATAGACTAAGTCCGATTTTAATCATTATCTCTCTCACACATACCAGATAAGATATGAAACTTATTTAAATCGCTTATTGAAGCGCTCATTATCACCTTTCGTTTGATACCCATATTGTACTAACACATTTTGGGTCACCTTAGTCCACATATTGTTCGATATCTTCGAAACTGGTCGAGATATCGGAACATATGATATCTTAAATTTTAAGTTAAACGTCTAGTAATATAACGGTTAATTCCCTTAAGCGGTTTTTGAGTGATGCGCGACCAAACATACAGACAGACAGACAAAAATTTAAATATGGTTGACTTGGCTTCTACTGGCTCAATAATGATCCCTCGTATGGATTTTTCCTAAATATCTGCAATGTACAGACATCGACCTATTACAATTTTATTATATGTAGAGATTATCTACATAAAGTCGTGGGCATTCATAATAGCTTCGTCTAGCCAAGGCTAATTAAACCAGGTAGAATTGACCGCTGAAATATTTTGTTTTTGTATGAATCCTTACTTAAAAAAAATATAAACAAGCGTATTAAAACTTTATGGCTCGCGAACAATATTTGGTTCCCATAAAATATTTTTTATCAAAAAATTTGATAGGATTTGTTGAAGCTGAAAAATTATTTATATCTGAAAAAATCCCGCCTATTCGGGAACAAGAATTACCAAAAAAAAGTTCCAACCTAGAAATGAAACGGAGTTGCTTTTGGCACCAAGTGCTACTTTGGCATCTACGTCTTCGCATTATGACAATGGCGAGTGTAGGATATATGCCCACACCGCAGGAAGGAGGCCCCCACTTTGTTAAAAAAACCGGTGTATAATTACTTATTTTCTCATAGAGTTTTTTATCGGCGTCAGTGATTGAAAAAAATGTATTTATATCTGTGGCAATAAGCGAGAAAAGTCAAACTCAAGATAGGAGAAGAATGAGATATTACTCGCTTAGTTTTCTACGTACACGAATCTCTTATCACACAAATGTTCATGGCTTTTGCTCAAAAGTTGTGGTTTTTATAGACAAAGAACCATATCTCAATTTTTTAAATTTTCTCTTACTAAATTTTTTGTTTAAGTACGTTATTCTAAGAAATATCACATATCTAAAAACCGATTTCGCTCTAACAGTTTGGGCACTAAATTTTTATGGTGAGAAATTTCTTGGCCATTGTATTTGGTGAATACCATTTCTAAAGATTTTATTTCATTGAAAAATGCATGGTGAAGCTTACCAAGCCTTATATGTTCTCTATTGTATACTCAACCGTATGAAGATGAATTTTCTTCCGCAAAGTGGTGAAGATCCAGTTTTCGGCTTATATATCCAGCAATGTAGGTAAGCCCATATTCATAAAATTCATCTTATTCAAGGGCATCAACGACAACGGATCCGTCTTTTCTCACTTTTGTAAATATCTCATATATGCCCTCGTGCTTATCATAGTTTTCTGCACATATGCCAGTAAAGGCAGAGGGAACATTTAACCATTATGTTACAGTCATTTCAAAATTTCCTTCTGCACTTAATTTCTCGAAATTTCTTGCTAACATAAAATTAACAGTCTTGAAACAAATATATATCAATATGAAAACAATTTCTTTCTTCTTCTCACTCTTGATAAAAATAACAAATTTTTAAACATTGGGTTAATAATTTTTTTTATTTGAAGGAAGAGTGCCTACAGCGAAAGGAGAACTGACATTCGGTTCTATCGCACCGGAATGACCCGGGTTTTTTCATCCGGCCAAGGGCTGTTATTTCAGTGTACCCCTGTCCAATCTGGGGCAGGGCGAAGCACTGTTAACAACAACAACAACAACAAAGGAGAACTGTCAAGTCCACTACTACTTTCTTTAATATACTTTCTTCGGTGCCACAAAAAACTTGCAGGTAGAGAGCGCATTTTGACATTTCATTTGAAGCGGAAGTTGAAAGCTTCTGCTGGGAAAAATTCTGTCAGTAAGATTTGCAAGTGAAAAGCAGCTGATCTTGATATTGCAAAACAACAGCAAAAAATTTTAACTTTGAGTTGTTAACTAATGAAAAAAGTATCTGCTTTTTAGCTTGCAAATTTTTACAAATTTCTGTGCGGTGTTCAAATTTGAGATTCGTAGATGTGTAACAATTTTAACTTTATTTATATTGTTTGTAAGTTTTCTTGCCGAATACACCGATAAATTTGAAATTAATTAAACATATAACATGCCAATAAACATAAATATTAGAATATCCACCGCAAAATACTTTTCTATTCTTTCAACTGTTTGCCTATCAATTATACAAATTTATAAATTTTATTTTACTAAGTTATTGTAATGTTTATTTGTTCTTGTTCAAAACCCTGATTGAATACAAATAAGTTTATTATTATTAAGTATACTCATTCAAACTCAAGCAAATGACTTGTAAAACTCAAACTGTTAGAGGAAGACATTTTGTTTACGAGGTTTTTATGGTTGCGAGGCATGTTGGCATGAATTGCGTTATTATGCATTTTCATAATTTTTAGTGATCACTCAAATGTTTTACTTAGAAAGTATTACAAAAACATTGTATATTAATAACTAAATAATAAGTTTGAAAGGGTGTAAAATAACTAAAAAGCTTTAATTAATTTAATTAACAGTTAATTCGATGTCATTATCTTGTAGACTAGTGTTAGGTAAATATATAGCTAATTTTTAATTTAAAAAAAATTTTAAAGGTTGAAATTTATAGATAAACATTCACACATACATACATATGTACATAGAGCAATAAACATTTACCTAAAAAAAAAACATTTATACCACATGATTATACTAGACGAACAAAAATTAAAACATAATATTAAAGTAAAATAATATACATATAACTAAAACTATATGTATGTATAAATAGTATTAGTTACTTTGTACGAAATTATCAAAACCGTGTGAACCACTAAAATGAATGTCGCATAATTGTGTAATTTTCAAAGCTTATCACAATAATGAAAAAAAAAAAATAGTAAAAGTAGCTACATACACCACTAGTAAAGCCATTAGATATTGCATATCGTTTTTTTTACTACGCATGTGCAGCGGAAATCTAAAAATTGCATTGTTCTGCAAATTAGAATTATTTGTTTCTTTCTAATAATTTTAATTAAACATATTATATATAATATTTAATATATTTTTGTTTCTTTGATGCTCAAGCAAAATATTAATCTACATATGGGAAAACCCCGCTAACCAATTTTTAACTTTTAGTATTAATTTTAAGCACGCGCAACTTTAAATTAAAAAGTCTATTGGTTCACATTTAGAATGCCTAGCCGCCATTTGCAATATTGTAAATCGGGTTTATGCAGCTTGTGGGAAATTTCAGGCTCTTCGAAATAGCACCTGAGCACTGGTACTAAAAATTAATGGGCTCTATCAGCTATTCCGGCGGGGCTGCCGGCGGGGGATAATTGTAATAGAGTTTTGTGATCTCTATCGACTTCATCGAAATTCACTGCCAAATTCAGATTAAATCGGCAGTTCTCTCAGAATAGCTGATATACCCCAATAGTAAGCGCTAACAATTGCTTAGAATTTTTTTCTACATGTAGTGAGATTAATATTTTGTTTCAACACCTAAAGAAGAAAAAAATTGCGGAGATACATATAAACGTAGGTATGGCAGATACAAAGTTCAAAAAGTTAGCTAAACTTCAATATGTATTCATCAAAATTTCTCTATATAATCAAACAATCCATCAATCGAGTAGAAAAAGTTGTTTCAGAAAAAAGCCCGAGTGTCATTGATTCACGTACAGTTTAAAATTGACTTTACTTGCTTTATAGCTCAACCATATATAAACGCGCAGCGTGAATTTTACATAAAAAACTTCTTATTTTCATATCATGGCCCAATAATCAGGTCGTGTCCAGCCGAATTCGTTTTTGCCTTTGGCGTCTTCTCCTGTCAGACTGTTTTTGTTATTTTGACCCTGAGCCAAATGGTTGATAAATATAAATTTTGACAGCAAAGGAAAATTCTGATATTTATCATGGTGAACATGAACGTCAGAATTTACCCTACCTCTGAGGCTAGGCTAAATTTTTACAACTACGAATGTCCACCTTACGAATCATATTAGCTGTGTGCGGTGACAAAATTTACAAAGAAGTGACAGTAAAGTGTGAATGATGTAAAACTCTCTCGAAACCAAAGAACGTATAACCATAAGAAGGCCCAACAACGAATGCGAAAGGACGCTGTCAAATCGATGGTAGGTAATTCACCACTGTACCTGCATGTGAATTGCTTAAATTTATTGTGATTTAATGGTATATTTAAACAAAAAATTATAGTTGGAGTTACAAACACGTTTAATTGTGAATATTATATAAAAATAAGCGTGCAAATAGCTTTAAAACACGTAATTTAAACGCAAGTTTTCCCAGGGGTGAATTATCTACCCGCGAATTGATGGTTTACAGTTTCCCAGCATTCGTCGCGTTGAACTTTCTTATGGTTATACGTAAAAACTTGCAAGCAAAACAGCTGTTTCTTTTTTGATTGGTTAATAGCTGAAATTTTCAAATTTTGTTGTTGGTTTTCTATGTCACGGTCAGCTATTTTTCACTTACAAGTTTTACTGAGTGAAATTCCCCCAGCAGAAACTTGCAACCTACTCTTTTGTGTCACAGAACACTTTTCAGTAAATATTTTATAAAATTTAAAAAATGTTATCCTCACCAAACACAGCTATTAATTTAAATAAATTTATATGCGGACACGTTATTTAACGCTATAATATAATTTAACGCAAAAAATACGAAATATAAGGCAGAAAAAAATAAGTAACTTTAAAATTACTTCACAAAATATTAACTTTCGCAATTGTCAAAATTTTTCTTTTCATTTGGCACTTAAAAATGGAAAATATTTTGACAACATAGAAAATTTGTTCACCTCATTTTCCTCTGAGTAAAATTTATTCAATTGGCACACGGTCTTAAATGAATTGTTTAATTTTTTTTATTTTATTAGTTATAAATTACAACTTCCATCTATATAAAAACCATTGATTTTTGCTTTCAGAAAAACCTCGCTTTGACTTTAGTTTCGTTGGCAACGCTGTGTATGTTTGAGCTGTTAATCGTGATTTTTACAGCTCCTATCATTTGTTTCTATTATAAGCTTTTAACTGTGCTGTTTTAGAAAATTCAACATTACAAACAATTTTACAAAGCACTAAAGTTTTTGTTTTAAAGTGAGACAAATTGGTATTTTCACAACCTGTACTATTCGATGAATGACGGTTACGCGATTGCAAAAGATTGAATATTGATATTGGGCAACGTCACATAAGCTTTGTCAATCAACTTGTCAATGACTTCAGATTACAAAGATTGCGGTGATACGCTTACGCACATTTCTTAAGTACGATTTATGGATTGAATTTTATCCGCCATATTTGAGAACTATTTTTCTAGTGTATTTTTATTGTAAAGAAACAAAAAAATTTTGATTTTTTTCCGTCCCTGATAAAAAAAAATATACATATTTACACGCTTAAACTAAAGGTACTAAAATATTCATACTCCTATAAACATATATACATATATACAGTAAAATTCACTAACACAATGCTCCACCACGCCCATCGCAAAATTGAATACTTACGCACAGGGAGCGCGAAAAAAGCCATACAAATAAAATAAAAGTGTATTTTCTTACAATCAACTTTTTTGCATATTCAATCTTTTTTATATGTATGTACATATGTATAAACTAAGTTTTCGGAAATAACTTATTAAAAACTGAGTATGAAAATCTTGTATTTATTAAAACACTAAAAAATATTAAAAAAAACCAATAAAACGCTATTAAAAAAATTAAAGGTAAATAAAATGTAAATTTAAAATATAATCCTGCCAAGAAACAATTGACCTGCTTGAAGAAGATACAAACCCGCTTTTTGCTAAATAACAAATCAAAAAATAGTAAAAACAAACGTAAAAAAAACACGATTTTGGAAAAATTTAAGCAAAGCATGCAAACGTAATATACTAATGCACATACACACATATTACATTTAAATAAAAACTAAAAATAATTTCTTAACCCTTAAAAGACGCATCATACACATACACAATAAAAAAATATTAAAAACAAAATATGGTCAAGCAAAGCTTATGACCGAAATAGAGAATACTTTTTTGCATATTTGGTGTAACTTATTTCAATATATTGTATATACCTACTTATATACAATATACACATGCAAACATCCAAAAGAGTATACAGGCTTCAAGGAAATACATAATAAATACCAGGAATTTTTTATTCAAGAAAGTTTGAGTGATGAGTGAAATATTATTGGTTATTCAAAAAATTTTGAATAAAAAATAAAATTTCAATTTTTATTCAAACTTTTGTAAATGAAAAATAACCAGTGTTGGGCGTTAATCAATTAAATTTTTAATTGATTTATTAATTGATTAAGAAAGTAATTGCAATTAAATCAATTGCAATTAAGGTAATTGCAATTAAATAAATTGACTTAAAATTAGTTGTAATCAAAATTTAATTGCTTGTTGCAATTAAATTATTTAAAGTTAAATTAATTACAATTGAAAAAATTATAATTAATTTTTTAATTGTATTATGAAGCAATTAATAATAATTAACCCTTTTTTACAATTACCTGGGTAATTCTTGATAGATTTCATTCAAATATTCAATACAATTTATCAGGGCCACAGAATTTTCACGAAAGTGATATTTGAAAGATATCAAGCAATTTTTTGCCATATACATATATAACCTACATGTTCTTGCAGTAGAAGTTTGTCGCAATAAAACACCACAGTACCCGGCTAATAGTATGCTAGATAGCGTCCGGGTAGCGCGTATATTGTTAAATTTATAAAACAATTGTAATTACCAAATTGTTAATTATAGAGAAACACAATTAATAATTAATTGATTGTTAATTGTGAGCATTGCAATTGATTAATTGTTAATTGTACATTTTTGCAATTACAATTAAAAGTTGTTAATTGTAGAAGTTGCAATTAACAATTAATTAATTGTTAATTATTAATTGTTTTAACAATTATAATTTGCCCAACACTGAAAATAACACATCGAGATACATAAAAATTATACCCATATGTGCATATAGACATAATGTGTATTTATAAAGATTTTTTCGGTTATTTCTGCATAAATTGAGATTCACAGAGTTGTTCGCAAGTGTGCAAGTTCAGGACCATTGTTGGACATTTTTGGCGAGATTCCTTCGATGTTTTCTGGATCGTTTTAGGTACCATTTTGTGACTTTTTCAGGGTAATTTCGGAACATATGTTGAATTGTGTTGTGGGCTTTACCGGGTCATTTCAGTGTTGTTTTCGGGACTATTTTGGAATTATTTCAAGACTTTTTTGGAGTGATTTCTCTGAAAAAGTCCCCTAAAATAATTCAAATATGGACCCAAACAAGTCTTAATAAAATCCTTCAATCAATTACGAAATGGTGCTGAAAAAATCCCAAAATTATCCCTAAAACTTTCCCAAAATAACCCTGAAAAGCACTAAGTAGTCCCTAAGTAGCCTTAATTTGTGCAGCAATGATCCCGAAATTGAATCTAATAAGCTCTTAATTTATACAAAAATTACTAAAAAATCTTTACAAATACGCATTATGTCTATACATATGCACATACGGGTATAATTTAGCTGTATCTCGATGTGTTAATGTTCATTTTCAATAGCTTGAAAAAAAAATAGAAATTTTATTTTATATAAAAAATTTTTTGAATAACCAATAACATTTCACTCATCACTCAAATTGTTTTGAATAACAAACAAAATTTTATTTTTTATTTTAAAAGTATTTTATTCAAAGTGACCCAACCCTGATAAATACTTATATGTCCATGTATTTTTAATATAAAAAAACATGAAATATTAGAGATGTGCGGTTAATCAAGTAATCGAACATGTAAATTTAACTAAACTTCATTCAGAGAATAATCATTATCAATTCATTAAAGTGACTAATTTCGCGATTAAACACATTTCTATTAGTTACGATGTATTATTGTTCTTATTCAGAAAACTGAGCCATCACAATTTGATTAATCAGAAAATTTAAGTGTTTAGCAATTATCAGTAATACTACATTTACACTGCACGAAACGCGTTATTTTGGGCGAAAAAATCCAAATGCGTCGCTTTTCCCCATACAAATCGAATTTCCCCATACTAATCGCATTTCCAAAATGACTGATTTCATCGCATTCGCTCGCATATGGGCCGCTACAACATGACAGTTTTTTTCGAACGCATTGCATTTGAAGTTTCGGATAGAGGAAATGTCGAACAAAATGCAAATGAGCTAATGTAAATGGGTTTGAAATGACTCATTTGAATTTTCCAAATGCGGTGCAGTGTAAATGTATAACAAACATTTGCTGATTTTATATTCGTTGTTTTATTTGAAGAGTGTTCGAAAGAAATGAACCAGTTTACTCGGATTGTAATAAATGTTGTTTGGGTAAAGCTTAATTAGCCCGGAACAACTTTGATTAATTAGAAAAATTATTAATTAAAAATGTGTTTGATAAAACCCGCTACTTTCGTAGCTTCACTAATTGAACCGCTTTATAGCTTTAGATTTTTCAAGCTTTCTTAATCGGGATCGCAACCGAAATCGAAAGTTGGAACAGCATACAAGAGACTAGATACGATTTTCACAACTTTTCTCTCTCTACGGCGCGATATACAGCAGGTATGTATATCATCATAAACCTCCTAAGAGATTTTTGCGCGAAGCTTCTCTTCCAATTTGTGGTGTGCCGATTTGAATTTTCCCTACAAATTGGTGGGACCTACAGTTTTTTGCCGACTCCGAACGGCATCTACAAAGGAGACGAATTTTTGCTGAGAAGCCTGTCATGGCAGAAATACACTCGGAGAGTTTGCCAAACCACTGCCGAGGGGCGACCCCGTTTTGAAAAACTTTTTTTCAAATCACTTTTGATGTTACCTGTACCAGGGCTCGAACCATGGACCTTCGGTGTGGTAGGCCGGCAACACTACCTTCACACCACGGCGGCCGCCACAACTTTTGGCCGTAATAAAATTACTTTAACAAAGCCTATATAAAAACATGTCTCAAGATCTAATAAAAGAACTGTACATTTTGTTTTAAAAATGTTCGCGAAATTTCAAAGAACTTTTATCAAAATTTAAAATTTTTTTTCACAGAATTTTTGGAATTTTTTGGAGTATGCACTTTTGTAGTTCATTGAATTTTAATATAATAAAGTGTTAATCTGAAGTTCGTGATAATGAAACGAGGTTATTTTAGTGTTTTATCTTTAATGACTTTACACGACAAAATGTTACAAAGAACTGAGTAAGAGAATGAATTGTAATTAAGAACAGAACGTAAAGAAAATAGTACATGGTTGCAATTAATAGTATTAACGTATATGACATTTAAAAAGGATGCATGTAATTTAGTAGTTCGAAACTACTTCGGTGCGCCAACACCTCCCCTCGAAGTAGTGAGATCATTTGTGATGCCTAGTGCTGATGAACATTTAAGGTGCTTGATGCTGCTTAAACCTTTAGTTAGGACGTCGGCTGGCATTTCTTCAGTTGACATGTATTTTAGTATAATCTTTCCGCTTTTGTAGCATTCTTTAATAAAGTGGTGGCGCACATCGATGTGTTTTGTGCGCGAGCTATAGCCTAAGCTCTGGACGAGCTTTTGTGCGCTTTGGCTGTCGTTAAACAAAGTTACGTTTTCACACGATATGCCCAAGTACTTGAGGATGCTTTGGAGATACATCGCTTCTTTTGTGGCCTCTGTCATAGCCATATATTCGGCTTCGGTACTGGAAAGTGCCACTGTGCGTTGTTTACGTGCCTCCCAGCTGACTGCTGCGCCTGCCAATATAAATGCATATCCGCTGTATGACCGCCTATCGATTAGGTTTCCACCCCAATCAGCATCGACCACACCGTAAAGTAACTCGTTGCTTTGTTTGTATAGTAGACCACGATTTTTGGTGCCATTCAAATATCTGAGGATGCGTTTTGCGGCTTTCCAGTGCTGCTCGTTGTAGTTTGTGTTGAACTGGCTCATATAATTTACTGCAAAGGCTATATCTGGTCTTGTTGTGATCGCTAAGTACATAAGCGCGCCTATAAGGCTTTGGTAGGGATACTTTGCCATAGCTTCTTCATCGTCTTCGTGTGGTTTGTCGATTTTAAAACTTGCTTCTAATGGTGTGCTTGCTGGTTTACATTTGGCCATGTTAAAACGAGCCAATATTGTTTGAGTGTAATCCTCTTGCGATATGAATACTAGGTGTGACTTCAAATTTTGGTGAAAGTCAACACCCACGCAACGTCGTGCAGGGCCGATATCTTTCATTTGAAAAGACTCACTTAGTGCTTTCTTTATGTTTTGGAGCCACGTTTTGTCGTTGCACGCTAGCAACAAATCATCTACGTATACGGTGATTAGAAGAATTTTACTATGATCTTGTTTTGTGAACAGGCATGGGTCTTGTGTTGAGGCTGTCAAACCGAGCTCAATCAATTTATTTGTCAATCGGTTGTACCACATTAAGCCCTACTGTTTTAATCCATACAGTGCCTTTTTCAACAGGCATACTGGGTTATGCTTCTTTAACCCAGCTGACCATTTGCTTGCTATACGTTGGACTCTTTCGCTGTGTTCAATTATGCCCTGATGGCCTGTGGGGTCACCTGATTTTATTTTGTTTAAAACTTCAACTAGCATTTCAGGTGCTTCCATGTATACAGTTTCGTTAAGCTCCCCATTAAGATATGCGGTGACCACGTCCATTTGGTGTATTTCCAAATCTCTTTCTGCTGCAAGAGCTGCTAGTAAACGAGTAGGTATCATGGAAATCCTCCCCTTTTCGTTGACCGTAGCCCTTGGCTACAAGGCGTGCTTTCTTCGTACCATCATCTTTGGTTCGGAGCACAAGACGGCTTCCAACTGCTTTTCGCTCTGTGGGACGTTCTACGATGTCCCAAGTTTCGTTCAAGATTAGTGCTAAATACTCGTCTTCAATGGACTTTTGCCATTCTAGTGCATCGTCACCGTTTTGTAATTCATACCAAGTAGCAGGTGCTTCACCAAAGCTAGCAAATGCCATTTCGCACGTTTCGATTTTTTCGTGTTGTTCTAAGTTTTCGGTTTCAGTTTCAGTGTCGCCATCGGTTTCGCTGATTTCAACATTTTTAAAGGTTTGGTAAACCTTTTTCGGTCTGCCACGCTTACCTGTTTTTATTTTCTTTGGGCGGCCCTTGACGCGGTACTCTTTTGTTTCACCCACTTCGTCGTTGCATGTATCAACGTCGCTTGCTGCTTCGTCACTGTCGAGTGCTGATGTAGATTTTTCCTTCGGTGGAATTGTTATTTCAATGTACTTATTTTTTGGTTCATATATTTCTTCATATTCTTCTTTAAAACCGGACTCGTCTAAGAATTTCACATCTCGACTAATTATAACGTTTCTCTTTGCTTTGGACCATAAACGGTATGCTTTCGATTCAGAGGAATATCCCACAAACACACATTGTTCCGATCGTGACTCGAATTTGTCCTTCGAACGTTGTTTGTTCAACACATATGCTTTAGTACCAAAGACTTTCATATGAGATACTGTTGGAGTTTTACCGGTCCATGTTTTGTGGGGGACCTCTCCAGTGGATCTCGTCACGCACCTGTTGCGGATGTAGCATGCAGTATTTATTGCTTCAGCCCAAAATGAAGGGGGTACGCCAGCTTGCTTCATTAGGCACCTGGCCATCTCTACAAGCGTTCTATTCTTGCGTTCAGCTACTCCGTTTTGTTGTGGAGTGTACGGCGCCGTTAAACGTCGTTTTATTCCGTGATCCTGCAGGTATTTATCGAACTCATGGTTACAATATTCGCAGCCATTATCAGATTGCAGCGCCTTTATCTTTCTGCCTGTGTGTGTCTCGGTTGCGTTTTTGAACTTTTTAAAGGCTTCTAATACCTCGGACTTTTGTTTAATAAAATAAATTTCACACCAACGCGACTTATCGTCTATAAACGTAACAAAATAGTTTTTGCCACCATTTGAGGTAGCACGCATCGGGCCGCACACGTCGCTGTGCACGATTTCTAATAAATCTTTGGTGCGATAACCTTCAATAGGAAACGCTGTACGTGTTTGTTTCTGACTAACAGACACTTCACAAGCCGGTAAATCGTCCGCGGGATTTATTTTCAGTCCGTGGACATCACCATTTTTTGCCATTTGCTTCAAGTCTCTTTCGTTGAGGTGGCCCATTCGGCAGTGCCATAAATTTATTTCACATTTTGGTTGGGACATAAACACACTGTGACTATTGTTTTTCATAAAATATAAATTTCCGCTTCGTTCGGCGGTGAACAACACATTTTCATTTTTATCAATAACAATGGCATTATTTTTACGGAAGTGTACTTTGTACCCTTTGTCCGTCATTTTCGACACCGAAAGCAAATTTGTTCGCAAATCGGAAACATAAAGCACATCTCTTAATGTTATATTCTTATCATACCCGTTTTCGTTCACTTTAACTTTCACGTCACCAGCGCCAGTAATTTTTGTGGAATTATTATTTGCTAAATTCAACACTTGATTTAATTCAGCCATATCGGTGAAATTATTTTTGTCAGCGCTCATGTGAGATGTGCACCCACTATCCAAACACCAGTTATTGTTTCCACTCGGACACAAAAAAACAGATTCTGTCGCTCTCAAAGAGGAATTTTTCTTTTCAATTTTATTTGCACTTTGTTTGCTTTGACTCTTTGACTCTTACCACACTTGTAACAACAAAAATTTCGTTTTATTTGCGCGCGCTTTGAACCACCCGGTCGATCGTTACTGTACTTGTTTTTGTTAAAATGGTTTGTTTTTTGTGTGTCTTTTACATACAAAGCATCACTTTCGCTTCGCTCATTTTTTGCTTTTCGAGATTCGAACTCTTCTATAATTTTAACACGAAGCACTTCTGGTTTTGGCAAATCGTCACGGGTTTCCAGCGCACAACGGAACGTCTCATATGAAGGTGGTAGGCTGTACAACAACAGTATTGCAAGTAATTCGTCGCCAATTCCTACACCGATTTCCTTCAATTTTGCGACAGCATCGAAAAACTCATTTAGATGATTTCTTACCAAGTCACCTTCTTTCATGCGAGACAGTGCGACTCTCTTTAACAACGTTGCTTTTCGAGCGGGGCCTTTCGATTCGTATGTTGCCTTTAATTTTTGCCACATTTTTTCTGAATTTGTACAGTCCGCAATTTGATTTAATTCGGTCGAACTTATGGATAGCATTATATCGGTTTGCCAAAGTGCGGCTGCTGCTGCGTCCGTGGGACACTTTTTATCACCATTCACATATCCCCACAAGTCATTTTTTATTAAGATCGCACGCATATGTAATTTCCATGTATCGTAGTTCTCCGCGTTTAGCGGCTCGATACGAACAACTTCCGCCATGTTTGCAATTTTTTCACTATGTAATTTCTTTTCGAAATTTTTTTTTTTTTTTTTTTTTTGTTGCTCGCGTTTATTTAACTTTTTATTTCACGCCGCGGGACATTTATGCTGTTTCACTTTACAATTACAATGTGCGTTGGGTGCTGGGCCCATAACCTAATGAAACGAGGTTATTTTAGTGTTTTATCTTTAATGACTTTACACGACAAAATGTTACAAAGAACTGAGTAAGAGAATGAATTGTAATTAAGAACAGAACGTAAAGAAAATAGTACATGGTTGCAATTAATAGTATTAACGTATATGACATTTAAAAAGGATGCATGTAATTTAGTAGTTCGAAACTGCGCCAACACGTGACATATTTTTGCTGATTTTTGGTAATTTTTTTCTGACGAGCTAAAGTGTTTTCTTTCATACAAAAGAAACTATGTTCATAAACTTGTATTGAGGAAAATACAGAAGTCCCAAGAAAAAAAAATTAAATAAATACTTCTATAGACATTCAATATGAAACATCCGATTTGTATGTATGGAATGTGCCACGCCCCCTTTTCCCTTATCCCTCGTTGTTTAGCAAATTTCTTTCGTGTATTGAATACTTTCAGAGATAGACACTATGAAAAGGTCGATTTGTATGGGACGTGCCACGCCTTAGATTGTTCCAAATTTGGTTACAATCGGTCAAAACGTTAAGGACGCAATTTGACCCAACCCTACATACATACATATAAAAACTGACTTTTATATATATAGAAAGCTGTGGATAGAAAGTACAGAAAAAGATTTTTTAATCAAAAATAAAGAACATTTTTGAGAGTACCATTTGAAAAAGTGTACATATTTTTGAAGTTTTCTATCAATTTATTAGCTTATCATTATTTTTTATGAGGGCATAGTAGAGTAAGTTTTATATTTGGGGGATTGACCCATATGAGGGGTATAGAAACAGAAATGTCGACCGACAAAATAAAACTTTATAAATCAGAGTGGACTTTAACACGGCTTAAACGTGCATGTTTTAAGATAAAATTCGAATGGTGAAAACAGTGTTTAATCAGAAATTTTTTACATTTTGAACACCTTGGTACTAAGACTCAAAGTGCTTATAGATTACTTTGCAAACTGCTGAGTGCTCAGGGCCAAGGTAATTTAGGCTTAATTACACAACTTTCTTTCAGGAGTTGTAGAATTAAAAATTTTTTTTAGCTATTTAATTTGCATAGCCAAACATCGAGGTGAAAGTCTACAATGCCTGTGACCATGATCCTAATTTTGGAGTTTTAGCTTAATATTTGCGCTTACAAGCTTGAAGAACTTACTTTTGCCCTTACAAATTTATTGGTGCTTAGACTAAAAATAATCGTATTCCCTCTTAAACTGCTCAGAAGGATGGCTTTATTTTGGAAATACGCATGTATTTGAAGCTAATAAAAAATGTCTGAAAATTGCAGGGCAGCGTCTTGAAGTAATCTTATAAAAACTTTAAAATTTTGAAAATACTGTATTCCTGAATATTTTCTATCACTTTAAATGTTTTTATTATTACTTTCTTCAGAGCATATCTTCACATTTAATGTACAAGAAAAATAATACTTAAAATATCCATAAACTAGTGTTTTGTAAACCATTATACATGCATACTTACACCTTATACAAATTGCAACGCTTAAATTTATATAAATATATTAACTTTAAAATGTATGTATTCTGAAAAAATATGTAAATATTAACAATAGAAAATTTTGAACATATATGTAAGCGCTTAACATGCACTGCAAAGTCCACACGTTTTGCAAATTCACATACCTATATACATACTTATGTATTGCCAGTATATGAACTTCGTAGTTATTTAAAATAGCATTTTCGTATGCATCGCAGAAAAGAAAAGTGATACCCATATAAAAGAAATGAAAGTGGAATTAAGCAGTAATATTTGCTTACCCTTTCGTTTCTGTAATTTACTACTTTGATATGGGCCGTTTGGTCATTACAATAACGTAAAAGACACTAAACCTAATTTTGTTCTAAAAATATACACTTCGAGAAATGACCAAACGAAGTGAGACATTCTTCGTCAATACCTTCTGTTGTTGTTGTTGTGGTAACGACAAAAACACTCCCCGAAGGTTTTGGGGTTTTTTGGGTTACTGCCCGAATGTCGTGGTAGTACGTTAATGTTAAAAGTGATTGCCGGATTTTTGGTGGAATATATGGTTTTCTGTATGTATTAGCGCTTAGATATACATAAACATTTACACAGAAAATATTAGTAAATTAAAAAAAAAAAAAAATTATAATATTTAAATATTTTAAATTTTGCCGAATCCTACGAATTCATATGCCTAACACACACATACCCATTACTATTAAAATATACATATGTACATACGTACATACTACATACATATAATAAACATAAATATTTATGATATTTCTACTGTAACATGCTATTAGCGTACATTCAATAAAAGTTTAAAAACTAATAAGAAATATAATGAAAAAAAACTGTAAATGTAGGTATGCAAAATTTACTCAGATACATGCTAAATAAAAATATTCAGCATAAAATATTTCGCATCTATAAAATAAATACAAAAATAAAAGCATATAAACAAAAAAAAATATAGTAAGTATACAAAAAACACTGCAAAAATAAGCATAAAAACGGCATACACTCAAATCAAACTCGAAACATCCGATTGTATAAGCGAACAACTAAAAAACAGATAATAATAACTATGAAAATAGTGAATAGATTATCTTAAAAATAAAATTATTAAAAATATTACGAAAGATTTCACAAAGTGCTGTTTGTAGTTTTATTTGGACCAGCAGACGCTAAAAAAGCCAAACGGTCTAACAATGCCTTTGTGTGACACGAATTTTCTAACTAGAATTAGAAAAATCTGCCCAGTAGATCGGGTGTTTTGTTCCCACGACGAGTGTAGATATACTGTATATACATCTGTTGCATATTTTGTTCTCTTTTAACATTGTTTTAACCTAAAATCTTCTCCTTCATGCCTGAGTGTGTACATATAACTTTTTTTTGTTTCTTTCTTTTGACAACTATTTTTATTCATAAAAAAAAAACAACAATTGTTTTCAAACTGCGTATTAAAGCAATAAATTAAATGTTATTTATTTTTGTTAATTATCATAATTATTGTATTGTGCGATTCACAGAATCGTAGGCTTCATTTTTATGATCGCTAACGTTTGGTCGCGCTTCATAGGTGCATATTGTCACCCCATGGTAGTGTGCCTCGCTGAATTCACCACGAAGGCCTTTAAAAAGTCAATTACTTGATAAATTTACAGTTTATTTAACAAAATTATAAAATGTAAAATCACCTATGTAGTAGATTCGTGTGGTGTCATCTCCAAAATTTGAAGGAAAATGCAAGGAAAGATGATGCACTGATGAAAATGTAACCACTCTAAAAAAAAATATATATTAGTAATTTCACAGAATCTGCATCCGAGAGTAATCTGGGGTAGGCTTCTCTTAAAATTTGTTGGGTGCTAGCTTTAATGTCTGCTGTTAATTTTCTAAACCAGCCATAAAGCCAAGAACGCAACCAACCAAACACACACTGCATTATCATTTTTACATAATACACCACGAACATTCATGGAATGGGACGTGACGGACCAAACAGGATTATACTGATGTTGACAGTCCTTTGCAAATTATGAATCCCGTACAAACACCTTGTGGCACCAGCCCGACTGCCGTAGTAGAGATTTCGTTTCGCGTCTTACAGCAGCGCAATGGAGCTTGCAGCCGTTCGCTAGAATGAGAAATGTCTTTATTATCGCATATCGTTCTTTAGTGCCCCGGAAGCGAAGTCTTATAACAGTACTTTCTTTGTTTGACAAACACAAAAACACTTCCCGAATATGCCGATGTGAAAGACCTTTTGCGAATATGGACCCAGTACGATCTAGGTTGTGGGAATGATTTGGTATGACCAGTTCAACCTTCTACGTCTTGACACCCATCCTTCCTTAAGGAAGGAGAACATTGGTAATGAGAGATAACATATACGTAGATCAACCACCAAGTTGCATTGTCATTACCGTTGTGCATTTTAGTTGCCACTGTTCCCTGGGACTAGCGTTAAATGATCTCGTGTGCACTTACTATCTCGAAAGTAACTCAAGTGCAACTCGATGTAAGCGCGTAAAACGACTGCGAAAATAATCCTTACATCTTAGTAGATTAATAAAGATTTTATGTCTGGGACATTACCGTATTGTCAACAGAATTCCCCGAAAGTTATCAGAGCACCTATATCACAGCTACATAGACAACCATCACTAGCCGAAAAACTGTCACCGCAATACGATATAACTGTTTCCAATTAGATTATATTGCAAAGGACAGCTCAATTTTCTATTTAACTCACTTTGGGGAATACTCTATTTCTCCTCCAGGATCTCGACATAATTCAAATTCTTGATCTGCTTTCGCACGTGCGTCATCAAAGGTCATCTTGGGTCGATTTTTAAAACTAAAACAATGACCATCAATATGGTAAGCTGACAAATCTCTAAAGCCTTCTACCTACATTCTAAGTTTACTTGGATGTGTGTTGTCATTAGCACCAGCTATTATTATGCCTTTCAGTTTGATATTGCCAGTGAATGGAATATTAAAGAGCAATTCTTCATCCGCATCGCTTTGAACGAACTGCAATGAAAAGGTTTATAAAGCACAAACCTTGATCAACTACGTGCTTACCTCTGCATGATTCAACCGATTCTCGTAGGCCTTAAATACTTTTTTGCCGCTACCATCAACTTCCTCATTCAGACATTCCAAATTGTCTATATCGATTTTTTGGTACAAAGAATATTGAATACCCATCTCCAAAGCATGATCCACATCAGTGGCTTCGTGGCCACAATCCTGCTCATGATTATGTGAATGGCCGTGAGGCATTTGTATCGGAATCTGTGTATTTTAAAAAGCTACAAAAATTACTAATCACTGCTGCACATAAACAAACTTTGCTCTTGGAAAAGGGAAATATTCACAATGGATGACTACCGACTGACTTTTGGTGCAGCTGTTTTTGAAGGGAGTACTGGTTCTGGGTAGCCGGGTAAATATTACATTCATATACAGGGTGCCGCAAAACTAATCCTCCTATCAGAAAATGCTATAAATTTTGCGATTGGCCCCTAAAGTCAGTTCTGTTTTGACATTTGTGTAGTAAACACATGCGAAATACACGTTAATAAACAATGTTACGCTCCACTGCTCCAGAACGCGGAATATTGCTGACTATTTATTTCGGTCGGTGAAAAACGGTTACTGCGCAAAAGTAATCCTCCTATCAGAAAATGCTATAAATTTTGCGTTTGGCCCCTAAAGTCAGTTCTGTTTTGACATTTGTGTAGTAAACACATGCGAAATACATGTTAATAAACAATGTTACGCTACACTGCTCCAGAACGCGGAATATTGCTGACTATTTATTTAACCAATAATCGGTCGGGGCCAAACGGTTACTGTGAATGGTGAACGCTACAGAGCAATGATCAACGAGTTCTTTTTGCCGCAACTTGATGAATTGGGATTGGAAAACATGTGGTTCCAACAAGACGGTGCAACAGCACACACTGCACGTGCCACAACCGATATGCTGAACATCGGAAGCTTACTTTTGCGCCACCTTGTATATATGAACTGCAGGTTATAATGGAAGCGCAGGGGTGAAATGAATTGGTGTTTGATACTTACTGCACTCAAAATTACGAAATTTAGGTTCAGGACCAATTAGTATATATGTAAAATAAAATATTGCAGATCAGGAAACTCGCTTGACGGGAGTATCCAAACCTGACAGTTGGTCATGTAATAGCGTGAGCTTTAGCGGAAGTAACTCGGCTGGCAAAAAAGCGGAAGGTCAACCCAGTGTAGTACCTGAACTACAGCTTTTGCAACACGATCTCATTGGCCATTAGCAATGACCACCCGTATGCTTTATTTCTCCCTTTATGAATCAGGTCTTGCGGTGAGTGATGACAATATTCGGTAAGGAGCGCGACGACACGTTGCTGCCCCTGCGGGTTAGGGGTTTAGAATATGCCCGAGGTAGGCATACCGGTCGTAAGAGCCCTTCGGGGAGTGTTTTTGTCGTTACCACAACAACAACGACACGTTGCATGCTCTGGATTTCGTCCAGAAAGCCTTGTTCAACTAGATCAAGAATGCCACAGATTACTAAACGGGAGAAACACTTAAGGACCTGTAACTTTTCTGTTGGTGTGGCCAAGCTAAACGCATCCGCGCAGCCCCTGTCTAACCCGGCAAACAAAGCTGTGAAATGTCAACTATAAAGCGATGGTATAGCTTTAAAAAGGTATCCTTTGGACGAGGTTAAGTGATAAGATACCACGATCAGGACAAACAAGAAAACGTAGAGGCAACCTTAGCTCTCTTCAGACGACATGAATTTGTCATACTTTTGTTCTAACTGAAACTAGAGAAGCTCGCGACTTTTCCAAAACTTCCTGGGATACCGGCTGACCGGTTATCATGTACATATGTATGTATCACCAAAAAAAAAGTCGGCCGCACCTCCCCTCATATGAAGTGCTTTTGAAAAACATTAAAAAAAAAATGGTTTTTTTCTGGCAACCCTAGATGTCGCCCAATTACATTTTTCTTCATATCTTTGGCATTTGTTGTCGGATTTTAAAGTGTGATACATCGATTTTTTTGTCTCAAAGAGGAGGTTTTTCTCAAGAAAGTTCATTGAGCTCATGCGTTTTGTTGTGGTACTTACCCACCATATCTCAGTTTCTACCACCCTAATGTCACAACCTTATGTAAGTTAATTGAAGACCGTAAAAAATCATAAACCTTTTGCGAAAACACAATTTATTTTCAGTCTAAAACCATACAAGAAAAAGTAAAATTTATTTATTTTCCTCGCTCGCGAAACAGTTAGTGAATTGTTTGTTTTGTAACGGAAATTTTAGTCCATAAAATTTTGTCGGGATTCAAGCTTGCTGTATTTCTGCCGGCTCTCGAGCTTAGATAAAATGTGGCCCATGCGTTGTCCATCGGTGACCGCCATTGCAGATTCATGAACTGTATGAACAAATCGCTCGGTATTTTGGGAATGACAAGGATATGCTGTGGAAAAGATCAGTGAAACTGCCGATAAAAGAAAAGCAAAGAAAAATTAATGGTTTTAGTTGTGCATACCTGGTAACTCAATTATTTCATTGGAATATTGTAATGCTTCGAGTTGATCTTTCTCGAAGAACTGAAAGCATGGTGGTTCAGCCGGTTCGAATCTATCCCAATCTATTACATTAAAATATTTTTCACTCTCGAAATTTATAAAATTATCCTCTTTCGGACCAAACATTTGACGAACACATCCATTAGCTTCTCTGCGGGCTGCTAAGATCCTCGTGTATCCATCTGAACGTACGAATGGATCTGTATCGGTTATCATCGATATCAAAATATTTTCTGGGTGCAGAAAGTACGAGTTATTTTTTATGACCGGACGGACAATATTTTGAATGTCTTGTGGTAATTGGCGAATCCATGTGATGTATTTGAAAACGTGACGACATCCGTGAATTGCAAGTGGTTGGTTTTTAACCAGAAACCAGAAAGGAGCATAAACTTTTACAAAAAACTCAGCAAGTGTTTTTAGTGTTATTGAGGGTTCCTCGCACGTTATATAATAGCGAATAATAAAGAAAAATGTATGAAGAAAATAAGGCATCTAATGTATGGCTTTCAACTAAAAACAAAATTTGTTTTATTTCGAGTGCTACTGAATTAATTGAAATACTTTTTTCGCAAAAGATTAACGATTTTTTTACGGTCTTTAACTTGCTGTTATTAGATCGGCACATTAGGGTGGTATCAACTGAGATATGGTGGATAGGTCCCACAACGGAGCGCCTGAGATCAATGAGATTTTTTTAGGAAAAACCCACTCCTTGATACAAAAAAATTGGTGTATCACACTTTAAAATCCGACAATAAATGCCGAATATATGAAGAAAAATGCAATTGGGCGACATCTAGGGTTGCCAGAAAAAAAAAAATTTTGTTTTAGATGTTTTTCAAAAACACTTCATATGAGGGGAGGTACAGCCGACTTTTTTTTTTTGCGAGACGCTCTAATGTACATATATACATCGACCGCCTTTTGTCACTAATTGTCAACAACTCCGTACTGCAAAGAATCCAAAGGTCGTGGCAAGATGAAGCTACCGGGCCTTGCGAAGGCGACTGCAGCGGCCATGCAAATCTTAGACCGACGGATGACGTACTGACAGCAAAAAAGGAGGGGACTTATATCACTTCACAGTGCACCCGTTTCTTGCCCATGTGTATGATTGGTATATTGGTATACCATCCGCTGAAGTGCTTCCACAGAACTTTCTTAAAGCAAGAATCAATGTTGGTTGTTGTATTTTTTATTGTTTTTTTTTTACTTTGCTTACTGGTTTTAGTTTTGTTTTTTTTAACAAACTATCGAATTTCGTTTTAATATAAAATTGTTTACTTAATATTGCTACAGTTATAAATTCATGTCACAATTAGAGATACATTCCATAGCACATCTTCAGTTGCTGTGTTGGACATCGCCATCTTATTTTGAGATGCATACATATTACATAAATAATTGAGTTATGAGCTTTTTTATACCCAGCTGACGGATTGTAATCTCGTTAAAAAATAGCAAAAGATATTTTTATTTTCGAATGGTTGCAATATAATAAAATAAATTCTTTGTTTCCTTTAGGAGACAACTGCTAAAACACGTCCTACTACTTGTGGTAAATCTGTCAAATGATCAGCTATTGTGTATTTAAACAATTGGAAACAAAAGTAAAGAGAGAATTGTATGCACTCAGAGAGAGTGAATTTCAAATATGCAAAGTTTCCGCCAAGCACGTTTTGTAAAAACTTGCAAAAAAAAAATAACACTCTGTCACTATCAGCTGTTTGCAATGTCAAAATGCGCTCTCTCTCTGCAAGTATTTTGTGTCACCCGCCGAACCATGATTTAATGATTTATATGGTTGACGCGAACGGCCAACAACACGAAATTACCGTTTGACGTCGGTGAATTCTTATGTCAAAATGCACATGTGAGAGGGAACGCGCAAAAACAATTCGCCTAGTTTCTAAGCTTTTGACATAAGGTGTGGATGAGGAAGAAGAAGACGCTATGTCATTTGAAGCGACCATATAAATTATTTGATCATGCGCCGAACAAAGCTTAAATTTCTAAATTTGATCTTTAAAAGGACCACCTACCGCCTTGCATGCGTTGAAAAGAGCGAGGGGGAAAATTCACTTGAAACTAATTATTAATTTTTCTTTTTTATTTTACTTTAAACTGATAATCGTATTTATGAATTTCCCACCGGGTGCAAATACCTTAAATTTTATAAAATTGTTACTGAAAAGTGTTGGGCGACACAAAACACGCGCAGGGAGAGATCGCATTTTGACATGCCGTTGAGAGAGGAAGTTGCAAGCATGATCCAACTAATTGGACCATGGTTGCAAGATTCTGAAAGGGAAACTTAACTTAGTAAGATTTGCAAGTGAAAAGCAGCAATGATTTAACAAAACAACAACAAACCCTTCAAACTTAGAGTTATTAATCACTGAAAACAGTAACAGCTGTTTTGTTTGCAAGTTTTTACAAATTACTGTTCGGCGGAAACTTTTTAACACAATTTTCTCTTTACTTTTACTTACAATTTGGGCAAAAATTTCTCGTCAAACATACATCTAATGTATTTGACAGAAGTTAAACTTTTTACTACAAATCAATCCTGTGCTTTTTAGTGTTACCCTCTCACTCTCAGTAAACTTTTAGATTTTGACAGTTTTACTTTTTTATGCTTTTGTTAATTTTTTTTGTAAAAATGATTAAAACGTTTTGTGAACTGGATTTTTGCTGTTAATTAAAAAAAATATTTATTCAAACTAAAATAAATTTTTATGTCGAGGCAAACTGCTGATTAACTATTGGCGCTATTCTAGCTTGCTTGCCATCTACAAACGAGGTGGTGACAGTTGCAATGAATATTGCAAATTATAGGAACAAGTGAAATTGGGCTATAACAATTGTCAGTAGTCACAATGACAAGCTGTCCTAGAATAGAGCAGTAAGTTTGGGTCGACTTCGGTTTTGAGTTCGAAGTAACTCTCCTATCAAAAGCAAAGTAGAGCGAAAAGTTCTATGTGTCTGCCGTTAAGGATATTTTTTTGGGATGCAGTAAAATCCAGAGAGAACCATATATCAGTCAAATAATCAAATTACAACTGACAGCCGGGTATATAATGCTCATTTTCAACCGAACTTCAACCCATTTACATGTGCTAAAGTTTATTATGCATCAAAGTCATAGTAGTTTATAATTATTTCGTAGCCTGAATGGAGGAATACCCTATCTGCTTTGTCGGCTCAAAAGCATCCACTCCTAGCCATTGTTACACCCTAAGAACGTTTTCGAGCTGCAGATAGGATAAGGTGATCTTCCACTCAGCCATTTTAGTTTTTGTTTTGTATGTATACATTTATGCATATGTCGATATGTTAAAATTTTTGTCTAAAGTTATATTCAAAATATTTTTTGCTCCCTCTATAGCATTTTACGTAAATATCTATGTAATACAATTTTTTGTATTGGGTTTACCATAAGTACCGAGAAGGCAACATCTTTTTCAAATTTAATTATTTTTTAATCTCTAAGAAACTGACATTTTGAAAACAGCTTTAAACAAAACATTCAAAGTTAAGGTTAAGTTCTTTTTTTTATAACTTTTGACATTTAATATTTTACGAAAACTTGTAAACATTTAAATTTTCACGACGGAGCAACTGAAAAATAACACAAGCATGCCCTCTCTAGAATCCAGAAAGGGATACAATTTGTCGATCAATAGTAGTGGTGTATTATTGGTCCAATATCCCCATGTGGTTCCATAAGACCAAGGCTACTGGGGGATTTCTATTGCAAACTCATTGTAACAGTCTCTTAAGGTAGTAAAATAGGTGACACATTTTAAGGTGAATCTGGATCATTTTACTTTTGTCACTGTTTCAAATCACATCGCCTTCAAGGTAACAATCCTAAGTTGCCTTGTTACACAACAGTTCCGGAATAATTTCGGCTTACATTAGGTACTATGCCCTGGACAATTTCTGAAAAGAATTATTTTGAGCTTATTTCGGTATAGATTTGTCGCTTTATGTAAGCTATTATGTACCGCAAACCTAAACAAGACCGAAAGAACTCTCAATAAATTCCGAAAGTGAATAAAATATGAGATTAGACTGTCGTCATATTATATGCTGTTTTACATTTTACAGATAACTTAAGCATTAGTACGGGACTATTTCGGAATGTTTTCGGGTTAGTTTCAAGGACCAACTGCAAGGATCATTTAGGATATTTCGCCAAATAAACCAAAAATGTGATCAGAAATTGGGGCTTGTTTTGTAGCGACGAATCCATCTTCAACAGTTGCTTTTAGAATGATCTTCCATAGACTAAAAAAACCAAATACTTTATCTGACGTAATATTCAGTCATCTCGGTACTTACAACGCACCCTGTATTGGTTTACATACAACATGTGCTGTATACTTTGGAATACTATTACTAGATATAGAGAAATGCAATAAATTGCTAATACGAAGCAGAGGAAAAGTTTTCACGTCTACTAAACAGTTTTGTAATTCTTATCTGATTTATTTAATTTTTGTTTCAATTGAATAGTTTTTGTTTTTTTCTTTTTTTTATATAAGTTTTAATTCGCAAAAGTTTCGTATCCAATTTTTTTTTTCAATATGTATGCTTGGACAAAATTGTTTTTTAGTTTTTTTGTTAATATCTTTTAATTTTTTCATTAGGGTTTGTTTGTAGTAGTATACTTTAAAGTTTCACTCATCATTTATTATTTTCTCTTTCTTCTCTCTCCATCCTGTTTAAAAAAATTACATACATAGTTTAGTTCCGAGCGGGGCGATATTGATTATATGTGTATAATGATTGCTGTAATCGTTAAATTGTGTAATTCAAATTACAATTACAGTAATGGTAATATCAACTTGTTTGAATCTATAATGACGACAATCGTAATCGTTGTTGGATTGCTTAATTGTTACTTTTCATGTTTGTATAGAGGCTGAAGCCAGTAATGTTTACTGTAATTTTAATTTAAAAGCTTAAACTAATGATGGGCAATCGATTGCACTCAATACAATATAACTCATAATTTGACATTTTTTAAGGGCCATTATTGCAATAGTTAATTAAAAAATTTCTATTGCAATTACTGCATTCATTACTTCAAGTTTTTAAACTACCGCTACTGTAATCGTAATCGCTTTGTTATAACAATCAAATATTGTAGTACTGTTTCACATTACTTTGAATTACGGCAATTTTAATTGCGTACGGTAATTGTGTCAAATCTATTGTACTACAAACGCCTTTTTTATTTAATCACAATTACACAGATTTTTAATTACTTTAATTATAAGCGGTAGCTAATAACCTTCAATTATATTTACAGTAATCGTTATTTTTCTTTCCCATTACTCTTACTGCAATCCTAATCGTGGTTGAATCGATTAGTGATCGCAGTAAGTGTAAATTGAAAAGTTGAAATTACGATTACTTATTCGTAATCGTCTTGTAATCGCAATCAACTATTTTTATAATAATATTTAAAATTATCATTACTGCAGCGGCAACGGCGAGTTCGAAAAATTTAGGATAACTGTAAAAGCAAAAAAAATCTGAAGTCACGATGACTGTAATCGTAATCCTTGTCGCCCAGCTCTGGATTAGTTAAATAAACACGTTTCAATTTAGTCAAGTTGTATATTAACTTAAAATAAGTTCAAACAATAGTTATAAATTAACAAAATATAAATCATTCTATATACATCTGCTTTCACATTGTCCCTCCCACTTCGTCACATTCGGACCAAACTTGTCCAAATAATGTTTAACTATTTTTGTTTTTGTTTTTCGAAACTAATATAACCTCAATACTATGTATTTTTAGGCTATTCAAATACTTATGCATGAATTTATTTAGCCAATGTTTTAGTTTTTTCTAATTAAAACTCTTCTGAATTCCATTCTAGCGTCTATTGTGGAAGTTCAAATATCTGGACGGGTAATGCTTTCGGCGTTATAATTTCATCATCGAATTCATCATCTTGATCACCAATAATGTAGTCACCATTTCGCTCTGCCAAATTAAACAAAGGAAAGTAGAAAATAAAAAACATAAGGCAAATATCAAGCACATTCAGATTACTATTGATTTAAACTTACGTCCACCGCCACCACTGCCATATGGGTCCGATCTCGTTCTCGTTGATTTCGAAACAAATTCTCTTAATAGATGCGAATAAAGTATATCATCGATATAGAACATTGTTCCTAAATTATAAACGAATACTTCGCTTTCGGTTATTTTTGCGTTATTAACACTGGTTGCATTGCTACCGGGGTTACGTGTGATTTTAATGTGACCCCCACCAATCGTATCGAATACCTCATTGTCTCTCAGATCTCGATCGTATAACCGGCCACGTACAAAGTGATTGAGCAACATCTTTACTCCACGTGGTGAGGCCTTTTGTGAAAAAACAAAAAGGAAATCAAAGGTTAGTTATATGAAAAGTGATATTTGTACCCTAATTTCTTATACGTTTAAGTCATACCAAAATATCGTCGGAGAGCCTATCAAAACCCAATCGTTCGAAAGCTCTGTCTTCAGGCACAAAGAATGTATAATTAGCGCCCGAGATATGTGGTGCAATTTCAGCGTTGTTCAAGTATCTGTAAGTGGAAAAAGAGTTTTATTGAAAAAATAACAATTAATTTGAGAAGAAGAGATTAGAAGGGATAGTGTTGGTATCTTAGAAGCAAACATTTTATACAAATATCCTTTTCAGGAAGAAAGGAAGCTTTATGAATACTCCAGCAATTGTACGCATTTCCTGTATAACCTTAGCATTAACGAGGAGGAGATGGTTACTTCAATTAAGAATTACCGAGAAGGTAGATGATATTCATGACAGTCATTGGCAGCTGTGTCAGATGAGCAGATTGTTGTTGTTGTGGTTTCAACAGCCCTGTTCAGTCGGACGACCAGTCGATAGGTTCGCATATTATGGATTCACAGCTATTGCGCTTTAGGAACGACTTTTAAAATTTATTCTCTATTTTTTAAGTATTGAATCTGAATGAAATTAAATATCTAGAGTACGGTTAGCGCTAGAGAAATTAATCAGAAACCGTGCCAAATCTAAAATGTATGCAGTCTTGGTAGAGTGCGTAGTGAAAAAAATCGATTATTAAAAATTTGAGTTTTGGAAATTGTTGATGGAACAAGGAGTGTTATTAATTAATTTATAAAGCTTTAAATAGAATAAATGAGATCATGGCGAAGAATAATAATAGTAATTTTAATAATTATTTTTTAATAAATTGTAAAAGCTTTTATTACTTAAACTTCTTCATCAGAGAAATTTCGGCATGTTATGTTAACAATGTGGCTATCACAAAGCAAGTTTTATGCCAGAACAAAACTTGCAAAAAACTCTAGTGTGGTAACAACATTCGTTTAACCGGCAAATAAATAGTTTGGAAACTTTTACACCCCTTTGGTATTCTGCCGGCTTAAGTTGCAGTTCAATTTCGTAACCACCAAAATTGTATGTGTTTTGTAAATATTTTTTTGGACAGGCCATACCGCAAAATTTTGTACACATACTACAGGGTGTTTTTTTACAGGTTTGTTTTTCGAATAGAGATAAAACTGGCATTTTGTGGTCAAATCTGGCAACTCTAATGTCATTTATGTTCAGTTTGGTTTGCCATTTCATCATGAACAGGTTGACAAAAGAACAACGCTTGCAAATCGTGCAAATTTATTTCGAAAATAATGGTTCAGTTCGCGAAGTTTACCGTGAGCTCCGTCCATTTTATGGTCGACATAATCGTCCATCAGAGCAATTAATTCGGTTAACCATGGATCGTTTTCGCACTACGTTTACTCTATGTGATAATACGCATCCGCAGAGACGTCGAACAGTGCGCACCGAAGAAACCATTGCCGCTGTAGAGCAAAGTGTTGAAGAGGACCCGAATGAATCGATTCGCCACCGTGCACAGCAATTGGAGCTTTGTCCATCAACTTTATGGAAGATTTTGCGCAAAGATCTTGGCTTGCGACCTTACAAGATCCAGCTTGTGCAAGAATTAAAGCCGCGAGACCATGCAATGCGTCGTGATTTTGGTGTATGGGCCGAAAATGAGATTGATTTCGATGCTGATTTTCATCGCAAAATTTTGTTCAGTGATGAGGCTCATTTTTGGTTGAATGGCTACGTCAACAAGCAAAATTGCCGCATTTGGAGTGAAGAGAACCCACATGAGACCCTTGAAACGCCATTACATCCACAAAAACTGACTGTTTGGTGTGCTCTATGGGCTGGTGGAGTCATTGGGCCATACTTCTTCCGCAATAATGCTGGAGAGGCAGCTACCGTTAATGGAGACCGGTATAGAGCCATGATAACCGACTATTTTGTTCCCGAATTGGATGGCATGAATGTGGATGAGTTGTGGTTCCAACAAGATGGCGCTACATGCCACACAGCGCACGTCACAATCGATTTATTGAAGGAAACATTCGATGAGCGCATAATTTCGCGGAATGGACCTGTCAATTGGCCACCAAGGTCGTGTGATTTGACACCATTGGATTATTTTCTTTGGGGATATGTGAAGTCGCTCGTCTACACCAACAAACCAGAAACGTTAGGGGAATTGGAAGCCAACATTCGTGGCGTTATTGCCGACATACGGCCCCATATGCTCGAAAAAGTGGTTGAAAATTGGACCTGTAGAATTGGCTTTATTCGAGCCAGCCGCGGCGGCCACATGCCCGAAATCATATTTAAACATTAATGGCATAAAATTATCCTTCCAATAAAGCCAAATTGATGGACCTTAAAACGATTTTCTTGTGTTTTATTTCAATTCAAAGTTCTATACCCCTAAAAAAACACCCTTTAGTTCACAAGAATTAATAAACAATAAAAGCACTTTTTTACACGAAGTTTGGCACGTTTGCATTTTATTCTCTATTGCGCATTTTTTGTTTTTGACAGCGCTGCCATGTACCCTAGAATTGCGGTTACATAAACTGCATTGCCAACGGTTAGATAATCTACCAAGTACAAAGTTACCGGTTACGCACAGAATTGACCCGTAAAGAGACAATGACGTTAAGCCCTCTGGAAACGCACAATAACAACTACATATTGGCCCAAAATAAATACAAATAAAAAGTTTCCGCCGAACCGGAATTGGTAGAATCTTTCAAGCAGAACAGTTGTTACTAGAGTTGGCTGATTTCGTTCAATTGAATGATCGAACGAACTAGTTCTTTTTTCATAAGTGAACTAGGTCGCTCACTTCGTTCAGTCGTTCCATGTTGAACGAAGAACTTTCTTAGCGTTCAGCTCGAATCGAGCATCGAATAATAAGAAGAATAACGCACAACATCGCATGCTATCAATTCGCGGGCAAAGAGCATCGGGTAATTGTTTCTACGTTCTTTGTCGCGGGTAAGCAACTTTGGAAACAAAAGAAAAAGCGTGGCCACGTTTTATATTGTTCAACTCGGGTAGGAATTCGTCGCTCGGTAAACAAAACTTACTGTGGCCATAAGAGCCAATATTAATTTTAGGAATCACATAAGCTGTTTTTGCAATCCTTGTTGCCACAGGAGCACTTAAACTACTGAATTCACTGAACGAGGTTGAAAACATTTGAACGGCGTAGTTCGTTCGTTCACTAAACTGATTGGTTCAATTGAACTAGTTCGTTCGCGAACTACACAACTCTAGTTGTTACTGTTTTCATCGGTTAGTAACTTAAAGTTTGAAGTTTTTGTTGTTGTTTTTCACTTGCAAGTTTTACTGAGTGAAATTTTCCCAGCGGAAACTTGCAACTTCCTCTCCCAATGAAATGTCAAAATGCGTTCTCTGCCTGCAAATGTTTTGTGTCACAGAACACTTTACAGTAAAAAGTTAAAAAAATTCCAAAAAATGTGATCCTCACCGAACAGAGCTATTGCTTTTATATATTCGAATTTAGCATTGCAAAATCAATCAGAAATAAAATTATGTTGGATGATAGTTACTTCCATCAGTTTTCTTGGTTTCTGATCAATAAATATGTATCGATAAGCGAAGAATAATCAGGGATTTCAGATAAACATTAAACTATCCCACTCAATGGAAGTAAATAAGTAGTAATTTAGGGAATTATTGCAAGTGGTTTCAGTGAATAAAACCGATGTCTTATGCTTATACATAGCTAGAAGGTAGGCAATCCCTGCATTAAAATAGCGTTCCAGTCTCCAAAACAGACATTGATCCAGATAAATATCAAGATAACAACGTTGTTGTTGCATTTACATGCAAAATTTCTATCTGGATCTGGATCACTTCTGATTGGCACTTCAATATGGCGACGCATCCGGTACAAAGGGAATTCCCATCTTCTCACGAATGATAGTAAGAGATGCAGGGTGAGACCAATATAGAATATAAAAAATCAGGTGACAAAATCTCTAGAAATTTTGACGTCTCTGCCTTAGATATCACACTTGACATGGTACACAATGGCCAATGCGATGCTATCATAGAACTGTCTGAATACGAACGAGTTTCCAAGTAATGCACTGGTCGACAATTGCCACCGCCATGCAAAAGTGGCCAGTTGAACGCATTGCTCGGGTATTGAGCTCGAGCTAGCACTGTAGTAAAATGCTTGATTTACCTAATCTAGACCTATACTGAAGTGATTGCCGAATAAAGCTTCGGAAATACAGCGAACGAAACATTATAATTTTGTTAGTACCTTGTAATTTGAGTAAACCTTGGATCCCGTTCCAATGCCAAAAACGAATGTGACAGAAACTGTGCACCGAACCATGGAAATGCGAGAAGCGGTGGGGTTTCTTTGTCCTTGTGCATCTGTTGAAAAATGTTTTTAAAAATTTCATTGAATTAAAGAAAAGCTAAATTTATTTTAAGTACTTGGTGCAGCTTTGATACCACTGCTTCCGAGACAAATAAAACTTCAGAAATCAGGAATACTTGATTGCCATTCAATAATGTGTTTTCGGACATAATGGACACATTATTCACAGTGGGACTAGCTGGAAAGGAAAGAAATGAAATCATTTTAAGCCTAGATATGAAAACAAGTAAGATAGTTTAAGCTCCGGGTGAAGCGGAACATTTTATACCCAGTTGCATTGATTTTTAACACGAATATGGTCTTTATTAACTATATCTTGTAGTGAGTGGCCTACCATACCAAAGGTTCTAAAAGCGCTTTAGAAACAATGCTTCCCCAGATATATCCCCTTCGGCAGTGCTCAGTAAATACTGTAACTGTATCTGCGCTAGGAAGAGCACTGTGATCAAGGCGAATTCAATACAAGTTGGAAGTGAGGCGTATTACAAACATACATATATACATTTTAATGAATTTTGTGGTTGTAATTCGTATCCCTAATATAAAAACTAAATGCGGCGAAATCTCTAGTGTCAAAATTCGAGAAAAAACTAGTCCCACCTTGTACTGAATTCGCCTTGACTCTGATCCTAATTTTACTGGTTTGGTAGTTAACATTATAAATTTGATTCCAGTCAGAAACTACTGAGAGCTAAAAAATGAGAGTACATATGAGAAGTTTCAAGTTTTAGTCAGAAGTATTTTTGCTGGTTACTTATGGTAAATTTGTCAAACGATCAACTGTTGTGCATCTGACAAAAAAATGGAAACAAAATTTCTTGAAATTTATAATTTAACTAACTGGCACTTTATCTGACAGCTAGCCGAGCGATTTCTGTCGATTTAACTGTCAGTTGGCGTTAACTGTGGATGTGAATATTACCCTTATTTTAAATAACCTAATGAATGACAGGAGCTAAATAGTTTACTAGAAATCAATTCCGTATACTGTTTGGTGTTATTCTTTCGCTCTCAACAAAATTTAAATTTTTGACAGTTCTACTAGTTTAAGAACGGGAATAGACATTAGGTGTGTTGCAAAAATTTTGAGTAAATGGAGAATTGCGTTAAACTAGAAGTAAAAACTTGCAAACAAACCAGCTGTTACTGTTTTCATTGGTTGATAACCCAAAGTTTGACACACAATCAGGTGTTTTTACTTGCAAATATTACTCTTGCAACTTCCTCTTCAAATGCAAGTTTTTTTTTTGTCGCCGAACACTATTCAGTAAAAATTGTATAAAAGTTTTGAAAATTGATGCTTGCCGAACAAGGCTCTTGTGTGTAGAACAAGTCCAAGGCGAATTTACTTACAACTGATATCACAAGAACATATGAGCAGTGGCTTCTGCTGTCAAAATAAAAAATGTCTATGAAATCTGACTGCAGAAGCCGCGAAAGCAAAAACAAAACACATGCAGTATATGTGTTCATACAGCAAACGAATTCGACATGATATCACCAGGTATAAATTAGCCTTGAACTAGTCTGATAAGTTATCTGTCAAACCTGAACAACAGGCACTTCAAACAATCTTTAGCGAAGTTCAATCTTTAGCCGAACGTTACCAAGCCTATAGTTCGGCTATAGTACTGGAAGTTCAGGCTCCCTTTTCTCCTTAAGCAGGGATCTGTTTTCGCTTAGGCGAGAGGCTTGTGGACAATTCATCAACTATATGTTTCGTGTGCAGTGCGGAGCTTATGTACGTTGCCAAAAGTTAAGCATTTCTGCATCGGAGAGGGCGCACGTCGATGACGGCGATTATTAGTTCCGGGGTAGTTCTCCCTCTTCTCATTGGGGAAGCTTAAACCGTGGCGGTTGAATTGAAAAAATTATGGTTCAAAGAGTAGGCAGCCATAGCTATCCCTTGTCTTTCCAAACCTCGAAACAGATGAGCCTATGTACTACAGCTTAAAAATGAGTCAACCTATTCTTCCTATGACGATGATTATGATAACGAACCCTCGAACTCTTATACACTAACAAAATCCCAATTTGCCAATTGATGTTACAGCACCCACCCTACTAAACACAACCAAGTATAAACTAAAAACTAACCAAAATTGCAATGGAACACAAAATCCAAAAAAAAATCAGTGAAAAAGTAAATTGCACTTACGATGTCCGCGGAAGACCACATTTTCACCGCCCATTGTTCGCACCATCATTTGGTCTGCATTCTTGATATCGGTCATGCGCAACGGACGTTGTGTTGGCAGGAAGTGGTTACGCAACACACTTTCAGTGAACTCATGCACACTAAATGGATAGAAGCCCCAATCGATGGGATGCCAACGTTGAAATGCATTGTCGGATGGTATGAGTATGGTGTAGGTGCCATCGTCCATTATTTGTGTAAGATTACTTTTGGACAGGAAATGCTGAAAAACTTTGGTGCCAGTTTTCATGCTGTTGAGGAAGGACATAAGTGGGCTGGATCTCGACTCTTTTAGTATGGGTTCGATTTTTGTGTGCGTTGTAGTGATATTGCGCATCTCCAAACGTTGTGGCTCATTGTAACGGCTGCGGAATATAGGAATAAGATATGAGTGTGAGAAAGTTGTTAACTCTAAGTTTGAGTTTGGTATAGTTTATGTGATACCGATGCTGTTGCCGCTCTACGACTTCATGGTACTCTTACCTATTTGATTCTTGTATGTTGCGTTTGGAGTATGGTGATTTCCGGTCACCAAGATAACCATCAATTCCGATTGCCATTAAATTCTCATTCAAACGTATTTTGTATGAAATTAGGTAGCCATTGAGCAACCACAAACTATTTTGTGATTTCTCAACTTTGTACAAATGTATTTTATGTCCATTACCATTGCCGTAGACATCATCATCGGTCAAGTTATCAAACAATTTTCCCGGTATCAAATGCTCCAGTATGAACTCCTTGAGTCGAGACTTCTCAATAGTGCGCATATCGATTTTTGGTACAACTAAGGTAAATGGTGTGTCTGTTGAGTAAATTGAAAGATTGTTTGAGTGGACAAAGTAATCATAGTAATTGTAGGGTAATTGTATGAGTAATATTGGTATATGGAGTATGTATATTCATGCCTATTACGGTAACCAACGAATGCCACTCCCGCGAATATCATCCGATTCGCACTCCCCTCGCTTGGCGAAGTTTACGCGATTACCATAACCGTCGGATATCTGCTTTACCGACTCACGCAGCGGATTGTGTCAAACGATTTTTGACGTTTGGAAAAAATTTATTAATTTAATTGCAATTTATTTCAACTGAAATGAAGCGGAAAATAATGCAGCATGTGTCAGGCAATTTTTGAGGGATAGAGTAAGTGGAATGAATGATAAACAAAACAAATTAAATTCACACATTTTTTGCTTCAAAGGTGCACATTTTAGGCCTAATTTGCAGTCAAATGTGATTATATTGAGAGCAGTCAACAAAACCTGTATTTATGCCTTCGAGTCTTAGGTGAAGGAAGTTACCAAAATACAGTTGGCAAAGATTACATGCTTGGAATAGTAACCAACAGTTTCGAAAGTATTTTAACAACTTCTTGGTGTAATGGAATGTGAATTGTGTAAAAAATGGATAAATATAAAGATGAATGACGTTGAACAAATGGAATCTCGTAGTTTCTTTTTCAATAAGCACATTAGAATAGCAAAGAAAATTCTTATCTACATTCTACAAAAGGAGTTTGTTGATGGTCCCAACGCCTTAAAGTCTGTGCTCAGGTTTGTCCAATAGATTGCCATATATATTTTTGAAAAATCGATGCGAATCCGCATCAGATATTCAGCGGATCGCAGTTAAAACAAATGACAGCTCTTGCAATTCGATTGTGGATATGGGAATGTAGTGAATCCACGAACTGCTTTATCCACTTATTTTTTATTCGCGAAATGCTTTGCCGATCGGTTATGAGAATAGCTTTTCATTGAAATTCGATTCGGATTCCCTGCGGAAGGCATCCGTTGGATACCGTAGTATGCATGATTATCTTAAGAAAGCGGAAAATAGGGTTTGGTGGTGAAGGAGTGCAAAACGAAGTACATGGTGTCATCAGGCAAAGAGTGAGCCCATTAACACCAACAACAATATCCGCCTAGAAACATAATGAATAATTACAGAATTACTCTTGCATACAAGTAGACTGACAAGAATAATATTCGAATTCCTGCGATAGCTATAATGGAGACCTTATTAATGACGTAAAAAGCGTACTTCCATTATGAAGGGAGCACTTCTCTAATTGCTAAATAGTGAGGGAAATAATTATGCTGACACAGCTATCCATGGCGATAAAAAGATGACCTAGAAGGTTCCACTGGCCATACCAAACCGCTTCGCGACAGTCGGGCATCTACCGCAAGGGAATACAGGAGTGTAACAGGTTCATATCCGGCAAAGGACTTTCACTTTCGTCAACACACCCCAAAACCTTCGTGAGTACTCCACTTATTTGCTGTTGAGTGCGTGAGAGTACTTTCAAAATGCAAAGAAAGGAATGGAAAACTCTGAGATGGAGTACGTGATCCAAACCTAGGACACCGCCACGTAAATTGGACCACTTTTTTTTATAAGAAAAAGGATTCATGGGAAGTACGCTGATACTACATAGAATTTGTTTCAGGGGTTTCACTGGTCAAGCAGCTGTCTGGAGGTGCGCATCAGGATTGTACGGTAGGGTTGCTCACCAGCACCAGTCGCAGCATAGTTTGCTGCACAGTTCAATATGAAAGCAAAAGTCCTATTGAATATTTTTTTTGATTCCGAGAACGACGTGAATCGTCCCAATAACTTGGTCATCCCTGCTCTAGTATATATAGTTTACAGAATGAGGGCGGGGCGGAAGGGTGGGAAAGTAAACGGAGTAGCAAGTGGCATGAGGAAAGGGGGTAAAATTGAAAAAAAAAAGTGTATGGAAGGAGAAGAAAAGAGTAAAGCGGTATTAAAAATAGATTGCTTCAATATTTTATAAAAAGTCGTATACCAAAAATTCATAAAAAATAAAATTAGCCACCTATCGCAATTGCCTAGAACGTTTAATAAAAAATTTATATTTTTTATGAATTGAAGTTTTGAAAGAAAAGAGAAGATCATGTGATAGAACAACACTTAGTGAAGCAAGAAAAAGTATAGGAAGAGGAACGTGGCAGAAGAATAGGAATAAGAAATAACAAGTATGGAAGTCTAAGTTCGGATAGAACCGAACATTACATATATAACTATTCTGGCATCTATCTATTATGGCATCCTAATTTACGCAGGTCTATTTAAATACTTTTCAGTTCGTTTCATAAAACCAGCTAATTGTTTTCAATAAATAAACTTCTGTTAAGAGTTTTAAGTGGTAAATTAATTTCGATTGTATGGGGCTATATGTTATATTGGTTCGATCTTCTTGGTTCCGACGAATGATTAATATATTATAAATTGGCGACCTCGAAATACAAATTTCAGCATTCTGTCTGTAAAACTGAGAGGCTAGTTTGCGTTCAAATAGACAGGGAGACAGACGGACGGAGAGACGGACATTGCTAGATCGACTTCGCTCATCGTCCTGATCATTTTAGTGAACTTTTCTCTTCTTCTTCTCATACTTACATGCATTTAATGTTTATGAAAGGTATGAAAATCAAAAAAGATATATAACTTCCCTATTGCAGTAGGGTATTAACTACTTGCCAGGATATTTTGCTTGTTTGTTTTCCGATTTGCCTAATTTTTTGGCAGGAGTATACCACATACTATTGACTTGCAGCTGACCAATTATCAATGAAATATCGCGTTGAAATTTGTTTCGATTGAGTTTTGCCTAAAAAGCTTATTATGTGTGCAAGATCTTATTTATATGCTTGCATACTTATAGAAATATCGCATTTTAAATTTTACAAGAAATTTTTCAGAACTATGTTAATGATTTCGTCCATTGTTATAATAAACAGTTATTTTTAAACATTCAACATTTTCGCCAAATTTCGTTTCGATAAATCAAGTTTTGCCGGAGTTATGGCATAAAAAGTTTTGTGGAATAATCCACTATAAAATGGTCCACTCCCATTTTCGAAAATTTCTGTTTTTCGTATTTCTTCGTTCACGGATACTTTGAAAGTGAAATATAAATGATATAAAGCTATTTAACGCAGTTATTGCCTACTAGTAAACCCGGCCCGCTTCGGTGCGTCACAGAACTAATAATAGTCTCAGTCCGATTTTCATCATTGCATCCCATACCAGATAAGATATGGGACTTAATTACATCGCTTATTGCAGCACTCATTGCCACCTTTCGCTTGATATCCATATTGTACTAACACATTTTGGGTCACCTTGGTCCGGATATCGGTCGATATTTCCAAAACTGTTAGAGCTATCGGTACAAATTACATCTTAAATTTTAAGTTAAGCGTCTAGTTATGCAGTGGTAAAAGTTCCATTTAGCAGTTTTTGAGTGATGCGCGACCAAACATACAGACAGACAATAATCCTATAAACTATTGATTTGGCTTAATTATGGTGCCCCTATCAATTTTCCTTAAATATCTGCAATGTACAGACATCGACCTTTTACAATTTTATTATATGTAGAGATTAAATATATCCTATGATCCTTTTCAAAATCTTTCATATAAAATTAGCTGTTGACCTTAACCGATTCCGTCCGTTTTTTCCGGAACATTCCTTGTATTTATGGAAATCGGTGTGCTGAATTTTGTTTCAATATCTTCAACGGTTTTTGATTTATAATTAATATTTCTAAATTTTACTAAATCAAAAGTGGGCGGTGCTAGACCCATTTTCAAAAATTTCTTGAAAAATTAAATGTACACACCAAAATTTATTCTTATAGGTGTATTATGTACTGAATAATCACTTTTTTTGCATTTTAGAAAATATTCTATGTATAAAAAGTGGGCGTGGCTATCATCCAATTTTGCAAATTACTAAATTTTACTAAGATATCTCAAAATTTACTCAAGTTATCGTGTTAACAGACGAACGAACATGGATGAATCAATTTCTCTTTTCCTCCTGAACATTTTGATATATACGAGTATAAGTCAATATCCATCTCGATTCGTTTATGCCGTTACATACTATCGTTAGGCAAATGCAGTTAATATATCTTGTGTGCGTAGCACTACTGGGTATAAAAAGAAGAAGTAATAAAAATCTCACCTTTCCTCGGTTTATAACCGTAGAGTTCCAAAACGGGCATACCATCTTCCATGAAACGCTGCACTTGCTGCCATTTTTCTGCATCAAATCCATCGCCCTTGGGCCGCTCATTGGGTAAAGATTTTACATCTGGTATAATTTTGTTTTCGATGTATTTGATATTTTTCAAAATCGGATCCAGCTGTACAGCAGCACTAACATCTGCTGCTTCAGCAAACGCAGCGGTAATTGCGCCAATACAGAAAATCGCTAAACCAGCAAACTTCGACAACGGGCGCCTTTTAATTTGGTTGCCCATATTTGTGCTGTACTTTCTTTCTTCGACGGACAATCTCACTCACTTTTTGGAAAAATTCTTTTTATTTATTAAATTTAAGTTATGTTATATTGTTTATCGCTCTATATTTTTGTTATGGCACTAAATTTTTATTCATTATTGCGCAGGCGTTAATGATGCTGAGTTTTAGTTAATTGGGCATGCGCGTTACATTGCTGAAGTCACTGTAAATACACACAAAAACGGTCACTATTTTGAATTGTTTACACTCACAAAGTTGCATTTGAAAATATTTACTATGCAAAAGAATTTTATTTCAATTACTCAATTGTACCGATTATCATTAATATTCTGCACGAATTTTCACTTTAACAGCGGCTGATAGGCGTTTGAGTAGCTAAAAATGTTTGCTTCAAGCGATCTTCGAATCACAAACTATTATGATCGCATCAAAGAAACATTTCGTATTTTGTCTTAATGTATCGGTACTTAGTGGCATGTGCCATAAAAAAAAAACCAAAACAAAAAAAAAAAAAAAGGCAAAAACAGCACAGAATAGTTAGTGAAAAATTGTCCGGCTTTGTTTTTAGCGCAAATAAGTTAGTTTCTGCTAACCACTAACCGGTTTCTTAAGTTTTCTGCAATGATTTGAAGCCAACACACTGCCCCATATACAAATATTTCTATTACCAAAACGATTTGTCAGCTTTCGCTTTTGTTGTAGATTTTTGGTTATGGCAAAAGTTAGAGCATTTTTAAACCTAGTTACGTGCCAACATGAGCCACTTTATATGTATTTACATTAGGGTGCGCAAAAATAATATGAATATATATACTATCTCATCACTCAGAGCTCGTACATCCAATTTCTTCCCCAGTATTTGCAGGAAATTGAATATAAATAGTATTAAATGAGTTTTAGATATCTATATAGGAAATTTGACGCTCTGCAAACAAGGTTTATGGACTTTTTTTAATTTATAAAACCGTCAAAGTTGGCATATTTAAACTCGGCATTAAAAAAGTATAGTTTTGGGTGTGAATATTTTGTAATTGCCTATACTGATTTTTATATCAAAATAACAACAACAAACCAAAAAACTTTATTCGGATTTTTTGTAAACATTTGATATGTATATAAATCATTCCTGAAGTTTTTAAAATGTAAATTTTAGACCTTCAAATAAATTAGTACTACCTAAAAGGCCAAGAAGCTACAGTTTAACGCTACATACTTTGTATTTCGATCTATTCCAGTTACAAAAGCTATAGCTAAAATAGACTTTGAACTATCGGATGTCGATAATCACTTAATGAAAACTAGAACCATCAGTAAACTATAAGGGCCGGTTTCACCAGCTCGACTTAACTAAGTCGAGTTTTCCACTTTTTCAGTTTCACCATCTAACTTAGCTAAGTCACAACTTAGTCAGCCTGCCAGCTGACTTATTCTCGACTAAGTCAGTGTTGCTGTGTTGCATGACTTTAACGGCGTATGCGTAGATGCATGTGAACGCTTGTTTTCTAGCATGCAACCATTACGAAACTATCGCTTTCAATTAAGCGCTTTATTTAGTACCTTCCAACCAAAGAGAAATGGGTGTAAGATCAATACATTCTTTCGTGTATGGCCATACATGCCCATTTCGCACTGGGGTATTGGGATGCGCAGAGTTGTCTGGTATGAAAAAATACTACTATGCATAAAACAGCTGATCGGGTTGTTGTGTTCCAAATTATTTAAGTCGCTCAGTTGGTGAAACCCAAAGTTAAGTTAGGGCCGGTTTCACCAACGCGACTAAGACTAAAACTAAGTCGTGACTTAAGTTAGCACAGATTCGAGACTAACTTAATTTTGGGTTTCACCAACTGAGCGACTTAAATAATTTTGAACACAACAACCCGATCAGCTGTTTTATGCATAGTAGTATTTTTTCATACCAGACAACTCTGCGCATCCCAATACCCCCGTGAGAAATGGACATGTATGGCCATACACGAAGGAATGTATTGATTTTACACCCATTTCTCTTTAGTTGGAAGGTACTAAATTTAGCGCTTAATTAAAAACAATAGTTTCGTAATGGTTGCATGCTAGAAAACAAGCGTTTACATGCATCTACGCATACGCCGTTAAAGTCATGCTTGACGATTTTTCCGGCTGGGACATTGTACAAAACAAACTGGAGCATTACTGACATTTAGGTTTTGAACGACAGCAACACTGACTTAGTCGAGAATAAGTCAGCTGGCAGGCTGACTAAGTTGTGACTTAGTTAAGTTAGATGGTGAAACTGAAAAAGTGAAAAACTCGACTTAACTTAGTTAAGTCGTGCTGGTGAAACCGGCCCTTAGTCTCGAATCTGTGCTAACTTAAGTCACGACTTAGTTTTAGTCTAAGTCGCGTTGGTGAAACCGGCCCTAAGAACGAGTTGCTAAGTAATGCACACCATATTTTTCATACAACTTCGAGAAATATAAAAAATTAAAGTTGAATAAATATAGTATCGATGACAACAAACAGAAAATTATTCGTAAAAATTGTCAACTACTTTTAATGGAGTTGATAACCCAATTACGACATCGCCTACCTGATAATATGAACTCTTTACAAAACATACATTTTTTTTCACTTGATAATTCTTTGAAAGCCGGATGTATTATCTCACTTTCAAAAAGAAAGTACTAGGTATTCTCCAAGTCAAGTAGCATTGATTGAGCTGCAGTGGCGAAAGCTAATAACCGTACAGTGGACTAATGTGAGCTCTACGAAAGAATTTTGGGCGGAAGTCCGAGAAATTAATTAGTTTGTAGTGATTTTGCTATATCTTCACTAAATCTTAAAAAATGTAGTATGTAGTTTTTTATGTCTCTATATGGGAAATTTAAAAACAATGTTGGTAAACTTAAAATTGTAACATATAAAAGAGAAAAATAATCACTTATACTCGATAAAATTTGCAAAATCGGTTATCGACAATACCCACATCTTTTCAAAGTTTGATTAAAAGGTTGTTATATGATACATTTTCCAATAACTTCGTGGTACATTAGATTATTAATCATTTCTTAAAAATAACTTTCATTTATAACAAGCAGGGTACCCGCGTCGGTAGTGTGCAGACACAACTTTTATAAAATTTAAATAAATTCAAAAAATTTAATTCGTAAATTTTTTGGTGTAACACTGTATCTATCCTCGAACTTGATTTTCAACAGGGCGAATTCATATACAGGTGATCTCCTAAGAACATATGAGCAGCGGCGTCTAGCGTCAAAATAAAAAATGTCTATGCAATTTGACAGGAGAAGCCGCGAAAGCAAAAACAAAACACATGAATTAGGTGTGTGTATACAGCAATTAATTCGCCGCGATATCACCTGGTATAAACTCGCCTTGATTTTCAATTTGGGTGAAATTGACAAAAAAGTAAACAAAAATTTTACAGAGGCACGCTATGATATTTTTTAAAAAACTAAGTGCATTTCGCTTCATATAAATCCTTTTGAATGAACATTTTTTCTCTGGTACCTCTTTTCTAATACGTATATCTTTTTGGGTTATCATGGGATTTTGATAAAAAAGTTTTGCACACATCCAAAGTTACAGGCTGTCCAGCAGTGAAATACTCATAAAAATTAATTCCCTAGATTCTGAGATCATTGAGTTCCGACAGACAAACAGACAGATGATAATTCTAAAAGTAGTAATGAACTCCACAACATTCTCTAAGTCAACTACAGTCATTTTTTCAAAGAAATATTCAGTATGCAGTGACGAATTTTCTAGAGTTTTATTATAGTATAGCAAATGCAATTTTTAAACCCTTTTCAAAAACGGTATAGGTTATTTGAATCTTAGTATTTGGCTCTGATATTTCGATAAAGATATAAAAACATACAAAGCCTTGTAATTCTTGTAGAAAAGCAAAATTTTTTTTTCGGCGGGCACCCTAATGTATAGGTATGAGTATTATTGTGTAAGATGTTAAAAACGAATGGTATTTTAATTAGATTTGTTATGTCAATCACGTTCATATATATATGCCAACAGGCATAATAATAACGAGTTGATGAAAAATGCAAGTGATAAACTAAGAAAATATTTGAATACCTAAATATTCAGGTGGTGGGTCACACTGGCATGCCTATGGACTGCTGCTATTAGTCTTTCGAAAAAAGATATGAAAACGCCCCGTCAAGGTAATACGGTCCTAATTTAGCCTCCACAGTGTTTTACCTCCCAACGGTCTGAGGGTAGCTAACTTCGTCCAGGCGCGAAAAGTGGCTTTCTGTAAAGCTTAATCTTGATGGCTGAAAATCTCTAAATCCACTTTTGGCGACTTTTGCAATTGTGAATGACAATCTCCGAAATATACATTTTTGGTAAATTTTATTTTTGGCACATACCAGTAGAACTTGAAGCGAGATCTCCCCAAGCAATGAATAAGAGAGTACTCTCTTTGACATCCTTTGAAACAAACTAAGATATTTTTTTCGTTTTCTGCACTTATTCTACTCTTTGTGGAGAAAAGGAGAGACATCCTCAAGCGATGAATAAGAGAGTACTCTCCTTAACATCCTTTTCGATTAATAACACAGAATTTTACACTCTGTGCTTCGACTTATCTTGGAGCTATAGGGGAGACCTCCTCAAATTATTAATAAAATATTGCTCCCTTCTATATATGTATATTTTAGAGCGAAAGTATAGATTTCTTCAACTTCTACTCATAGCTAACACCCATGATTCAATTACAAGAAGGTTAGCTCTCTAGCTGACGTTTACTTTTCACACTTCCATTTTCTGGGTATAGTAGTATAATAGGACTATTTTTTCATTTCCCTATGAAATGGCAGTAGAAAGCCCAAAAAAGTATGAAATTAGTAGTTATATATTTTGTAAATTCAACTAAATACAACATCAAAGCATGCCATCCCATACCATCACTAATATAAATCGTTGTAAATTTTCTCTATAATCAATTAAAAAACAATAAAAAAAGGTCAGTGCTCAACCAAAAATTAAAATAATTATATATGTGCATGCGTATCTACAGTCAAAATACGTACGTATGGATCTTCGCCCTCTTGACAGAATCATAAATGTGCTAAAATTAAAATGTTGGTAAAACAAGACTGCAAAATACTATGGTTTCGGTGTAAGCATGATACCAGGTATTTTCGTCAAACTTAGGGCCTTCAATGGCTAATACAGTAAACTTATCAGTTGAAACTCTGAATAATTGCACATTCGTGTTTTTTCAATAAAAATGACAAATTGGCAAGATGCATATTTGTTGGAAACTGGCTCCTATTATTCATGGACACTTGAAACAGAAGTTGACTTAAAACTGTTGCTTTATACATAAGTTAAGCCAGAACTGATTATCAAACCAAGATAATAGTAGTCAAGTTTTGGTAAAAATAACAGACTTCGAATCACATAAGGGACAGCTTTGAAGTCACGATTGACCTTAGTAAGTATATAAGTATGCAGGTACAATATTTTAAGACATCCTTTGCTACATACCGTAATGTCTCGAGTTTTAAATTTCCCCGATTACAATACACCCCCAAAAGTCGATCTAAATAATAGTGTAAATTAATCCATTTTCTGAAACCAACTTGTTTAAAATTTTGTATAATTTTACATTTTAAACTACTATTGTAACATAATTTCGACAAAAGGCAACCCGGAATGTGAATGACAATTTTTCAGGCAGCAAGATGGCGGCAACTGTCAAAATATGTCACTAGAGAGCTAACCTTCTAGTGATTGAATCAAGGCTAACACCTTTTTGAGCAAGCCGAATTTCTCCGCCAACAAAAGAAAAAAAGTTTTCAACAAATAGAAAAAATAAGTTTAACAAAAGAAGTATTTGTATATACATAATTCAGTTTCGATACAATGTTTTTCATCTAAGGGCCGTTTTCTCAATATCTGATTAACTGCTTAATCAAGACTTTTGGCCCAAAAACCGTTTACCCAATGTATGATTTTCACAGATGCGCTGATTATTCTGATAAAAGTTATTGATTATGTGCTTAGCAAAACAAAAAGTGACAGCTGAAAGTAAAAATCTGATTTTGTGATAAATAGTTTTGGTATCAAACTCTGCGAGTAATGGAGTTTAAAAATGTAATAATATCCATATACAGGGTGTTTTTTTTACAGGTTTGTTTTTTGAATAGAGATAAAACTGGCATTTTGTGGTCAAATCTGGCAACTCTAATGTCATTTATGTTCAGTTTGGTTTGCCATTTCATCATGAACAGGTTGACAAAAGAACAACGCTTGCAAATCGTGCAAATTTATTTCGAAAATAATGGTTCAGTTCGCGAAGTTTACCGTGAGCTCCGTCCATTTTATGGTCGACATAATCGTCCATCAGAGCAATTAATTCGGTTAACCATGGATCGTTTTCGCACTACGTTTACTCTGTGTGATAATACGCATCCGCAAAGACGTCGAACAGTGCGCACCGAAGAAACAATTGCCGCTGTAGAGCAAAGTGTTGAAGAGGACCCGAATGAATCGATTCGCCACCGTGCACAGCAATTGGAGCTTTGTCCATCAACTTTATGGAAGATTTTGCGCAAAGATCTTGGCTTGCGACCTTACAAGATCCAGCTTGTGCAAGAATTAAAGCCGCGAGACCATGCAATGCGTCGTGATTTTGGTGTATGGGCCGAAAATGAGATTGATTTCGATGCTGATTTTCATCGCAAAATTTTGTTCAGTGATGAGGCTCATTTTTGGTTGAATGGCTACGTCAACAAGCAAAATTGCCGCATTTGGAGTGAAGAGAATCCACATGAGACCCTTGAAACGCCATTACATCCACAAAAACTGACTGTTTGGTGTGCTCTATGGGCTGCTGGAGTCATTGGGCCATACTTCTTCCGCAATAATGCTGGAGAGGCAGCTACCGTTAATGGAGACCGGTATAGAGCCATGATAACCGACTATTTTGTTCCCGAATTGGATGGCATGAATGTGGATGAGTTGTGGTTCCAACAAGACGGCGCTACATGCCACACAGCGCACGTCACAATCGATATATTGAAGGAAACATTCGATGAGCGCATAATTTCGCGGAATGGACCTGTCAATTGGCCACCAAGGTCGTGTGATTTGACACCATTGGATTATTTTCTTTGGGGATATGTGAAGTCGCTCGTCTACACCAACAAACCAGAAACGTTAGGGGAATTGGAAGCCAACATTCGTTTCGTTATTGTCGACATACGGCCCCATATGCTCGAAAAAGTGGTTGAAAATTGGACCTGTAGAATTGGCTTTATTCGAGCCAGCCGCGGCGGCCACATGCCCGAAATCATATTTAAACATTAATGGCATAAAATTATCCTTCCAATAAAGCCAAATTGATGGACCTTAAAACGATTTTCTTGTGTTTTATTTCAATTCGAAGTTCTATACCCCTAAAAAAACACCCTTTATGTACCCCGAAAATGGTTAGTTTGAAATTGTAAACAAGACCAGCTGTCAGTTTTTATGCGTTCACATGCAATGATTTTTGTCCCAAAAACGTTCACAATGACCAACTTTATCATGATAACTTAATCAGACTTTTGTGTAAACGAAAATGTCATTCTGAGGCAAGCCATGATTAGGTTATCATGTGATAAAGTTTATCATAACAAGACATTGAGTAAAAGACCCTAAGTGGGCAGTTTAATTTTTGTTTTTTTTAATGCTATGTATGGCCCTATTGCTGATATGTAAGGTATTTATGCGTTCTCTTCCATGACTCGCTTATGAGTTTTAAAATAGTAATCTTTGCTTTTATAGAAGGCTTGAGGCATGATTCTTTCATTGGTCGTTTAGAAGGAATATGAAATGTTTCCCTCATTAATCCCCTAGGAAGGTTTCTAAAAAAATTATAACGAAACTCCATTGTTGATTTTTGGGAGGTGAAAGGGAATTTTTTTATTACTCGCCCCCCTAGGACATGCAATGCTAAAAGAGAGTATACAAAATTATATGGTAATACACAGAAGTATAGGAAGTAATAGGGAGTAATCCAATAATCGCAAGGGAGTACTCTGGGAGTAATGAAACGATGATCCCTGGTTCATCCCAGATAAAGTCAGCCAGCTGTTTGTGGCGACTAATTTAACTAAATTTGCGATTCTGAAATTTTAGCCATATCGTCAAATCTCTACTTTTCTCCTAAATGTAGATTATTTCGGCAACAATATAAGCTGTTGCTTCAATGCAAAATAAATGAAAAATTATATGGTTTTAGGATCTAAAATATATGGGAAAAAATTTTGGACGGCAATGACATACCCGGGAAAAACGGCGTACAAACTATTTAAAAAAAACAGAATCTTAACACAGCGGAACATCGAACAACGTAGGACAAAAACTAAGGACTAACACTAACTCGGAGGACCGGTTTAGCAAACGCGGAGTATGTAAACTTACCTGCGAATGCCAATACGGCTACATCGGACAAACAGGACGAAAAATGAGTACCCGATTCCGTGAGTACATCAGGGACTACAAAAAAAAAAAACACGGAAACCCACCACTATAGATACCAGAATCCAACTTCGCAAATCACATGTTTGAAAACAAATGCATCAAAAAACGGCCCGAATACTTCATATAGTTACAAGGATAAGGTGGGCGCTACTTGAAAACATGGAAATATACAAACTGAAAACATTTGACGGGAGAATAATAAACGAACAAATGCCAACTCTGTCGAGATATTTGAACTCTTATAGCTGATTTACGAAAAACGAAGCAATACCGCAGGTACAATAACATAAAAAGTAGCCATGAACAAACGAACACAAAATAAACCAAAAAGAAAAAATCACCGATACCTGCCTCAACCTGAATGAATGAATGAATAATAGACGCGATATATACCCCTGAGGAGATTAAGGCCGAATCTCTCTACCCATTTCTAGTGTGCTGCTTCTTTAACCTTTGACATTCGGCATGGTAGGTCAGCAACTCTACCGCCACACCACGGCGGCCTTAGCTAACGAGCGTGTGAAAACAACCCTTATTACAGGCATCTGTGGATGGCGGAACGGCGAAACCGGTTTGTTACAAAACCCAATTTGACAAGGGATGATGGAAAATCGTTCCAATATACATAAGATTTTTCGTCAGAAGAAAGGTAATATCGCCCCTTGGCGCTGAAAAACTCGAAAATTCTCTTCCAATCTGCCAACGACGACGACGAGATTTAAAATAGAACTGTGAGACAAAGTCACCCAATATGCATCTACAGTTAAGTGATTCCATTAGAATAGCGCGGTATACGAAGGATTTCAAAGCCCCAGAAGGGATTGGGGCGAGAATATTATGTCCCCGCCGTAATAAGATTACACAGCTTTTAAAACACCCGAGTATATTTCTGAAAAAGGAAACCGCAACTGCTTCTTAAAAGTAGTAAAGGGATCGTAACAATTTAAGCCTATTGAGGATGCTCTCCATAAAAACTCTTTGCGATTTAATTAAAATGGTGACTTCGGTAAGCTAAACAAATGTGTCTTTTACTGTCAGTATTTCTATTTTTCGCTTTTCTCTAAATTTCTATTCATTTTGTTCACTTTCGAAATGATAACGTACAGATTTTAGGCCCGATCCCACCTTTCTGTGGCTAAAACTAAAAATTTAAAAATGACTGAAAAAGATAGAGCAGCACTAAAAAGCATGGGATTGGTTTCTAGTAACCTTCGGATATTTCTGACTAGCTCTGGCAATTTCTGTCTCGTGCAGAGACACAAGTAAATTGACAGCTAGCAGTGTTATCCTAGCGCCCCCTCGAATAGAGAACGTAACAAAATTTTAGCTAGGTGACTTGCGTTCCAGAATTGCAATTAAGCGAGATCGCCTAATATTCCGAGAGTTCAATTGCATTTTGAGCAGTTTTGAAGGAAAAATGAGATGAGTTTTAAACAAGTAAGGAAGTCTACGCTCGGGTGGAACCGAACATTAAATACCTAGTAGTGATCTATTATGGCATACCAATTTACGCAGGTCTATTTGAATACTTTTTAGTTCGTATTAAAAAGCCAGCTGATTGTTTTCAATAAAAACACTTCTTTTATGAGTTTTGAGGGGTAAATTAAGTTTTAAAAAATATAAATGTATGGCGCAATATACAACAGGTATATCATCAGAAACCTCCTAAGAGATTTTTGCGCTGAGCTTCCCTTCCAATTTGTGGTGTGCCTGTTTGAATTTTTTCCATAGTAGAAAGACACTCGAAGAGTTTTCCAAGCCACTGCCGTGGGGCGACCCCGTTTTGAAAAACTGTTTCAAAACACTTTTAGTGTTACTAGTCCCAGGACTCGAACTTTGGACCTTCGGTGTGGTCGGCAACACTACCGCCACACCACTACGGCCGCCATTAATTTATTTGTATGTAAATAGCTTCCCTACCAACAACTCCTAACCACTTTCTTCAAAATACCAATACATGCACATTTTATGTTTCAAAAATTTGCGTTCAAATAGACAGACGGATGGAGAGACGGACATTGGTAAATCGACTCAGCTCATCGTCCTTATTGTTTCAGTTTACTTATTGATGGGCCCAACTCTTCTTCTTCTCATACTAACAAACATTAATTCATTAATGGTATAAAAATCCAAAAAGGTATATAACTTTCCTATTGCAGTGCGGTATTAACTACTTGCCCGAAAATGTTTCTTGTATGTTATCCGATTTGCCTAATTTTTGCCAGGAGTATACTACATACTATTGACAAGCAGCTGACCAATTTTGCAATCGTCTTTGAAAATAGCAGAATTTTTATGCTGAAAAGTGGGCGGGACCAAGCCTACTTCCCCAAAAGCCACATAATTGTTTTTTGCGGTTGAGTTTTGCTTGAAAAGCTTATTATGTGTGCAATATCTTATTGATATAGCTTACATAGTTATAAAAATATTGCGTTTTACATTTTACAAAAAAAATTTTCAGAACTATGTTAAAAAACTGGGCGTGGCCGCTGATCGATTTCGCTCATTTTTACAACAAACATTTACCTTTATATGTACAACATTTTCGCAAAATATCGTTTCGATAAATCAATTTTTGCCGGAGTTATGGCATAAAAAGTTTTGTGGAATAATCCACATTAAAAGGGTCGAAGCCACGCCCATTTTCAAAAGTTAATATTTTTCGACTTTCTTCGTTCACGGACACTTTGAAAATGAAATAGAAATGATATAAAGTTGGTTTACGCAAAAGTTATTGCCTATTAAATATATCTATGATCCTTTTAAAAATCTTTCATATAAAAGTGGGCGTGGGCCTTAACTGATTTCGCCCATTTTTTGCCGGAACATTCCTTGTATTCATGTTAAACTGTGTGCCAAATTTCGTTTCGATATCTCGAACGGTTTTTGATTTATGATTAATAATATTTCTAAATTTGACTTAATAAAAGGGGGGCGGTGCCACGCCCTTTGTTAAACAATTCTTGAAAAATTGGTTTTTTGCCTGAATGTTAATGTTCACAGCAAAATTTTATCCCTATCACTATAATCACTTTTTTCGTGTTATCGAAAATATTCTGTATATAAAAAGTGGGAGTGGTTATCATCCGATTTCGACCATTTTAAATAGTGCTCGGAGATGAGTGCCAAGGAACGGGCATACCAAATTTCATTAAAATATCTCAAAATTTACTCAAGTCATCGTGTTTAATCAATTTCTCTTTTCCTCCTGAACATTTTGATATACGAGGTGTGTTCAAAACGTATCGCGAATTTTGAATTTTCGCTGGTTACGTATATTCGAATTTCGAATTTTTTGTGGCGTTATGTTGGTACTCATGTCTCTCACTTATGCCGACAAGCTCGGCCATTTTGAATGTTCAGTTAATTGTTGACAGCTGCTTTGCTTGCACGTGTTTTGGATCGTCTTCGATTTTTACCTATTCAAAAAAATGGATCAAAAAACCTGTATCAAATTTTGTGTGAAAAACGAAATTAAGTGCGCGGATGCATTCCGAATGTTGACTGTGGCATACGGAGAAGCTACCTTGGACCGAAGCAACGTTTATCGGTAGTCGGCAAAAATCCTCATACTGAACCCGCCCAGAGGGTGCCGACTGGTAATGGATACCACAGTTGTCTGTTCAGATTGGTACCTCAGTACCTCTCTGTGCGGATGGTATCCAGCTGAGGTCAGGAGTCACAGCTGCACGTCTTAGCTTTTCAATAGCCCTGGCGTGTGGAAATGGTTCTTGACTATGGTAGTGAGGTAAAAAATGGTGACTGATTTAGGACTTTCTCGGACGATGTTTGGATTTAGTTTGCTTTGGGCTGGCAGGTGCGGTATTCTGCCACCTCAGTAGGTTGGGGTGAAACCCAACTGAAATGGCTGGTGGGCTAATATCGCAGCTGCCCACGTCCCGTTAAAACCTTGGCAGGCCTCAGGGTACGTTCCAGGCCCGTCGCCATTTAGTTGGTGGTGTAGGTGCGGTTGAGGATCTCCCGTTTTTGCGCTCGGTCTGGCTCTGAACGCATGTCTCATAAGGGCATGCGTCAACCCTCGCGTGGCCTCCCTGCTCGCATAGATAACCACGGGACCATTATTGGGCGACTACACATTCGGGTCTGGATAGCGGCCCTGAGTGGGGACGTATATTAGCATGGACAAAAATAACAACAACAAGGAAGAAAAGGAGGGGGAGAAAAACGGGAGGAAGGCGGACAAGGACAACGGGGACAGGAAACCGGCCAGCAACGAGGCTCGCTCTTGCGTATCGCTAAGAGTGGCTCGGCTGCTGACCGGTTTACAAGTACGGGACAGGGTCGCAGACCTGACAGGGTGCTCGTGTCTCCGAATCGGAGGCATAGGACTCACTTTGAGGGGATGCGACCAGACATAGCTGGAGGCCTGAAATCAGGCCGCAGAGACACCCAAGCTCGACGTGACAACAGGGCGAAAAGGACGGACAAGCTTCGAAACCTAGAAGCAACTTCCCCCTTAGGGTGCAGCGGGGCTGGCGCACTTGCGAGTGCGGGCTCCGCTGGCAATAAAGGAGCGTCGAAATCGACATCCGCGACTGGACATTGCTCCAGTGCACAATTAGGTGCTCAGCTGCAGAGGGTTCACTTGGTGAGCAACCTGGACAATATGGCTAGCACCAGCAGAGGACTGTCCCCCAGCATTCCTGTAACCACAGCGAAGCGGAGGCGGTCTGGAAGAAGCAAGCGAGCGACTCCACGAAGGAAAGCCATCTGCGATCAGCGCTTGGCTGCCAAAATCCTGGAACGCTACAGCGGTCAGGATGGTTCTCAGCTTTCTGAGAAGCATTCCCGTACGCTGGAGTGGGCCAGGAATGTCATGAGCAGCGCTGACCAGACTCCGGCACCTAAGAAGGGAAGTGAGTCGGTCCCGCTTGGTGACGACGCTCAGCCGAAGAGGCCGAGTAATGGAGAGCACAGGGCCCGGGGTGGTGAAGCTGTGCAGCGTACGTTTAGTGAAGTCGCTAGACGTGCCGGCTCCATCATCCTGGGGGTAGTCGACAGAAGCAGGGAAGACGGGGCCATCTCCAGGGAAGAGTAAAGCTGGGTGGTCAACGCCTTTTCTGCGGTCTACTTGACTGCCGCTAGTAGGTATCCGGGGCCACAGCCATCCATAGAACATATGGGATGGTACCATGGCTTCAGGCTGGTGGAGTGCGCTGACGAGCGGTCAGCGAGCTTCTTTAGGTGCCTTGTCTCGCTGGTTGGGGAGTTGTGGCGGGGGGCTAGACTCGAGGCCGTGGATAGGAGGGATCTCCCTCTTCGACCAAGGGCTCGGGTGTGGCTACCTGCCGAACCGTACCAGCCAGAGAGAATTATGGAGCAGTTGCGGTACTGCAACCAGAACCTTCCGACCCACAACTGGAGGGTTCTTAGGGCTGAGGAACCCGAGGGGCCCCGACGGCAAGTGCTGTTGCTGCTTAATGCAGAGCCCGTGGGCCCTATCTCTGAGTCGAGGGGTGTTATCTCCTATGGTATCGAGCGGGTGACTCTTAGGATCTACAACGCCGATGCCAGGGGGGATGACGCTTCGCCACCGGTTGTGGTGCGGGGGGGAGGAGAGCCTGAGGAGGCCTCGACGGCCGCAAACACGGTGCCCATGCCTGCAAGGTCGGACAGCATTGGCTCTGCGGGCATCCCGTCTGTGGCGGGATCTGTCTGTAGTGTTGGACTGCTGTTCGACAGGTTGGAGGAGGAGAGGCTTTTAGCTTCGGAGGGGGAGGCCGCTGAGGTGGAGGAGATGGATTTGTCTGATCATGATCATCAGACAAATTAATCTCCAACACTCTAAGGCGGCCTCCGCTAGCCTCCTACTCTGCCTGGAGCAAGGCGGGGTGGACGTTGTCCTTATCCAAGAGCCGTGGCTAAGCAGTAGCGGCAAAATATGTGGATTGAGGACTGGCAATTTTAACTTATTTGTGCACGGAACGGCAGGTAGGTCAAGATCATGTGTACTGGTCAAGAAGGATATTAAAGCCTTTCTTCTTTCCAATTTCAGTGACGATGACGTAACGGCTGTGTGTTTGGAGGAAGGTAATAAGGGATCGTGGCTGGTCTCGGCCTATATGGCCCATGATGATACTTATGGGCCGCCTCCTGAAATGCTATGCAAGATTACCGCTGAGGCAAAGCGAAGAGGCGTAGGGCTCATTGTCGGAGCGGATGCGAACTCGCATCATTCACTGTGGGGAAGTTCGGATACGAATGCAAGAGGTCAGTCACTATTTGCTTTTATTCTAAATGAAGGGCTATGTATTTGTAACAGGGGTAATGACCCCACTTTTGTAACCTCAGTTAGAGAGGAGGTCCTGGACCTCACTCTTGTTTCAGAAGACCTGTTTCCCCTTATATCCGACTGGCGTGTTCTTCCGGAACACTCCTTCTCGGATCATAGGTATATTCAGTTCTCTCTTGTTAAATCTAGACCCAGTAAAACCATGTTTAGAAATCCTAGGCGTACTAACTGGGCCCGGTACTGTAGCAAGCTGGATGAGTTTCTCCCAAGAGCACCCATATCGGACTCAGAACTATCTGAGACCGCTATTGATGCTCTGGTGGAGAGATTCACCCATGCTTGTAATAAAGCGTATAAAATCGCATGCCCACTGAAAACCGTAAGTGGAAAGCGCAAACCACCTTGGTGGACTAAGGAAGTAGACGACCTTAGGGCTTCCAGTAGGCGCCTGTTCAACAGGGCCAGGAAGAGTAAACTACCTTCTGACTGGGAGCTCTACAAAGTTGGATTGGGTATTTACAAATCTGCAATCAGGAAAGCCAAACGAGAGTCCTGGAAGACTTTCTGCGAAAGCGTGGAAGGCTGTAATGAGTCTGCGAGATTCCGGACTATGAGTAGCAAGGAATCCCTCAAACTTCTCATGGATGCTTACTTCCCTGACGTCTCGGTTTCACAGGACCGCGATGCCCCATCGCCCACTAGTGTGAGCGGGGGGGCTCGGCCAGCCATCTGCCTTGATGAAAGCCAGCTTGTTTGGGCTATTAATTCTTTTAAGCCGTACAAGTCACCCGGGCCTGATGGCATAACTCCTGTGCAACTACAGAGATCGCTGGGGATTTCTTGTAGCTGGCTGGCTCCCATCTACGCCAACTGCTTGAGGTTGGGCTATATCCCCGCCTCTTGGAATATGGTCAAGGTTACCTTTATTCCAAAGGCGGGGAGGTGCTCTCACGTATCTCCCAAGGACTTCAGGCCAATCAGTCTCTCCTCGTTCCTTTTAAAAACGTTGGAGCGGCTGATTGACCTGTATATACGCAGCAGGGTCCCTAGGGAGCGTTTTTCGGCTTCGCAACATGCTTACTGCAAAGGCAGATCAACTGAAACGGCGCTTCACTCCGTTGTAAAACTAATAGAGGGGTCTTTCCAGCACAAAGAATTCGTGCTGGGGGCCTTTCTGGATATCGAAGGAGCGTTCAAGCGTTCAGCAAGCCTAGGAGTTGAACCAAGCTTGATAGAATTTATCAGCAGATTACTCTGTGGCAGGATTGTCAGGGCGGAGTGGGGAGGTGCTGGGGCTCAGAGAGGGGTGAGAAGGGGCACGCCGCAAGGAGGTGTTCTTTCTCCACTTCTCTGGGTCATTGTAGTCAACGGCTTGCTCCAGGACCTCGAGCGTAGGGGCTGTCAAGTGATAGCCTATGCGGACGACCTGGCAATCCTCGTCAGGGGAAAGTTTCTTAGTACCGTAAGGGATGTTCTGCAAGGGTATCTGGGTATTGTAACAGAGTGGTCCGAATCTTGTGGACTGGCTGTTAACCCAGGTAAAACGGAACTAGTCCTCTTCACGAGAAGGCATAAGATTGATGATTTTGTACTACCATCTATTGGGGGTGTACCGCTGGTGCTTTCTGAAAAGGTTAAGTACCTAGGTGTTATTCTGGACAGGAAGCTGTCCTGGAAGCTGAATGTAGAGGATAGAGCTAGGAAAGCTTCGGTCGCTCTGTATTGCTGCAGAGGGGTCATCGGCAAACGATGGGGTCTCTCTCCTAGTGTGGTTTATTGGTTATATGAGATGGTAGTGAAACCTATCCTATTTTATGGGGTATTGGTCTGGTGGGGCGCACTAGACACGGCTTCCACCACGAAGAAGATGGTCACGGTGCAGCGAATGGCCATGGTTGGGATCAGTGGGGCCATGCGCACCACTCCTACCCTGGCATTGAACGTTATGCTCAATCTGCACCCAGTTGACCTTGTAGGAAAAATAGGCGCAGCTCGGGCTGCAATTAGGCTCCGAGACGCTGGTTATAGGCTTGTTCAGTATGGCCATTCCAATATACTATCGGGCTTTGACCTCTTCTCCGGCGAAGGGTTTTTCGACTTACATTCCCGCAAGGGATGAGTGGACAGGCGGAGAACCTATCTGGGGGGAGGCCTTGGCGAATCTGTTTACGGACGGGTCAAAGCTGGATGGAAGTGTTGGGGGGGGTGTATACTGTCAGGAACTCGGGATTAGCACGAAATTTAGGCTACCTGATCATTGTAGCGTTTTCCAAGCGGAGGTTGCCGCCATTAAGGATGCGGTAGATGGGATGCTGTCGAGCGCATTCACTGTCAAGGAGTTCAACATCTACTCCGACAGTCAAGCGGCAATTAGGGCGCTGCGTGCAGGCAACGTTCGATCGAGGACAGTGAGCGACTGTCTGGAATCGGTGAAGGTTGCGGTTGCGTCCAACTACTTCAAAATAAAAATCATTTGGGTGCCTGGCCACTGTGATGTTCCCGGCAATTGCCATGCGGATCTATTGGCCAGAGCTGGCACGCGTGACACAGATGTGGCTGACTCCAGTACACTGGGTATTCCCCTTACCACCTGTAGTTTGCTTCTGGGCAGGTGGGCTTAGGAACAGTTAAGCAAACGCTGGGCTGACACCACCTCATGTCAGGTGTCGAAGTCCTTCTGGCCAGTAGTTGACTCCGGGCGGTCAGTGGAATTACTTAGGTTCCCCAAGTTACATCTTTCCATGGTGATAGGGGTGTTGACGGGGCACTGTCCGATGGGGGTCCATGCGGTGCGGTTAAATATTCTTGAAGACCCGAGCTGCGTAAGCTGCATGGAGGACGACGAGGTGGAATCATCAAGTCATTTCATGCTCAGTTGTCCAGCGTTTGCTAGGACTAGGCGCAGGTATCTCGGTTTGGATGTTCTTAGGTCTCCGGAAGACGTGTCGAAAATCGATGTGTCCCAAATCCGGAGTTTTATTGTCGCTACGCAGCGATTTGCCAAGTAATCCTAAGTTAGTGTCACCGTTCAGAATGTGGTATCACAACGGACCTTCAAAGTGTCCAAGTGAGCGGTCCACATAGTGGGCTGCTACCACCTAACCTAACCTAACCTAACCTAACCTAACGTTTATCGGTGGTACAAAATGTTCTCAGAAGGCCGAGAAGATGTGCAAAGAAGAACAAAAATTGGCTTTTGCACCACGATAACGCCCCTGCTCACGCATCGTTGCTTGTGCGCGACTTTTTGGCCAAAAACAACACACTAATGATGCCGCAGCCACCGTATTCCCCAGATCTGGCCCCCTGTGACTTTTTCTTGTTCCCTAAACTGAAGAGGCCCATGAAAGGACGACGTTACGCTTCTCTTGACGAGATAAAGACGGCATCGAAGGAGGAGCTGAACAAGATACAAAAAAATGATTTTTTGAAGTGCTTCGAAGATTGGAAAAACCGTTGGCACAAGTGTATAATATCTCATGGGGATTACTTTGAAGGGGACAAAATAGATATTCATGAATAAATAAATAATTTTTGAAAAAAACACAAAATTCGCGATACTTTTTCAACACACCTCGTATATACGTCAATATCTATCTCGATTATTTTATGCAGTTACATACTACCGCTAGGCGAATGAAGTTAATATACCTTGTGTGCGTAGCACTACCAGGTATAAAAATAATATTTATTGATAATTAGAAGCACTAAACCTTAACCCTCTTGAGTACAAAGTCTCGAAAACTTAATTGCATTTTTGAAGGCTAATATTCAGAGAACAATGCCCTCGTGGTTGTCCATTGGTACGTTAAACTTTTACCGGGTGTTTTAAAAATGAACAATTTGGTGAAAAGGAACATCTGCTGGGAGCACGTGTAACAGCAAACAGCTCTGGAGAGGGGCCGTATATGAATGCCTTCATGAATTGGATCTTCCCAACACTGACAAGGCGATGTGCATCGACAGTACAGCATCTTCCAAGAGGTGACACAAAAATGGGATCAACCTCTGGAACTTATCCAGATATTTTTTAGTGATTCCTAACTGCGTGGCCGCAGATAGACAAATATAATCTAGTACAAAGACAGCTAACTCCAAAGTAATTGCAATTGTTACTGCTGAATTCGGTACCAAATTAATTGAGAGCCACCCCAAAGATGACTACAAGGAGCAACTGAAGATGGTTTCCATATTTGTTGATTCACTAAGCTGCCATGTTTCGGGTTATAGAACTCTAGGAGTCTTTAATCACGCTCGGTGGATGGCAAAGGCTATTTACTGCTTAAAAATGTTTGTTTCGTCGCCATTTTAAGATGTCTAAAAAAGAAAAAAGTTCTGTGCGTACCATTTCTGTGTTCCAAGTTAAAATTTATTGTAAAGCTTAGTTCAATGTTCCAAAAGCTCATCTTGCAGCAAAGCAAGATTTAAATATTTTGCATAGTCTTTTAGACCAGTGGTTATATTATCTTTAGAAAACACTTTAAAGATTTAGAGTTTTAAGGCAGCGGGCTTGAAGGTGTCCTGAAGGAAACTCTTTTGCGCCTTTGTGATGTTTCAAACCTTTTTACTGAGCTCAGAAGGCGAAGAAAGACTGATAGGCTTAGTCCTCATGGCGTTAAGAGATCTCTTTGAGCTAGACACAGAAGAAGTGTTAAATGAGTTTAATTCAAAAAATTCTGGGCAAATTTAATATATTTTAGCACTCGGACAAGCTTCTCTGAACTTTTAACGAACTCGGACCAATTTCAGTCATTATATCTCCAAAACCAGTTGAGATATGGAACACAATTACATCGCTTATTGCAGCACTTATTAGCACTCCAGATTTTGTTTGATATTCATACTGTACTAACACATTTTGGGTCGCCCTAGTAAGCTTATTGGTCTTTAACTCTGAAAGTAGCCGAGTTATCGAAAAAAGGAATATCTTTACGCTAGACGTCTAGTAATGTAACGGTAAAAGGTCAATTCAATTCTATTTAACAGTCTTTGAGTGATGCGCGTTCAAACATACAGACAGACGGACAAAAGTTCTAAAAACTACTGATATGCAATGTACAGACAACATCCTGTTACAATATTATTATATATAGAGATAAGTGTTAATACATTTCTAAAAATAAGATTTACGTAATTGATTTACAGCTTTGAAACCACTTGTTCGTGTGAAATATTTCGATCAAATCAGATTTTTTTTATTAAAAAATTTTAAGATACAATTAAGAAAAAAATTCAAATAAAACGGCACCGATAGCTATAAAATAATCGATACTTTACTCAGTACCTTCCAAAAAGCATCGAAGTACGAAAGTATGAAACAGTTGACACGATGCTACTCAACCGGTGCTCGTATTGTTATCCCAGCAAACATACTGGAATATTTGCTGTCCCTAGCGTAATTCTTGAATCGAGATAAATTTTAAAGAACTACACTAGTAATCGACTATTTTCAGAAAATGTCAATTGTATTTCAGAATATGTAATTGGATTTCAGAATTTGTCATCTGGATTTAATAATAATGATCCGGATTTAAGAAGATGCTAATTTGATTTCAGAATAGGTAATTGAATATCAGAGAACTAACATTGGATTTCAGAATAGGTAATTGGAATTCAGAATGAGTGAATTAGATTTCAGAAATAGACAATTTCATTTGAAATAACCGAAATAAAATTTAGAAATTAATTTATTCCATAGCAACTAATTTTTGCATATTCCATGGCCCTTATACATAACCAAGTTTTAACATGGCAAAAACAGTTGAAAAGGTATTTCCTGAAATCCAATTGACGATTTCTGAATTCCAATTCAGACATTCTAAATTCCAATTACCTATTCTGAAATCCAATTTTAGTTTCCTGATATCCAATAATCGTCTTTTAAATCCAAATGACAAATTCTGAAATCCAGTTAGCTATTCCGAAATTCAATTAACATTTTCTAAAATACAATTGGAGTTTTCTGATTTCAAACTAGAAAATGTGTAGAATGCTTAGGGCCGCTTTCATAAAAGCCGGTAACTGCTAACCGGAGTTTAATTGACGTATTTTGTACGGTTAGCTGTCAAATTAATAGCCGATTAGGCTTAACCGGCCTTTATGAAAGTGGCCCTTAGAGAACTGATGCGAATTTTATTCGCCCTAGAATCCCATTCGGTTGGTTGGTTGGTTGTAGTGGCGAGTCTCATATGACCTAGCGCTAATGCGCCGTTTTGATACAATGAAACCAATGAAAAACAATTACTGAAAGCTGGCAAGATTTCACGGAACGCGATGGAACTTCCGTCACACTACATAGAACCAACCTGTTGAGTTCAAAAATTTTCGAATTATTTTGAGAATGACAATAGATTTAATTCGATAGCAGAACTTTGTTTTTCTAGGCTTGATAAATATGCTAATTTTTGTTTGTGAGAGTGATTTCTCTCCATTGTCTCTGTTGTTCGCAATGTGTCTCTAATGCTAGAGAGCAGGGTTAGTTATCTAATCTGCCACTAATCGATACCTAAGTTCAGTGTTTGTTGGGATGTCAGTATGTACGTGATTTAAGCCTCCGTTTACTTTTATAGCGGAGCAACGATAAATTAAATGAATCTAAATTAGAGATGATGCCACAAACAAATGAACTACGTAAATATTTTGATGAAATCACTTTTAGAAACCCACAATTGCCTAATCAATGACAAACTTAAACTTTAATTATGGCCTCGTTAAGGTTTGTTGGCGATTGCCGATTTTAAACTTTTCAATATTTTTCTTTAATTTATAATTAAGTATTTTATTAACAACACTTTTTTCTATTTTAATACTTTAACACTAAATCCAATAGTAAATTTCACCCGATATCGTACTATACAGACATATGTTTGTATGTATATTTATTTATATATATGTGTAGGTAAAAATTATAATTTGCATGTGCATTAAGCCGTCAATAAAAATCTCTGCCCCACACACACAATGCCCATAATCAAATCAAATAATTGTCTGCCCTTTTATCCCCAAAGTAATAATATTCGCCCAACAGCCCGCGCTGACGTACCGATTGTTATGTTGCGCCGCCTTTTTTACGCCAATTACACCCAATTTTAATTTTAAACTCGCCTTTCACAATTCAACAAGCAATTTAAATATTCAATTGAATTCTATTTTCACTTCTTCTTTTCTTATACTTTTTCTTCCTGCACTTCCAAGAACTTTAATTCAATGTTCAACTGTACAGGCTGCTTTCAAATGAATCTTTCCGTGCACTGTCAGATTTCGTCCGCGTTAAGCTAATTCTCGATTTGTACTGTCCGCGCGCTTCTAAATATTTTACTGGCATTGCTACTACTGTTAATAGGTAGTTGGTGTTGCACAGTGTGTCATAATGTAACGGGATTTAGTTCGAAATCTTACCTCATTTCTTGACGGTTCCTGCAATTCAAGGTTCAACTTAACCTAAGCCGGGGGAATCCAATTACAAATTTTGTTATCTCGCCAGTTAGGGACTTATAATATTACGGAAAGGACTGTGATCATCGGTAGCACTGCCCTGAACCTTTACAAACAACAACAACAACTCAGTAAGATCCCCTACTTCTTCTTTTTCCAACTGCTAAGTGCCGAAATCACCAACTAAGTGTGGTCCCCCAATTTCTCTGTTTCCAACGGCCCTCTGTTCGAATGCATGATCTTTAATTGGAAAGACATGACTTAGCCAGCCTACATGCTGCACCTTTATGTGCTGTACCATGTTAAAGTCTGCTTTAAGCTCGCACAGTTCACAGCTGGTCTTCTATATTAGGCCCATGAACCTTCCTGATGCTGTCGACGTTCATGATTTCGCAAATGTCTTCGCGCGTTCCTACCCGCCAGCCTATCAACTACGTCGCACACGCACTCTTATTTTTTCTAACTAGTTGTCAGTATCCAGAAGTTTCTAACAAATCTCACCAAACCTCACTTAAACCGGGGGGTGAAGTCGAAAATCTCACGTCAATTTAAAAAAAAATTAACTAATTCCAATATGAAATAAATTTTTTTTAACGAGAATCTGCCGTCAGGATTCAACCAAGGCGTGTGGTGACTCGCCGTGCTAAGTTATTTTGTCTTTTGAATGGAGGGTACACACTTCCAAAACAGTTTTCTTGCACTACTCAGCCACATATGACATGTGCTGGATTATTTCAATCGAAACTGTACACAAGTATCCTTTCATCGAACATGTTTAGTGTAAATCTCACTTAATGCGGGGAGGGGCCTAACCAAATCTCACTAAGTCTCACCGCAGGGGGTGTGGGGGTCAAAAATTCTTGAAAAACGGCTCACGTAATTTATGTACGCCCCCTGAGTTCTCATATCAGTCAAGGACAGTCTTCTTATACTGATGTTACCCATCAATCGATTCTTTTTAGAAACCGCTAAGTGGCTTAATCGCCGATCGTCAAAGTCCGAACAAATAAGAACTGTAGGTGACTGAAGCTCAAAGAGGCTGTTAAACAATGCCAACAGTCCACACAGAATTGGGAAGGTTCTCTTCGTGGCACTAGAAAAGGAGAAGATAATTGGAACATTAGAGTTCAAACGCAATCCAGTACAAGAGCGTTCAATTACTGGCGGATGATATTGATATCATTAACCTTAACAAGCCCTTCTCTAACCTGTATAAAGAAACTGGGTCTTGCCAACAAGTGCTACTTAAGACTGAGTAGGCAATTGAGAACTAAAGATCACTCTCTATAAGACTCTCTTGATAGCTGTCCTCATGTATGGCTCGGAATCAGGGCCAGTATCAAAAGAAGATGCCCATTATGGTGTTAAAGAGAAAAGTTCTTCGGGTGATTCACAGTCCCTCCCTAATAATAAAAGAAATTGAACGATGACTAAGAGCTTCACGAATTACAGGGGAAATGGTTCGCTGACTGAGTCAACACGAACTGCAAGGAACTTCCCGCACAGAAAATGTCCCAACCGTCACCCGAATTCGGCAGCAGTGGGAGGGGAAGAAATCGACTATCACCAAATTTTTCCATGAAAATGTTGAGGAATAAACATCGGTATACAGTGGCAAAAGTATCGATAAGGGACTTGTCTCCCTAACTGAGTCACTGCAATAGATGTGGCATGGGCCGATGAACTTCTGGACTTGCCACATCCCAAGAATTTTTTGTACCTCGGTAGCCATGCCTCTCCTTGAGGAGGCCACCAAACAGCTTAACAATTGCCCAAATATTCGAGGGGTATAACCTCAAGTAGAAATTCCTCAACAAGCACCAAAAAAGGACTTAGCATATATGAACTTGTATCAGTTTCGTTGGAGGGCCTTTTACCATGTTGGTTGTGCTCGAGCTTCTTATGTCTGAGTAGCCACATTCAATACATTTCCATCTTTAATGAGTATATGAGAAACGAGATCCGAAAAAGTCCCTGATCGGAATTAAATAAGCTTGTCCCTTTCTTATTGTTAAATGCTCCACTGTGGAGCAGCAACGATATTCTTTCCATAAGTTTGGCTTGGCACAGTGGCGACGTGTAGTTGCTGGTGAATGCCGGTGGCAAAACGTTCGCTCATTATTTATGATTATGCCTTTTGCAAAATTGTGTAACCGTACAAAAACAACAAATCAACAGCGTCTATGTGCAATATCGCCGGTATCTGTTTGTCTGTCTGTTGGCAGCTTGTGTGCGCAACGGATGAACTTTTATCATTTATCAACGCGCAACAATACCACATCTCGTCATGCCGCCTTCGCTTCATTGTGATTTTGTGATTTTCTAGTCTTCTTGTGTACTCGGGCTGCGGTCAATGCGACTTGTAGTACTTAATAGATGGAATCCCTACTTAGTCGTTCCCGCTCCTACACATGTACGTATGCATGTTTGTATGGATGTATCTACGTCTTTTGTATTTGGACAATCTTCAATTATGACATTCCAGGTTTTGTATGGGACGATAGCAGAAATTGCGGCTAAAATTATCTGCCATAGCTGTGGTGCGATAGCAATTTGTAAGTATGAGGCGGTTGGCGGAGATTGTTATCACTCCATTTTTTACTACATTATGTGGTTGTATGTATGTATGCATTTTCAGAAATTTATTCTCGTACTCGTATTTCCATTTTGATCATCTCCTTATGTGACAAGTGTGCAAGTAAGTAAATTTTAGTTGGCCAACACTGTCGTCATCGCCGTTACTGCCGACTGTTGCTTACTTAAAATGCGGCAATCGTTCGCACAGTTCTCTTTATCTATTTTTAGTCCATCAAGTGCTGAGGTCCGGTTGCATGTTGAGGCTAAACTCTGTGGTTGCGTTATACTTGTGTCGTCTGTCCCTCTGCTGTGAGTGTTAGCCGTTTTCTTAGCTTACCCTCTAGTAAAACGTGTGTCAATACGGTTCATCGTCTAGTAACTCATTCACAGAGGCATAAAGCTGCAGCGCAGTACTGCACGGAACGGGCGGAAACAAAATATAGGATTTTGATAAGAACTAAATAAATCGGGCATGGCCCGAAGCAGGGTGCATTTTTCCGGAACGGAGCAAATTCATTGACTATTTGGTATCCAAAGAACAGAACATAAATCCAATAACTAAGCCTTGTTCACACCTATTTTTGAACTCATCATCATTAACCGACCTTAGGTTAGGTTACTCGGAAACAATTATGTCCATTGTGAATGCTCTCAGTGCATGCCGGGTTTCGGGCACATTCGTTCAACTAGGTATTTATCACTTACAACAAAGAAAGTTGTGGATCGACGCCTTTTACTTCTCTTCCTAACAGCTGCTACTTAGGTAACTTGTTCGTATGAACCATGGGTGCGATAGCATGATGTCCGGTGATGACTGTTGTAAGTGCTCTCCTTGCGACTTCGCAATCATTCCGGTAGTAACATCTTTGTTTTAAGAGTATGCTCCTTAATTTTCCTTATAAGATTTCCGTATCGGCTGTTCAATCAGTTTCGATACCACTTAGTCATGTCACCTTGTATCGTTGCATGTCCATAATTGGCTGACCCCCATCTACCATCTGTTTTTCTAATTCAGTAGAGGTAGGGGTCAACGGAGTGTCTTTATCTATTCAAATTACTTAAAAGGAAATTAGCTGCGCTCTCAGTTGATTTTCTTGGTCGCTAGGGCAATTAAAATCTACCTGGGGTAAGGTACAGCCCGTCGTAAGTGTCCACATAAATCAATAAATCGATTCCCGCTGCAGTCAGGCTAGTACCCAAAGGTGCTGTTACCGAAACGTACTTGGAGTTCAGGTTATTTCCAACTCATTAGCTCTTTGTTGAGTTAATTGGCTAGTAATAGCTTAGAACGCCACGAGATTTCAATTCGGTCTCCACTTGGTCCTTGCATCTTTACTACTCAGCTGTCAATAGATGGTACCGATAGGAAGATGATTGTCCTAACCAACGCAGGATTCTAATTCGTTCAACTATGTCGATGTCTATATACAGCTCATCTTTTAAGATTGTTTCGTACTCGCCACCGCCAAAGCTTAAAGATCTATATATTTTTCAAAGAATCTTGTCTGAAATACTCCCAGAGCCCCCTATGTAAGCATCAAAGCCTGTGCACCGTACAGCATGACGGGTACGATAAGTGACTTATAGAGTGATATGGTGTGACTAGTGAAACCTTCTAGGTCATCTCACCCATTCATCCGTAAGGAAAAAGAAGGCTGATAATCAGAGGTGAGAGTCATCATATCCGTAGATCAACCATCAAGTTGCACGTTATTACCTTCGTACATATTAGTCGCCTCTTACGACCGGTAAGCCTACCTCGAGTATATTCTAAAACCCTAACCCGCAGGGGTGAGGACTTTACTACTCTTACTCAGCCGCTATGACGGACCAGACTAGTTACACTGGTGATGACAACCTTTCTTCTTACGAAGACATCAATCAGTCGAGCAAGTGAAACTTCTTTATAGAGGATTTGGACATGGCGATGCTCACCTTGATATCATAGTCCGTGTCATCATAATGGAAGAGTGGTCCTAACCGCGGCTATATATATTGTTAGCATAGAAAAATACAAGATGAACAAAATGTAGCATCATCATTATTAATAGGCGTCTTGAGACGATTTTAGCTTTGCGTAGAGCGCGTTTAATCAGCCCTAGACTGAGAAGAAAGTGAAACAGATCTCGGTACATTTGAAATCACGGTTACGAAGTTATTTACTTCACGGTTATGGATATTGTCGTGATCACGGCCATGGTTAGGTTTATGGTTGACGGTATGTTTATGGTTATGGTTATGGTTATGGTTATGGTTATGGTTGAGGTTATCGGTTTTGGTTATGAATTATTGTTATGATTATAACTACAATTTATGGTTATGGTCGTGGTTAGGGTAATGGTTATTATTATGATTTATTTGTTGATTTTTATTATAGTTATGGTTTTTTATGGTCATGATTGTGGTTATGGTTATGGGTTTATTCATGTATTTTTAGGGTTATATTATAACCAATTCATGTTTACAGTTATGAATACTGTTACCGGGAACTTAATGTTTATGGTAAAGTTACGGTTATGGTTATGGTTGTAGTAATGGTTATGAAAGATTTTTTATTATTATAATTATGGCTATAGCAAAGTCTATGTTTATAGTTCAGTATGGTCAAGGTTATACAAATTATTAAGATTAAGGCCCTGTTTATATTTATATTTAATTGCACAAACACCAGATTTGTCTCTGCTTTAAAAACCCGCTGAAAATGTTTTCCTTAAGGTTTAAAGATATACAAAAAGATATTTTGTAACGGCGCTGATTATTATGTATCTACTCGTATATATATTAAACATGCAGTTACGATAATACACCAAATAATTTGTTCTGCTTGGTTATTTTCTTTTGTTATTTTGTAATTAAAATTTTTATTTTATGTGCTCTTATTTGTTATTAACGTCACTGTTATACATTAAAACTTTGTTACAGTCATAACTATGTTCGCCACCACTGTTAACTACTTTTGTTTTTAGACATAACTGCAACTTGTTTTGATCTTTTCGTGCTTTTGTATTTTGTAACATGATCTCTTCGCCTATTTAAGGGCAGCATTGTAAGAAGATCACTCACTCGATTAACAACTTGCAAATAAAGCACATCAATTTTATGCCGCTGTTTTACAGTAGACATAAATACGTGACTCTGTTCGCAGGTAGTACCATTGTGTAGACGTCAAAATTTCTAGAGATTTCGTCACATGTTTTTTTATATTCTATATTGGTCTCATCTTGCATCTCTTTCTATCATTCGTTAGAAGACAGGAATTCGCTTTGTACCGGATACGTCGCCATAGATGTAAACAATGACTCGATGTTTATGTGCCTTTGCCAGAAAACATATTACACTTGTTTTGATACACAATGGGTAGTACTGTGTACCTTTCTTTGCCAAGAAAATCGACACCTCAATATTATCTTGACGACAGTAGACATTCGCGGCTCTGGCGGCAGATATTATTGAGCAACCCTTAGGGAAACTAATCCCATTCCCTACAATGTTGACTTGGAATCAGAGATATATAATTTGAACAATTTACAAATTTTAAAGCAGTTGTATGGATCCGATTTTGTATTTATATTTTACAACCCATATTTTTTTTATGTTCCAAACATCCCCATAAATGTTACGAAAATTACTAAAAAAATTATTTCTGAGGTGGCAACCCTCCTTGAACAATTATTTATATGATTATGGTTATGGTAATTGGTTGCGGTTATAGTTACGGTTAAGGCTACGGTTATAATCATGGATACGTCTATGATTTTGGTTAGGGTTATGGATACTGCTGCGATCATAGACCGATTTATGTTGGGTTCCCTTTACAGTTATGTTTAATCAACATACGCTTTAAATATTTCTTTCGTTTATTTCATTTACATTGCATGGTTTTGTAATTCGAAACCAGGTTAGGGAACGTTCATAAATTACGTGATCCGTTTTTCAAGAAATTTTGACCCCCACGCCCTTTTCGGTGAGACTTAGTGGGACCCCTTTCCCAATTAAGGGAGACTTACGCTAAACATGTTCGATCAATGCAAGCATACTCGTGAACAGTTTCCATTGAAATACTCGAACACATTTCATCTGTGGCTCCGGTAGTGCGAGAAGACTGTGTTTGGAAGTGTATACCCTCCATTCAAAAGACAAAGCAGCTCCTTAGAACGCGTTGGTTGAATCTTGACGGCAGAAAAATGTTTTCATAATAGGGGTTCTCACAGCGAAAATGAGGAGGCCAAACCCTCGCTGATACCTCAGCGCCACGAGTCCTTGCCTCCAATTAATACATGCAAGGTGTAACAGGTACTCCCGGCGTACTCTCTTTCACATCCTTTTGGAACAATAGAAGATAGTTTCTTCGTTTTCTGCTCTTATGTTACTCTTTCTAGAGGACAAGGAGAGATATCCCGAAGCCATGAATAAGAGAGAATTTCCCTTAACAACTTTTCGGATAAGTTAGAGAGTTCTGCACTCCGTGCTCTGATTTGACTAATCTTGAAGCAATAGTGGATACCGCCTCAAGTTACATATTAATAAAAGATTACTTCCTCCTACATAAATACATATTTTTGGAGCGAAAGTAGAGATTTCTCCAACTTCTACTCCTAGCTAACATCTCTTTGAGTAAGCCGAATTTCTCTGCAAACAAAAGGAAAAAAAAAATTCAACAAATGGAAAAAAATGTTCAATAAAAAAAAATGCTGCAATCGTAGAAATATGAGAAATAAAAACAATTTAAACAAAGATGCACTAAGTAATAATAGTTATTTGTTTTCAAAACTAGCCACTTATTTCCTGATATGAGAAGTATGAGTTCTATTTCATTGTTTCCATTCCTTTATTTGCTTCCATAGAAGGCTTGAGGCATGAGTCTCCAAAGATCTTTCATTGGTCGTTTACTAGGAGTGTGAAATGTCTCTTTCACTACTCTCCTGGAAGGTTTTCTGAAATTCTCCAAAACTCACCCATTAGTCGATTGCGATTCAAAAAAAAGTAATAACAAAAACGCCATTATTGGTTTTTGGGAGGTGAAAGGGATTTTTTCTATTACTTGCCCTCTTAGGACATGCAATGTTAAAAGGGATTATACAAAATTATATGGTAATACAGAAAAGTATAGGGCGTAATCCAAAACTCGCAAGGGAGTACTCCGGGATTAATAAAACGATGATCCCTGGTTCTACTGTTAAGGGTTGCAAATTCGTTCTTCTGTGCATTAAAATCTACATTTTTATACCTTTCATGAACATGAAATGGTATTATAACTTTGGTCCACAAATAAGTATACCGAAATGATCAGGGCAATGACCTGCGTTGATTTAGCCATGTTCGTCTGCCCGTCCGCGAACCGTCTGTCCGTCCGTCTCTCTGTTTGAACACAAACTAGTCCCTCAGTTTTAGAGATATCTTGATGAAATTTGGTAAGAGGCAGCCATTTTGTAAAATTTTGCAGTTTCAGTACTTGTTGTATATGTAATGTGTGTAGTAAAAATCACCCAGATCGGACCAACATAACATATAGCTCCCATATAATGAATAGTTTCGATTTTCGGTATGGGCTATAAATTTTGCAATTAAAAAGCTAAGAACGTAAAACTTTGCAGGTTTGGTACTTATTATGTATGTAGTGTGCGTAGTGAAAATCAGCCAGATCGGACCAACATAAAATATAGCTCCGATACAATCGACAGTTTCGATAAATGGGTTTCGGGCTATAAATTTTCCAATTAAAGAGCTAGTAACTTAAAGTTTTGAAGGTTTGGTACTTATTATATATGTAATGTGTGTAGTGAAAATCAGCCAGATCGGACCAACATAACATTTAGCTCCCATACAATCGATAGTTTCGATAAATGGTTTTTAGGCTATAAATTTTCCAATTAAAAAGCTAGGAACTTAAAGTTTTGCAGGTTTCGTACTTATTATGTATGTAATGCGTGTAGGGAAAATCAGCCAGATCGGACCAATATAACATATAGCTCCCATACAATCGATTGTGCCGATAAATGTGGTTTGGGCTATGTATCTTTAAATTAACAGTTTTGCAGAGTTTGTACTAATTGTGAGTAAGGATCGGGTACTTAAAACCGTGCTGCGTATTCATGAAAGGTATAAAGTCTTCGACACAGTCTAAGACAGCCTTTCCTTACTTGTTTTTCATTTAAAAAGTGACAGTTGAATCTATTACTATCGGTCTCTGTACATGCAACATATTTTTCATAAGCGAAACAAATTGCGCTTATAATTTTACAACTCCTTAGCAAACTGTAAGCAATCTCTTCAAGATAAAACTATTAGTTCTATTTACATATCATTTAATGCGTACGCACTCATTGCAAAAGCCGGCACATTATATTGTTCGAGCAGCAATTCACATACATTCACGATGGTTCGTGCATGCGTACGTTGAGCATATGTTTTTTTGCGAGCATATTTCAAGCTTGTTATTTTACTACGCTTTTTATAGCCACACATTCATTAATGTATACGAAATTGATGAAAGAAAGTAAGGGAGGCGGCAAGCGGAAGCATTGTCTAATGAATGACAGCAAAAATGTGTATCCAAAGCTGTGGATGCAGTTGGGCAGCTGGGCACACAGGTGGCAAGCAGTAAAGCAGATGAAATGGTGTTTACTGCGCGAGGGATATACAGTTAAGTACAACAAAGACAATACTTGCCGCCTCAAATGCAGGAACTCTTTTATGTGTATGTGTGTGTGTGTGCGCTGCTGGTGTTAGAAGCGTGGGAAAAATGTATCTCGAAATGTGAAAAAATTTTCAATTTTCAATTTTTATGTGCAAAAAAATTATAATTTTTTTAAACATAACCAAAGCGAAGCGCAATAAACTATGACACTGTCTTTTGGAGCAATCGTTCATTTTGTCAGTTTAGCTGGCCGATCGATATTTTGGTGTTGAAATTTGCAACATTTTCTTGTGTTTCTGTATATTTTGGGTTTTTTTTTCACAATCACTTTACGCTTAAACACATTTATCATACCAAAAAGCCAAAAAAATAATGTATAAATACTTTCTATAGCCTTTTAAATATTCAATGCAATAATTTGACAAAAATTCTTTTAAGCTGTCACTATGCGTTATGCAAAAAATCACGTCTATTGTGCCGGAAAATTTACGACGAATTGAGCTTTCGACTCAACTCAATTCGAACCTGTGTGACTCGTGCCTGCTAGCGAGCTGAGTATGTATGTACTTTTGTATGCGTTTGTATTGGCCTGCACAATAAGCCCTAAAACCCACTTCCTACACCGCTTTAGCCCAAATGTTCGTAAATATTCTGCAAAGTGTCTGCAATATTTTCTGTTGTTGTCGTTTTTACACAGCAGTCTTTGTTGTAGTAACAATGCCATAAAAGAGTCGGATGTCGGTGTTGACGCAATTGTTATTATTGTTATCATCGTCGTGTGGCTTATAGTTGTTGTGTGTGTCCCAGCGCATTGTAGGGGTTGTTACTTCGGGCGCCTACAACCGAAGTGCTTTCCTAATGAAACAGTGTTGCTTCTTTTATTTGACTTATTTTTTAGAATTTTATCAGTAAGAGCACAATCTAAACTAGTAAATGAATCTAAACGACTCACTAAAAAGTTAAAGGTCTTCTGAATGAATATTTAATTTGTAAAATCTTATCTAATTAGTTCACAAAAGGTAATATAAAAAAGTCACGCTAAACACGTAAGAGGAATATATTTTGCCCGAGACACACCCTGTCCTTTTGCTTCAAAAAGTGTTCTGCTAAGAGTTCGGCAGCATGCTTTCTGTAATAGGTAGAAGTCTGTGCTACTTGCAGCGAAGCTTTCAAACTTTAAGCTTATTCATCACTGTTAACTAGTTGTTAGCTTACAGTGGTACAACAAAATGTTACGTATACGACATGACCAACTTAATAGAGAGTTTGTTTTTTAATTCCTCTCGTTACACTAAGGACCGTTTTCTCAATGCCGGGCTTACGCAAACGGAAAGCTCGTTTCAAGAATACTTGCAAATGTTTTTTGTCAGACAACCGATATATAATTTTTGTCAGTTACACGATAGGTAAGCGTTAACCGAATTACACTGTGTAACAAAACATGATTTCAAAGTTGTCCTTGGCGACTCGAGCGCCAGGGGGGGTAAAGAGAGTGTATTTGGTTCCATAGTCAGAAGTTAAGTCTCCACGGTGAGACTTCGCATAAGAAGATCCATCAAGCTAGATGGCTGTTCCCCGATCCAAAAACACACAACCAGATCGGCCATGTTGTGATAGGCGGACGGCATTTTTCCAGCGGTTTAGATGTTCGTTTGTAGCAGCCAAGATTCGTACCCGCCTCTGTACGAAAAAAACAAAAAAATCTGGCAAAGCTGGTCGTCGAAAGCTCCAATCGCAACAGACTGCGACTGATTCCACAGATCACCCCCAACACCTGCTCTCCCAGAGCACATATCAACCCAGAGGAATGCCTGAGCAGTGGAAGCATATCGCAGCCGCAGAAGTAATTGGATTACCGAGAACGCGATGAAACAACTGGTCAAAAGGACTATACCTACAAGGCAACGCTGAAGCCGGTTGCAACGAAAGCTGTGTGTGAATACTACCGCGAGTTGAAGGTGCTAGAATTTGAAATGCTAGCCAACAGGACTAACGACCAAAAATTCCATCCAAAAACTCGGCGAATGACGGGGTTTTAAACCCGTGGCAAACTCCTATAAAAATCAGATAGTACTAAGTTTATGGAGGGATCACTTTTCCGACCTTTAAAAGGAGAAATCGAGCAAGCATGCAAGGAAGATGCCGAGCCGGAACCCACAATCGAAGATGGTAGATTTGACGTTCCACAATTAAGTGCGAACAGTAATATCCCGATTGAAAAACAATAAAGCAGCAGGCGCTGATGGTTCGCTTCCGGAGCTATTCAAGTAAGCGAGGAGCTGGTAAAGCGCACGCATTAACTCCTATGCAGAATATGCTGGGACAAGTGCAGGGCTCCAGATTGGAACTTAAGTGTGCTCTGCCCAATCCGCAAGAAATGCGATCCCGCTAACAGCACCAACTACCGCGGAAACAGTCTCGTTAATATTGCTATCCAACGTACTGCGCGAAAGACTGAATCCCATCGTAGATGGGCCTTATCAGTGTGGCTTCAGACCTATTAAGCCTAACATCGACAAGATTTCCACTAGGTCCCATATTTTGAAAAAAAAAAACCGTGAAAAAGGAATCGGCACGCAACACCTAGTAGTCGTTTTTGGAACCGCCTTCGATAGCCCGAAAAGGAGCTGCCTAGCCGTCGCTATGTCTGAATTTGGTTTTCCAGCAAAACTTATACGGCTGTGCAAAAGAACCATCTAATACAAGAGCTGGTATATGCCGACAACATTGACATCATTGGCTCAAATAACCACGCCGTAAGTTCTGCCTACTTCAAATTTGAGAAAGAAGCGAAACAAGTGGCTTTGGAGGTGAACGAGTACAAAGCGAAGTACCTTCTGTCATCATGCAAAGCATCAGCGCATATGCGCCTTGGCACCCACGCCACTGTTGGCGGGCATAATTTGGAGATAGTAAAGGACTTCGTTTACCTGGGACCAACATTAACACCAATAACAATTTCATCTTAGTAATTTGGCAATGAATTACTCTTGCCAATAAATGTTACTTTGGATTGAAGATGCAATTGAGAAGCAAAGTTCTCTCTCGACTCAAGCTCCACACGTCGCTCATAGAAGTATGGACCCATCAGAAGTATGGACGATGACAGCCGCTGATGAGTCAGCCCTTGGAGTATTCGAGAGAAAGGGTTGTCCAAGGATTTATAGGCCTCTACGCAATGCCGAAGGTTTTAATGATTGTCTGAAGCCACATATGGAAACAGATGAACTTTGTTGCAAAAACCAAGTGGAGAGCGATCTGTTATCCCTTGGAGTTACTTATTGGCGTAAGACGGTTAGAAGGTCAACATCGCTTAGACGGTTAAACAAAAATCCATTTAAGGACTACATAAGTATGTATATGAATATTTGAGACGTTTAAATTGTTTTTTTTTTGCCTTAAAATACGGGAGTGTTCTTCGGGAGTAGTCGGAAAACCCTCCGAATGTATATCTGCTATGAAAAGCTCCTTGTTTAAACCTTTCCAGCTTAGCATAAAGACTGTGGATTCCGGCAATTGAAATAAATACACTCCGAACTGGCTTATAATCTTTACCCATTACTCCTTATCGTAAGCTCACTCAGAAAACTATACGGTCCCATTTAAACACGTGATTCTTAATTTTTTATTAGTGAAAACACATGAAGCTTATTTCTAATGTAAAGTCAATCTGGTACAATTAATGAATGTAATAGAAGGTTCTGCAGAAATGCGATGAGCCACAAAGAGGCTGTCTAACAAAAGGTAAAACATTAAAGCGTATTGCGGCATCAGAAAAGCAAATGCGAACAAGTGGATAGAGTAACTTCATCAAAACGGTAAAAAAGTGAAAATCATGTGAGAGGAGCAAAAACAATTACCGTTTTTCATGTCTTAGCAAGTTGCCAAGTCGCAGCAGTAGCTAGTGAGCAAAAACAATAAAAGCAGCAATAACAAAACACTTTGACAAACACAGGCAAATGCAGTGAGCACAACATTAACAATAACAACAGCGTATATTAAAGCAATTACAGGTGAAAGCTAAAAGCTAAAAATTAAAAGTAAAATGCATAAATAGAAAGAAAAGATGATAAGGGAAAAAGTTGAGAATTAATTAAGTGCAACGGCTGGAAACTTAAACTTGTGCCAATGAAGTGCATTAAAAGCGCACAAATTCTCAGAAGTACAAAAGAAATAAAAGTAAATAAAGCAACTTGAAATAACACAAACATTGGAACGAAAATGCACTAAGCTGTACACAAATGCAAAAACAAATTGCGCAATCTCACATAAACATACGCAGATTAAGTGGAACAGCTGGCAACCACAAACTCGCAACAACTGCAACACAATTAGCTCTGGCGCCATACGCATTTTGCACTAAGCAAGTTGCTTAGAATTTTAGTCAGGGACTGTAACAGTTAATACTTTCATGAGCACCATTAGTATGCCTGCAGGAAGAGGTGCGTGAAATTTACCCTTCGAATCTTAGACGGTGGAAAGAAATAGTTCTCGCAAACAGTGTAGCCGGTACCAGATCAATATCCGGCAAATGAGTCTCCACCTGACTGAATCTGTACCCAGTGACTGTTACCCGACCTGCTGCTATCAGGTTCCACGACGCGGAAGACACTAGGGAATCATGAGCACCAAAGCATTCTAAAGAGCTTCGACTTCATCCATATAGTGCGATATTGTTGTTGTTAACAGTACTTCGCCATGCCCAGAGCCTCGTCTTCTAACGGAAGTCCAAAGAAACGAGCAGTTTCAACAGGGTTGCACCAGAGTGATATTGGTGTTAGAAGAGTAGGTTCAATTGAACAGGTAAAGATATGTTGAGTATCATGAGGGAACATACCACATGCAAGGCAAGTATTAGGTATGATAGGGTTGAGTGTGGATAGGTAAAAGTTTAACCGTAGTTTAACCTAGATCGACGGTGTGCTAGTTTCCCTCAGAACGAAGATCGCCTCTTCAACTATTTCAGGTGGTTGGGTATCAACTACAGGGTTCACATTCCGATAACTGAGAGATCTCTCTACCGACTAGGTGTGGAGGTCATTTAGAGCCCGCCTATGGTTACGCAGCTCAAACGGCAAAGTAATGTGGGACTAGATCTCATCATAGTGCTTATGTAGATGTTTACTTATGTCCCTAGGAGGCGTAACTTCTTCTAATAGATTGCGGTTTGGATGACTGAGTTTGTGGCAGTTCAGTAAAAACAGTCTGTTTGAGGTGAGACTCAGTTGACATAAGAAGACATAACGTGTTCCTTTCAGGGCCAGTGTATTCTGTCAAGATCTCGAAGGCAACAATAAATTTGGGTTGAATGATCAATGACGCGTCTTCCAGCCGGAGATTGCACTAGATGGGGTGCTATCCAGCGCCATTGAGTTTAATATAATAATAATAACAGAGTCCATTGGAAATTAAAGCGCTGATCTCAGCCATAGTGAGAGCGGGGGTTAAAATAAAATTCCTGACCGCGCACCTCATCTTGGGCTGACTGACATATATGCAGCAGATGCGTTGGGCTTGACAAGGAATTATGACCTTGCGACGTCTTCTGTAGTGGTCATGTATAAAAGTATAGATTCATTCGGACTACGATGAAAGTCTCACGATGATCCAACTAAAGGATTTTATTTTTTATAATTTGACCCCAACGGTTGACAATATGGAAATTTACGCATTTTCCGGCTCCACTTAAGATATCAAAGTTTTGCTCGGTACCAGGGTGGTCAAGAAAGATGTCTTAGGCCCATAAATCGGAAAATTAATCCTCCACAATTAGGCGTCGTCTAATGGATTTCATTTAATTTTATTAAGGAACTATATCGATCGACTTCACAGCTAACGTAAGAGGGCAACTGCTGGACGCCTCGAACTTTCAGGTCGTCAATTTTAGTCGCCTATTATGAAAGGCATACCTTATTGCAAGTATATTCCAAGACCTCTAACCGCTACAGCTTATGACCATATCTTGAGGGAAACTGGCTACTCCAAAAACCGTCAGCTGAAAGATGGAATGAGGTGGATTCTGTACGAAAAAAAAAGGAGACAGAAAAGGATGACATAGCAGAAGTTGAGCTGATAGGATGCTCAGAGAGTAGTCAGACTATGAAGAGGAGAAGAAGTGTAATAAGGAAAGCGTAGGACCACTTCTCGTGCAGGAAGAATTACCCTGTTGGTACGACTTTCAGGTTTTGGTTTGATTTAGATGACTGCAAATTATTTCCGATCCCTGATTTCAGTTTAAGCAACAATGAAGAAGATATCAATTGAGCTTGATGCGTCAAAAGTGGTGAATGCACTCATGCTGCAATGCTTACGCCAAGAATTCCTCATTATGGAGAATTAGCTTCGAATTTGTTTGCGGATGTGGATGTAGACGAGGCGTGACACCAATATACTTGAGGGAAATGATAAGAAATATGAAGGCGAAGCAAGGTATAAGGGATTAAAGTGACATCTTGGAGATTTTTCCGGTATGCTAGGTTAGAAAAAAAAATGTATATAAAGGGTAACTTGAGGCCGTTTTAAATTGTTCAGAAAGCTTTTGTATTCTTGTATACACCTCACCAATCCGATCAGCTGCGGCTTTAATAGCACAACAGAAACGATGTCGTCACAGGAGATGATGGATGGATGGATGGCTATTTTCGTGCAAGACCGTGTCCAGGTCCCATGGGCCTTTGGTGTATATGCTGAGTGAGCAGTTGATTCTCCATTATTGAAATATGTTTGCCTTAACAAACCTCAGCAAACCTAACGCTGCAGTAACTCTTCAAGTTGTATGCCACTAGGTTCTAGTTGAAATAATGTAACTGCTCCAGCAGTTAGCCACAATAGAGGTATTTGTCAAATAAGGAGGCCTCACCTGTCCACGGTCTCTAGTCTAGTTCCCTTGCACACTGCACCAGCTAAGCCTCCTAAAGAAGTACGCCAACCACTCATCAGCGCACTTCAAAAGACTAAATCCATTAGGTCTTAGGTTTAATTTTTCCATTCGTCCCTGAAGATGGCCCATCCTCTATGTTCCTATAAACTAAATCCTGGGCGATGGAGTCGGCTAGCGAATTCTCTAAACGGCTCACGCACAGCATAATCACAAAGGGGCATACATTTACGGAACGCCTACACCTCCATAAATCTCGGCTTTCGGCTGCTCCGACTCTCTCTCAGCTGCTCCGACTCTCTCCCAGCTGCCCCGAACCTCCCCCAGCACCCGCATTTCGGGGATAATAAGCGCTACTCATGATATTCCTGCTGCAATCTAGCGTTAGGAAAGCTTTTCCGAATTTAAGAAGTATTCTGACCACTGTAGTGTTACAGGATCTTAGTAGCAAAGCACTGATCACAAAGATAGCCTTTACTCCACGCAGTTTTATCCAAGACACGCGCGATCTCCTTATGTAAATTGCTCAGGGATTTGTTTCATTACACGAAGTTTATCCGACCGTTCGCTCTCAAGTGACATCGTGTAGCGGCCTAATTTCAAGCCATTAACCAGTGCGCCAGGTTGATGTTTAACTGAGATGTTGAAGCCATGTTCAACTTGTCCGTCGTTGCGGCACTCTACCTCTCAACCGTGCGTGCTGCCCTCACCTTTTTATCGGCTCCCCCTGAATTGAAGAGCCAGGCTTGATGTCGGTGACCCGTTCATTATGATTCATGTTAAACGTAGTGTCGATTTTGAAAAACGTCTCCACTCAGGACCGGTTTCTTAATGGCCCCCTCTCCGTGTAAGCAAGCAGGGAAACCACGAGAAGGTAGACGAATACCTTAATGAGGCGAATATGATCTACACCCTATATTATAATTCAAAGCTTTGCGCAGCTTTGTGCAGCTTTAAGCTAACTTTTCAGCATATTCAAGCAATTCATTCACTCTTTCATCAATTTCACCTCATCCAGTTTCCATTTTTTAATTCAAGTCCATTATTCTCACATCTACTTGGTTCACTCTATACCACTCTGATGTAATTCTCATCCTTTTGTTAAACTGCTTATCTTCGCTTTTGTTCTTTTTTAGTTGTTCTTTGTTTAGTTCACATTTCGTTGATTGTGGCCATTTCGTTTGAGTCATAAACTTGTCCCAGATCATGAATGAAACCTTGTAGGTGAGGCATTAAAGTTTGTGTGTAGACTTATCTACCTTGCCACTTGTTATTTTTTTTTTTATTCTGATGCAATTTTCTCTGCTGTTGTTGTTGTTAAATGTGTAAATATATTAACTTTTATTTACTTTAAAATTTACTTAATGTAATTTAGTCATTTCTCGCTGGGAAAAGTGTAAAATTATGTAAATCACATTTTTCTTTTCAAATGTCAATTTTGTTGCTAAATGGCTCTTAGAGAACTCTAATGTTAGGAGTGCAGCATGCTTGATACTTAGCTTAGCCTGTCCTGTTTTATGTGTTTATAAGAAATGGAAAAGTGAAAAATAAATATTTTTGTACGATGAAGAAATTAGATTTGATGTGCTGAGGAATACATTTAAATGGAAACTTTTATCTTAATTGCTACTAGGTTAGGTTAGGTTTACAAGTGCTGAGCTGAGACATTAAGGTAACAGCTTGACACTTAGGCCACCAATGGGCCCGTTGTGATACCCTATACGGTCTCCATAAGCCCCTTCCATGCCTAAAGCGGAGGGTCGAACCACTTCGTGGAATTAATGAATTTCGCTAAAGCCTTAACTTCACACCTTGAGACCTCAGAAAGGTCATATAGAAACGGTTCACCTAGAATAGCCAAACGACAAGTGCTGGACACTGACAAAGTAGGTGTTGGACGCTCTCCTCCTCTTCGGTACATCTGTAGCTGCGACTATAATCGAAGGTCGTTACCCCCATTCTCCGTGAGTGCCTATTAAACAGTGTCCTGTTGGAACCCTTATCAAGGATGCTAAAGCCGATTTGTGGAGAGTCAGAAGCGCCTATGAAGGCCAGGTTAGCCTGGATGTCTCGCATGTTGAGATGGCTGACTATCTTCCTGTTGCATTTCTTATAGTGCTTGTGCTCACACGAAACCTGAACCTGAGTATACCTAACGAATCATTTCCCGGAAGGATATGGTCGGTGGTACCTCTCCTGGCCAGCTCGTCTACCCAGGTACCCATATAAAGCTGATACTGAAGAGCTGTGCCATCTCGTTAAGAGATCTGTGGCATTCAGTGACCGTGTTGTCGACGAATAAGTCCAAGGCCTTTAGTGCTACCTGGCTATCTGAGAAAATAAAAACCCGTTTGCCATCAGATGGTTCACAGCTCTGTGTATTGCCAGCATTTCCGCTTGGTACACACTACAGTGATCAGGAAGGCGGAAAGAGACCACTAGACCCAGATCCGGTGAAAAGATGCCTGGAATGATATTTTGGATAGTGCCACTTTCACTAAATTGCAAAGAGTTTGAGGGAATTTTCCCCGCATAATAACACAGATGACATCAGCATAAGCGATCATTTGGTGACCTTCTGATTCCATGAGGCGTAATAGTTAGTTGACGGTAACTTCTGTTAACGAGTCTGTGAATCGCTCTGCCACCTAGCTCTGTTTTAATCCGCCTATCTGTAAGCAGATTGTGAATAAACTTTACCAGGCACGCGTCAATAGGTATTTTGAGCTTGCGATAGACACAATGGGTCGATCAGCCTCCGGATGTAGTCTTCCAGGAGCCTTTCAAGAGTTTTAAGAAGGGAAGAAGATAGGTTCAAAGGCCTATAATCATTTGATTTTGAGTGGGTGGATTTCTCTGCTTTAGGGATAAAGAACACACTGGCCTCCCTTCATGTTTCTGAGCCTCAGACAACTTATAAACATCTCCTTTAGCCAGGGTTTTATAAGATCGGCAGTGTGTTGAAGTTGAGCCAGGAATATTCCGTCCGGGCCCGGCGACTTATAGGGCTTAAAGGTGGATAGAGCGAAGTCTAGCTTTTTATCATCTATGATTTCGTTTATTAGCTGATCCGAGGGTAACCCTCCACTAATAATATTTGCAGACACGTGTGTATCCATAAGCTTCTGGACGTAGCTTAGCTGAGTTGGGGATTTCGATAGGACCTTCCTTAACGGGAGGCGGCGGATGTAGATTCAATCTTGCCCCAGAAATCCACCCAGGAGGATCGCTTTTCCTTTCGGATTGCTCTCTTATACATGTTGAGTTTTGTCTTGTAATCCGCCCATGATGATTCATGTCCGTTCATTGCTACTAAACCACCAAGGTAATGTTGTCTAAATTACACAAGTAAGTGAGTCTAAGCTTGAGTGTTTACCAAACGGCTCAACTCGTTCGAGGTCTGTAAGTTTTCCATATACGCCACTTGTGGTGTGGTGTTGAAATGGTTTCAAGGATTGGTTCTTAAAGACTAGAGAAAAATAAAGATGAAGACGAAACGGGGGAGAAAAAGAGGAAGATGGATTGCCTGAGAGTGAAAGGGTGAGGGAGATGAAAGAGAAAGTGAGAGTGCTAGTAAGTGGAATGGTGAGTGAGAGAAAGGGCTGGAAAAATAGGGACAGGGAAATGGGTCGAGTAATATTCTACGATTTTCCAGTTTGGGTAAATTAATAAGAAGAAACCAGAAGTAGGCGGAAGATGAAGACCTTATTCTCAATTAAAACTGATTTATTTACAATTGAAGAAATGTATGTACTAAAGATCAGTTTTGGTTCAAAGAGAACACCTAAATCACTATCAACTGATGTAAGCTGCATGGGGATTCCAGTTAGTACATAAGAAATCAAAACAGGCATTGAAAGGTGAAATGTCATATGCTTACATTTAGAGCAATTAAGAACTAATGAATTTTGAATGAAGAAGTTTCAAGTAAAATGGGTTGGAGGGCAAATAAGTTTAGCAAAGTTTTACATCATCCGCACACATTAGAGATCGCGAATGAGATAGAACCAGTGGTAAGTCATTTATAAAAACAGTAAGAAACAATGGACCCAAACAACTACCCTGGATTACACAAGTTGCCTTGTAAACCAAGGTGACTTACTCATTTTAACTCTAGCGTATTGAAGAGGAACCTAGCGATCTATGAAACGATTAAGGGATCTGTAAAATATGGTTGTAGCTGACTCAATGTCGCTAAAAACATAGAGATCCGACCAGTCATGGGTAGCAATCAGTTCATTTAGCAATATAAAATTCGTTTTAGGAAAACATCTCGAAAGGGTTCGTAAAACCGCTTTCTTACGATGTACCGTGGCCTGAAGAATATCAAGTGCATTCTCAAGCGTGGGGCGTAAGGGATCTTCTGAAAGACATAATGGGGAAACTCGATTAAGAGCAAAACCCGATGAGTTATCGAAGGAGGCTAAGTTCAACAACTTATTTTTTGAATTCAACACATTATTAATCTGTGGAAGAGGCGTATTTATAAGATTGTTGACAATGTTGAACGGTGGGCAAATTGAAATTGACAACTTCAATAATGTAATTGATAGTGAGGAAAAATCAAAATTCGTGAGCGAAAAAGGTCTTGATTTGATGTAATAAAAAATTGGGGGTTTTTTTGGGTTATTAAATAATAGGAAATGTAAGGCTGACTATGTAAGTAGCTCCACTGACCAATTATATTCTAGGCAATGCAATTCTCTGTAGATATTTAACATATTATTGTTATTGATAGTCCACCAGTCTCCTTAGAACTATTGACTGTGCAATGTCTGCATGGTTCTTGGAGACTTTGGAACCAGGAATCAACCACTATCTGTTTGTCATTGCGGATGCACTTGGAGACTTTACTTAATATATATGTACGAGTATGTATATGCCAGTTTCAATTCAGTTTTCATTCATTCACAATGAATTTTTCAGGCAAAGAAAACGTAACCCGAACATTCTGAAACCCTACAAGTGAAATACCTTTGCCATTCCTACAGATTTGTTTTCGCCACATATGTATTTGGTACCCTTAAAAGCTATAAACAATGCAGAATGGATGTCGTAACAAAATGTTTGAAAAAAGAACTTGAACCAATGATTTGAAATAGTCGAACAGTCTTTTTACACGTAACCAAAACTGTTTACTATTGTGAATGTTTGATTCCAACTTCGCCCGCTAATAGGAATTCACAATGAACGCGAATGTTAACTAGCCCCAACATGGTAAAAACGAAAGTGTTTTTTTTAATTTCCAGGAGATTAGCTATCTTCGTAATGAAGGTAAAGTCCATTAAAGCAGTGAAAACGACTCCAAGTATCAATGTACCACCCATTCTATAAATACTTTAATATGAGTACCCAACCGAAACCGACAAAAAGTTATTTCAGCACAAATATCTTAATTGCCTCAAACCCACTTCAAGTTTCAACTCTTCTTCGCTTCATTTGAATTAGTTTAATTGTTACGATAGCTAGAATATCCCTACCTTTTACACGTACAGCTGTGTTCAATATAATAGTAGTGAAATTAAATTGAATATCGTTCGACGAAATAAAAAGAAGCTGTGATTTTAATAATTTTCATTTAAAATATGGAAAATTCCATAACAGAAACCACAAAAAAAGAAATTTCAAAGTTTATACAAAATTCAGGAAAGCTAATTAAATTTAAAAAAATGGCCATCAAAATCTTCAAATTTTGAGCACGCAGTAGCCCAATCAATTTTAGTATAACATTGTGTAAGTTAAAATACGCTCAAAAATTTCCCTGAGTTTTCAGAATTTTTTTCGTCAAGGGTATTGAGTGATTGATACAACGCATGAAGAAAAACTAATTTTTTATGAAAAAAAAAAAAAAACCTCCTTGACAAAAAAAAGTTCTAAAAATTCACACGAAATTTTGGGGTACTTCTAACTTGCACATTATTGTGGTAAAATTTAATGAGTTATAAAACAGCGTACTCAAAAGCTTTCTAAAAATTCTGCCCAAAAATATTGAAATTTTAGTGTAAATTTTAAAAGTTTAAATAACTTTCCTCAGTTTTGTGTAAACTTTGAAATTTTTTTTTATATGGTTTCTGTTACGGAATTGGCTATATTTTAAATGAAAATTGTTAAAAACACAGCTTCTCTTTATTTCATCGAACGATATCCAATTTAATTTCACTACTATTATATTGAACACAACTGTACATGCTTCTTCTTAGTTTTGCTTTCAAAACTTTTACCAAGATGTAAACTTTTCGTTGCAAGTCTTTAATTCATTTGCGATGCCAAAAGCTGAATATAAAATTGGAGAGGAACCGACAACCATTGATACAACAACAACAAAATATCCATTAGCATAAGCATTACCATTTGTAACAATAATGTCTAATCATTATTATTCTCGACACTATATATTTATGTCGTCTACCTATTCACGAGATGATAGCTATTGTTCATTTTGTTGTTGTAACCACAATAGCTTAGCTACTTTGCAAGTACGTGGTAAGCGCAAATGAAACCATCAAACGTATAGTAACAAGTGCTTGCGGACAAAAGGTGTTCAGCTCATTTCTAAACTTTTTGAGACTGCCGTGAGGCACAAAGGTATTCTTGGTGGTGGTGAGCTCATGGTAATAAGTGTCGGAATGGGACTGGCATGGAAGGTGTTGCAAAAAGCTTAACTTTATAACTCATAAATAACACTGGTCATTCGAATTTTCGGAGGAGAATAATACCAACTCATTTTGTTTATACTTTATATAGAAACTATTTCGTTAAACTTAAAAAAGAACTAGAATTTACGCTGGCTTTTGTTAGAGACCATGTAAGATCTAGTCTAGGCACTGCGCTGTCATGTACTGGACCTTTTGCTGTGGACACATTTTTGGCCACCTTGCAGAAAAAAGCAAGAATAATACGGAAGTGAATAGTCCTAATCTAAATTAACAATTCAGAAAAGCGTTGCTGCAAACAGATTTTAACCGAAAATAATTTTTGAACAGAACAATTTTTATTTCGCAAAACTGAACCGAAAACCACACAAAAACGGTACAGATCTCAAAACTCGCTATCCGCACTTTGTTACTTTCATGAATACGCACAAATTTGAATAGCTATGTATGTTTGTCCAATCTTCATTTATATCGACAGTGATGGAGGATTTATGAAGAACAAGAACTCTGTTAATCATGAGCTCCTTATTCATAAGCTAGAATTAATGGGTTTTCCTTTTCATGTTTTAACGTGGCCGCCAAGTTATCTTTCAAATAGCTCTCAACACGCAAACTTTCCAATTCGATTGAGGTATCCTCCGGTGTACCTTAGGGCAGTCACTTGGGTCCATTGCTTTTTACTCTGTTGATAAATGACTTTCCACAGACTATTTTACATTATCAAATCCTAATGTATGCGAATGATGTAAAACTATCAAGGAGTTCTTTTTGATCCGAAACTGAATTTTAATGTGCATCTTTCATCGTTTTGCTAATAAAGCAATGGGTGTATTTAGATTTGTTAAAAGGTTGGCTAAAGAGTTTGATGACGCGTACATCACTAAGGTCCTTTACACATAGTTGGTTTGCTCAATTCTAGAATATTGCTCATGTGTGTGGTTTCCTGCATATCAAAATCATATAAACCGAATTGGGTCAGTACAAAAGCGATTCTTAATCTTTTCCATTCCCGGCCTTGGTAGGGATTCGAATCTTTATCTTCCATCCTATAGGAGTATACTTCTTTTTATTGGTTTACCCGCACTGGAAAATAGAAACATATTACTTGGAGTAATGTTAATCCATAAACTGTTAAGTGACGAGGTAGACTCTTGCGACCTCCTAGGCCATTGAATTACGTTGTCCAGGTATTAACAATACCAAAAATGATTCTCTGCTCATTAAGTGTTTACACTACAATGACTTGTTTAGCCATATTATACAACTTTAGTTGTAACCCGCATATATTATGGATTTTGTGGCTTTACCTGCCAAAGGAAAGATGAGACATGCAAGATTTATTTGGTTTACTTTTGCAAGATACTCATATATACCATGCAAAAATGGGATTCGTCTAGGATGCATCCGTCGCAAAGGAGGATGCGACTACTGCCAGTTCTGAAAACTTTGTATGGGTTGAACTGTTCACATTTGTTTGAGCATGTCCTATGGAGAGACCAATTGTACCCATTTATACCAGAACGGGTACGAAAGGACTAATCCACTTTCACACAAACGGGTACTTTTAACTACTATAAGTATACTACAAAAACTGAAATGGACTTACACTCCTATGAGCATCTACACAAATATGAATTTACTTATGTATATTGAATTACAGCCAACTGTAGACTAAAGGGATTAACCGCAAAACAATCTTTTTAGAGATTAGCGGCCGCCGTGGTGTGAAGGTAGTGTTGCCGGCCTACCACACCGAAGGTCCATGGTTCGAGCCCTGGTACAGGTAACATCAAAAGTGATTTGAAAAAAGTTTTTCAAAACGGGGTCGCCCCTCGGCAGTGGTTTGGCAAACTCTCCGAGTGTATTTCTGCCATGACAGGCTTCTCAACAAAAATTCGTCTCCTTTGTAGATGCCGTTCGGAGTCGGCAAAAAACTGTAGGTCCCACCAATTTGTAGGGAAAATTCAAATCGGCACACCACAAATTGGAAGAGAAGCTTGGCGCAAAAATCTCTTAGGAGGTTTATGATGATATACCTGTTGTATATCGCGCCATAGAGATAGAGATAGTAAAAATAATAGGTTTTGTATCACAAGCTTAAGGTTGAATTTATTTCAAAGCTTCACGCGATTCTCTCTATGTAATCGTGGGTAGGACCAGACCTGTTAAATAATGATTACTAGTCGTAGTGATTATCGGTTTGATTAATTACTTTCTTGAGAATCCATTTAATAATTGATTATCAATTACTTTTGTTTTTGAATGGTTATTTTCTAATTAATTAAAAAAATAATCAAAAAAATCATGACTTTTACGATTATTAAAAAATATAAAAAATAAAAAAAAAAATATTGAAAATAAAGTTGCTTCGATTACTTTTGATTATTTTTATTTTTAAAAGAGAACATTTTTTTGTTTTTTTAGTATTGTTGTAGAAGCACATAAATATACACATCAACAATACTGAAAAAATCAAAGATAATCAAGAAAATAATCAAAAGTAATCAAAAAAACGACTTTGATTGTTTTTGTTTTTTTGATTTATTTTGATATTTAAAATTTTTTTTTTGATTTTTTGTAATCGTAATCAATTAATAATTGCCTGTTTTTTGGAAAACAATTAAAATAATCATTACCAATTAAGAAAGCTGTCTAATTAATTGATTACTAATTACTAATCAAATTAAATAGGTCTGGGTGAGACTATATCGGTCGCAATAGATAGGATGTGGAATGTCGATTGAAGTCGAAATAAAGTTATCTAGCGTACTAGCCATACAAAAAATTTCCTTGAAATATAAATTTTACTTTGGAAATCAAAAAATAACCTCAAATAATACTTAGTTTAGTGTAATTGTTTCAAGTTGATACCAAATCCCTGATTTCCTGGAAACGTTTAAAAATGACTTTGGCTGTTTGTGCTTATTGATGCATATATTAATCAGGTTGATTCTTTTCCGCAAAGTTTCAATATATAATACGAGCCTGAATTGAAAAGATGGCTACGAATTAGTTTTTAAACATTTTCGACGTATTAAAAGTGGGCGTGGCTATCGTTCAATACCAATAGATACTTGGTGAAGATTAACTACTTACTTTCCAAAAATGTATAGATACAGAAGCCTCAGACCCCCTAAAGTCGGCATTTTTACTATTGCGCGAAACTATTTATACTAAAAGTTACCATAAAAACTACGTGAATGACTTAATAAAACACGCTTGACTCATCGTCAACTCAATGAAAATTGTTAAGGAATTTGGGAAACAACGAAATCAGCTGACATAATTTAATTTAACGCAAATAATTCCAATTCAAATGTAACCAAATGTTTTTTTAAATCCAAATAATTTTTGCTCATCATTGAATAACGAGGTGTGGAATGTCACGTACCCAATCAGTCTTATCTGCCGCAAGCCTAAGTCGCATAGATAGCAATTAAATGTTTGACTTTTTGATCCAGTTAACGCTTAAAATTCAACTTCATGCAATTAAGTCGTAAATTTCGCATTTGTAAGGACATTCACCTTTTTTTTCAGACACTTCAGTAATTTAGGGTAGCTGTCCATTTCAATTAACCCTTTAGCGGCCATTACCGTGTGGGCAGTATTTTAGAAAAGCACATATATAGTATGACGTAGATCTGCTAATTTATATGAAATTTTAATTAATTCAGAAGCGGTCATGCATTTAGGTAGGAAGGCCTGTCGCACTTACTCACTCGTTAAATGAAAAGCATTAAACAAAAACAGTAATCGCGTTTAAAGTCAATTAAATTTATTTGTGACTGTAAATTTTGAACGTTTGTTTATATTGTGACTAACGGGTGGTCTGTCAATTATGTTGTGGTTGAGTGTAGTATGAATATATTATTTATGTAACATTTAATTATATACCGCTACTCATGATTTACGGGTATATATATGAAAACATAATTCGTGGCTCCAATCGCTGTCCACGATGCGATTAGCCGTTTGTGTAATTGCCCAAGGGCAACATTATCAAGCATTGAGTTTGTGGACGTATTAAGGAAATGCTGTTGGAAAGCTTAACCAACGGATGAGAACCGATGTACTTAAATACAAATTTATGCAAATCTGTGGTCCCATGCAATAATACTCTGTAGTGCTATTCACGCAATTTGGAAGTAGAACCCATTGGATGTTCGAATTTCATTCTCCCTTTCGAATGTACAACATTTGGTACTCCACCCTTCGAAAACAAATGACCGTATTTTAGACAGTTCTATTCCACAACCATTTCGTAAGTAAGTTCTTATGATTATAATAAAGTATTTTTAAGCCAAGTGAATAAAAGGAGTTTAGAGTACAGAAAAACCAGCGTATTGTTAGCTTAATGGTTAGCAGAGCGTGCCAAAATTTCTCTGATGAGTGAAGTCTAGCAGCTTCCGAAATGGATCTATTAGAAAAGCTATGGCGGTTGTCTCTAAAAGCTATGGCCGTGGTGTGAAGGTAGTGTTGCCGGCCTACCACACCGAAGGTCCATGGTTCGAGCCCTGGTACAGGTAACATCAAAAGTGATTTGAAAAAAGTTTTTCAAAACGGGGTCGCCCCTCGGCAGTGGTTTGGCAAACTCTCCGAGTGTATTTCTGCCCTGACAGGCTTCTCAGCAAAAATTCGTCTCCTTTGTAGATGCCGTTCGGAGTCGGCAAAAAACTGTAGGCCCCACCAATTTGTAGGGAAAATTCAAATCGGCACACCACGAATTGGAAGAGAAGCTTGGCGCAAAAATCTCTTAGGAGGTTTATGATGATATACCTATTGTATATCGCGCCATAGAGAGAGATTCAATTAAAAACTTTTAATAATGAAATAAATTATTAAAAAAAAAATAAAAAACAATAATAATTTTCGCCATAGAAAAATTATTAGTGGCATTGACCTCATTCATGGTCATGATACTTGAAAATGTATAGGCCGTAAAAACCAAGAAATTGTTGGAATAAAAAGCAATAATAAGCAATAAATTTAAATTAAAAAATCTATTTTATAGGAGACAGAGTTAAGCAACCAAACAGAAAACCATGTCAGTTAGAAATTGTGGTGCATTTTATGAAGGATAGTGATTTAGTTGCATGAGACGCTGGTCCCCCTGCGAAATAGTTTAAGTGCAGAGGTCAGCTTAATAATTGAAGAAATCGCTTTTGACGAGTACTTAATGAGGGCATAAATGCACTTGGTACATACTGAAATGCTTGCTTATTGAGCCAAATATATTGTTCAAAACAGTAAAGAAATTATGCGAAATAAATGACGCATAGTCAGTCTACAAATGAATCAATATATTTATACTTTGTCACTGATGCTGAATACAATAGAATTACACCTAACTACTGCTAATGCTACTAAAACTCTTTTTACTTCTTTGGTAAGGCCATTATTGGAATATGCTTCCATTATCTGGAACCCGCAGCACCAGATTCATTTTTATAAGCTGGAGTCGGTTCATAAATAGTTTTTGCATTTTGCGTTAAGATATTTACCATAGGACTCGTTAAGGAATCTTTATTCCTACTGTAGTCGCTTAAAACTTCTACAGCTACCTACTTTGCAGAGTCGTAGGGAGGTATTGCACGTAGCCCATTTTTGCTTGCCGAACTTTCCTTTAATTCCCCCTTTAGATCATCTAAACATTTCCAACCTATTTCTTTAAACATATGCAGATCGAATTTTTAGTTGCATGAACCTCTCCGCTGCTTGTGTTATGATTTCATTAAGCATTTTAAGATATCTAAAATATCTACCTGCTGCCTTTAACATGTAATGAGATTCAAACTCTTGGTCGGAACCTCCTTGTTCGCAGAACTCTGATGAGTCCTTCTCGAGCTCATGCGCCCCCTTCTGAGCATTACGCATCAGCTCCTGACTGAGCTTACATATAATACACTAATACCTGCTTTTTATTTGCTTTTAACTTTATATACTTGTAATATGTATTGCTTTATTTTAATTCGTAAGCTGTAAGTAATCGATTGTAAACTACAGACATATACTTTACTTAATATTCTTCCGTAAGGCACCCTCATGCTGGCTTTATGTACATTTTCAAATTTAGTCTGTAAGAATTATTCAATTTGAAGACTATTCAATAAATAAAAAATAAATGGAACGCAAGCTTGCCACCTAATTTTATTATAATTTGTATATACGCTATCATCTGCCAAAAAATTTCTACACTTCTATGAAACTTTATGTTTATGTTATCTGGCACAATCTAAGCTCTCTTACTTCAGTGCTGCCACTAAATCGCCTTACCAAGGTTGCCACATTTTTTGGGTTTTTTTAAAGGAATATGGGTACCAACGAAAGGTACCACATAGCGTGATAAAAAAAATCAACCTATCACCTAGAGTTACCATCTAATTATAATATATTTCTTTTTTTTTTAAATATGATTTATTTGCTATTATCTCGAGAACGACTTGAACTTTTTAAACATAGGTAGAATGCTAAATTTTAAACTATTGCTACTCACGATATTTTTACAGGGTTAATAAATACGTGGATTTTTAAAAAATTAAGTTAGATATGCTAATGTGGTTATCAAACAAAATTTATTTTACATCCTATTTCAACAAAAATATTCCGTTCTTTAGTTTCCTTCCAGAATTGTCACCTATTATACATATTTTTCTGTATATCTTTCTTTCTTTATGGCGCGATATACAACAGGTATATCATCATAAACCTCCTAAGAGATTTTTTGCGCCAAGCTTCTCTTCCAATTTGTGGTGTGCCGATTTGAATTTTCCCTACAAATTGGTGGGACCTACAGTTTTTTGCCGACTCCGAACGGCATCTACAAAGGAGACGAATTTTTGCTGAGAAGCCTGTCATGGCAGAAATACACTCGGAGAGTTTGCCAAACCACTGCCGAGGGGCGACCCCGTTTTTCAAATCACTTTTGATGTTACCTGTACCAGGGCTCGAACCATGGACCTTCGGTGTGGTAGGCCGGCAACACTACCTCCACACCACGGCGGCCGGCTGTATATGATGTGCGGTAGTTTGAGTACCGTGGCAGGTAACATTAGAGGGTTTTTTATCATTATTTTTATTGAAAAAACAGGCTCGACCCTCGGCAGTTAATCCTCCTAGTGTTTCTCATTTGCCTGGGCATTTGGAGTGCGTATAAAACATGTAAGGCCTGCCAATTTGTAGGGAAAATATGAGATGGTGTCTAGACATTTGGCTCCTCGGAAGTATATCGCAACGAATTATTGCGTTTATTGTTATATCCGATTGAAAACTCTAACTTGAAAAATTTCTATGAAAGTGCAGTAGATATTAATCGACTGTATTATTACTGTATGCCGAGAACACATTTATAATAGGGAATGTGAACCCGAGCGTCACCACCCAGTTCACAAAAGCAGCAGATTTGTGTATCTAATAGATTTAGATCATAGCGTGGACTGCAGTCTGATATATGTTTTTAAGGAACTGATCGGCTTCAACAACAAATTTCGTAGTATTTCAGTAAGGCTGCAAAAGTCCGCAAGTCCGACAGTATCCACCTCGAGCTTGCATCTATTCAGGGTCATTATCTCCTTCAATCTCTTAAGGCATGCGAGAATTTCTGCGTGAGAGATATCCGTGAAACTTGCCATTAGCCACTTTATTTCTCTATGATTATATTATTTTCAATCATACAACATTTCTGTACAGCATTAAGAAATATGCAAATACACATACTCCAACCTGTTTTCTAAAGTACAATTATTTTTAGCCGTCTGTATAATGAAAAGAATAAACGTACAAGAACAAAGTTATTTCTTTCTTTACTTTTTCGTTTCGTTGTTTTCTTTTCTCTTTCCTTTTCCTTTTTTCTTTTTCGTTTTCGCTCTCTGCATCTTTTCTTTTTTTTTTTCGTTTGCGTTTTCTGTTTCTTTTCCTGTTTCCTTTTTTTCTCTCTTTGCTTTATCTTGATCTTTTTCCTTCTATTATTTTTTTTTATTTGGCTTTTCTTGTTTTCGTTTCCTTTTTTCTTTTTCGTTTTCGTTTTCTGTTCCTTTTTTTTTCTTTTTCGCTTTCTTTTTCTTTTTAATATTTCCATGTTCTTTATCTTTTCCTTTTCTTTCTTTAATTTATTGGGCTTTTTCTTGTTTTCCCTTTCGTTTTCGTTTTTCTTTTGTGCTTCAGCTTTATCTATTGATAACTATGTATATTTAGTTAAGCCATTACTTGTACAAATAGAATAATTCCAAAGTAGTTTATTCATCAAAAGCGTAATACTTTAATTTTTTAAGCTTCTTCTGCGTTCAAATGTACATAAATGAATTATTCATGATTCACAAAAGTGAAAACCGCAAACCCAACCAAAAATATAGGACGATCAATTAAACTTTACATATTTTACCTACACAATACATATTTACAAAATTTAGTTATTAAAATTCTTACAGAGCAAAGTTTTGAAATATAAAATGCTGTCGGTATATAAATATCATAGTAAGAGCTAGACATGCAGGGGAGTTCCTAATTCTGAGCGAATGAGTTTCTAGAGCATTCAATGCTAACAGGTTAAGTAGGCAGTTCAGAAGCAAACCTTTATTTAGACGAGCAACATCACGTTCTATAAATCCCCGATCATACCTGTCTTAATGTATGTATGTGCTGACACTTTGGATTTGTGGTCCTTTTCGTAATGATATGAGCATAGCACAGCTATTTAAAGCCCAACGGCTGGATAACTTACCTTATGGAAGGGACAAAGTCACTTCTATCCAGAAGTAATTCCTATGGCAGCCGAATAGTGGCAGAGAAAAATATTTGAGGAGTAGTAAGCCTACCTGAGTGCTTCCAATTCACGTTAGTTTTAAGTAAAAGAAAATGACTGCCATGCTTTGACTCGCTGCTGCCAAAATAGCCTAGCGGTTTAGGTGCTAATGAGTGATGATGATAACCATGCAGATGATATGGCTTGTCTTATTAAATATCTTAATCCTACAGAAACCTTTTTAATTTTTTTTAATTGCCTGAGGGGATTGCTTAGTGTAAGTTCTCCTGAGGTACAATTTATAATCAATACTGAGAACAAGGCTTACAAATTCGAGAATCTTTATTGACGGCTCCAAAACTGACTTTTTGCGAGGCTCTGGGTATGACTTGATCTTCTAAGGTGAGAATTAAACAATATTTATAATTAGATTAGGCGATGAGCCTAAGTTGTAGCCCAACCGAGAAATATTTTTTGTAGAAATGTGGCATTAAGTACACTTCGTTTGATAGCCAGTTCGTAAAAAAAATTTTAATTATTCAAATTGTTTTCGTTTAATAGCCACATTGACATATCTCATCAAATTCAAAAAGGTGTTTACACATCCAAAAAATTGAATATTTGACAAACTTGTGGTGTTGCCTCTGATACCAAATTATAAGGTCTTAGAATGTAGAACGCGATCTACGTACCAAATTTCACTAAAATCTTTAAGCCGTCTACGTGTTTTAACCCTGCAGTCCACTGCCAAACTGGTTAGTAAACATTCCAGTTCATTAACTAGAATTTCGTGGGCTTAATCATACCATTCTGAGCGACTGCAACGCTTCCGCTATCATAAGCAGCAACAACCCTCTAAAATTGTCGATACATGCATACGCGAACAAAAACGAAAACAATTTTAATTTTCGATTCAACTAATATTTTGAGATTTTAATATATATAAATATAATAATAAATAAATATTCATTTAATTGAATTAAATATATAACTTTCTTGTAAATAATAGTTTTGATGGTAAAATCATAATCTTTTTGAGAATTTCGTGTTCACATAGTACGTTTGAGTTGCAGATCATGTACATACGTGCATGTCAACAAAATCACGCTTATTTTTTGCGATGTCGCTACTGCAATAGAGGCGCAGCTGCGAAGCAACAACGAGTAAGCAGTGCTCCAAGGATCCCACGAAGAAAAGTGGAAACAAAACGATCATTTGTCAAAGCAATTGTGTAAGTAAATAACATTTATTTTTGGAATAATCAAAGTAACTTTTTCTGAAGAAAAAGTTTTCCAGAAATGCATAAAAGAAATGTTAAATGGTCTTAATTTTCAGTGTTGACTTATTGTGATTGTAAAATGCAGTTTTCAGAAATAAAATAACAGTTAATCTCCAACGTAATCGTATAGAAGCTGCAACAATGAAAATGGCGAGCAGGGACACATGATAACCAGGTGGCTATAATAGCACTTTTTAAAAAAGTTTGTTACTAAGAACTTGCACATTATGTACTAGAATAAGCGTTACCTGCATGGTTACTTGCAAAGAACTCCTAACTTATAATTTAACCGGAAAAAGCTAATCTTCCCTTGAAAGATATTTTTATAAGTATGGATTAGATTCTATGTGAGATTAATAAATAAATTTTTAAATTTTCCACAAAATGTTTAAAAAAAAATTTAAATAAGTATGCCTGTGATGTGTGCGACTATATTTTTATAGAAATTTTCTCCCATTGTTCAATGTAGAGAAGTAATATTTATTTTGACACATATTTTATATATGATGTCTGAATTTTCAATAAAGTGGTTAGTAATGTAAGTTTTAAATTTTCCTGTATTTTTCAAACCAAAAAGAACTAACCTACTATGAAGTGGTACAGTAACTGGTTTGATACTGAGGCAAAGGCTTACTGGTATGAGTGCTGGTATGATACTGGTGTATATACTGACTAGTATGTCAACTGGTATGGTGCTGATACAGAAGCGGACAATGCCATCTCGTAGGACATCGCAGTGTTAAAAATACCATTTGCTAATATGGAAAAATTACAGAACTTCAACTAGTTGAGCCGGTTTGGCAAACTAGTATTTGCCTTGTATAAAACTAGTAGAATTGACTGCAGGGAAGTTATAACATAAGCTTTGATTGTGAGAATGACACCACTGAATGGATTTTAGCTGGTTAACGGAGAGAAACCTACTTCCATTCGTTCGTACTTTGGGAAGCTTTAAAATAGACTTAACGGAACACGTGACAAGCATAACACACGACATTCAGTCTGAGGGCCGATTTGATAAAAGCCGGTTAACACTAACCCTGGTTTAATTGACGTATTTTGTACGGTTAGCCGTCAAATTAATCGCCGATTGTGCTTAACCGGCCTTTATGAAAGTGGCCCTGAGTGTTGTTTTCTGCACGTCTTTGTGTATTGATTTTCCTACAGGGTAGGTATATGTATGTGCTTTCGTGTGTTTGTTTTAAGTAAGTAAATGTGTTAACTAAATTATCAGTATTTATGCAAATTTAATGAATATACCTTCCAGTCTTTGCAGCTACATTTAAGCGGCCATTAAATCAAGCAAGCAACATGGCAGAACCAGGAGAATGTGAGTAAATTTTGCAGAAAAGAGAAAAATTAAATATTTAACATTTGTCAGGCATTTTAAGTGATTCAGTCCAACTTTTGTGGGACAACTTTAAACAATTCGTATTATTTATACAAATCTATGCAGACTCTCGCACACATACAACTACATACACTTACACTTTTACTCTTTACTCTTATTTTACTGATTCTATGCGATGCTGATGACTGCAACAATTTGAGAAACTAAAAGCTATTTTTTGGGAAAAGGGTTGTCGTCTTGTAAGAAACAACTGGTTTTGATAAGTTTGAGGCTGAAACTATGGACCAATCGTTCGCAGGGCTATCCACCATAATGCTCTTACCACCTGGGCCCTTATGTCAGTTATTGACATTTATCATTAAAACTAGCAGGCCCTGCAGACGTTGTTCTGCTTCTAACTTGACTTGCCTACATTTGACAAATTGTACTCTCTTCATAGAGAGCGACAAATAACTAGGAGAAGTCTTTCCCAATTCTGATTGAGCTGTCGAGGCATACAAGTTTTGTGCCGCTATGACGTCATCCAGGCAGCCCCCTTCCGAGCTATAAAAAGCTGCCTTGGAGATCGTAAAGAGATGTTACGCCTTTTTACGGGTATTCTACACGATTTGTTTTGAAAATTTTTAGTGTATTTTTCATGCCAGCCAGCAACTAATGCTCCTCCTCACCTCCTTTTCGATCCCATTTTTTTTCTCCCTAAGTAGTCGTACACTTTAACCCTTTTTTCCAAAGCAATATGACATTTCGCACAACTGATACAGTACTTCCGGGCTGATTGGAACCCTATAATGTAATCAGCTGCCTTATTTCGTGGATTACTTGCAGAGAGCAGGTGCAAGAGCTGAGTAGATACATTATCAGCACTATGCCTAATTAAAGACATCAAACTTTTCTTAAATGTTGGCGTATTGCTTTCATTTTCATTTTATTTTTATATCCAGTGTGTACTAGTACACAGGGTATTATAGTTTTGGTCATATAACGGTGTTTTGTAAAGGTACAAAATAATAGAGATAGATATGGAGTTCCCCATAACAAACTTCTTAGAATGAACAGAGGAACCCATTAAGACATGCCCGTCCGTCCGGCCGTGGACACGATAACTTGAGTAAAAATCGTAGGAAGCATACTATTGTTGTAATAAATGCACCCATAGAAAGTAAGCGCAATCGCTTTTAGACCACGCCTACTTTTTCATGAAAGTTATATGGCAAATAGGTAGAAATATTGAACTGCGGATATCTAATTAACTGATACAGGCATATAAATATAATTTGGTGCTTACATCAATTTTCTTATTCCTTATATGAGTTTTGCAAAAGTTTGGAAAGTGGGCGTTTCACCATCCACTTATGAGTCAAACAAATTTCAAATTCGACTGTTAATAACTTCAGAACGGTGTAAGATAGAATTACGAAACTTAATACGAGTTATACTATAGACATTTAGAGTACCCCCATGGAAAATGAGCAAAATCGGTGAACGACCACGCCCACTTTTGGACCAAAATTTTCTAAAAGAGAGGTAGGAAACCACCATATCTCCTTCACTGATGCAGATAGAATGCTAGAATTTCGTAGTTACAATGACCTGATGATCCTATTAATGATCTTTTTTAAATTTTAATTACTCTAAGCCCGTAATTCGAAATAACGTCATAGGTGAGCAATTGGCTGAAAGTACCGGTCGGTTCAATTATCTCCCATTACTCTTTTAAAAGTTGGAAAGTTTCAAAGCTATTGTGACTTAGAGATCAGTTTACGATCACGGAACGTTTGTTGTAATACCGCCCCATGCTGATTTGGATTTTGTATTACCATTTTCTAGGACGTTACTGTGCTAACCCGCTAACAGGCCAATTTTCGTTGCAAATGAAAAAACTCCCACCAAGTAATTCAAGTGCGATAAACTCGATTTTTAAGTCGCATATCCATAAGGGTTCATAATTTAGCTTTCGGGGCTGAAACCCCCACCCCGCCTCTAGCCGGACTAGTCTGTTGCCATATAATTTTATAAATTTGATTATAAATCCACATCTTCTTCATAATTTCATCCTTAACAATTATTTCATTTACCAACAATTTTTTTTTTTACTTCAGAAATCAGTTTGATCACTTTTTTGTAGTTACCAAAAACCCTTTTTTCAAAACTGATTTTTTTTTAAATTGCACTCAATTTTTCAACGAGTATGATTTTGACCACCACTTAAAACTATGAAATCAAGGTTACGAAACAGATAAAATATTTGGCGAAGAATAGTTATGGAGGAAAAGTAGAGGTATGCGGGTTATATCTGTTTAACTTAACCACGCCTAAAGGCGGTCCTGCCGGTTAGAGGGTTAAATTATACCAGTTGCTCATATGGAATTCAGACAGAAGCCGATCTACTTTAACTGTGCATCACATTTAGCTGTCCATCACATTTAACTGTACATCACAAATTTCATCATTGGCAACATTTTTTTCTTTTCTTTTTTTCTTTAACTAACCAATTTTACTTTCACCGCCTGAGGTCACTCACAGGAAAACTTTTAAGAGTTGTCAGTTTTTCCCGACAGAAGTTGAAACCAGAACATCTCCTACCTACGCCTATGGTTATACTTCGCAGTTTTCTGGGCAAGTAGAAAATGAAATTGTTTGCAAATGTTGCAATTTTAAATAATGGTGTTGAAATGCGTAAAAGCAAATGCCACTACATATTTCAATCTCAGTAATACGAAAGAAAATCTAAGACTACGAGGGAAGTTTGAAAAATCGTTTTCTTTTGAAATTTACTTAAAAAATTTTATTTCAAAACAATAGGTCTGGTAGAAGTTTTAAAATTTTCGTATTCCTCCCAAATAATAGGGGTTGTAGAGGCTCTCGAAACAAGCATTTGTTTCAGCGATGACCTCTTCGTTTGAATCGAGCTCTCATATTATTTCCAAAGGTGTCAAAACATAAAATAGTCAGAGGGGGCCAAATTTGGATACTATGTTGGGTGAGATCGCAATTGGGAACCCAATTTATGAACTTTTGCCATGCTGAGTACGCAACAGGAATGAACATTTTTTCGCATCCTTCAATCCTTGGATTTTTTGTTGTTTTTTTGTTGTTTTTTTTTTAAGTAATAACGGGATTCCAGGATTAGTACAGGGGTTTTGGCATTCTTTATTCTAAGAGCTCAGCTCGAAAACAAATCAATAAATGTTATCGGTTTTTTCACAAAGCAATGTTTTTGGAATTGTTTCAAGAGCTCTTGGCTTCCGAGTTTTTTATTTATTGACAGAGAAATTTCTTCAATAGTACCTTTGTCCACTTCTGACTGTCTTCATCTTTTTCAGCTTGCCGAGATCTTATCTATTTTACCGTTTTTCATGTTTTCCTTGTTTGAGTCATAGGACAGGACAGAGAGAAGCTGACTATTCATCATCTGTTAGCTGTCACCAGAAATCATCGCGAGAAGTGTTGAAAAGGAGCCTTTTTAAAAGTGTTCTTGTCAGTATGTCTCCAGTTATTTTAAGCTTCAACAGTATTTGGTTTCATAAAAACACAGAAGCTTATATATCGTGGTTCGAAAAACAAGTTCTCATTTGAAACATGCGAGCCTTTAATAAAAACAGCTAAGGAGGCGGAGATTAGGTGATATATAGAACGTCTTTCGCATTTGCACTCACTTCAGGGGTTAGTGTCCTAATTTATTTCCCCGCTAATTTGAAGCTGATGATAACCGTATCTGTGTCACTAAAATTAGATAACAGAAAGTAAGAGGAAAGTCCTTTTAACTAAAATACACCCTCTGATCCTACCCGTAATTGGCGCTGCTTTTAGGCTATTCATTTAACGGTCGGTATTTCTGTTTGTCACTCGAGCCGCTAGCGTTAATATCCTACCAATGGGAGACACTATCGACTAAGGGTTGTTTGCGATGCAACCCTGTCTAACTAGGCACCAATGGGAGACCGCCATTTTCACTCAAGGTGCTGCCTTTGGGATCATTACCGCGCAAAAAGATATGTGGGAGACTGTGGAGGCAGAGTCATCCGCTCCGCTTTAGGTGTTGTCGGATATCCCGTTTTCTTGCTGAAATTTGCTTGGATTTCCGGGTGCTTCCAGATCTATCCATTCTAGATTCAACTATAAGTTCATCCCTTATAATTGCATAGTTCCTTTGAGTCCGTAGGGCGATGGAGTACATTAGCTTATGACTGGACCACAGGCCTTAAGGCTAACGGGCGATTGTTCACTAGTATGCAGGATCATATAGTTATGTTTTTCCCTCACTTCGGTAATCCAAAAAGCCACTTACCGAACAACCCCCGTACTAATGCAAGACTATCTTTATATAAATGGGCCAAAAAGGTGGGATATAAGTTTTTTCTTCATCGAAGAGGTGGTTTGCTGAATTTTTTGTTTTATAATCGATTAATGATGAAATTCAGCGAAATTACCCACTGTTTTCGTAGGTTGTTAGATGTGGCGAATCTCCTCTGAGCGCTATTATAGCTGATGGACCATTTTCATACAAAAACTACTATGGACCAATTACAAATATTTACAAAGGTCTCACCTATATTTTAAAATGACTTTGGGGTAACGTATCCGCCTATATCCATTCCGTTAAGTTTAAATATTTGAGAATATATTTATTTAGATCGTGGAGTTCTGAAGGGCTCCGAGGCATTTCTGCCTGTTATTTTCCAAAACTGGGCAACTGTCTATAAATTGACTTTATGATTCCACATCGTTATCCTCCATGGAACTAACATAGATATGGTTACCCAAAATGTCCAGCAGCACCACATGAACTCCCATCGGAATGTGCCCTGTCGACAATAAAATCACCATTGGAAGATGGGTCCTACAGAAGTTTCACTAATTGCTTGGCTCGAGGCTATTATTCTCAATATCAAGGAGAGAGTGGATATATTTTTTTCCTTCCAGTCAAACATTATTCAAGACATCCTCTATGATCAGGAATGCAGCCACAATAAAACGTTTGATCTTGTTGTCGTTATTGTTGCAACTATCCTGCAAAAAATCGTGCAACTGATCGCTAAAGAGAGTGAATTGATCTCAACTATTCCGTTACAGGCATAGGTGGGAGAACTAAATTTTAATTTTTGTGGCCTACTTTTAGGTGTTGAAAGTAAACTTGTCCGACCGTACCCTTAGGGGAACAAAAGGAATCTGTCCAACACTACAATTTTGGTCATGAAAGGAACCAACTAGTCTGTTCATAGGACATGCTCAAACAAAAGGGACCACTTCAACTCATACAAAGAGATCAGAACTGGTATTGGTCGCATGCTTCTTTGCGACTCATCCCGAATTCATCCCAGGCTAATACCTTTTTTTGCAGGCTACATTTCAATCCCCCAAAGCTTTAGAAATTCTGCAGTAGCTTTATGGATTCCGTAATAGCCGCTTAAGGGCTTCTTTGTTTATTATATTGGGTAGAGTGTGCTAAATCCAGTTCGAAATATCGAGTCGCTAGCTTAGCAGAAATTTGCTTAAAAGTTGATGCCAAGATTCCCCTAATTTTGTACTGAAATTTTTGCGAAAAAATAAATAAGAGAACTAATATAAACGCTCTATTAAAAATAATAATAATTAACTAAGAAATTATTATCAACTGGTCTTGAGCTCGTTATACTTACAAAATATGTAAAAATGAACAGACCGTAAAACCAACAACAAAATAAACGTAGAAATAATAAAAAACTCCAAAAAAATCCCAAGTTGGAAAAGATCCTAGCAGCATTATAGTAAACACATCCAAAAGTTTAAACCGGTAAACAAACAGTTGAAAAAGTAATATTTTGTGAAAGTTGGATTACTGCAAAGTTTTACCGGAGTTGAGGTGTTATTGTTGCCGCAACAAAAACAGCGCAACATCTTTCAGATTTGTTAGGTTAATTCAGTAAAATACTTTCATTGAGCTATTGAGCTTGCCTTAGTGCAATTGGTTTGAAGTGTTCAAGATGATAAATATTTTACTAAGATTTGTTGCTGCTTTAGGTTCCTTATGAAAATATAAAATCTGTATAATTGAATTAAATTAAAGATTTTGTTGCGAGCACTAGTGCTGTGGACTTTATCAGTTAAGGTCTATAGAGACCTGCAAAAGGCTTCGTGTACCTAAGAACCAGCATTAGCACCAATCTCAAGGAAGAACTACTCCTGCAAGCTAATGAGACTTTTGACTGTGTTGCGTAAGCCGCTTTAGTGAACAAAAGTCATGGCAGTCTAGGCATGCTGGAAGCCTGGGCTAAGCTCGTCGGTGGTCCTTGCCGCAAATTCTCACTCACAGCTACACAAACAAAAAAAGGAAAGTTCATGCCTTGGGGTCACTGTAAATAACTAAGAGTCAGCAAAGTGCACATGGCTGAAGAGGGTGTCTAGACTCCGCTTGATGGGACTTGTTCACCTCTACTCTTCTTTGTTTTTTTTTTTCCAGGGAGTCAATGCTGGTAGGGCATTATAGTGAATCTAGTTATCACTTGACGTTTTCCTTTCTTTACTTCACTGAGCTCTAAAATGCGATTCTGATATGTGCGATGAAAACTGTTTGCAGAAGAACATTTTGAATTGCGTTGACACAAGTTCTTCTAGCTTATTGTAAAATTGTAAGTATAAAGGTAATTTTTATCACTTAAAACGGTTAAATTTGTAAAAAAATCGATATTTGAATTTTTAGAAATTTTGACGTTAACACCAAATTTATATTGGCATTAACTTTTTTCACTTCACCTCAAATCGAAAATCTAAGGTAGAATGAGAATCAAAAATCGAGGTGAATTGACGCATTTACTTTTAACTTCACTTTAATGCAAAACCAGAACTGACCCCCAGCTAGGAATAGGGATAGCAAAATATGGCAAAGTATGTAATTCCTTTTTTTACCGATAACTCACCTCAATTGGTGGGCATCGTCAACCTGGTTTGGGAGCCTCTCTTTACTATCTCCACTCGACGTAGGCCTCGCGGGAATAGCGGTAAATGAAAAACTTTTCTCTCGAACACTATAAGTGCCATCCCATCTTTTTTCGACACTGACATACAACAGGACAGCTATGATGAGATACTTATGAGGACTTTATTTTTACCGTCAAAGCTTCAAATTTGCAACTACCAACTGCCAGGTGAGCCAATTTAAATAAAGATTTGATATCAGGAAATACTTCTTCATCACATCGTTCACTGCCCTGCAAAAACGGGTAAAATGATTAATAAATTGACCCGGAGCCATTCTGAAAGTTTCCGTATTCCTCTCATCACGTTTTTAAGTGCAGCTGTAGACGTATTAACTTTTTCTTTCCTCACTTTCCTGTGTGTGGTTTTACATCTCGTTCTTTCTCATTTATTTTTTGACCTAAGATAAACACATAGCTCACACCGGTGTCACAGCTACTAGTCATTTGACTCTTATATAACACGAAAAATTTAAGCAATTTTATCGACATAAATACGTAGTGGAGTTTCTGTCATTCGATTTTTGCAGGGCACAGGAACCGCTCAAATTATTTTCACTAGCATCAAGTCAAAATCTGTTTTGAAATCGACAAAAAGGTGGTATGTGTCCAATTTCTTATCATAGTGCGTCTTCTTCCCAATTTTTCGTACCTTGAAGATCTATTTGACTGTAGACTTACCAGGTCTGATGAAGTCCAATCAGCTACCTTTGAGTAAGAAAAAGTTCAAATTTGTACTTGACTTACATCCATATACCGCATAGATTGTTTCCTCTTCTGATAAAAACCAACAACAACAAAATACGCATATGTATGCAATTTCATGTTGACATAAGCTTAACAGCTGTGTGTGGCATATGGATGATATTTAAATCAAAGGTACTGTTGGAAATACATACACACATTATCCTATTACAGTTATTTCCAGTAATACCCTGCAGTAAAATTAACTGTAACTCACAACTAGTATGAGTCCCGAGCCTAATATTCAGTATTTTTAACAAGTCCCACTTCAATTAGGATATATTCGACAAAAATATACTACTATTTCAATTAGAGGCTGGTAAGTGGATATAATTTAAATGCGTCAAGGCAAAGTGCATAAGTACACTGCTGTCATGGTATCGGTCTCAGGTTCGAGCTCTGGTACCGAGAACATAAAAATTAAAATGACTGCTGTACTGAAATTTTTCCAATTTAATGCATGCTAGTTCCTACAAAACTTTCAATTTGGTTTGGTGAAAATATGAACGCTTTCGAACAAGTTTTGGATGTGTTGAGTTAGAAAATTCTACTTATAAACAAGTTGACATAGTATCCCTGTAATCAAACTTACTAGTTGTAAACTACTTCAAAACTAGTATTAATAGCAACCAAAACTCCAAGCAACACCAAGTCAACCTCATTTTGTGCCAAATAAGAAACTTGTATTTTTAACATGGCGCTGTCCTACCAGATGTAAATTGTAAGATTGCGGTAGTTTTTAGTGGTAATTGTTAAGTGAAAATAATTTAAAAGCCTCCCGGTATGATTGGTAAGTACTCGCCTAACATTGGAGAGGTCACAGATACACGGTTTGATGCTGAGAACATCAAGTTTGAGCACTAAGTGTCACCGTGACATTTAAATTTATCTATGGACACTATGGAAAAGTCGATTTTTCGACCAAACCAGTCCCAAAACCCGAAAATAATCTTTTTTTTTAAAAAAATCGTTATCGCCAACGTTTTTAGCGCATTATTTTAAGTGGGATAGGAAATATGAGACAAATTCGTTTCCATCGAAAATATTTTGGCATGTAAGCTGAAAAAACCCTTAAAAAAATGGCGAAAGGGTAAATTTTTTGACTAAAACACTCCCCAAAACCCAAAATATAATTTTTTTTTTCAAAAAACTGTTATTGCCAACGTTTTTAGCGGGCATTTTTGTGTCGGACAGGGTATAAATGAAAAATTTTAAATCAAATTAAAATTTTTTTAGTAGGTCATGAAAAAAACCTTAAAAATCAAAGTCGAGAAAAGTAAAAAAATGAAATTTCGCAGGCTCTAAAATTATTTTCTTGGGTATGTGTGGTGAAACTTTTTTTCCTGAGCCCAAAACCTATCGATGGCGCGATATCAGTTAACTTTCGTCCATACAAATCGATCCACCCTAATATATACAGTTGTGTTCAATATAATGGAGGTGAAAGTAAATTGGATATCGTTCGACGAAACAAAAAGGAGCTGTGATTTTAATAATTTTCATTTAAAATATGGAAAATTCCATAACAGAAACCACAAAAAAAGAAATTTCAAAGTTTACACAAAGTTGAGGAAAGTTAATTAAAGTTTTAAAAATTTATATCAGAATTTCAATATTTTTTTAAAGGATTTTTAGAAAATTTTTGGGTGAGCAGTTTTATAGCGTATAATGTACAAGTTAGAAGTACCTCGAAATTTCCCCTGAATTTTTTAGAATTTTTCTTCATGCTTTGTATGGAAGAAGTCACTCAATACCCTTGACGAAAAAAATTCTGAAAATTCAGGGAAATTTGAGCGAGTTCTAACTTGACCAATGTTGCACTAGAATTAATTGGTCTACAAAACTGCGTACTCAAAAATCTTTTAGAAATTCTGGCAAAAAATTTGAAGATTTTCAAGCCAATTTTTTAAAGTTTAATTAACTTTTTTATTTAGTTTCTGTTATGGAATGCGCAATATTTTAAATGAAAATTATTAAAATAACCGCTTCTTTTTATTTCGTCGAACGATATCCATTTAAATTTCACTACTATTATATTGAACACAGCTGTAAGTAGTAACATTTCCATATGTATAAGCATTTCTTTACATCCGCTCCAGTGACTTCTCTTTCGTTTTCTTCGCTCAATTCTTCAAATTTACGGTAAATATCTTATCATACAGGGTGGCTGATGAATTTTGCTACATTAAGAAACTCAAATAATTTTTTTTTCAGTGTTTCTTTTATTCATGTTAAAGCTCATTAAATTTTATTAAATATAGCTTAATTAGTTTTAAAAATAATGGAATTTAAATGCCCCCCCTGCTCGTCGATGCATGTGCGGCATCTTACCAAAAAGTTGTTCATTACTGCTTGGAGAGTTGAGACAGGAATAGCCGCAATTGTTTCTCGAATGGATTGCCTTAGTTCATTCAAATTTGTTGGTTTTGCTTTGAAGACTTCCTGTTTGCAATAACCCCACAAGAAAAAGTCAGGTGCAGTAAGGTCAGGCGACCTGGGTGGCCAACGGAATGTGGAGTTTCTGGATATCAGCTTATTGGGAAATTTTCGTCGCAATTCTGTCATAACAGGTTGGGCTATATGAGGAGCTGCACCATATTGCTGAAACCACACAGAGTTGAAAGAAATTCTCATTTGGCGTAATTCTGGATAGAAAAACTCTCTCAACATGCTCAAGTAACGGTCTCCAGTAACCGTAACGGTGTGACCGTTTTCTTCGAAGAAGTAGGGCCCGACAATGCAGCGTGATGAAACTGCACACCACACTGTGACACGAAGTGGATGCAATTCCGTCTCATGGAGTATCTGTGGGTTGGAAGCACTCCATATTCGACAATTTTGTTTGTTTATGTTGCCGTTTAAATCGAAATGGGCCTCGTCAGATATGAAAAGACAGTTCAACATGTTTCCATCCTCTTCCACCATTTGAAGCATCTTCTGGCAAAATTCCAAGCGAATCGGCAAGTCTGCAGCGTTCAGTTTGTTGGCCATTTGAATTTTATATGGGAATAAGTCCAAATCTTTGTGCATAATTGACTGTAATGACTGTCTGCTTACACCCATTTGAGCAGATAAGCTTCTTGTCGAAACACGTGGATTGTTTTGTATGGCAGCAGCTACAGCAGCGATTGCTTCCTCCGTTCGAACTGAAGGGTTTCGATGGTAAGGTCTTCTGTTGACTGTCCCATGCTCGGAAAAATTGTTTACAAGTCTTATTATGGTCCATCTGCTCGGAGGATTGCCGCCAAACGTGCGCCTATACTCTCTTTGAACCGAAACTACGGACTCCAGTGCGTGATAGCGGCGGACAATCCAAATTCTTGTTTCAGTGTCCCAGTTATCCATTTTTGTTAAACGTAAAAGTCAATCTGCAAAATAAAAGAAAAATTAACCAGATTCATTAAATAGAAAAAAAGTTATTTAATTTTTTTTTGGTAGCGGCTTTCATCAGCCACCCTGTACTTCATGTCTTTCATTTTTTTTTCATTTAGTTGCAGGTGAGTGTTTAAATAGTTATTCGTTATTTGTACAGATGCAGCTTTAAATTTATTTAATAAATAGAATTAGGTTTTCACACATGCATATTCACATAGACGCTTGCTAAAAGACATATGCGCATTGTAAATAAAATATTCATATAAACATTTATATATAAATAGCCTTATACACATATGACTATGCCGAATGTCATCAAATATTTACTTTTGTTAACTTAAAGTCTTAAATTGCTTTTGGGGCCGGACTTACATTTTAAGTATTTTTGATATTCTATTGCCATTCATATTACCATCCTGCTCCTCGATGGTTGGCAATTTAATTGTTGCATATTTGTCTTTGCTACTTTCATATTTGTACTTACACAATTATTTCGATGCAGTAAAACATCTAACTAGTCAGGAAATATACTAGTATACTGCTGGTATTTTTCTGAATGGTATCAAACTAGTAAGAAAAAAACACTATAAGAGAATAATTAAAAGTTAATCAGACTACTCAAATGGCCAGAGCTGACCAAGTTCTAGTCGAGCTATTTCTTTTACTAGAGATTTTCCGCACAGGGCGTATGCCGGCGATCAATACAATAACAACAACTAAAGAATGCATGCATGATATGTCTACTCACACAACAACGGCTCTTAAGTGTGAATACATATTTGGTATTTGCAGTGGTGGCATTTTTAAATTAATTTCTCTATATTTTATATATCTTAATTTTTTACTTTTTTGATTGATGACACTGCAGCTTGATCCTACCTATTGCTAAATATATTATTGTTTATACCTAAGCTGTATAGTTTGGCCGTAAAGCGGAACAAACTTTTTCAACTTGCGCATTTATATAATGGATGGCCTCATCCACGTGAGTTGAGTAGGCAAGTGAGTAAATAATACATTTTTATTTACATCGATTATAACTTTACTATTGTGGATTTTTTAAATCGATTTCTTTAAAAGTTGGCATCGATTTTTAGGAACTCGTTTATGAAGAGAGAAATATATATTTTAAGTCCATTTTAATAAATAGTGCCATCTGTACAGAGAATGAAAAAATGGTTTCTTATAAATCGCTTCACATGAAATAAGTGCGTTCATACCTGCGATTTTGAATTTCACTTGGCAGCGATTTAACAATTCTGTAGAGATTAATAGTCCAATCAAAGGAGAGCACAAAATCAAGTGTTTTAATAAAAAAAAAAAAAAAATGCATCGTGACACGCTACAGGGCATCATAGCTTAGTTGTTAGAGTACTCTAACAGCGGCTTTGGTGCAGACACTTGGGTTCGTATCCCAGTGTCCGAGAAGGGGTCTGATAAAAAGTTGGGCACTTCGAAACATGTCATCCCATACCATCGCTGTGCATATCGTTGTAATTTTTCCTCTAATATCAATTAACAAACAAAACATAAAAATTCGAGCTTTGCTCCAACAACGATCACCATAACTGTTTTAATATTGTTTATCTTCTATTTTATTTAATTTTAGATTAGTATCAAACAAAAAATACTGCGTTATATATTTCCCATCGTCCTAAAAAACTAACGCAAATATTGCATGGCAGTATAACGTTTAAATGCTGAATTACTTAATAAAATCTGAAAATCGGTTTGATTACTTTCTTTATATATATTATCCTAAATGTTTTCCACTTAACCAACAACAAACTCGATTCCTTTCTTTAGAAATTTTTTACAAAGCGATTTATCTCTTATCAAAAAGGAAAACGGTTTTTTGACTTACTGGGTTTTTCTGACTCGAAGTCACATCCCCGAGTTGAACACTTGCACATCCTGCTCGGCAGCATTTTATTAATTTTCAGACCCAGAATTGATGTAAGTTGTATATTTTTGTCTAAAATCTGGCAGTTGACAACTTGTACGACATGCTCATTGGTTAAGCGACATAAGCTGTAATTATTGCTTTCGCTTATTTCATTTCCATTGCATGCTATTGTAATTCGCAACCAGCTTATGAAATATTCCAAATATATATTTTATATTTTGCAATCCCAACTTGGGGATTTTTAATAGTGAAAATGAGGACACAAATCCCGCGCTTATACCTCAGAGCCACAAGTGCTCGCCCCCTAAATTAATACATAAAGGGTGTAACAGGTGCCCCGCACTTTCCGTTCTACGATATATAGAACAAATAATTGTAAAATTTTGCCCAAGACGCTCGTCTAGGCCTGAGCCAAGCCAAAAAATATAATAAAAACTAACTTAAATAAGCTACTCGCCCTTAATAAAGCTTAGATATGGTCCTTCGAGCCGGATTCGAACCAGGACCTATGAATATAACTAGACGACTAAGCCGTCTAGGGGGGCGACATAAGCTGTAATTATGTATTTGATTTATTTCATTTGCATTGCATGCTATTGTAATTCGCAACCAGCTTATGAAATATTCCAAAGATATATAGTTTATGTTTTGCAATTCCAACTTCACAGCGAAAATGAGGAGGCCAATTCTCAATTAATTAACTTAAATAAGCTACTCGCCCTTCATGTTGAATATACCAGTTGCTTATATGAAAAAAGACAGTTGGCTGACTAGTTGGGTTTAGCGTTCAGAAATAGTTAATTGGTTTTGAAATAGTAAATTGGTTTGATTCCCGGGCGGGTAATTTCTGATCTATGTACGTAAGAGTATACACACAGGCACAGTCATACAAACAGATACATATGAAAAAGTAAAGACAAATTTAAATTTATTTATTGAAATTAAGTAAAACAAATTTTAGCTTCAAATACAAAGTAATTTTATGCTTTTTGATTCTAAGTGTATTTTCTGCAAAATAAGGACATTTCATTTCGAATAATTTGTAAATTTTATGCAAACAAGACGGTAAACGAAGGCTTGCAAATATATTGGTGAAGATATATGAAGTTACAAAAGCGTAGAAGAACTTATACAAATATATTTATGGCACATTTTATTGCAACTTACATATTTGTGTCTTCAGCCTGTAATGTTTTAAACAATCTTGCTCAAAAGCAATTCCATGAAAATGTTATGAGCGAATGTTTTATTTTTCTTAGAAATGTCATTAAATAAACTAAAGTACTGCGACTTCAAAATGTTTTGTGTAAGCATATAGAGCTCCAGAAAACCATAGAGAAATGTGTTCAATTCTATTCAGTAGGTAGTTAGGGATGCGCTTACAAACATTAGACTGGCTTGAAAAAGCACTGACTAACTCATTTGACACCCTGTGTCTGTGGTGTCATTGTTTCCAATTGTCTCCTTTTCGCTAATCCTTTTTTTACCCAGCTGTACTATTACTTACAAAGGCTATTATTGTTTTGTCCGCATTATGAGTTTTGTGACGGTATAAAATAAGATAGACAAAGACTTCAGTTTATCAAAGTTCTTAGAATGAATAGAGAAATCGATTGAGCCATGCCCGTCTTCCCATGCACACGGGCCACGACATAGGTGCCGCGGTCTTACTAATATTATAAATGCGTAAGTTTTTAAATAAGTGAGTGTGTTTGCAAGTCTTTAACATCTAAACTACTCAGCCGACATTTTGTACAGATGTGTTGCGCTTAAAATTATCATTAAAAAATTTAAAATCAAATTCTATGTTAAGAGCAAGTTTTTCATATGAACTTTGAAAATGAATATTTAACAAAATTTGTACTTAAGTTCTATGTTAAGAGCCAGTTTTTCATGAAAACTTTAAAAATGGATATTTAAAAAATTTTTTACTTAAGTTCTATATTAAGAGCCAGTTTTTCATGTGAACTTTAAAAATGAATATTTAAAAAAAATTTGACTTATGTTCTATGTTAAAAGCCAGTTTTTCATGAGAACTTTAAACATAAATATTTAAAAAAAATTTAACTTAAGTTCTATCTTAAGAGCCAGTTTTTCATGTGAACTTTAAAAATGAATATCTAAAAAAAATTTGACTTAAGTTCTATGTTAAGAGCCAGTTTTTCATGTGAATTTTAAAAATTAATATTTAAAAAAAATGTTACTTATGTTCTATGTTAAGAGCCAGTTTTTCGTGTGAACTTTGAAAATGGATATTTAAAAAAAATTTTACGTATGCTCTATGTTAAAAGCCAGTTTTTCATGAGAACTTTAAAAATTAATATTTAAAAAAAATTTGACTTAAGTTCTATGTTAAGAGCCAGTTTTTCATGTGAATTTTAAAAATTAATATTTAAAAAAAAATGTTACTTATGTTCTATGTTAAGAGCCAGTTTTTCGTGTGAACTTTGAAAATGGATATTTAAAAAAAATTTTACGTATGCTCTATGTTAAAAGCCAGTTTTTCATGAGAACTTTAAAAATTAATATTTAAAAAAAATTTGACTTAAGTTCTATGTTAAGAGCCAGTTTTTCATGTGAATTTTAAGAAAGTGTAATTTATGTTCTATATTAAGAGCCAGTTTTTCATGTGAGCTTTAAAAATGAATATTTAAAAAAAATTTGACTTATGTTCTATGTTAAAAGCCAGTTTTTCATGAGAACTTTAAACATAAATATTTAAAAAAAATTTGACTTATGTTCTATGTTAAAATCCAGTTTTTCAAGAGAACTTTAAAAATGAATATTTAAAAAAAATTTGACTTATGCTCTATGTTAAAAGCCAGTTTTTCATGAGAACTTTAAACATAAATATTTAAAAAAAATTTAACTTAAGTTCTATCTTAAGAGCCAGTTTTCGATAAGAACTTTAAACATAAATATTTAAAAAAAAAAATTTGACTTATGTTCTATGTTAAAAGCCAGTTTTTCATAAGAACTTAAAAAGTGAATATTTAAAACAAAAATTTAACTTAAGTTCTATGTTAAAAGCCAGTTTTTCATGAGAACTTTAAAAATGAATATTTAAAAAAAATTTGACTTATGTTCTATGTTAAAAGCCAGTTTTTCATGAGAACTTTAAAAATGAATATTTAAAAAAAATTTGACTTATGCTCTATGTTAAAATCCAGTTTTTCATGAGAACTTTAAAAATGAATATTTAAAAAAAATTTGACTTATGCACTATGTTAAAAGCCAGTTTTTCATGAGAACTTTAAAAATGAATATTCAAAAAAAATTTAACTTAAGTTCTATGTTAAGAGCCAGTTTTTCATGTGAACTTTAAAAATGAATATTTAAAAAAAAAATTTGACTTATGTTCTATGTTAAAAGCCAGTTTTTCATAAGAACTTAAAAAGTGAATATTAAAAAAAAAATTTAACTTAAGTTCTATGTTAAGAGCCTGTTTTTCATGAGAACTTTGAAAATGAATATCTAAAAAAAATTTGACTTATGTTCTATGTTAAAAGCCAGTTTTTCATGAGAACTTTAAAAATGAATATTTAAAAAAAATTTGACTTATGCTCTATGTTAAAAGCCAGTTTTTCATGAGAACTTTAAAAATGAATAATTAAAAAATATTTAATTTAAGTTCTATGTTAAGAGCCAGTTTTTCATGAGAACTTTAAAAATGAATATTTAAAAAAAATTTGACTTATGCTCTATGTTAAAAGCCAGTTTTTCATGAGAACTTTAAAAATGAATAATTAAAAAATATTTAATTTAAGTTCTATGTTAAAAGCCAGTTTTTCATGAGAACTTTAAAAATGAATATTTAAAAAAAATTTGACTTATGTTCTATGTTAAAAGCCAGTTTTTCATGAGAACTTTAAAAATGAATATTTAAAAAAAATTTGACTTATGCTCTATGTTAAAATCCAGTTTTTCATGAGAACTTTAAAAATGAATATTTAAAAAAAATTTGACTTATGCACTATGTTAAAAGCCAGTTTTTCATGAGAACTTTAAAAATGAATATTCAAAAAAAATTTAACTGAAGTTCTATGTTAAGAGCCAGTTTTTCATGTGAACTTTAAAAATGAATATTTAAAAAAAAAATTTGACTTATGTTCTATGTTAAAAGCCAGTTTTTCATAAGAACTTAAAAAGTGAATATTAAAAAAAAAATTTAACTTAAGTTCTATGTTAAGAGCCTGTTTTTCATGAGAACTTTGAAAATGAATATCTAAAAAAAATTTGACTTATGTTCTATGTTAAAAGCCAGTTTTTCATGAGAACTTTAAAAATGAATATTTAAAAAAAATTTGACTTAAGTTCTATGTTAAAAGCCAGTTTTTCATGAGAACTTTGAAAATGAATATCTAAAAAAAATTTGACTTATGTTCTATGTTAAAAGCCAGTTTTTCATGAGAACTTTAAAAATGAATATTTAAAAAAAATTTGACTTATGCTCTATGTTAAAATCCAGTTTTTCATGAGAACTTTAAAAATGAATATTTAAAAAAAATTTGACTTATGCACTATGTTAAAAGCCAGTTTTTCATGAGAACTTTAAAAATGAATATTCAAAAAAAATTTAACTTAAGTTCTATGTTAAGAGCCAGTTTTTCATGTGAACTTTAAAAATGAATATTTAAAAAAAAAATTTGACTTATGTTCTATGTTAAAAGCCAGTTTTTCATAAGAACTTAAAAAGTGAATATTAAAAAAAAAATTTAACTTAAGTTCTATGTTAAGAGCCTGTTTTTCATGAGAACTTTGAAAATGAATATCTAAAAAAAATTTGACTTATGTTCTATGTTAAAAGCCAGTTTTTCATGAGAACTTTAAAAATGAATATTTAAAAAAAATTTGACTTATGTTCTATGTTAAAAGCCAGTTTTTCATGAGAACTTTAAAAATGAATAATTAAAAAATATTTAATTTAAGTTCTATGTTAAGAGCCAGTTTTTCATGTGAACTTTAAAAATGAATATTTAAAAAAAAAATTAACTTAAGTTCTATGCTAAGAGCCAGTTTTTCATGTGAGCTTTAAAAATCAGTATTTAAAAAAAATTTTACTTAAGTTCTTTGTTAAGAGCCAGTTTCATGTGAACTTTAAAAATGAATATTTAAAAAAAATTTTACTTATGTTCTATGTTAAGAGCCAGTTTTTCATAAGAACTTTAAAAATTAATATTTAAAAAAATGTAACTTAAGTTCTATGTTAAGAGCCAGTTTTTCATGTGAAATTTAAAAATGAATATTTAAAAAAAATTTAACTTAAGTTCTATGTTAAGAGCCAGTTTTTCATGTGAACTTTAGAAATGAATATTTAAAAAAAATTTAACTTAAGTTCTATGTTAAGAGCCAGTTTTTCATGAGAAATTTAAAAATGAATATTTAAAAAAAATTTAACTTAAGTTCTATGTTAAGAGCCAGTTTTTCATGAGAACTTTAAAAATGAATATTTAAAAAAAATTTGACTTATGCTCTATGTTAAAAGCCAGTTTTTCATGAGAACTTTAAAAATGAATATTCAAAAAAATTTAACTTAAGTTCTATGTTAAGAGCCAGTTTTTCATGTGAACTTTAAAAATGAATATTTAAACAAAATTTGACTTATGTTCTATGTTAAAAGCCAGTTTTTCATAAGAACTTAAAAAGTGAATATTTAAAAAAAAAATTTAACTTAAGTTCTATGTTAAAAGCCAGTTTTTCATGAGAACTTTAAAAATGAATATTTAAAAAATATTTAACTTAAGTTCTATGTTAAGAGCCAGTTTTTCACGTGAACTTTAAAAATGAATATTTAAAAAAAAAATTAACTTAAGTTCTATGCTAAGAGCCAGTTTTTCATGTGAGCTTTAAAAATCAGTATTTAAAAAAAATTTTACTTAAGTTCTATGTTAAGAGCCAGTTTCATGTGAACTTTAAAAATGAATATTTAAAAAAAATTTTACTTATGTTCTATGTTAAGAGCCAGTTTTTCATAAGAACTTTAAAAATTAATATTTAAAAAAATGTAACTTAAGTTCTATGTTAAGAGCCAGTTTTTCATGTGAAATTTAAAAATGAATATTTAAAAAAAATTTAACTTAAGTTCTATGTTAAGAGCCAGTTTTTCATGTGAACTTTAAAAATGAGTATTTAAAAAAAATTTGACTTACGTTCTATGGTAAAAGCCAGTTTTTCATGTGAACTTTAAAATGAATATTTAAAAAAAAATTAACTTAAGTTCTATGTTAAGAGCCAGTTTTTCATGTGAACTTTAAAACGAATATTTAAAAAAAATTAACTTAAGTTCTATGTTAAGAGCCAGTTTTTCATGAGAACTTTAAAAATAAATATTTAAAAAAATTAATTTAGCTTAAGTTCTATGTTAAGAGCCAGTTTCATGTGAACTTTAAAAGTGAATATTTAAAAAAAATTTGATTTATGTTCTATGTTAAGAGCCAGTTTTTCATAAGAACTTTAAAAATGAACATTTAAAAAAAATTTTACTTAAGTTCTATTGGCGAGGTTGAAACTTCTGTAAACGGCGCGCACAAGATTTTAAGGAAATCGACAGTAGGAAGCATAACGGCATTGACGTGGATTCCTTTAGGGTTTGGAGAAATGGGAATGATTGACTTCATCAAAAGCTTTTGGTAAGCAAGAAACCACTATCAACGTCCCGTTTTTGGGGGGGTTGTTTTGATTCAAACCACTACTAATTTGTGTGTTTGTGGGGTTTAAAGCGATGGTAGTGCTTTGTAATCTATGGAAGCCATGTTGATGGTTGGTCAAGTGAAAGTTTGCGGTGCAATAGGGAAGTAGAATCAATTGATCTTGTTACCGGTCGCCTTTTCAAAAACTCCTAAAAGGAAATACAGTCGGAAACTGATTTCGGTAGAGCTGAATTAAATATCTGACTATGATTTCGATTTTGATTTTGGCGCCATGCCGAAAACTGTATGCAGTCGATTAGCGCAAATTCGTTAACATAAAATAATTCCGATTGCTTTGCTGGCATTCACCTAATCTCAATCGAATAGTTTGCACATTGATGCTCCTCTGATATATACTACTTTCTCAGCTCTATCCTTCTGATGGTCGTCTCCCCATCTATCGAAACACTTTTGACAACTTTTTATTATTTCCAGGATTACCGTTATTTAGATAAATATCTAGAGTTTATTCAACTTTTTTCCTTAGTTTCTGTTTTGCATACGTTTTTATCTGACGCCGTGCTCTTTACAGTTTTTCCTAATAGCCGACCGACCTCATTTTCTTACCATCAAATAAAACTTTGGATGTCCTACAAGCGATTATTGACTTTAACTCGTATTAGGAAAGACAAATTTACAACTTTCTATTTAACTTATTTATATATTCTTACTTCACTTTACTTTTATTTTTCTTCGGTAGCTCAACTAATGCTTCTGTTTGTTTGTATCACATAACGTTCTATACCAACTTTCACGCCAAACTTTAACAAAATCCACCAAAACAAATATAAGCAAGACGACATACAAATCAAAGCGACGGCTGACGTCAAGGTGAAGGTGCTATTATGTACACATTAAAATGTCGACAATGGATTCGCTGGTAGTAGACACAACGTATAAGAGTCACATGCAGCGAACGTTTGTACCAAAAACTTTTGATGGGAAAAGTTTGAACGCATTTTGCCCCGTTCTGGCGCAAGAAAGACTATTTCCGTTTTTCGTACTTGCTACGCAGCACAGACACCACGACACAATAAGAAAGTCTTAGACGAAGTAATTTTGATATGAGTCCAGCCGGGCAGCTTTTCTCTTGCCTCAATGCAGATCACACCGTGGTGCCCAGCGGATACGAAGACTGTAGGAGTACTGCTCTAAATGTAAAGCTCTCAAATACAAGTAAAAATGGATTTAAAGATTTATGAGACGGAAACTATAAGATTAAAGTGGAATTTTAAAAAGCTGCTGGTGCAAAAGACATTTTTTCATGGCAACAAAAACAATGCTAACGCAATAGCTATTGTGGCTAAAGTACTTTCATATACGCTCAGAGAAAAAAATCAAGTTTTCCTTAGACGTTCTCAGTACATAAAATGTCAAATATGAGTGTACCCAGACCTGTTAAATAATGATTATTAATCGTAATGATTCTTGAGAATCCATGTAATGCTTAATTACCAATTACTTCAAATTTTTAATGATTCTTTTCCAATTAAAAAGTAATCGAAAAAATATTAATTTTTTACCATTATTAAAAAAAATAAAAATAAAAAATAATCAAAAAAAGTTGTTTTGATTACTTTTGAATATACTCGTATCTAGTTTTTTGTTTTGATAGCTTTTGATTATCTTTGATTTTGATTTTGTTTTGATCATTTTCGATTTTTCAGTATTGTTGTACAAGCACATAAATATACACAGTAACAATAAAAAAAAAATAACAAAAATTAAAATTTATCGAAACAACGTTTTTTGATTTTTTCTAATTGCAATCAAATTGACTTTGCTTGAAAAACAATTAAAATAATCAATGCCAAATAAAAAAACCGTCTAATTAATTGATTACTAATTACTAATCAAATTTAACAGGCATGGATTTACCGAAACTTATGAATCCAGAAAAGCTTGCAGATTACTTAAGATAAATAGGCTATGGTAGTTTTTATTTAGTTAATTGTATACGCCAAGCATGCCTTCGGAATTCGCAGTCGACTTATGAAATATTCTAAAGACGTAGTTACTTTTTACAATTTAAAATCACAGAGAAATTGAGGTGAACAATGCCTTAGCGCCAAAAGTGTTCGCTCCGCGTTAATGCAAACAAGGTGTAATAGTTGCTTCAGGCCACCGTTTGTATTCTCTAAAAAAATTGTGGAGGCCTTCAACGCGTGGACGCTAGAGTAGAGATGTCGGAGTAAAAGTTCAAAAGAAAGGGTTCTTCCCAATATTTTTGCAACACTGAAGCTGATAGTCCTTTATTCGAGGACCATATCGACATTTCTGGCGCAATCTCCATAATTTACTTAAACTTAAAACAAGCTGTCTTGAAACTCTAACTGCTACACGAGCCACCTTTATGAACCACTCATATATTGTTTTCAATGAAAACTTTATTTTGAGGAATTTTACAGCCATCGCACTGCGCCTCTTACGAAGTTGTATAGCTCCGGTTCGAAAACAACCAGCCTAGAAGAAAGGTGCAGAGATCTTTTGGCACAATTCATAACTAAAAAGGAGTCGTAAAACTTGTAGTGAGCCAAATAAAATAGTTCCCAAATGCCTTGAAGTTGGCGCTAAGTTTCACCATCAGTATAAATCAGCTTGGTCTGTCACGTCCCATTTCATGAATAGATGCGCCGAAGGGCAAAGTTCTGTTACAATAATAATAATAATCATAAGCGTACTTTTTCCCGACCAGTCTGTCATGCAAGGCTTCTCAGCAAAAATTCATTTGTTTTGCAGATGCCGTTCGGAATCAGAAAAAAACACTAGATCCCGATAGTTTGTAGGAAAAATTAGAAGCAGCACACAACAAATTGGTAGAGAAGCTCGGCCTTAATCTCCTCAGGAGGTATATATTGCTCCAATTACTTATATATTTGCGTATAAGAGTGTGGGTTGGTCGCTCATGAACAGCTTTAGCGATTATTGTAAGAGAGTAGAGACATAAATTCTAAATTTTGCTCCTATATTTCTGTCGGAATTTTTCGCTCAGTGTAGTAACATTGCTGTAAGTTGTTGTTTTCGTTGCTATAGAAGTTTTTGACAAAGTAGGCCACTAATGTGCGCATTACTCATAGAATTATGAGCTGATGTTATGCTCAGAAGGTGAACTTCAGTTATGAATGAATTTCTTGGTTCTACACATCTTTGCTTTCAATTCTACTTTTACTTTTCAACCATAAATGTCTGATTTGGATATACGCACAATTCACTTTTTTTTTTTTTACTTTCTTGAATAATTTTTAAAGTTTAAGATTTTTTGGTGCTAATATTTATCAAGACCAGACAGCTTACGCCATTAGCTATGCACCTCGACATACTTCATCGTAACTGCAAATTTTCCGCTCTTACTGGAAATCTAAAATGTTCCTAGCTGTGGTGTGGATTTGTGAAAATATGATTTTAATGCTCGGTTAGAAGATTCTGTCGACGA